>CM074800.1:0-1200000 GCA_037356375.1 Drosophila affinis
TGCCACGTCGGTTAGCCCGATCGAGGCAACGTTACGCCACAATTATGGCACAACACAATCAGACCAGCAGCAGTAACCTGACTGAAGTCCAGCGGAGGGCTCTCATGGCACGCCGAGAGAGTTTCCAGACAAATCCTTTTTCAACGCCAAACTCTTCCAGCAGTCCTGCAACGACGACGCCCAGCGCTATGCAACAGATTTTTCCTGTGCCTATCTAATTCCCAACTGGTTATAGCAGCGTGCCTATGGAGTGGCGGCTGATATGCCCTTTCCAGTTATCCCTTCTCGGCCTTATGGCAAAGGAAAAAGTAAATACCTATACCTATCAGCCCTAACAAGCTTAAACGGTCGGTGTCGACATTTTTGTAAAGCAAGTTATTTAAAATTACTCAGCCAATGTTCTGCCATCTACAGTAGTAGTTGGATAGCGTTGACATTTTTGTAAAACACTTTATTTAAAATTACTCAGCCAATGTTCTGCCATCTACAGTAGTAGTTGGCTAGCGTTGACATTTTTGTAAACCAATGTATTTAAAATTACTTAGCCAATATTGTAACTAGTGTTACTCAGCCAATGTTCTGCCATCTACAGTAGTAGTTGGCGTGAAAAAATTTGTATAATATGCTAATTTTGAAAGTATAGACAAATAAAACGGTTCTCTCCTCATTGTGAGGAGAAAATGCCAAAAAAAAAAAAAAAAAAAAAAAAACAACAACAATGGGTTCAGCCAAACAAAGCTCAAAATAAAAATCAAATTCAAAACCAGAATCAACAGCCCACTAAACAAGTAGTCAGCTATGCGGACATAGCTCGAGGTCCGGCGGTCCAGACGTCTGAAAGGAGATCCAGGTCGGGTCGAAGGGACGTGGCACCCGTGGTAAAATCTACAAGGGAACGCAGCAAGAGCGTAGCTCAGAAATCAACCGTCAATCTGGCCTCCATAGGTGAGAAGTTGGATAAACTAATATCGTTATTACTATTAACGAACAAAGCCAGCAACAGAGCTCCCTCTAAGCAACCCCAACCCCGAGGTCTCTCCACCTTGGAGGACAAGATGGAGGCCATGCAGCGCCAATTAAATTTCTTAATATCACGCCTCCCTGCTGGGTCCGCAGCGAATGACCAGCAAAATGAATCTTAGAGGACAACCAATAAAAATAGCTTTCTGGAACGCAGCAGGTGTCAGAGGCAGACTGCCGGAGCTGGAGGCCTTCCTCTCTGAGCATAAAATAGACATCCTGCTGGTTTCAGAAACGCACCTCACAGACGACATGACAATAATAATCAAAGGATATAGCATATATAACACTTCTCATCCCACAAGCACACCTCGCGGGGGCGCAATGGTAGCAGTCAAGAGTAGCATTCCTCACACATCCTTGCCGCAGTTTAGAGAGCCGCTGGTTCAAGTGTCGTCAATAGTAATCAAGTTAGCCTCTGGGCCGCTAACTGTTGCTTCCATTTACTGCCCCCCTTCACCAGCGAATCACTGGACGAAAGACAAATTTAAGCATATTTTTAACCTCATGGGTCGGAAATACATAATAGCCGGCGACTGGAATGCTAAGAGCCAGTGGTGGGGAAACTATAGATCCTGCGACAGGGGTAGACAAATTTTGAATACTATCCAAGAAAGTGATCTGAATATCCTGGCCACTGGATCACCCACGCACTATCCGTCGAATCGAAGAAATCGCCCGTCTGCAATCGACTTTGCAATTTATAAAAATATTCAGCACAGCCACATAGTGATTAACCAACTACACGACATGGGCTCGGACCACATAATGCAAATAATAACTCTCTCGGACCAACCAGCACCTGGAAAAAAAAGGATAGTACTAGAAAGCTACGCCAGCATTCGCTCCTTCCAAAGCTACCTTGACCAACACATACATCTGGATACGGAGCTTGGAAGTGGTGAGGATGTTGACGACGCAGTCGAAATACTGGAAAGAAATATAATGAATGCAGCTGAAGCCTCCATGAATGACAACAACTCATACCGCTCACCTAAATTCCACGACGGCTTGCTCCTGGATCGTCAGACGCGAGTTGCAATACAGGCAAAGAGAATATTGACAAAAATTATACGCAAAGGACGGTTTTACAATCCGTTGATAAAAATACTTTCCAATCAACTGACCAACCGTATCAGCAAGCAAATTAAACAACTTAAAGCAAAGCAGATGGAATCCTTTCTACAAAGCGTCGACCCAGCTGACCGGTATTGTATGAACAAACTATGGAGATTAACAAGTACGATAAAAAGGCAACCCATGGCAAATCTACCAGTCAAGAAATACATCAACCCAGGAGACTTTCCGTCAGACGACCCATGGTGCAGATCATTAGAGGAGAAAGCTGAGGCTTTTGCTGAGCATCTAGAGCATAGATTCACCCCCAAGATCTCAGCAAGCCCAGAAGACTTACAAGAAATAGAAAGTGAGTTGCTGCTGCATAGAGGCATTGACCAAGCTCAAGTCAGGCCCTTTACCAGTGACGAAATAATATTTGAAATTAAACAATTGAAGAACAAAAAGGCTCCCGGATTTGACTCCATCTCTAATAAAATGATAAAGGCTCTACCAAAATCCGCCATCGCATACCTAATGTTAATCTTCAACGCGTCTCTGGAGCATGGGCATTTTCCCACTGCGTGGAAATGTGCTAAAGTATCTATGATTTTGAAGCCAGGAAAAGCCTCGGAGAAGCTGGAGTCTTACAGACCAATCTGCCTTCTGGCGGGATTTTCAAAAATTTTGGAGCGACTCATCCTAAATAGGCTTTACGAAGTACAAGCGGTAGAAAGAGCTATACCAGACCATCAGTTCGGCTTCAGGACTGAGCACTCTGCGGACCAACAAATTGGACGAGTAACTCAATTCATCTTGGAGGGTCATGAAAATCAAAAACAAGTATCAGCAGTGTTCATGGATATCCAGGAGGCCTTCGACAGAGTGTGGCATCGAGGGCTCCTGTACAAGGCCAAACAGTTGCTACCAGCTTCGCTATTCACTCTATTAACCAGCTACCTTGAGAACAGGAACTTCAAAGTCGTCTGTAGCAACACATCATCAAGAAGAAGAACCATAGCAGCCGGAGTTCCGCAAGGCAGCGTCCTTGGCCCTTTCCTCTACAGCCTATATACTGCAGACATGCCGCAACCCTCTGCTATGGCTGCAGCCAACAAAACGCAAATGCTGGCCACTTATGCAGATGACACTGTATACCTGGTGTCTGCACGGCAGCCTATTGAGGCTAAACGATCAATGGAAAGGCTCCTCGCAAGTTTCTTAGAATGGACGAAGAAATGGGGAATCACCATAAACCAGCAAAAAACAAAGCACGTCCTCTTCACTTTATCACCACCGCAGCAGATGACTGCAGACTCAACACCAAAACTAGCAGGTAGGCTGATTGAAGACCAGTCGTCTTATCAATACCTCGGGGTTAAACTGGATAGGAAGCTGAACTTCGTCAGCCACATCGCAGCCACAGTGGGAAAAGCCAAAAACCGGATCCGGAAACTTGACTGGTTAATTGGTAGAAACAGCAAGCTTCCAATTCGAATCAAGGTGCTGCTCTACAAGCAAATGGTCGAACCCATATGGCAATATGCTATGCCAGTCTGGGGTCCACTCACATCCGAAATACAAATGAACAGACTGCAAGTTGTTCAAAACACGGTGCTGAGAGGAATAATTAATGCCCAACGTTATACACGAAACAAAGATATAATTGCAAACCTGCAGGTTCAAACGGTAGAGGAAGCATGCAACGAGTTAAGCAGAAGGTTCTATGAAAAACTATCCCGTCACAGCAATCGGCTAGCCATCAAAATGGCTCTTTATCCTTATGTGCCACGTCGGTTAGCCCGATCGAGGCAACGTTACGCCACAATTATGGCACAACACAATCAGACCAGCAGCAGTAACCTGACTGAAGTCCAGCGGAGGGCTCTCATGGCACGCCGAGAGAGTTTCCAGACAAATCCTTTCTCAACGCCAAACTCTTCCAGCAGTCCTGCAACGACGACGCCCAGCGCTATGCAACAGATTTTTCCTGTGCCTATCTAATTCCCAACTGGTTATAGCAGCGTGCCTATGGAGTGGCGGCTGATATGCCCTTTCCAGTTATCCCTTCTCGGCCTTATGGCAAAGGAAAAAGTAAATACCTATACCTATCAGCCCTAACAAGCTTAAACGGTCGGTGTCGACATTTTTGTAAAGCAAGTTATTTAAAATTACTCAGCCAATGTTCTGCCATCTACAGTAGTAGTTGGATAGCGTTGACATTTTTGTAAAGCAAGTTATTTAAAATTACTCAGCCAATGTTCTGCCATCTACAGTAGTAGTTGGATAGCGTTGACATTTTTGTAAAACACTTTATTTAAAATTACTCAGCCAATGTTCTGCCATCTACAGTAGTAGTTGGCTAGCGTTGACATTTTTGTAAACCAATGTATTTAAAATTACTTAGCCAATATTGTAACTAGTGTTACTCAGCCAATGTTCTGCCATCTACAGTAGTAGTTGGCGTGAAAAAATTTGTACAATATGCTAATTTTGAAAGTATAGACAAATAAAACGGTTCTCTCCTCATTGTGAGGAGAAAATGCCAAAAAAAAAAAAAAAAAAAAAAAAAAAAAAAAAAAAGTCTAAAAACTATCGGTAAACAGGCTAAAAACTATCGGTAAACAGTCTAAAAACTATCGGTAAACAGTCTAAAAACTATCGGTAAACAGTCTAAAAACTATCGGTAAACAGTCTAAAAACTATCGGTAAACAGTCTAAAAACTATCGGTAAACAGTCTAAAAACTATCGGTAAACAGTCTAAAAACTATCGGTAAACAGTCTAAAAACTATCGGTAAACAGTCTAAAAACTATCGGTAAACAGTCTAAAAACTATCGGTAAACAGTCTAAAAACTATCGGTAAACAGTCTAAAAACTATCGGTAAACAGTCTAAAAACTATCGGTAAACAGTCTAAAAACTATCGGTAAACAGTCTAAAAACTATCGGTAAACAGTCTAAAAACTATCGGTAAACAGTCTAAAAACTATCGGTAAACAGTCTAAAAACTATCGGTAAACAGTCTAAAAACTATCGGTAAACAGTCTAAAAACTATCGGTAAACAGTCTAAAAACTATCGGTAAACAGTCTAAAAACTATCGGTAAACAGTCTAAAAACTATCGGTAAACAGTCTAAAAACTATCGGTAAACAGTCTAAAAACTATCGGTAAACAGTCTAAAAACTATCGGTAAACAGTCTAAAAACTATCGGTAAACAGTCTAAAAACTATCGGTAAACAGTCTAAAAACTATCGGTAAACAGTCTAAAAACTATCGGTAAACAGTCTAAAAACTATCGGTAAACAGTCTAAAAACTATCGGTAAACAGTCTAAAAACTATCGGTAAACAGTCTAAAAACTATCGGTAAACAGTCTAAAAACTATCGGTAAACAGTCTAAAAACTATCGGTAAACAGTCTAAAAACTATCGGTAAACAGTCTAAAAACTATCGGTAAACAGTCTAAAAACTATCGGTAAACAGTCTAAAAACTATCGGTAAACAGTCTAAAAACTATCGGTAAACAGTCTAAAAACTATCGGTAAACAGTCTAAAAACTATCGGTAAACAGTCTAAAAACTATCGGTAAACAGTCTAAAAACTATCGGTAAACAGTCTAAAAACTATCGGTAAACAGTCTAAAAACTATCGGTAAACAGTCTAAAAACTATCGGTAAACAGTCTAAAAACTATCGGTAAACAGTCTAAAAACTATCGGTAAACAGTCTAAAAACTATCGGTAAACAGTCTAAAAACTATCGGTAAACAGTCTAAAAACTATCGGTAAACAGTCTAAAAACTATCGGTAAACAAAAACTATCGTAAACAGTCTAAAAACATCGTAAACAGTCTAAAAACTATCGGTAAACAGTCTAAAAACTATCGGTAAACAGTCTAAAAACTATCGGTAAACAGTCTAAAAACTATCGGTAAACAGTCTAAAAACTATCGGTAAACAGTCTAAAAACTATCGGTAAACAGTCTAAAAACTATCGGTAAACAGTCTAAAAACTATCGGTAAACAGTCTAAAAACTATCGGTAAACAGTCTAAAAACTATCGGTAAACAGTCTAAAAACTATCGGTAAACAGTCTAAAAACTATCGGTAAACAGTCTAAAAACTATCGGTAAACAGTCTAAAAACTATCGGTAAACAGTCTAAAAACTATCGTAAACAGTCTAAAAACTATCGGTAAACAGTCTAAAAACTATCGGTAAACAGTCTAAAAACTATCGGTAAACAGTCTAAAAACTATCGGTAAACAGTCTAAAAACTATCGGTAAACAGTCTAAAAACTATCGGTAAACAGTCTAAAAACTATCGGTAAACAGTCTAAAAAACTATCGGTAAACAGTCTAAAAACTATCGGTAAACAGTCTAAAAACTATCGGTAAACAGTCTAAAAACTATCGGTAAACAGTCTAAAAACTATCGGTAAACAGTCTAAAAACTATCGGTAAACAGTCTAAAAACTATCGGTAAACAGTCTAAAAACTATCGGTAAACAGTCTAAAAACTATCGGTAAACAGTCTAAAAACTATCGGTAAACAGTCTAAAAACTATCGGTAAACAGTCTAAAAACTATCGGTAAACAGTCTAAAAACTATCGGTAAACAGTCTAAAAACTATCGGTAAACAGTCTAAAAACTATCGGTAAACAGTCTAAAAACTATCGGTAAACAGTCTAAAAACTATCGGTAAACAGTCTAAAAACTATCGGTAAACAGTCTAAAAACTATCGGTAAACAGTCTAAAAACTATCGTAAACAGTCTAAAAACTATCGGTAAACAGTCTAAAAACTATCGGTAAACAGTCTAAAAACTATCGGTAAACAGTCTAAAAACTATCGGTAAACAGTCTAAAAACTATCGGTAAACAGTCTAAAAACTATCGGTAAACAGTCTAAAAACTATCGGTAAACAGTCTAAAAACTATCGGTAAACAGTCTAAAAACTATCGGTAAACAGTCTAAAAACTATCGGTAAACAGTCTAAAAACTATCGGTAAACAGTCTAAAAACTATCGGTAAACAGTCTAAAAACTATCGGTAAACAGTCTAAAACTATCGGTAAACAGTCTAAAAACTATCGGTAAACAGTCTAAAAACTATCGGTAAACAGTCTAAAAACTATCGGTAAACAGTCTAAAAACTATCGGTAAACAGTCTAAAAACTATCGGTAAACAGTCTAAAAACTATCGGTAAACAGTCTAAAAACTATCGGTAAACAGTCTAAAAACTATCGGTAAACAGTCTAAAAACTATCGGTAAACAGTCTAAAAACTATCGGTAAACAGTCTAAAAACTATCGGTAAACAGTCTAAAAACTATCGGTAAACAGTCTAAAAACTATCGGTAAACAGTCTAAAAACTATCGGTAAACAGTCTAAAAACTATCGGTAAACAGTCTAAAAACTATCGGTAAACAGTCTAAAAACTATCGGTAAACAGTCTAAAAACTATCGGTAAACAGTCTAAAAACTATCGGTAAACAGTCTAAAAACTATCGGTAAACAGTCTAAAAACTATCGTAAAAAAAATAAACAGTCTAAAAACTATCGGTAAACAGTCTAAAAACTATCGGTAAACAGTCTAAAAACTATCGGTAAACAGTCTAAAAACTATCGGTAAACAGTCTAAAAAACTATCGGTAAACAGTCTAAAAACTATCGGTAAACAGTCTAAAAACTATCGGTAAACAGTCTAAAAACTATCGGTAAACAGTCTAAAAACTATCGGTAAACAGTCTAAAAACTATCGGTAAACAGTCTAAAAACTATCGGTAAACAGTCTAAAAACTATCGGTAAACAGTCTAAAAACTATCGGTAAACAGTCTAAAAACTATCGGTAAACAGTCTAAAAAACTATCGGTAAACAGTCTAAAAACTATCGGTAAACAGTCTAAAAACTATCGGTAAACAGTCTAAAAACTATCGGTAAACAGTCTAAAAACTATCGGTAAACAGTCTAAAAACTATCGGTAAACAGTCTAAAAACTATCGGTAAACAGTCTAAAAACTATCGGTAAACAGTCTAAAAACTATCGGTAAACAGTCTAAAAACTATCGGTAAACAGTCTAAAAACTATCGGTAAACAGTCTAAAAACTATCGGTAAACAGTCTAAAAACTATCGGTAAACAGTCTAAAAACTATCGGTAAACAGTCTAAAAACTATCGGTAAACAGTCTAAAAACTATCGGTAAACAGTCTAAAAACTATCGGTAAACAGTCTAAAAACTATCGGTAAACAGTCTAAAAACTATCGGTAAACAGTCTAAAAACTATCGGTAAACAGTCTAAAAACTATCGGTAAACAGTCTAAAAACTATCGGTAAACAGTCTAAAAACTATCGGTAAACAGTCTAAAAACTATCGGTAAACAGTCTAAAAACTATCGGTAAACAGTCTAAAAACTATCGGTAAACAGTCTAAAAACTATCGGTAAACAGTCTAAAAACTATCGGTAAACAGTCTAAAAACTATCGGTAAACAGTCTAAAAACTATCGGTAAACAGTCTAAAAACTATCGGTAAACAGTCTAAAAAACTATCGGTAAACAGTCTAAAAACTATCGGTAAACAGTCTAAAAACTATCGGTAAACAGTCTAAAAACTATCGGTAAACAGTCTAAAAAAAAAAAAAAACTATCGGTAAACAGTCTAAAAACTATCGGTAAACAGTCTAAAAAACTATCGGTAAACAGTCTAAAAACTATCGGTAAACAGTCTAAAAACTATCGGTAAACAGTCTAAAAACTATCGGTAAACAGTCTAAAAAAAAAAAAAAAAAAAACATCTAAAAACTATCGGTAAACAGTCTAAAAACTATCGGTAAACAGTCTAAAAACTATCGGTAAACAGTCTAAAAACTATCGGTAAACAGTCTAAAAACTATCGGTAAACAGTCTAAAAACTATCGGTAAACAGTCTAAAAACTATCGGTAAAC
Organism: Drosophila affinis; assembly: GCA_037356375.1. Lineage (NCBI taxonomy): Eukaryota > Metazoa > Arthropoda > Insecta > Diptera > Drosophilidae > Drosophila > Drosophila affinis. The sequence goes on from CM074800.1 coordinate 9,030, forward strand.
AGTCTAAAAACTATCGGTAAACAGTCTAAAAACTATCGGTAAACAGTCTAAAAACTATCGGTAAACAGTCTAAAAACTATCGGTAAACAGTCTAAAAACTATCGGTAAACAGTCTAAAAACTATCGGTAAACAGTCTAAAAACTATCGGTAAACAGTCTAAAAACTATCGGTAAACAGTCTAAAAACTATCGGTAAACAGTCTAAAAACTATCGGTAAACAGTCTAAAAACTATCGGTAAACAGTCTAAAAACTATCGGTAAACAGTCTAAAAACTATCGGTAAACAGTCTAAAAACTATCGGTAAACAGTCTAAAAACTATCGGTAAACAGTCTAAAAACTATCGGTAAACAGTCTAAAAACTATCGGTAAACAGTCTAAAAACTATCGGTAAACAGTCTAAAAACTATCGGTAAACAGTCTAAAAAACTATCGGTAAACAGTCTAAAAACTATCGGTAAACAGTCTAAAAACTATCGGTAAACAGTCTAAAAACTATCGGTAAACAGTCTAAAAACTATCGGTAAACAGTCTAAAAACTATCGGTAAACAGTCTAAAAACTATCGGTAAACAGTCTAAAAACTATCGGTAAACAGTCTAAAAACTATCGGTAAACAGTCTAAAAACTATCGGTAAACAGTCTAAAAACTATCGGTAAACAGTCTAAAAACTATCGGTAAACAGTCTAAAAACTATCGGTAAACAGTCTAAAAACTATCGGTAAACAGTCTAAAAACTATCGGTAAACAGTCTAAAAACTATCGGTAAACAGTCTAAAAACTATCGGTAAACAGTCTAAAAACTATCGGTAAACAGTCTAAAAACTATCGGTAAACAGTCTAAAAACTATCGGTAAACAGTCTAAAAACTATCGGTAAACAGTCTAAAAACTATCGGTAAACAGTCTAAAAACTATCGGTAAACAGTCTAAAAACTATCGGTAAACAGTCTAAAAACTATCGGTAAACAGTCTAAAAACTATCGGTAAACAGTCTAAAAACTATCGGTAAACAGTCTAAAAACTATCGGTAAACAGTCTAAAAACTATCGGTAAACAGTCTAAAAACTATCGGTAAACAGTCTAAAAACTATCGGTAAACAGTCTAAAAACTATCGGTAAACAGTCTAAAAACTATCGGTAAACAGTCTAAAAAACTATCGGTAAACAGTCTAAAAACTATCGGTAAACAGTCTAAAAACTATCGGTAAACAGTCTAAAAACTATCGGTAAACAGTCTAAAAACTATCGGTAAACAGTCTAAAAACTATCGGTAAACAGTCTAAAAACTATCGGTAAACAGTCTAAAAACTATCGGTAAACAGTCTAAAAACTATCGGTAAACAGTCTAAAAACTATCGGTAAACAGTCTAAAAACTATCGGTAAACAGTCTAAAAACTATCGGTAAACAGTCTAAAAACTATCGGTAAACAGTCTAAAAACTATCGGTAAACAGTCTAAAAAACTATCGGTAAACAGTCTAAAAACTATCGGTAAACAGTCTAAAAACTATCGGTAAACAGTCTAAAAACTATCGGTAAACAGTCTAAAAACTATCGGTAAACAGTCTAAAAACTATCGGTAAACAGTCTAAAAACTATCGGTAAACAGTCTAAAAACTATCGGTAAACAGTCTAAAAACTATCGGTAAACAGTCTAAAAACTATCGGTAAACAGTCTAAAAACTATCGGTAAACAGTCTAAAACTATCGGTAAACAGTCTAAAAACTATCGGTAAACAGTCTAAAAACTATCGGTAAACAGTCTAAAAACTATCGGTAAACAGTCTAAAAACTATCGGTAAACAGTCTAAAAACTATCGGTAAACAGTCTAAAAACTATCGGTAAACAGTCTAAAAACTATCGGTAAACAGTCTAAAAACTATCGGTAAACAGTCTAAAAACTATCGGTAAACAGTCTAAAAACTATCGGTAAACAGTCTAAAAACTATCGGTAAACAGTCTAAAAACTATCGGTAAAAAAAAAAAAACAGTCTAAAACTATCGTAAACAGTCTAAAAACTATCGGTAAACAGTCTAAAAACTATCGGTAAACAGTCTAAAAACTATCGGTAAACAGTCTAAAAACTATCGGTAAACAGTCTAAAAACTATCGGTAAACAGTCTAAAAACTATCGGTAAACAGTCTAAAAACTATCGGTAAACAGTCTAACTAAAAAAAAACTATCGGTAAACAGTCTAAAAACTATCGGTAAACAGTCTAAAAACTATCGGTAAACAGTCTAAAAACTATCGGTAAACAGTCTAAAAACTATCGGTAAACAGTCTAAAAAACTATCGGTAAACAGTCTAAAAACTATCGGTAAACAGTCTAAAAACTATCGGTAAACAGTCTAAAAACTATCGGTAAACAGTCTAAAAACTATCGGTAAACAGTCTAAAAACTATCGGTAAACAGTCTAAAAACTATCGGTAAACAGTCTAAAAACTATCGGTAAACAGTCTAAAAACTATCGGTAAACAGTCTAAAAACTATCGGTAAACAGTCTAAAAACTATCGGTAAACAGTCTAAAAACTATCGGTAAACAGTCTAAAAACTATCGGTAAACAGTCTAAAAACTATCGGTAAACAGTCTAAAAACTATCGGTAAACAGTCTAAAAACTATCGGTAACAGTCTAAAAAACTATCGGTAAACAGTCTAAAAACTATCGGTAAACAGTCTAAAAACTATCGGTAAACAGTCTAAAAACTATCGGTAAACAGTCTAAAAACTATCGGTAAACAGTCTAAAAACTATCGGTAAACAGTCTAAAAACTATCGGTAAACAGTCTAAAAACTATCGGTAAACAGTCTAAAAACTATCGGTAAACAGTCTAAAAACTATCGGTAAACAGTCTAAAAACTATCGGTAAACAGTCTAAAAACTATCGGTAAACAGTCTAAAAACTATCGGTAAACAGTCTAAAAACTATCGGTAAACAGTCTAAAAACTATCGGTAAACAGTCTAAAAACTATCGGTAAACAGTCTAAAAACTATCGGTAAACAGTCTAAAAACTATCGGTAAACAGTCTAAAAACTATCGGTAAACAGTCTAAAAACTATCGGTAAACAGTCTAAAAACTATCGGTAAACAGTCTAAAAACTATCGGTAAACAGTCTAAAAACTATCGGTAAACAGTCTAAAAACTATCGGTAAACAGTCTAAAAACTATCGGTAAACAGTCTAAAAACTATCGGTAAACAGTCTAAAAACTATCGGTAAACAGTCTAAAAACTATCGGTAAACAGTCTAAAAACTATCGGTAAACAGTCTAAAAACTATCGGTAAACAGTCTAAAAACTATCGGTAAACAGTCTAAAAACTATCGGTAAACAGTCTAAAAACTATCGGTAAACAGTCTAAAAACTATCGGTAAACAGTCTAAAAACTATCGGTAAACAGTCTAAAAACTATCGGTAAACAGTCTAAAAACTATCGGTAAACAGTCTAAAAACTACTAAAAAAAAACTATCGGTAAACAGTCTAAAAACTATCGGTAAACAGTCTAAAAACTATCGGTAAACAGTCTAAAAACTATCGGTAAACAGTCTAAAAACTATCGGTAAACAGTCTAAAAACTATCGGTAAACAGTCTAAAAGATCGGTAAACAGTCTAAAAAATCGGTAAACAGTCTAAAAACTATCGGTAAACAGTCTAAAAACTATCGGTAAACAGTCTAAAAAACTATCGGTAAACAGTCTAAAAACTATCGGTAAACAGTCTAAAAACTATCGGTAAACAGTCTAAAAAACTATCGGTAAACAGTCTAAAAACTATCGGTAAACAGTCTAAAAACTATCGGTAAACAGTCTAAAAACTATCGGTAAACAGTCTAAAAAAAAAAAAAACTATCGGTAAACAGTCTAAAAACTATCGGTAAACAGTCTAAAAACTATCGGTAAACAGTCTAAAAAACTATCGGTAAACAGTCTAAAAACTATCGGTAAACAGTCTAAAAACTATCGGTAAACAGTCTAAAAACTATCGGTAAACAGTCTAAAAACTATCGGTAAACAGTCTAAAAACTATCGGTAAACAGTCTAAAAACTATCGGTAAACAGTCTAAAAACTATCGGTAAACAGTCTAAAAACTATCGGTAAACAGTTCTAACTATCGGTAAACAGTCTAAAAACTATCGGTAAACAGTCTAAAAACTATCGGTAAACAGTCTAAAAACTATCGGTAAACAGTCTAAAAACTATCGGTAAACAGTCTAAAAACTATCGGTAAACAGTCTAAAAACTATCGGTAAACAGTCTAAAAACTATCGGTAAACAGTCTAAAAACTATCGGTAAACAGTCTAAAAACTATCGGTAAACAGTCTAAAAACTATCGGTAAACAGTCTAAAAACTATCGGTAAACAGTCTAAAAACTATCGGTAAACAGTCTAAAAACTATCGGTAAACAGTCTAAAAACTATCGGTAAACAGTCTAAAAACTATCGGTAAACAGTCTAAAAACTATCGGTAAACAGTCTAAAAACTATCGGTAAACAGTCTAAAAACTATCGGTAAACAGTCTAAAAACTATCGGTAAACAGTCTAAAAACTATCGGTAAACAGTCTAAAAACTATCGGTAAACAGTCTAAAAACTATCGGTAAACAGTCTAAAAACTATCGGTAAACAGTCTAAAAACTATCGGTAAACAGTCTAAAAACTATCGGTAAACAGTCTAAAAACTATCGGTAAACAGTCTAAAAACTATCGGTAAACAGTCTAAAAACTATCGGTAAACAGTCTAAAAACTATCGGTAAACAGTCTAAAAACTATCGGTAAACAGTCTAAAAACTATCGGTAAACAGTCTAAAAACTATCGGTAAACAGTCTAAAAACTATCGGTAAACAGTCTAAAAACTATCGGTAAACAGTCTAAAAACTATCGGTAAACAGTCTAAAAACTATCGGTAAACAGTCTAAAAACTATCGGTAAACAGTCTAAAAACTATCGGTAAACAGTCTAAAAACTATCGGTAAACAGTCTAAAAACTATCGGTAAACAGTCTAAAAACTATCGGTAAACAGTCTAAAAACTATCGGTAAACAGTCTAAAAACTATCGGTAAACAGTCTAAAAACTATCGGTAAACAGTCTAAAAACTATCGGTAAACAGTCTAAAAACTATCGGTAAACAGTCTAAAAACTATCGGTAAACAGTCTAAAAAAAAAAGTCTAAAAACTATCGGTAAACAGTCTAAAAACTATCGGTAAACAGTCTAAAAACTATCGGTAAACAGTCTAAAAACTATCGGTAAACAGTCTAAAAACTATCGGTAAACAGTCTAAAAACTATCGGTAAACAGTCTAAAAACTATCGGTAAACAGTCTAAAAACTATCGTAAACAGTCTAAAAACTATCGTAAAAAAAAAAGTAAACAGTCTAAAAACTATCGGTAAACAGTCTAAAAACTATCGGTAAACAGTCTAAAAACTATCGGTAAACAGTCTAAAAACTATCGGTAAACAGTCTAAAAACTATCGGTAAACAGTCTAAAAACTATCGGTAAACAGTCTAAAAACTATCGGTAAACAGTCTAAAAACTATCGGTAAACAGTCTAAAACTATCGGTAAACAGTCTAAAAACTATCGGTAAACAGTACAGTCTAAAAACTATCGGTAAACAGTCTAAAAACTATCGGTAAACAGTCTAAAAAACTATCGGTAAACAGTCTAAAAACTATCGGTAAACAGTCTAAAAACTATCGGTAAACAGTCTAAAAACTATCGGTAAACAGTCTAAAAACTATCGGTAAACAGTCTAAAAACTATCGGTAAACAGTCTAAAAACTATCGGTAAACAGTCTAAAAACTATCGGTAAACAGTCTAAAAACTATCGTAAACAGTCTAAAAACTATCGGTAAACAGTCTAAAAACTATCGGTAAACAGTCTAAAAACTATCGGTAAACAGTCTAAAAACTATCGGTAAACAGTCTAAAAACTATCGGTAAACAGTCTAAAAACTATCGGTAAACAGTCTAAAAACTATCGGTAAACAGTCTAAAAACTATCGGTAAACAGTCTAAAAACTATCGGTAAACAGTCTAAAAACTATCGGTAAACAGTCTAAAAACTATCGGTAAACAGTCTAAAAACTATCGGTAAACAGTCTAAAACTATCGGTAAACAGTCTAAAAACTATCGGTAAACAGTCTAAAAACTATCGGTAAACAGTCTAAAAACTATCGGTAAACAGTCTAAAAACTATCGGTAAACAGTCTAAAAACTATCGGTAAACAGTCTAAAAACTATCGGTAAACAGTCTAAAAACTATCGGTAAACAGTCTAAAAACTATCGGTAAACAAACAAATAAAACACAATTTGATTTTTTGAATAATGATTTTCATTAACTAATATCGGCTAGAGAACATGTTCCCGCCAACATGTTCCCGCCAAAAAGTTCCCGCCAAAAAGTTCATGCCAAAAAGTTCCCGCCAAAAAGTTCCCGCCAAAAGTTGCCGCCAAAATGTTCCCGCCAAATGTTCCCGCCAAAAATAAAATCCATTGCATACTTTTACCAAAAATAAAATCCATTGCATACTTTTAACAAAAATAAAAATAAAATCCATTGCATACTTTTACCAAAAATAAAAAAATCCATTGCATACTTTTACCAAAAATAAAATCCATTGCATACTTTTACCAAAAATAAAATCCATTGCATACTTTTACCAAAAATAAAATCCATTGCATACTTTTACCAAAAATAAAAATAAAATCCATTGCATACTTTTACCAAAAATACCAAAAAGTTCGCGCCAAAATGTTCCCGCCAAAAAGTTCCCACCAAAATGTTCCCGCCAAAAGTTCCCGCCAAAATGTTCCCGCCAAAATGTTCCCGCCAAAAGTTCCCGCCAAAATGTTCCCGCCAAAATGTTCCCGCCAAAATGTTCCCGCCAAAATGTTCCCGCCAAAATGTTCCCGCCAAAAAGTTCCCGCCAAAATGTTCCCGCCAAAAGTTCCCGCCAAAAAGTACCCGCCAAAAAGTACCCGCCAAAATGTTCCCGCCAAAATGTTCCCGCCAAAATGTTCCCGCCAAAATGTTCCCGCCAAAATGTTCCCGCCAAAATGTTCCCGCCAAAAAGTACCCGCCAAAAGTTCCCGCCAAAATGTTCCCGCCAAAATGTTCCCGCCAAAATGTTCCCGCCAAAATGTTCCCGCCAAAATGTTCCCGCCAAAATGTTCCCGCCAAAAGTTCCCGCCAAAATGTTCCCGCCAAAAGTTCCCGCCAAAATGTTCCCGCCAAAAGTTCCCGCCAAAATGTTCCCGCCAAAATGTTATCGCCAAAATGTTCCCGCCAAAATGTTCCCGCCAAAATGTTCCCGCCAAAATGTTCCCGCCAAAATGTTCCCGCCAAAATGCTCCCGCCAAAAAGTTCCCGCCAAAATGTTCCCGCCAAAAGTTCCCGCCAAAAAATACCCGCCAAAAAGTTCCGGCCAAAAAGTTCCCGCCAAAAAGTTCCCGCCAAAATGTTCCCGCCAAAATGTTCCCGCCAAAAGTTCCCGCCAAAAAGTTCCCGCCAAAATGTTCCCGCCAAAATGTTCCCGCCAAAAGTTCCCGCCAAAAAGTTCCCGCCAAAATGTTCCCGCCAAAAAGTTCCCGCCAAAATGTTCCGGCCAAAATGTTCCCGCCAAAAAGTTCCCGCCAACGTTTTCCCGCCAACATGTTCCCGCCAAAATGTTCCCGCCAAGACGACACATACATACACTCACACTGCTACAAGCTTATCTCCCCGCCACGGACCCGAAAACAGGGAATGAGAAACAAAATGAAGCGAAAAACACAGAACATATATACATTTGTATGTATGTTTCTTTTTTTAGTTGTTTTTCACAGACGCTACCTATGTATACGCCGCCAGGGCAGTGGGAACAATTATCACAACCACAACAGCACTTTCATTTTCATATTTATCCCTTCTATACTCTCTTCTATCTATCTCTCTCTTCCTCTTTGACCAAAGCAGTGAGAGGGAGAGAGATGCCAACAACAACTGCGCTGTAGAGACACAGAACCCGCCCAGACGACACATACATACACTCACACTGCTACAAGCTTATCTCCCCGCCACGGACCCGAAAACAGGGAATGAGAAACAAAATGAAGCGAAAAACACAGAACATATATACATTTGTATGTATGTTTCTTTTTTAGTTGTTCTTCACAGACGCTACCTCCGATGTATCCGCCGCCAGGGCAGTGGGAACAATTATCACAACCTACTATTGTGTTTGACGGCAAAAACTGTTTACATATGCAAATACGCACATAGGTACATACATATATACATTTGTATGTATGTTCCTGTTTTAGTTGTTTTTCACAGACGCTACCTATGTATACGCCGCCAGGGCAGTGAGAACAATTATCACAACCACAACAGCATTTTCATTTTCATATTTATCCCTTCTATACTCTCTTCTATCTATCTCTCTCTTCCTCTTTGACCAAAGCAGTGAGAGGAAGAGAGATGCCAACAACAACTGCGCTGTAGAGACACAGAACCCGCCCAGACGACACATACATACACTCACACTGCTACAAGCTTATCTCCCCGCCACGGACCCGAAAACAGGGAATGAGAAACAAAATGAAGCGAAAAACACAAAACATATATACATTTGTATGTATGTTTCTTTTTTAGTTGTTTTTCACAGACGCTACCTATGTATACGCCGCCAGGGCAGTGGGAACAATTATCACAACCACAACAGCATTTTCATTTTCATATTTATCCCTTCTATACTCTCTTCTATCTATCTCTCTCTTCCTCTTTGACCAAAGCAGTGAGAGGGAGAGAGATGCCAACAACAACTGCGCTGTAGAGACACAGAACCCGCCCAGACGACACATACATACACTCACACTGCTACAAGCTTATCTCCCCGCCACGGACCCGAAAACAGGGAATGAGAAACAAAATGAAGCGAAAAACACAGAACATATATACATTTGTATGTATGTTTCTTTTTTAGTTGTTTTTCACAGACGCTACCTATGTATACGCCGCCAGGGCAGTGGGAACAATTATCACAACCACAACAGCATTTTCATTTTCATATTTATCCCTTCTATACTCTCTTCTATCTATCTCTCTCTTCCTCTTTGACCAAAGCAGTGAGAGGGAGAGAGATGCCAACAACAACTGCGCTGTAGAGACACAGAACCCGCCCAGACGACACATACATACACTCACACTGCTACAAGCTTATCTCCCCGCCACGGACCCGAAAACAGGGAATGAGAAACAAAATGAAGCGAAAAACACAGAACATATATACATTTGTATGTATGTTTCTTTTTTAGTTGTTCTTCACAGACGCTACCTCCGATGTATCCGCCGCCAGGGCAGTGGGAACAATTATCACAACCACCACAGCATATCAATTTTCGTATTTATCCCGTCTATACTCTCTTCTATCCCTCTCTTCCTCTTTAACCAAGGCAGTGAGAGGGAGAGAGATGCCAAAAACAATTGCGCAGTAGAGAACGAGATCATACTCACACTCTACCCGCCCAGACGACACATACATACACTCACACTGCTACAAGCTTATCTCCCCGCCACGGACCACAGACAAGAAAAGGCACGCCAAGCGCTCTCCCCTCTCCCAGCGTGACTTAGAAGAGGATTGCAGTTCTTTTTCCCCAAAAACTTTCCTTCTCCCATTGCTGGACCTTCTTTAACATGAGAATACCCTCTGAAAGCGTAAATGCAGGAGCATCCCGCAAACAAATGTCGAATTGAATGTCAGAATATTGTTTTGCCTTTTTGGATCGGAGATGAGGGGCGGAGAGGCAGGACAGGAACAGGATTCTGGCCAGCTTTTGTTTGTAAGCCAAAATGCATGTCAATGCAGAATATTTTTGGCGGGCGATATGCAAACATGAAACAAAAATGTATTTTCTATAAATAAAAGGGAGACATGAGAGAGAGAGAGACACAGAGGAAGACAGAGGAATAGATTTCGAATGGAACGAGGGGCAGACAGAGGGAGATTTTCGATGGGTAAGACCCCAAAGTTACCCAAAAATATTATGACAAACGGCAAAAGCCAGGTGGGATTTTTTAGCAATTTTTATGCATTCGTCATGAGGTTTTTTGTGTTTTGTGTTGAATGCAATTAGTAGGAGTCTGGACAGGAGATGGAATAACGTTGGGAAGGATAACTGATGGAGGCAGTTGAAGGGCGTAGAAGGGAGTGGAAGGGAGTAGAAGGGAGTAGAAGCCAGTAGAAGGCAAGGCAACACATTTTTGTGGCAAACAAAGCAAAATACGAATACGTTTTCATGCTCATACAGGGAGGAGAAGGAGGAGCTCACATTTGTGACCTGATTTCTGGCCTTATCAATGCAATGCTTTTTCTTGTTTGTGGTTTCTGCTGCTGTTGTGGCAGTCACATGACAGGACGGGGGACAGGACGGGGGACAGGACGGGGCCTGGCTCCTTGGTTGCAATCTGCAACACAATCTCTGCTCAACAACGGAAAAATGAAGTTATTGGATATGACTGTCAAGCAAAACGGCCACACGCACAGGTCGCAGGACCTCCTCATCCTGCCCATCCTCCCCCCTCTGGCTCTCTCTCTTTTTCTGCCCAGCCATACAAAATGTTTGGCATCTTTGGATTTGGTGATGTATACTCTTTAAATCATGGAAGAAACAAGTACAAACAGTGAAGAGAAACAGAAATCGCTTACCCATTTACCGTTACATCTTCCCTCTCTTCTTTGGCATAGGAGATTTTTGGTCGAAGAGAAACACCGCGCGACGGCTACGACGAAAACGCACCGAAACCGCACAGCAACCGAACCGAAAACGCAAACGAAACGCAAAAAAGAATTGCCAATAGGCGCACAAACACTGGTAGGATTATTTATCTAAGGCGTGGCACTGGGGGGCGCAAGTTCGTGCAAGCACACAACACAAGAGAGAGTCAGATATGTAAAACGCCTTAGATTTTCGCACTAGAGTGATCGGTCTTCTTCTTTGCACTCTGCAGTTTTACACCATGGAACCCTTTGCTGGAACATTTACACCATGGAACCTTTGCTGGAACTGAAAGATAATTAAAGGTTTTTAAATAAACAGTAGAATAGTTATCATAACATTACATACCCACGGACACGCACGACAAACGCCAGTTTGGCCTCTGCGGGCACACAAAACTGGTTGCGCGTCTTAGCCAGACGACGCAGCTTTATTTCACGCTGGTCAGATTCGATGTACTCATTCTGTTACTTTTCGGCACGGACCAGATTTTCCTTCTTGCGCGTGTTTCTTGACGACCGTAGCAGGCATCTGTTATTGACACAAATTAGTTGCATTTAAAGATAGTCTCCTTTAAATATAATGTATTAAATCACCTCCATGAACGTAGTGATTGGCCTCCTTGCGCCAGCCACCGGTGGGAGCCTTTCGCAGTTTGCGCTCAATCACAAAGTTGTCGGTGATGGAGACACGCTGACGGCTGTGCTTGACATAACCGCGCTTGTAAATCAGCTCGCGCACAGACTTCGGCTCGCCAATACGCAGCATGTTGGCATAAATTAGTTGCATTTAATACATATTTCAATGAAAACATTGCAACTAACCTCTTACCTGACACTGCACACGTTCCAACAAGAAAGGGAAAGACAGAGCGGAAGCAAAAGCATGCGCCACGCGATGTGCCAATTGTCAAATTTCGATCAAAGCATCTCTGCGTTGCAGTGCTACAAAACGAAATCGTTGATGTAGAGTGGCATGGAAGTGACAACCAGGAAATATACCGAAATATGCGGTCTCACGTATAAAATATACCAAGCTTACTGTTTACATTTTACAGCACTGTTACCAATCAGAATACAACTCTGTGCGTCTATACTGTTGACATTTTACAGCACTACAAGTTGGCGCATTTTTTTAAAAAAGTTATCGAAATATACTGTCCCATTTCATATATATATACAGTAAAAATATTGACGAAAATTAGTGTCCTCGAAATTGATATTTTGTTCACTTTTCTATAGGAACATTCAACGCATGCAAGTTTACTATTGTGTTTGACGGCAAAAACTGTTTACATATGCAAATACGCACATAGGTACATACATATATACATTTGTATGTATGTTCCTGTTTTAGTTGTTTTTCACAGACGCTACCTATGTATACGCCGCCAGGGCAGTGGGAACAATTATCACAACCACAACAGCATTTTCATTTTCATATTTATCCCTTCTATACTCTCTTCTATCTATCTCTCTCTTCCTCTTTGACCAAAGCAGTGAGAGGGAGAGAGATGCCAACAACAACTGCGCTGTAGAGACACAGAACCCGCCCAGACGACACATACATACACTCACACTGCTACAAGATTATCTCCCCGCCACGGACCCGAAAACAGGGAATGAGAAACAAAATGAAGCGAAAAACACAGAACATATATACATTTGTATGTATGTTTCTTTTTTAGTTGTTTTTCACAGACGCTACCTATGTATACGCCGCCAGGGCAGTGGGAACAATTATCACAACCACAACAGCATTTTCATTTTCATATTTATCCCTTCTATACTCTCTTCTATCTATCTCTCTCTTCCTCTTTGACCAAAGCAGTGAGAGGGAGAGAGATGCCAACAACAACTGCGCTGTAGAGACACAGAACCCGCCCAGACGACACATACATACACTCACACTGCTACAAGCTTATCTCCCCGCCACGGACCACAGACAAGAAAAGGCACGCCAAGCGCTCTCCCCTCTCCCAGCGTGACTTAGAAGAGGATTGCAGTTCTTTTTCCCCAAAAACTTTCCTTCTCCCATTGCTGGACCTTCTTTAACATGAGAATACCCTCTGAAAGCGTAAATGCAGGAGCATCCCGCAAACAAATGTCGAATTAAATGTCAGAATATTGTTTTGCCTTTTTGGATCGGAGATGAGGGGCGGAGAGGCAGGACAGGAACAGGATTCTGGCCAGCTTTTGTTTGTCAGCCAAAATGCATGTCAATGCAGAATATTTTTGGCGGGCGATATGCAAACATGAAACAAAAATGTATTTTCTATAAATAAAAGGGAGACATGAGAGAGAGAGAGACACAGAGGAAGACAGAGGAATAGATTTCGAATGGAACGAGGGGCAGACAGAGGGAGATTTTCGATGGGTAAGACCCCAAAGTTACCCAAAAATATTATGACAAACGGCAAAAGCCAGGTGGGATTTTTTAGCAATTTTTATGCATTCGTCATGAGGTTTTTTGTGTTTTTTGTTGAAAGCAATTAGTAGGAGTCTGGACAGGAGATGGAATAACGTTGGGAAGGATAACTGATGGAGGCAGTTGAAGGGCGTAGAAGGGAGTGGAAGGGAGTAGAAGCCAGTAGAAGGCAGTAGAAGGCAGTAGAAGGCAGTAGAAGGGAGTAGATGATGCCACATTGATGCCCTGCCCACATAGAAGCCACCAACATGGTCGCCAAATGATAATTACAATATGAACTGACGCCTTGATCAGAACGACACATACCCGCGAATATCCGATACGACAACACGAATGAACTTGATTTTCACTAACTAATATCGGCTAGAAGAGCCTATTGATGTTGATAGCGAGGGAGAGCTCGACGAAGAGGATCTGGAGACGATTGACAATCAGCCCGCTACCAGCGCCAATACCCCCCCGGCGTGCTAAGGGCATGTCAAACATAAATACAAATGCAAATGTCTCAGCCCCTACTAAAACGGATCGGCCTGTGCCGATCTTCATTCCAAATGCGCTTTCCATCGTAAAATTGCATCAGCAGTTGGACGGTATTATTGGGGCAGGGCAAATAAAACACAAACACACCACTGTGATCACTTTGATGCCACATTGATGCCCTGCCCACATAGAAGCCACCAACATGGTCGCCAAGGGATAATTACAATATGAACTGACGCCTTGATGAGACACATACACACATACGACACATTCCCGCGAATATCCGATACGACAATACGAATGAACTTGATTTTCACTAACTAATATCGGCTAGAAGAGCTTATTGATGTTGATAGCGAGGGAGAGCTCGACGAAGAGGATCTGGAGACGATTGACAGTCAGCCCGCTACCAGCGCCAATACCCCCCCGGCGTGCTAAGGGCATGTCAAACATAAATACAAATGCAAATGTCTCAGCCCCTACTAAAACGGATCGGCCTGTGCCGATTTTCATTCCAAATGCGCTTTCCATCGTAAAATTGCATCAGCAGTTGGACGGTATTATTGGGGCAGGGAAAATAAAACACAAACACACCACCGTGATCACTTTGATGCCACATTGATGCCCTGCCCACATAGAAGCCACCAACACGGCCGCCAAGGGATAATTACAATATGAACTGACGCCTTGATCAGAACGAGACATACCCGCGAATATCCGATACGACAAAATACGAGTGAACTTGATTTTCATTAACTAATATCGGCTAGAAGAGCCTTGCACATGATTGCGAAACGCGTCTTGTCTTTTCATGCCGCTCTACAAATATAACTGAAATGAAATGAAGCCAAACTGAGCTTCACTCTTTTCCCGCTTCTATAAACACTTCTATCTATCTCTCTCTTCCTCTTTAACCAAGGCACGATTGGTTTCTATTCCCGGGTTGTGAGAAGGAGAGAGATGCCAACAACAATTGCGCAGTAGAGAACGGGATCATACTCACACTCCGCCCAGACGACACATACATACACTCACACTGCTACAAGCTTATCTCCCCGCCACGGACCAGATGGCAGGGAACGAGAAACAAAACGGAGGCAAAAAACACCATACACATTTTCCGCTAACAGCTGACTGCTGTTAACAGTCGTTGGATGGCAGTTGAAATTTGAAATTTACAGTAGCCGAAAAAAAATGACTGAATGAAAATGACAAATAATACGCCGTCCCTTGAAGAGACGACGCAAGATCAAGAGCTCAAGCCTAATTCCTCCTAGGAGCAGCAACATGCTGATGCTGCCAGGCTAAGGCTGGGCCGCTTATGAGGCAACTAATTCTGCAAAACAAAGAAAAGCTACAAAAAAACCTGCTCCCAACAACAACCCGGCAAAGAAAATTGCTGTAAAACCCAAGTCTCCTACCAAGGCTTACCCTTCTTCTGCTGCTGAGGCCCACCATAGTCCAGCGCCACTCACAAGAAATATCCTAACACCCATACCAGCAATCCCTTTGGGATTCTTGCCAGGCTAAGGCTGGGCCGCTTATGAGGCAACTAATTCTGCAAAAAATAGAACAGCTACAAAGGTACCTACTCCCAACAACAACCCGGCAAAGAAAATTGCTGTAAAACCCAAGTCTCCTACCAAGGCTTCCCCTTCTTCTGCTGCTGAGGCCCCCCATAGTCCAGCGCCACTCACAACAAATATCCTAACACCCATACCAGCAATCCCTTTGGGATTCTTGCCGAGGTAAAAATGGGTATTGATGTTGATAGCGAGGGAGAGCTCGACGAGGAGAATCTGGAGGTGATTGGCAATCAGCCCTCTACCAGCGCCAATCCCCCCCTCTACCAGCGCCAATCCCCTCCAGCGTTCTCATGGCATGTCAAACATAAATACAAATGCAAATGTCTCAGCCCCTACTAAAACGGATCGGCCTGTGCCGATTTTCATTCCAAATGCGCTTTCCATCGTAAAATTGCATCAGCAGTTGGACGGTATTATTGGGGCAGGGAAAATAAAACACAAACACACCACCGTGATCACTTTGATGCCACATTGATGCCCTGCCCACATAGAAGCCACCAACACGGCCGCCAAGGGATAATTACAATATGAACTGACGCCTTGATCAGAACGAGACATACCCGCGAATATCCGATACGACAAAATACGAGTGAACTTGATTTTCATTAACTAATATCGGCTAGAAGAGCCTTGCACATGATTGCGAAACGCGTCTTGTCTTTTCATGCCGCTCTACAAATATAACTGAAATGAAATGAAGCCAAACTGAGCTTCACTCTTTTCCCGCTTCTATAAACACTTCTATCTATCTCTCTCTTCCTCTTTGACCAAGGCACGATTGGTTTCTATTCCCGGGCTGTGAGAAGGAGAGAGATGCCAACAACAATTGCGCAGTAGAGAACGAGATCATACTCACACACTACCCGCCCAGACGACACATACATACACTCACACTGCTACAAGCTTATCTCCCCGCCACGGACCAGATGGCAGGGAACGAGAAACAAAACGGAGGCAAAAAACACCATACACATTTGCCGCTAACAGCTGACTGCTGTTAACAGTCGTTGGATGGCAGTTGAAATTTGAAATTTACAGTAGCCGAAAAAAAATGACTGAATGAAAATGACAAATAATACGCCGTCGCTTGAAGAGACGACGCAAGATCAAGAGCTCAAGCCTAATTCCTCCTAGGAGCAGCAACATGCTGATGCTGCCAGGCTAAGGCTGGGTCGCTTATGAGGCAACTAATTTTGCAAAACAAAAGAACAGCTACAAAGGAACCTACTCCCAACAACAACCCGGTAAAGAAAATTGCTGTAAAACCCAAGTCTCCTACCAAGGCTTCCCCTTCTTCTGCTGCTGAGGCGGCCCACCATAGTCCAGCGCCACTCACAACAAATATCCTAACACCCATACCAGCAATCCCTTTGGGATTCTTGCCGAGGTAAAAATGGGTATTGATGTTGATAGCGAGGGAGAGCTCGACGAGGAGAATCTGGAGGTGATTGGCAATCAGCCCTCTACCAGCGCCAATCCCCCCCTCTACCAGCGCCAATCCCCTCCAGCGTTCTCATGGCATGTCAAACATAAATACAAATGCAAATGTCTCAGCCCCTACTAAAACGGATCGGCCTGTGCCGAAACGCGTCTTTTCATGCCGCTGTACAAATAGAACTGAAATGAAATTAACTTCTAACCTGTTACTTTTCGGCACGGACCAGATTTCCTTCTTGCTCAGCGCAATTACAGCGGCGCGCTTGAAACGACGCTTTGACTCAGCGGCACGTTTGCTGTTTTGTTTTTTGCTGAATTTAAGCTTTGATTCCGGTACAGCGGGCAGCTTCTTAGCTGCAGGTTTCTTGACGACCGTAGCAGGCATCTGTTATTGACACAAATTAGTTGCATTTAAAAATAGTCTCTTTTAAATATAATGTATTATATCACCTCCATTAACGTAGTGATTGGCCTTCTTGCGCTAGCCACAGGTGGGAGTGTTTAGCATAAATGGCCACAGGAAGTTGGAGGCGTACTTCAAATTGGGTCCAACGGTGAAGATCTCATGGACCAAATCCTCAACACACTGAATATTGTGGAGCCTTTCGCAGTTTGCGCTCAATCACAAAGTTGTCGGTGATGGGGATGATGGTAGCCTTGTCCAACTTGATAAAGACACCATTTTTGATTGGGCGCAATCGGAACAGCTTCAGCTCTTTGTGAACCTTGGGGGCAACCTTGTTGATACTGATAATTAAAGATAATTAAAGGTTTTTAAATAAACACTAGAATAATTGGCCCAACATTACATACCCACGGATATGCACGAAAAATGCCAATTTGGCCTCTGCGGGTACATACAACTAATTGCCCTTCTTGGCCAGACGACGCAGCTAAATCTCACGCTAGTCAGCTTTCAGGTACTCCCTCTGGCACTGTCGGCGCAGCTAAAAGGATCAGATCGGAGCCACCGGGACAGTCGTCATCGCCGTCAAATTAATATTGCCTGAAAAAGGGAAAAAGGACGATACAATTTGGAATCTACAAACATCCATTTTAGTCAGATAGTCGCCTTCTGGCGGCGCGCCAATTATATTATATGTCGCCTAACCTAATACGTCGCCTTATAACCCTAACACCCATATGCCAGCAATCCCTTTGTGATTCTAGCCGAGGTAAAAATGGGTATTGATGTTGATAGCGAGGGAGAGCTTGACGACGAGGATCTAGAGGCGATTGACAATCAGCCCTCTACCAGCGCCAATACCCCCCCGGCGTTCTCATGGCATGTCAAACATAAATACAAATGCCAGCCCCTACTAAAACGGATCGGCCTGTGCCGATCTTCATTCCAAATGCGCTTTCCATCGTAAAATTGCATCAGCAGTTGGACGGTATTATTGGGGCAGGGCAAATAAAACACAAACACACCACCGTGATCACTTTGATGCCACATTGATGCCCTGCCCACATAGAAGCCACCAACATGGTCGCCAAATGATAATTACAATATGAACTGACGCCTTGATCAGAACGACACATACCCGCGAATATCCGATACGACAATACGAATGAACTTGATTTTCACTAACTAATATCGGCTAGAAGAGCCTATTAATGTTGATAGCGAGGGAGAGCTCGACGAAGAGGATCTGGAGACGATTGACAGTCAGCCCGCTACCAGCGCCAATACCCCCCCGGCGTGCTAAGGGCATGTCAAACATAAATACAAATGCAAATGTCTCAGCCCCTACTAAAACGGATCGGCCTGTGCCGATTTTCATTCCAAATGCGCTTTCCATCGTAAAATTGCATCAGCAGTTGGACGGTATTATTGGGGCAGGGCAAATAAAACACAAACACACCACCACATCACTTTGATGCCACATTGATGCCCTGCCCACATAGAAGCCACCAGCACGGCCGCCAAGGGATAATTACAATATGAACTGACGCCTTGATCAGAACGAGACATACCCGCGAATATCCGATACGACAATACGAATGAATTAACTAATATCGGCTAGAAGAGCCTTGCACATGATTGCGAAACGCGCCTTTTCATGCCGCTGTACAAATATAACTGAAATGAAATGAAATGAAGCCAAACTGAGCTTCACTCTGTTCCCACCCTTCTATCAATCTCTCTTTTCCTCTTTGACCAAAGCAGTGAGAGGGAGAGAGATGCCAAAAACAATTGCGCAGTAGAGAACGAGATCATACTCACACACTACCCGCCCAGACGACACATACATACACTCACACTGCTACAAGCTTATCTCCACGCCACGGACCAGATGGCAGGGAACGAGAAACAAAATGGAGGCAAAAAACACCATACGCAACTGCCGCTAACAGCCGACTGCTGTTAACAGTCGTTGGCTGGCAGTTGAAATTTGAAATTTGAAATTTACAGTAGCCGAAAAATATTGTATATAGTGCTAAGGTTAAGTTGAAAATATTTGACTGTATTACCTAAATCACAGAAAAACCTGAGTAATTTTAAAAATGATAGTCAGAAACTCAGATAGTCTGGCAACGCGCCAATGCCATATAATACGCCGTCGCCTAACCTAATACGTCGCCTAATAACCCTAACACCCATACCAGCAATCCCTTTGGGATCCTTGCCGAGGTAAAGGAGGCGATTGACAATCAGCCCTCTACCAGCGCCAAGCCCCCCCCGGCGTGCTCATGGCATGTCAAACATAAATACAAATGCAAATGTCTCAGCCCCTACTAAAACGGATCGGCCTGTGCCGAAACGCGTCTTTTCATGCCGCTGTACAAATAGAACTGAAATGAAATGAACTTCTAACCTGTTACTTTTCGGCACGGACCAGATTTCCTTCTTGCGCAGCGCAATTACAGCGGCGCGCTTGAAACGACGCTTTGACTCAGCGGCACGTTTGCTGTTTTGTTTTTTGCTGAATTTAAGCTTTGATTCCGGTACAGCGGGCAGCTTCTTAGCTGCAGGTTTCTTGACGACCGTAGCAGGCATCTGTTATTGACACAAATTAGTTGCATTTAAAAATAGTCTCTTTTAAATATAATGTATTATATCACCTCCATTAACGTAGTGATTGGCCTTCTTGCGCCAGCCACAGGTGGGAGTGTTTAGCTTAAATGGCCACAGGAAGTTGGAGGCGTACTTCAAATTGGGTCCAACGGTGAAGATCTCATGGACCAAATCCTCAACACACTGAATATTGTGGGGCCTTTCGCAGTTTGCGCTCAATCACAAAGTTGTCGGTGATGGGGATGATGGTAGCCTTGTCCAACTTGATAAAGACACCATTTTTGATTGGGCGCAATCGGAACAGCTTCAGCTCTTTGTGAACCTTGGGGGCAACCTTGTTGATACTGATAATTAAAGATAATTAAAGGTTTTTAAATAAACACTAGAATAATTGGCCCAACATTACATACCCACGGATATGCACGAAAAATGCCAATTTGGCCTCTGCGGGTACATACAACTAATTGCCCTTCTTGGCCAGACGACGCAGCTAAATCTCACGCTAGTCAGCTTTCAGGTACTCCCTCTGGCACTGTCGGCGCAGCTAAAAGGATCAGATCGGAGCCACCGGGACAGTCGTCATCGCCGTCAAATTAATATTGCCTGAAAAAGGGACACAGGACGCTACAATTTGGAATCTACAAACATCCATTTTAGTCAGATAGTCGCCTTCTGGCGGCGCGCCAATTATATTATATGTCGCCTAACCTAATACGTCGCCTTATAACCCTAACACCCATATGCCAGCAATCCCTTTGTGATTCTAGCCGAGGAAAAAATGGATATTGATGTTGATAGCGAGGGAGAGCTTGACGACGAGGATCTAGAGGCGATTGACAATCAGCCCTCTACCAGCGCCAATACCCCCCCGGCGTTCTCATGGCATGTCAAACATAAATACAAATGCCAGCCCCTACTAAAACGGATCGGCCTGTGCCGATCTTCATTCCAAATGCGCTTTCCATCGTAAAATTGCATCAGCAGTTGGACGGTATTATTGGGGCAGGGCAAATAAAACACAAACACACCACCACATCACTTTGATGCCACATTGATGCCCTGCCCACATAGAAGCCACCAGCACGGCCGCCAAGGGATAATTACAATATGAACTGACGCCTTGATCAGAACGAGACATACCCGCGAATATCCGATACGACAATACGAATGAACTTGATTTTCATTAACTAATATCGGCTAGAAGAGCCTTGCACATGATTGCGAAACGCGTCTTTTCATGCCGCTGTACAAATATAACTGAAATGAAATGAAGCCAAACTGAGCTTCACTCTTTTCCCGCTTCTATAAACACTTCTATCTATCTCTCTCTTCCTCTTTAACCAAGGCACGATTGGTTTCTATTCCCGGGCTGTGAGAAGGAGAGAGATGCCAACAACAATTGCGCAGTAGAGAACGGGATCATACTCACACTCTACCCGCCCAGACGACACATACATACACTCACACTGCTACAAGCTTATCTCCACGCCACGGACCAGATGGCAGGGAACGAGAAACAAAATGGAGGCAAAAAACACCATACGCAACTGCCGCTAACAGCCGACTGCTGTTAACAGTCGTTGGCTGGCAGTTGAAATTTGAAATTTACAGTAGCCGAAAAATATTGTATGTAGTGCTAAGGTTAAGTTGAAAATATTTGACTGTATTACCTAAATCACAGAAAAACCTGAGTAATTTTAAAAATGATAGTCAGAAACTCAGATAGTCTGGCAACGCGCCAATGCCATATAATACGCCGTCGCCTAACCTAATACGTCGCCTAATAACCCTAACACCCATACCAGCAATCCCTTTGGGATCCTTGCCGAGGTAAAGGAGGCGATTGACAATCAGCCCTCTACCAGCGCCAAGCCCCCCCCGGCGTGCTCATGGCATGTCAAACATAAATACAAATGCAAATGTCTCAGCCCCTACTAAAACGGATCGGCCTGTGCCGAAACGCGTCTTTTCATGCCGCTGTACAAATAGAACTGAAATGAAATGAACTTCTAACCTGTTACTTTTCGGCACGGACCAGATTTCCTTCTTGCGCAGCGCAATTACAGCGGCGCGCTTGAAACGACGCTTTGACTCAGCGGCACGTTTGCTGTTTTGTTTTTTGCTGAATTTAAGCTTTGATTCCGGTACAGCGGGCAGCTTCTTAGCTGCAGGTTTCTTGACGACCGTAGCAGGCATCTGTTATTGACACAAATTAGTTGCATTTAAAAATAGTCTCTTTTAAATATAATGTATTATATCACCTCCATTAACGTAGTGATTGGCCTTCTTGCGCCAGCCACAGGTGGGAGTGTTTAGCTTAAATGGCCACAGGAAGTTGGAGGCGTACTTCAAATTGGGTCCAACGGTGAAGATCTCATGGACCAAATCCTCAACACACTGAATATTGTGGGGCCTTTCGCAGTTTGCGCTCAATCACAAAGTTGTCGGTGATGGGGATGATGGTAGCCTTGTCCAACTTGATAAAGACACCATTTTTGATTGGGCGCAATCGGAACAGCTTCAGCTCTTTGTGAACCTTGGGGGCAACCTTGTTGATACTGATAATTAAAGATAATTAAAGGTTTTTAAATAAACACTAGAATAATTGGCACAACATTACATACCCACGGATACGCACGAAAAATGCCAATTTGGCCTCTGCGGGTATATAAAACTAATTGCCCTTCTTGGCCAGACGACGCAGCTAAATCTCACGCTGGTCAGCTTTCAGGTACTCCCTCTGGCACTGTCGGCGCAGCTAAAAGGATCAGATCGGAGCCACCGGACAGTCGTCATCGCCGTCAAATTAATATTGCCTGAAAAAGGGACACAGGACGCTACAATTTGGAATCTACAAACATCCATTTTAGTCAGATAGTCGCCTTCTGGCGGCGCGCCAATTATATTATATGTCGCCTAACCTAATACGTCGCCTTATAACCCTAACACCCATATGCCAGCAATCCCTTTGTGATTCTAGCCGAGGAAAAAATGGATATTGATGTTGATAGCGAGGGAGAGCTTGACGACGAGGATCTAGAGGCGATTGACAATCAGCCCTCTACCAGCGCCAATACCCCCCCGGCGTTCTCATGGCATGTCAAACATAAATACAAATGCCAGCCCCTACTAAAACGGATCGGCCTGTGCCGATCTTCATTCCAAATGCGCTTTCCATCGTAAAATTGCATCAGCAGTTGGACGGTATTATTGGGGCAGGGAAAATAAAACACAAACACACCACCACATCACTTTGATGCCACATTGATGCCCTGCCCACATAGAAGCCACCAGCACGGCCGCCAAGGGATAATTACAATATGAACTGACGCCTTGATCAGAACGAGACATACCCGCGAATATCCGATACGACAATACGAATGAACTTGATTTTCATTAACTAATATCGGCTAGAAGAGCCTTGCACATGATTGCGAAACGCGTCTTGTCTTTTCATGCCGCTCTACAAATATAACTGAAATGAAATGAAATGAAGCCAAACTGAGCTTCACTCTTTTCCCGCTTCTATAAACACTTCTATCTATCTCTCTCTTCCTCTTTAACCAAGGCACGATTGGTTTCTATTCCCGGGCTGTGAGAAGGAGAGAGATGCCAACAACAATTGCGCAGTAGAGAACGAGATCATACTCACACACTACCCGCCCAGACGACACATACATACACTCACACTGCTACAAGCTTATCTCCACGGCACGGACCAGATGGCAGGGAACGAGAAACAAAATGGAGGCAAAAAACACCATACGCAACTGCCGCTAACAGCCGACTGCTGTTAACAGTCGTTGGCTGGCAGTTGAAATTTGAAATTTGAAATTTACAGTAGCCGAAAAATATTGTATATAGTGCTAAGGTTAAGTTGAAAATATTTGACTGTATTACCTAAATCACAGAAAAACCTGAGTAATTTTAAAAATGATAGTCAGAAACTCAGATAGTCTGGCAACGCGCCAATGCCATATAATACGCCGTCGCCTAACCTAATACGTCGCCTAATAACCCTAACACCCATACCAGCAATCCCTTTGGGATCCTTGCCGAGGTAAAGGAGGCGATTGACAATCAGCCCTCTACCAGCGCCAAGCCCCCCCCGGCGTGCTCATGGCATGTCAAACATAAATACAAATGCAAATGTCTCAGCCCCTACTAAAACGGATCGGCCTGTGCCGAAACGCGTCTTTTCATGCCGCTGTACAAATAGAACTGAAATGAAATGAACTTCTAACCTGTTACTTTTCGGCACGGACCAGATTTCCTTCTTGCGCAGCGCAATTACAGCGGCGCGCTTGAAACGACGCTTTGACTCAGCGGCACGTTTGCTGTTTTGTTTTTTGCTGAATTTAAGCTTTGATTCCGGTACAGCGGGCAGCTTCTTAGCTGCAGGTTTCTTGACGACCGTAGCAGGCATCTGTTATTGACACAAATTAGTTGCATTTAAAAATAGTCTCTTTTAAATATAATGTATTATATCACCTCCATTAACGTAGTGATTGGCCTTCTTGCGCCAGCCACAGGTGGGAGTGTTCAGCTTAAATGGCCACAGGAAGTTGGAGGCGTACTTCAAATTGGGTCCAACGGTGAAGATCTCATGGACCAAATCCTCAACACACTGAATATTGTGGGGCCTTTCGCAGTTTGCGCTCAATCACAAAGTTGTCGGTGATGGGGATGATGGTAGCCTTGTCCAACTTGATAAAGACACCATTTTTGATTGGGCGCAATCGGAACAGCTTCAGCTCTTTGTGAACCTTGGGGGCAACCTTGTTGATACTGAAAGATAATTAAAGGTTTTTAAATAAACACTAGAATAATTGGCACAACATTACATACCCACGGATACGCACGAAAAATGCCAATTTGGCCTCTGCGGGTATATAAAACTAATTGCCCTTCTTGGCCAGACGACGCAGCTAAATCTCACGCTGGTCAGCTTTCAGGTACTCCCTCTGGCACTGTCGGCGCAGCTAAAAGGATCAGATCGGAGCCACCGGGACAGTCGTCATCGCCGTCAAATTAATATTGCCTGAAAAGAGAAAAAGGACGATACAATTTGGAATCTACAAACATCCATTTTAGTCAGATAGTCGCCTTCTGGCGGCGCGCCAATGACATATAATACGCCGTCGCCTAACCTAATACGTCGCCTTATAACCCTAACACCCATATGCCAGCAATCCCTTTGTGATTCTAGCCGAGGTAAAAATGGGTATTGATGTTGATAGCGAGGGAGAGCTCGACGAAGAGGATCTGGAGACGATTGACAGTCAGCCCGCTACCAGCGCCAATACCCCCCCGGCGTGCTAAGGGCATGTCAAACATAAATACAAATGCAAATGTCTCAGCCCCTACTAAAACGGATCGGCCTGTGCCGATTTTCATTCCAAATGCGCTTTCCATCGTAAAATTGCATCAGCAGTTGGACGGTATTATTGGGGCAGGGCAAATAAAACACAAACACACCACCGTGATCACTTTGATGCCACATTGATGCCCTGCCCACATAGAAGCAACCAACACGGCCGCCAAGGGATAATTACAATATGAACTGACGCCTTGATCAGAACGAGACATACCCGCGAATATCCGATACGACAATACGAATGAATTAACTAATATCGGCT
Source organism: Drosophila affinis (assembly GCA_037356375.1). NCBI lineage: Eukaryota > Metazoa > Arthropoda > Insecta > Diptera > Drosophilidae > Drosophila > Drosophila affinis. Next base: position 34,399 of record CM074800.1, read on the forward strand.
AGAAGAGCCTTGCACATGATTGCGAAACGCGTCTTGTCTTTTCATGCCGCTCTACAAATATAACTGAAATGAAATGAAATGAAGCCAAACTGAGCTTCACTCTTTTCCCGCTTCTATAAACACTTCTATCTATCTCTCTCTTCCTCTTTGACCAAGGCACGATTGGTTTCTATTCCCGGGCTGTGAGAAGGAGAGAGATGCCAACAACAATTGCGCAGTAGAGAACGAGATCATACTCACACACTACCCGCCCAGACGACACATACATACACTCACACTGCTACAAGCTTATCTCCCCGCCACGGACCAGATGGCAGGGAACGAGAAACAAAACGGAGGCAAAAAACACCATACACATTTGCCGCTAACAGCTGACTGCTGTTAACAGTCGTTGGATGGCAGTTGAAATTTGAAATTTACAGTAGCCGAAAAAAAATGACTGAATGAAAATGACAAATAATACGCCGTCGCTTGAAGAGACGACGCAAGATCAAGAGCTCAAGCCTAATTCCTCCTAGGAGCAGCAACATGCTGATGCTGCCAGGCTAAGGCTGGGTCGCTTATGAGGCAACTAATTTTGCAAAACAAAAGAACAGCTACAAAGGAACCTACTCCCAACAACAACCCGGTAAAGAAAATTGCTGTAAAACCCAAGTCCCCTACCAAGGCTTCCCCTTCTTCTGCTGCTGAGGCGGCCCACCATAGTCCAGCGCCACTCACAACAAATATCCTAACACCCATACCAGCAATCCCTTTGGGATTCTTGCCGAGGTAAAAATGGGTATTGATGTTGATAGCGAGGGAGAGCTCGACGAGGAGAATCTGGAGGTGATTGGCAATCAGCCCTCTACCAGCGCCAATCCCCTCCAGCGTTCTCATGGCATGTCAAACATAAATACAAATGCAATTGTCTCAGCCCCTACTAAAACGGATCGGCCTGTGCCGAAACGCGTCTTTTCATGCCGCTGTACAAATAGAACTGAAATGAAATTAACTTCTAACCTGTTACTTTTCGGCACGGACCAGATTTCCTTCTTGCTCAGCGCAATTACAGCGGCGCGCTTGAAACGACGCTTTGACTCAGCGGCACGTTTGCTGTTTTGTTTTTTGCTGAATTTAAGCTTTGATTCCGGTACAGCGGGCAGCTTCTTAGCTGCAGGTTTCTTGACGACCGTAGCAGGCATCTGTTATTGACACAAATTAGTTGCATTTAAAAATAGTCTCTTTTAAATATAATGTATTATATCACCTCCATTAACGTAGTGATTGGCCTTCTTGCGCCAGCCACAGGTGGGAGTGTTTAGCATAAATGGCCACAGGAAGTTGGAGGCGTACTTCAAATTGGGTCCAACGGTGAAGATCTCATGGACCAAATCCTCAACACACTGAATATTGTGGAGCCTTTCGCAGTTTGCGCTCAATCACAAAGTTGTCGGTGATGGGGATGATGGTAGCCTTGTCCAACTTGATAAAGACACCATTTTTGATTGGGCGCAATCGGAACAGCTTCAGCTCTTTGTGAACCTTGGGGGCAACCTTGTTGATACTGATAATTAAAGATAATTAAAGGTTTTTAAATAAACACTAGAATAATTGGCCCAACATTACATACCCACGGATACGCACGAAAAATGCCAATTTGGCCTCTGCGGGTACATACAACTAATTGCCCTTCTTGGCCAGACGACGCAGCTAAATCTCACGCTAGTCAGCTTTCAGGTACTCCCTCTGGCACTGTCGGCGCAGCTAAAAGGATCAGATCGGAGCCACCGGGACAGTCGTCATCGCCGTCAAATTAATATTGCCTGAAAAAGGGAAAAAGGACGATACAATTTGGAATCTACAAACATCCATTTTAGTCAGATAGTCGCCTTCTGGCGGCGCGCCAATTATATTATATGTCGCCTAACCTAATACGTCGCCTTATAACCCTAACACCCATATGCCAGCAATCCCTTTGTGATTCTAGCCGAGGTAAAAATGGGTATTGATGTTGATAGCGAGGGAGAGCTTGACGACGAGGATCTAGAGGCGATTGACAATCAGCCCTCTACCAGCGCCAATACCCCCCCGGCGTTCTCATGGCATGTCAAACATAAATACAAATGCCAGCCCCTACTAAAACGGATCGGCCTGTGCCGATCTTCATTCCAAATGCGCTTTCCATCGTAAAATTGCATCAGCAGTTGGACGGTATTATTGGGGCAGGGCAAATAAAACACAAACACACCACCGTGATCACTTTGATGCCACATTGATGCCCTGCCCACATAGAAGCCACCAACATGGTCGCCAAATGATAATTACAATATGAACTGACGCCTTGATCAGAACGACACATACCCGCGAATATCCGATACGACAATACGAATGAACTTGATTTTCACTAACTAATATCGGCTAGAAGAGCCTATTAATGTTGATAGCGAGGGAGAGCTCGACGAAGAGGATCTGGAGACGATTGACAGTCAGCCCGCTACCAGCGCCAATACCCCCCCGGCGTGCTAAGGGCATGTCAAACATAAATACAAATGCAAATGTCTCAGCCCCTACTAAAACGGATCGGCCTGTGCCGATTTTCATTCCAAATGCGCTTTCCATCGTAAAATTGCATCAGCAGTTGGACGGTATTATTGGGGCAGGGCAAATAAAACACAAACACACCACCGTGATCACTTTGATGCCACATTGATGCCCTGCCCACATAGAAGCCACCAACACGGCCGCCAAGGGATAATTACAATATGAACTGACGCCTTGATCAGAACGAGACATACCCGCGAATATCCGATACGACAATACGAATGAACTTGATTTTCATTAACTAATATCGGCTAGAAGAGCCTTGCACATGATTGCGAAACGCGTCTTTTCATGCCGCTGTACAAATATAACTGAAATGAAATGAAATGAAGCCAAACTGAGCTTCACTCTGTTCCCACCCTTCTATCAATCTCTCTATTCCTCTTTGACCAAAGCAGTGAGAGGGAGAGAGATGCCAAAAACAATTGCGCAGTAGAGAACGAGATCATACTCACACACTACCCGCCCAGACGACACATACATACACTCACACTGCTACAAGCTTATCTCCACGCCACGGACCAGATGGCAGGGAACGAGAAACAAAATGGAGGCAAAAAACACCATACGCAACTGCCGCTAACAGCCGACTGCTGTTAACAGTCGTTGGCTGGCAGTTGAAATTTGAAATTTGAAATTTAGAGTAGCCGAAAAATATTGTATATAGTGCTAAGGTTAAGTTGAAAATATTTGACTGTATTACCTAAATCACAGAAAAACCTGAGTAATTTTAAAAATGATAGTCAGAAACTCAGATAGTCTGGCAACGCGCCAATGCCATATAATACGCCGTCGCCTAACCTAATACGTCGCCTAATAACCCTAACACCCATACCAGCAATCCCTTTGGGATCCTTGCCGAGGTAAAGGAGGCGATTGACAATCAGCCCTCTACCAGCGCCAATACCCCCCCGGCGTTCTCATGGCATGTCAAACATAAATACAAATGCCAGCCCCTACTAAAACGGATCGGCCTGTGCCGATCTTCATTCCAAATGCGCTTTCCATCGTAAAATTGCATCAGCAGTTGGACGGTATTATTGGGGCAGGGAAAATAAAACACAAACACACCACCACATCACTTTGATGCCACATTGATGCCCTGCCCACATAGAAGCCACCAGCACGGCCGCCAAGGGATAATTACAATATGAACTGACGCCTTGATCAGAACGAGACATACCCGCGAATATCCGATACGACAATACGAATGAACTTGATTTTCATTAACTAATATCGGCTAGAAGAGCCTTGCACATGATTGCGAAACGCGTCTTTTCATGCCGCTGTACAAATATAACTGAAATGAAATGAAGCCAAACTGAGCTTCACTCTTTTCCCGCTTCTATAAACACTTCTATCTATCTCTCTCTTCCTCTTTAACCAAGGCACGATTGGTTTCTATTCCCGGGCTGTGAGAAGGAGAGAGATGCCAACAACAATTGCGCAGTAGAGAACGGGATCATACTCACACTCTACCCGCCCAGACGACACATACATACACTCACACTGCTACAAGCTTATCTCCACGCCACGGACCAGATGGCAGGGAACGAGAAACAAAATGGAGGCAAAAAACACCATACGCAACTGCCGCTAACAGCCGACTGCTGTTAACAGTCGTTGGCTGGCAGTTGAAATTTGAAATTTGAAATTTACAGTAGCCGAAAAATATTGTATATAGTGCTAAGGTTAAGTTGAAAATATTTGACTGTATTACCTAAATCACAGAAAAACCTGAGTAATTTTAAAAATGATAGTCAGAAACTCAGATAGTCTGGCAACGCGCCAATGCCATATAATACGCCGTCGCCTAACCTAATACGTCGCCTAATAACCCTAACACCCATACCAGCAATCCCTTTGGGATCCTTGCCGAGGTAAAGGAGGCGATTGACAATCAGCCCTCTACCAGCGCCAAGCCCCCCCCGGCGTGCTCATGGCATGTCAAACATAAATACAAATGCAAATGTCTCAGCCCCTACTAAAACGGATCGGCCTGTGCCGAAACGCGTCTTTTCATGCCGCTGTACAAATAGAACTGAAATGAAATTAACTTCTAACCTGTTACTTTTCGGCACGGACCAGATTTCCTTCTTGCGCAGCGCAATTACAGCGGCGCGCTTGAAACGACGCTTTGACTCAGCGGCACGTTTGCTGTTTTGTTTTTTGCTGAATTTAAGCTTTGATTCCGGTACAGCGGGCAGCTTCTTAGCTGCAGGTTTCTTGACGACCGTAGCAGGCATCTGTTATTGACACAAATTAGTTGCATTTAAAAATAGTCTCTTTTAAATATAATGTATTATATCACCTCCATTAACGTAGTGATTGGCCTTCTTGCGCCAGCCACAGGTGGGAGTGTTTAGCTTAAATGGCCACAGGAAGTTGGAGGCGTACTTCAAATTGGGTCCAACGGTGAAGATCTCATGGACCAAATCCTCAACACACTGAATATTGTGGGGCCTTTCGCAGTTTGCGCTCAATCACAAAGTTGTCGGTGATGGGGATGATGGTAGCCTTGTCCAACTTGATAAAGACACCATTTTTGATTGGGCGCAATCGGAACAGCTTCAGCTCTTTGTGAACCTTGGGGGCAACCTTGTTGATACTGATAATTAAAGATAATTAAAGGTTTTTAAATAAACACTAGAATAATTGGCACAACATTACATACCCACGGATACGCACGAAAAATGCCAATTTGGCCTCTGCGGGTACATACAACTAATTGCCCTTCTTGGCCAGACGACGCAGCTAAATCTCACGCTAGTCAGCTTTCAGGTACTCCCTCTGGCACTGTCGGCGCAGCTAAAAGGATCAGATCGGAGCCACCGGGACAGTCGTCATCGCCGTCAAATTAATATTGCCTGAAAAAGGGAAAAAGGACGATACAATTTGGAATCTACAAACATCCATTTTAGTCAGATAGTCGCCTTCTGGCGGCGCGCCAATTATATTATATGTCGCCTAACCTAATACGTCGCCTTATAACCCTAACACCCATATGCCAGCAATCCCTTTGTGATTCTAGCCGAGGTAAAAATGGGTATTGATGTTGATAGCGAGGGAGAGCTTGGCGACGAGGATCTAGAGGCGATTGACAATCAGCCCTCTACCAGCGCCAAGCCCCCCCCGGCGTGCTCATGGCATGTCAAACATAAATACAAATGCCAGCCCCTACTAAAACGGATCGGCCTGTGCCGATCTTCATTCCAAATGCGCTTTCCATCGTAAAATTGCATCAGCAGTTGGACGGTATTATTGGGGCAGGGCAAATAAAACACAAACACACCACCGTGATCACTTTGATGCCACATTGATGCCCTGCCCACATAGAAGCCACCAACACGGCCGCCAAGGGATAATTACAATATGAACTGACGCCTTGATCAGAACGAGACATACCCGTGAATATCCGATACGACAATACGAATGAACTTGATTTTCATTAAATAATATCGGCTAGAAGAGCCTTGCACATGATTGCGAAACGCGTCTTTTCATGCCGCTGTACAAATATAACTGAAATGAAATGAAGCCAAACTGAGCTTCACTCTGTTCCCACCCTTCTATCAATCTCTCTATTCCTCTTTGACCAAAGCAGTGAGAGGGAGAGAGATGCCAAAAACAATTGCGCAGTAGAGAACGAGACCATACTCACACACTACCCGCCCAGACGACACATACATACACTCACACTGCTACAAGCTTATCTCCACGCCACGGACCAGATGGCAGGGAACGAGAAACAAAATGGAGGCAAAAAACACCATACGCAACTGCCGCTAACAGCCGACTGCTGTTAACAGTCGTTGGCTGGCAGTTGAAATTTGAAATTTGAAATTTACAGTAGCCGAAAAATATTGTATATAGTGCTAAGGTTAAGTTGAAAATATTTGACTGTATTACCTAAATCACAGAAAAACCTGAGTAATTTTAAAAATGATAGTCAGAAACTCAGATAGTCTGGCAACGCGCCAATGCCATATAATACGCCGTCGCCTAACCTAATACGTCGCCTAATAACCCTAACACCCATACCAGCAATCCCTTTGGGATCCTTGCCGAGGTAAAGGAGGCGATTGACAATCAGCCCTCTACCAGCGCCAATACCCCCCCGGCGTTCTCATGGCATGTCAAACATAAATACAAATGCCAGCCCCTACTAAAACGGATCGGCCTGTGCCGATCTTCATTCCAAATGCGCTTTCCATCGTAAAATTGCATCAGCAGTTGGACGGTATTATTGGGGCAGGGAAAATAAAACACAAACACACCACCACATCACTTTGATGCCACATTGATGCCCTGCCCACATAGAAGCCACCAGCACGGCCGCCAAGGGATAATTACAATATGAACTGACGCCTTGATCAGAACGAGACATACCCGCGAATATCCGATACGACAATACGAATGAACTTGATTTTCATTAACTAATATCGGCTAGAAGAGCCTTGCACATGATTGCGAAACGCGTCTTTTCATGCCGCTGTACAAATATAACTGAAATGAAATGAAGCCAAACTGAGCTTCACTCTTTTCCCGCTTCTATAAACACTTCTATCTATCTCTCTCTTCCTCTTTAACCAAGGCACGATTGGTTTCTATTCCCGGGCTGTGAGAAGGAGAGAGATGCCAACAACAATTGCGCAGTAGAGAACGGGATCATACTCACACTCTACCCGCCCAGACGACACATACATACACTCACACTGCTACAAGCTTATCTCCACGCCACGGACCAGATGGCAGGGAACGAGAAACAAAATGGAGGCAAAAAACACCATACGCAACTGCCGCTAACAGCCGACTGCTGTTAACAGTCGTTGGCTGGCAGTTGAAATTTGAAATTTGAAATTTACAGTAGCCGAAAAATATTGTATATAGTGCTAAGGTTAAGTTGAAAATATTTGACTGTATTACCTAAATCACAGAAAAACCTGAGTAATTTTAAAAATGATAGTCAGAAACTCAGATAGTCTGGCAACGCGCCAATGCCATATAATACGCCGTCGCCTAACCTAATACGTCGCCTAATAACCCTAACACCCATACCAGCAATCCCTTTGGGATCCTTGCCGAGGTAAAGGAGGCGATTGACAATCAGCCCTCTACCAGCGCCAAGCCCCCCCCGGCGTGCTCATGGCATGTCAAACATAAATACAAATGCAAATGTCTCAGCCCCTACTAAAACGGATCGGCCTGTGCCGAAACGCGTCTTTTCATGCCGCTGTACAAATAGAACTGAAATGAAATTAACTTCTAACCTGTTACTTTTCGGCACGGACCAGATTTCCTTCTTGCGCAGCGCAATTACAGCGGCGCGCTTGAAACGACGCTTTGACTCAGCGGCACGTTTGCTGTTTTGTTTTTTGCTGAATTTAAGCTTTGATTCCGGTACAGCGGGCAGCTTCTTAGCTGCAGGTTTCTTGACGACCGTAGCAGGCATCTGTTATTGACACAAATTAGTTGCATTTAAAAATAGTCTCTTTTAAATATAATGTATTATATCACCTCCATTAACGTAGTGATTGGCCTTCTTGCGCCAGCCACAGGTGGGAGTGTTTAGCTTAAATGGCCACAGGAAGTTGGAGGCGTACTTCAAATTGGGTCCAACGGTGAAGATCTCATGGACCAAATCCTCAACACACTGAATATTGTGGGGCCTTTCGCAGTTTGCGCTCAATCACAAAGTTGTCGGTGATGGGGATGATGGTAGCCTTGTCCAACTTGATAAAGACACCATTTTTGATTGGGCGCAATCGGAACAGCTTCAGCTCTTTGTGAACCTTGGGGGCAACCTTGTTGATACTGATAATTAAAGATAATTAAAGGTTTTTAAATAAACACTAGAATAATTGGCACAACATTACATACCCACGGATACGCACGAAAAATGCCAATTTGGCCTCTGCGGGTACATACAACTAATTGCCCTTCTTGGCCAGACGACGCAGCTAAATCTCACGCTAGTCAGCTTTCAGGTACTCCCTCTGGCACTGTCGGCGCAGCTAAAAGGATCAGATCGGAGCCACCGGGACAGTCGTCATCGCCGTCAAATTAATATTGCCTGAAAAAGGGAAAAAGGACGATACAATTTGGAATCTACAAACATCCATTTTAGTCAGATAGTCGCCTTCTGGCGGCGCGCCAATTATATTATATGTCGCCTAACCTAATACGTCGCCTTATAACCCTAACACCCATATGCCAGCAATCCCTTTGTGATTCTAGCCGAGGTAAAAATGGGTATTGATGTTGATAGCGAGGGAGAGCTTGGCGACGAGGATCTAGAGGCGATTGACAATCAGCCCTCTACCAGCGCCAAGCCCCCCCCGGCGTGCTCATGGCATGTCAAACATAAATACAAATGCCAGCCCCTACTAAAACGGATCGGCCTGTGCCGATCTTCATTCCAAATGCGCTTTCCATCGTAAAATTGCATCAGCAGTTGGACGGTATTATTGGGGCAGGGCAAATAAAACACAAACACACCACCGTGATCACTTTGATGCCACATTGATGCCCTGCCCACATAGAAGCCACCAACACGGCCGCCAAGGGATAATTACAATATGAACTGACGCCTTGATCAGAACGAGACATACCCGCGAATATCCGATACGACAATACGAATGAACTTGATTTTCATTAAATAATATCGGCTAGAAGAGCCTTGCACATGATTGCGAAACGCGTCTTTTCATGCCGCTGTACAAATATAACTGAAATGAAATGAAGCCAAACTGAGCTTCACTCTGTTCCCACCCTTCTATCAATCTCACTATTCCTCTTTGACCAAAGCAGTGAGAGGGAGAGAGATGCCAAAAACAATTGCGCAGTAGAGAACGAGACCATACTCACACACTACCCGCCCAGACGACACATACATACACTCACACTGCTACAAGCTTATCTCCACGCCACGGACCAGATGGCAGGGAACGAGAAACAAAATGGAGGCAAAAAACACCATACGCAACTGCCGCTAACAGCCGACTGCTGTTAACAGTCGTTGGCTGGCAGTTGAAATTTGAAATTTGAAATTTACAGTAGCCGAAAAATATTGTATATAGTGCTAAGGTTAAGTTGAAAATATTTGACTGTATTACCTAAATCACAGAAAAACCTGAGTAATTTTAAAAATGATAGTCAGAAACTCAGATAGTCTGGCAACGCGCCAGTGCCATATAATACGCCGTCGCCTAACCTAATACGTCGCCTAATAACCCTAACACCCATACCAGCAATCCCTTTGGGATCCTTGCCGAGGTAAAGGAGGCGATTGACAATCAGCCCTCTACCAGCGCCAAACCCCCCCGGCGCGCTCATGGCATGTCAAACATAAATACAAATGCCAGCCCCTACTAAAACGGATCGGCCTGTGCCGATCTTCATTCCAAATGCGCTTTCCATCGTAAAATTGCATCAGCAGTTGGACGGTATTATTGGGGCAGGGAAAATAAAACACAAACACACCACCACATCACTTTGATGCCACATTGATGCCCTGCCCACATAGAAGCCACCAGCACGGCCGCCAAGGGATAATTACAATATGAACTGACGCCTTGATCAGAACGAGACATACCCGCGAATATCCGATACGACAATACGAATGAACTTGATTTTCATTAACTAATATCGGCTAGAAGAGCCTTGCACATGATTGCGAAACGCGTCTTTTCATGCCGCTGTACAAATATAACTGAAATGAAATGAAGCCAAACTGAGCTTCACTCTTTTCCCGCTTCTATAAACACTTCTATCTATCTCTCTCTTCCTCTTTAACCAAGGCACGATTGGTTTCTATTCCCGGGCTGTGAGAAGGAGAGAGATGCCAACAACAATTGCGCAGTAGAGAACGGGATCATACTCACACTCTACCCGCCCAGACGACACATACATACACTCACACTGCTACAAGCTTATCTCCACGCCACGGACCAGATGGCAGGGAACGAGAAACAAAATGGAGGCAAAAAACACCATACGCAACTGCCGCTAACAGCCGACTGCTGTTAACAGTCGTTGGCTGGCAGTTGAAATTTGAAATTTGAAATTTACAGTAGCCGAAAAATATTGTATATAGTGCTAAGGTTAAGTTGAAAATATTTGACTGTATTACCTAAATCACAGAAAAACCTGAGTAATTTTAAAAATGATAGTCAGAAACTCAGATAGTCTGGCAACGCGCCAGTGCCATATAATACGCCGTCGCCTAACCTAATACGTCGCCTAATAACCCTAACACCCATACCAGCAATCCCTTTGGGATCCTTGCCGAGGTAAAGGAGGCGATTGACAATCAGCCCTCTACCAGCGCCAATACCCCCCCGGCGTTCTCATGGCATGTCAAACATAAATACAAATGCCAGCCCCTACTAAAACGGATCGGCCTGTGCCGATCTTCATTCCAAATGCGCTTTCCATCGTAAAATTGCATCAGCAGTTGGACGGTATTATTGGGGCAGGGAAAATAAAACACAAACACACCACCACATCACTTTGATGCCACATTGATGCCCTGCCCACATAGAAGCCACCAGCACGGCCGCCAAGGGATAATTACAATATGAACTGACGCCTTGATCAGAACGAGACATACCCGCGAATATCCGATACGACAATACGAATGAACTTGATTTTCATTAACTAATATCGGCTAGAAGAGCCTTGCACATGATTGCGAAACGCGTCTTTTCATGCCGCTGTACAAATATAACTGAAATGAAATGAAGCCAAACTGAGCTTCACTCTGTTCCCACCCTTCTATCAATCTCTCTATTCCTCTTTGACCAAAGCAGTGAGAGGGAGAGAGATGCCAAAAACAATTGCGCAGTAGAGAACGAGATCATACTCACACACTACCCGCCCAGACGACACATACATACACTCACACTGCTACAAGCTTATCTCCACGCCACGGACCAGATGGCAGGGAACGAGAAACAAAATGGAGGCAAAAAACACCATACGCAACTGCCGCTAACAGCCGACTGCTGTTAACAGTCGTTGGCTGGCAGTTGAAATTTGAAATTTGAAATTTACAGTAGCCGAAAAATATTGTATATAGTGCTAAGGTTAAGTTGAAAATATTTGACTGTATTACCTAAATCACAGAAAAACCTGAGTAATTTTAAAAATGATAGTCAGAAACTCAGATAGTCTGGCAACGCGCCAGTGCCATATAATACGCCGTCGCCTAACCTAATACGTCGCCTAATAACCCTAACACCCATACCAGCAATCCCTTTGGGATCCTTGCCGAGGTAAAGGAGGCGATTGACAATCAGCCCTCTACCAGCGCCAAGCCCCCCCCGGCGTGCTCATGGCATGTCAAACATAAATACAAATGCAAATGTCTCAGCCCCTACTAAAACGGATCGGCCTGTGCCGAAACGCGTCTTTTCATGCCGCTGTACAAATAGAACTGAAATGAAATGAACTTCTAACCTGTTACTTTTCGGCACGGACCAGATTTCCTTCTTGCGCAGCGCAATTACAGCGGCGCGCTTGAAACGACGCTTTGACTCAGCGGCACGTTTGCTGTTTTGTTTTTTGCTGAATTTAAGCTTTGATTCCGGTACAGCGGGCAGCTTCTTAGCTGCAGGTTTCTTGACGACCGTAGCAGGCATCTGTTATTGACACAAATTAGTTGCATTTAAAAATAGTCTCTTTTAAATATAATGTATTATATCACCTCCATTAACGTAGTGATTGGCCTTCTTGCGCCAGCCACAGGTGGGAGTGTTTAGCTTAAATGGCCACAGGAAGTTGGAGGCGTACTTCAAATTGGGTCCAACGGTGAAGATCTCATGGACCAAATCCTCAACACACTGAATATTGTGGGGCCTTTCGCAGTTTGCGCTCAATCACAAAGTTGTCGGTGATGGGGATGATGGTAGCCTTGTCCAACTTGATAAAGACACCATTTTTGATTGGGCGCAATCGGAACAGCTTCAGCTCTTTGTGAACCTTGGGGGCAACCTTGTTGATACTGAAAGATAATTAAAGGTTTTTAAATAAACACTAGAATAATTGGCACAACGTTACATACCCACGGATACGCACGAAAAATGCCAATTTGGCCTCTGCGGGTATATAAAACTAATTGCCCTTCTTGGCCAGACGACGCAGCTAAATCTCACGCTGGTCAGCTTTCAGGTACTCCCTCTGGCACTGTCGGCGCAGCTAAAAGGATCAGATCGGAGCCACCGGGACAGTCGTCATCGCCGTCAAATTAATATTGCCTGAAAAAGGGACACAGGACGCTACAATTTGGAATCTACAAACATCCATTTTAGTCAGATAGTCGCCTTCTGGCGGCGCGCCAATTATATTATATGTCGCCTAACCTAATACGTCGCCTTATAACCCTAACACCCATATGCCAGCAATCCCTTTGTGATTCTAGCCGAGGTAAAAATGGATATTGATGTTGATAGCGAGGGAGAGCTTGACGACGAGGATCTAGAGGCGATTGACAATCAGCCCTCTACCAGCGCCAATACCCCCCCGGCGTTCTCATGGCATGTCAAACATAAATACAAATGCCAGCCCCTACTAAAACGGATCGGCCTGTGCCGATCTTCATTCCAAATGCGCTTTCCATCGTAAAATTGCATCAGCAGTTGGACGGTATTATTGGGGCAGGGAAAATAAAACACAAACACACCACCACATCACTTTGATGCCACATTGATGCCCTGCCCACATAGAAGCCACCAGCACGGCCGCCAAGGGATAATTACAATATGAACTGACGCCTTGATCAGAACGAGACATACCCGCGAATATCCGATACGACAATACGAATGAACTTGATTTTCATTAACTAATATCGGCTAGAAGAGCCTTGCACATGATTGCGAAACGCGTCTTTTCATGCCGCTGTACAAATATAACTGAAATGAAATGAAGCCAAACTGAGCTTCACTCTGTTCCCACCCTTCTATCAATCTCTCTATTCCTCTTTGACCAAAGCAGTGAGAGGGAGAGAGATGCCAAAAACAATTGCGCAGTAGAGAACGAGATCATACTCACACACTACCCGCCCAGACGACACATACATACACTCACACTGCTACAAGCTTATCTCCACGCCACGGACCAGATGGCAGGGAACGAGAAACAAAATGGAGGCAAAAAACACCATACGCAACTGCCGCTAACAGCCGACTGCTGTTAACAGTCGTTGGCTGGCAGTTGAAATTTGAAATTTGAAATTTACAGTAGCCGAAAAATATTGTATATAGTGCTAAGGTTAAGTTGAAAATATTTGACTGTATTACCTAAATCACAGAAAAACCTGAGTAATTTTAAAAATGATAGTCAGAAACTCAGATAGTCTGGCAACGCGCCAGTGCCATATAATACGCCGTCGCCTAACCTAATACGTCGCCTAATAACCCTAACACCCATACCAGCAATCCCTTTGGGATCCTTGCCGAGGTAAAGGAGGCGATTGACAATCAGCCCTCTACCAGCGCCAAGCCCCCCCCGGCGTGCTCATGGCATGTCAAACATAAATACAAATGCAAATGTCTCAGCCCCTACTAAAACGGATCGGCCTGTGCCGAAACGCGTCTTTTCATGCCGCTGTACAAATAGAACTGAAATGAAATGAACTTCTAACCTGTTACTTTTCGGCACGGACCAGATTTCCTTCTTGCGCAGCGCAATTACAGCGGCGCGCTTGAAACGACGCTTTGACTCAGCGGCACGTTTGCTGTTTTGTTTTTTGCTGAATTTAAGCTTTGATTCCGGTACAGCGGGCAGCTTCTTAGCTGCAGGTTTCTTGACGACCGTAGCAGGCATCTGTTATTGACACAAATTAGTTGCATTTAAAAATAGTCTCTTTTAAATATAATGTATTATATCACCTCCATTAACGTAGTGCTTGGCCATCTTGCGCCAGCCACCGGTGGGAGTGTTTAGCTTAAATGGCCACAGGAAGTTGGAGGCGTACTTCAAATTGGGTCCAACGGTGAAGATCTCATGGACCAAATCCTCAACACACTGAATATTGTGGGGCCTTTCGCAGTTTGCGCTCAATCACAAAGTTGTCGGTGATGGGGATGATGGTAGCCTTGTCCAACTTGATAAAGACACCATTTTTGATTGGGCGCAATCGGAACAGCTTCAGCTCTTTGTGAACCTTGGGGGCAACCTTGTTGATACTGAAAGATAATTAAAGGTTTTTAAATAAACACTAGAATAATTGGCACAACGTTACATACCCACGGATACGCACGAAAAATGCCAATTTGGCCTCTGCGGGTACATACAACTAATTGCCCTTCTTGGCCAGACGACGCAGCTAAATCTCACGCTAGTCAGCTTTCAGGTACTCCCTCTGGCACTGTCGGCGCAGCTAAAAGGATCAGATCGGAGCCACCGGGACAGTCGTCATCGCCGTCAAATTAATATTGCCTGAAAAAGGGAAAAAGGACGATACAATTTGGAATCTACAAACATCCATTTTAGTCAGATAGTCGCCTTCTGGCGGCGCGCCAATTATATTATATGTCGCCTAACCTAATACGTCGCCTTATAACCCTAACACCCATATGCCAGCAATCCCTTTGTGATTCTAGCCGAGGTAAAAATGGGTATTGATGTTGATAGCGAGGGAGAGCTTGACGACGAGGATCTAGAGGCGATTGACAATCAGCCCTCTACCAGCGCCAATACCCCCCCGGCGTTCTCATGGCATGTCAAACATAAATACAAATGCCAGCCCCTACTAAAACGGATCGGCCTGTGCCGATCTTCATTCCAAATGCGCTTTCCATCGTAAAATTGCATCAGCAGTTGGACGGTATTATTGGGGCAGGGAAAATAAAACACAAACACACCACCACATCACTTTGATGCCACATTGATGCCCTGCCCACATAGAAGCCACCAGCACGGCCGCCAAGGGATAATTACAATATGAACTGACGCCTTGATCAGAACGAGACATACCCGCGAATATCCGATACGACAATACGAATGAACTTGATTTTCATTAACTAATATCGGCTAGAAGAGCCTTGCACATGATTGCGAAACGCGTCTTTTCATGCCGCTGTACAAATATAACTGAAATGAAATGAAGCCAAACTGAGCTTCACTCTTTTCCCGCTTCTATAAACACTTCTATCTATCTCTCTCTTCCTCTTTAACCAAGGCACGATTGGTTTCTATTCCCGGGCTGTGAGAAGGAGAGAGATGCCAACAACAATTGCGCAGTAGAGAACGGGATCATACTCACACTCTACCCGCCCAGACGACACATACATACACTCACACTGCTACAAGCTTATCTCCACGCCACGGACCAGATGGCAGGGAACGAGAAACAAAATGGAGGCAAAAAACACCATACGCAACTGCCGCTAACAGCCGACTGCTGTTAACAGTCGTTGGCTGGCAGTTGAAATTTGAAATTTGAAATTTACAGTAGCCGAAAAATATTGTATATAGTGCTAAGGTTAAGTTGAAAATATTTGACTGTATTACCTAAATCACAGAAAAACCTGAGTAATTTTAAAAATGATAGTCAGAAACTCAGATAGTCTGGCAACGCGCCAATGCCATATAATACGCCGTCGCCTAACCTAATACGTCGCCTAATAACCCTAACACCCATACCAGCAATCCCTTTGGGATCCTTGCCGAGGTAAAGGAGGCGATTGACAATCAGCCCTCTACCAGCGCCAAGCCCCCCCCGGCGTGCTCATGGCATGTCAAACATAAATACAAATGCAAATGTCTTTGCCCCTACTGCCCCTACTTGCTTGTGTGCTGTGATCGGGCGAACATCCTTGATCTGATGAAGTCCTTTTCAAGGACCAAGGATCAAGGATATTTCTTTCAGCCTTGTTTTCTCCGTTACTTGTGGGCCGATCTGGGCGTACGATGACTTCTTGTAATCGGACTACAATCCTTGATCCTATGGAATCCTTTTCAAGGACGAAGGGTCAAGGATATTTCTTCAAGGCTTGTTTTCTCCGTTACTTGTGGGTCGATCTGGGCGTGCGATGGCTTCATGGGACCGGAAGACAATCCTTGATCTTATGGAATCCTTATCAAGGACAAAGGGTCAAGAATATATCTTTCAGTCTTGTTTTCCCCGTTATTTGTGGCCCGCTGTGGGCGTGCGACGGCTTTCTATGATGGGAAGACAATCCTTGATCCGATGGAGTCCTTTTCAAGGACCAAGGATCAAGGTTATTGCTTCCAGGCTTGTTTTCCCCGTTATTTGTTGGCCGATCTGGGCGTTTCTGATGCCAATCGGTTGGCAGGACTCTTCCGATTACGAAAAGGTATGGCACGTCTAGATCAGACGCTGTATAGTCAAGATATAGCGTAAAAGAGAAAAACCAGTATTTTTGTTTACGCTATATCCCGGCCAAACAGCGTCAGATCGGCGAAGGACATACGAAGGACATCGTAAGGATCCAATCTATCGATTGGCATCAAAAAACCGACTTCGAAAATCTGGTCGATTTTTGGCAATTTTAATGATGTAACTTGAGCTTGACGACGAGGATCTAGAGGCGATTGACAATCAGCCCTCTACCAGCGCCAATACCCCCCCGGCGTTCTCATGGCATGTCAAACATAAATACAAATGCCAGCCCCTACTAAAACGGATCGGCCTGTGCCGATCTTCATTCCAAATGCGCTTTCCATCGTAAAATTGCATCAGCAGTTGGACGGTATTATTGGGGCAGGGAAAATAAAACACAAACACACCACCACATCACTTTGATGCCACATTGATGCCCTGCCCACATAGAAGCCACCAGCACGGCCGCCAAGGGATAATTACAATATGAACTGACGCCTTGATCAGAACGAGACATACCCGCGAATATCCGATACGACAATACGAATGAACTTGATTTTCATTAACTAATATCGGCTAGAAGAGCCTTGCACATGATTGCGAAACGCGTCTTTTCATGCCGCTGTACAAATATAACTGAAATGAAATGAAGCCAAACTGAGCTTCACTCTGTTCCCACCCTTCTATCAATCTCTCTATTCCTCTTTGACCAAAGCAGTGAGAGGGAGAGAGATGCCAAAAACAATTGCGCAGTAGAGAACGAGATCATACTCACACACTACCCGCCCAGACGACACATACATACACTCACACTGCTACAAGCTTATCTCCACGCCACGGACCAGATGGCAGGGAACGAGAAACAAAATGGAGGCAAAAAACACCATACGCAACTGCCGCTAACAGCCGACTGCTGTTAACAGTCGTTGGCTGGCAGTTGAAATTTGAAATTTGAAATTTACAGTAGCCGAAAAATATTGTATATAGTGCTAAGGTTAAGTTGAAAATATTTGACTGTATTACCTAAATCACAGAAAAACCTGAGTAATTTTAAAAATGATAGTCAGAAACTCAGATAGTCTGGCAACGCGCCAATGCCATATAATACGCCGTCGCCTAACCTAATACGTCGCCTAATAACCCTAACACCCATACCAGCAATCCCTTTGGGATCCTTGCCGAGGTAAAGGAGGCGATTGACAATCAGCCCTCTACCAGCGCCAAGCCCCCCCCGGCGTGCTCATGGCATGTCAAACATAAATACAAATGCAAATGTCTTTGCCCCTACTGCCCCTACTTGCTTGTGTGCTGTGATCGGGCGAACATCCTTGATCTGATGAAGTCCTTTTCAAGGACCAAGGATCAAGGATATTTCTTTCAGACTTGTTTTCTCCGTTACTTGTGGGCCGATCTGGGCGTACGATGACTTCTTGTAATCGGACTACAATCCTTGATCCTATGGAATCCTTTTCAAGGACGAAGGGTCAAGGATATTTCTTCAAGGCTTGTTTTCTCCGTTACTTGTGGGTCGATCTGGGCGTGCGATGGCTTCATGGGACCGGAAGACAATCCTTGATCTTATGGAATCCTTATCAAGGACAAAGGGTCAAGAATATATCTTTCAGTCTTGTTTTCCCCGTTATTTGTGGCCCGCTGTGGGCGTGCGACGGCTTTCTATGATGGGAAGACAATCCTTGATCCGATGGAGTCCTTTTCAAGGACCAAGGATCAAGGTTATTGCTTCCAGGCTTGTTTTCCCCGTTATTTGTTGGCCGATCTGGGCGTTTCTGATGCCAATCGGTTGGCAGGACTCTTCCGATTACGAAAAGGTATGGCACGTCTAGATCAGACGCTGTATAGTCAAGATATAGCGTAAAAGAGAAAAACCAGTATTTTTGTTTACGCTATATCCCGGCCAAACAGCGTCAGATCGGCGAAGGACATACGAAGGACATCGTAAGGATCCAATCTATCGATTGGCATCAAAAAACCGACTTCGAAAATCTGGTCGATTTTTGGCAATTTTAATGATGTAACCATCATGATTTTTCGCGAAAATCGTGATGGAAGGGATGTCCTTTTTTCTGGTGCCGATCGGTTGGCCGGACTCTCACGATCACAAAAAGTTATGGCACGCCCTGATCGGCCCATAAACAACCGAGATATAGAGCAATAAATAAAAACCAGTATTTTTGTTTACGCTATATCTCGGCCAAAAACCGTTAGATCGGCGAAGGACCTACTTTCACAGAATCGCAAAGATCCAGACTATCGATTGGCATCAAAAAGTCGACTAGGACTACTGTCCTGGTCCCCTAAAAGTATGCAACTAATCACGGCAAAAAGGATGTCCTTTTTTTCTGATGCCAATCGGTTGGCAGGACTCACCCGATTACAAAAAGGTATGGCACGTCCAGATCGGCCCATAAATAGCCGAGATATACTGCATTGAAAATGCAAATCAAATTTTTCGTCAATCGACGCAAGCCAAGAAATTTCAATTTTGCACCAGGCGAACAGAAATCAGCAGAAAGTAGCTGGTTTTTTGGCCCCCAAAAGTATGCAACACTTTTTTCATTGCCATTTTTTAGTTGCTTGCTGCTGATTTCTGTTCGCCTGGTATCCCAGATCTGAATTTCTCGTTTTTGGGCGTTTGAGCGGTCGCAAGTTGAAATTTGTTGTTGTACAACAACAACCATCTGTTGTACAACAAATTGACAACAACAACATACATATTTTGTTTTGTTGTTTTCTCCGTTATTTGTGGGCCGATTAGGGCGTGCGATGGCTTCCTGTAAACGGAAGAAAGTCCTTGATCTGATGGAGCCATTCACAAGGACGAAGGATCAAGGATACGTGCTCCTGAAACATATCTTGGTTTCTCCGTTAGTTGTGGGCCGTTCTAGGCGTGCGACGGCTTCCTGTGATCGGCAGACAATCCTTGATCCGATGGAGTCCTTTTCAAGAACCAAGGATCAAGGATATTTCTTCCAGGCTTGTTTTCCCCGTTATTTGTTGGCCGATCTAGATCTAGGCGTTTCTGATGCCAATTTTAATGATGTAACCATCATGATTTTTCGCGAAAATCGTGATGGAAGGGATGTAAAACCGAAGTCTCCTACCAAGGCTTCTCCTTCTTCTGCTGCTGAGGCCCACCATAGTCCAGCGCCACTCACAACAAATATCCTAACACAAATGCCAGCAATCCCTTTGGGATTCTTGCCGAGGTAAAAATGGGTATTGATGTTGATAGCGAGAGAGAGCTCTATTTACTAATATTTATTAATATTTACTAATATTTAATATTCTGTCTCGGCCGCGGTTCGAACCGCGGACCCTATGCGTGTGAAGTAGACGTGTTAACCACTACACCACGCAACCCGCTGGCGCTGCGCCGTCTATAGGCTACGACAACATATGAATATTAATAATATTTATTACTATTTAATAATATTTATACATGTTCTGTCTCGGCCGCGGTTCCAACCGAGGACCCTATGGGTGTGAAAAACCATCTACAAACACTTTAATATTTTTAAATGAAAAAGCCGACTCATTTCCAGCGTGATTTAATGCATTTAATGTCGGCGCAGCTAAAAGGATCAGATCGGAGCCACCGGGACAGTCGTCATCGCCGTCAAATTGATATTGCCTGAAAAAGGAAAAAAAAGGATAATACAATTCGGAATCTACAAACATCCATTTTCTACCCACTTATAGAAGCACAAATAATTATATTTTGGCCTCTGCAGTCACATAAATTTGTTTGCACATCTTTGCCAGACGACGCAGCCAAATCTCACGCTGGTCAGCTTCCAGGTACACATTTTGGCACTAGAACTGTGGGCCCAGGTACTTGGGTAGAGCCGCACACAACTGATCAGACAGTCTCTCGTTTTTGCCGCAATCGTAGACGCCGTTACAGAAAGATTGTAGCCTTGTCCAACTTGATAATGACATCAGTTTTGGTTGGGCGCAATCGGAACAGCGGCAGTACTTTGCGAACCTTGGGGGCAACCTTGTTGATACTGAAAGACAATTAAAGGTTTTTAAATAAACAGTAGAATAGTTATCACAACATTACATACCCACGGATACGCACGACAAACGCCAGTTTGGCCTCTGCAGGCACACAAAAGTGGTTGCGCGTCTTAGCCAGACGACGCAGCTTTATTTCACGCTGGTCAGATTCGATGTACTCAATCTGTTACTTTTCGGCACGGACCAGATTTTCCTTCTTGCACAGCGCAATTACAGCGGCGCGCTTGAAACGACGCTTTGACTCAGCGGCACGTTTGCTGATTTGTTTTTTGCTGAATTTAAGCTTTGATTCCGGCACAGCGGGCAGCTTCTTAGCTGCAGGTTTCTTGACGACCGTAGCAGGCATCTGTTATTGACACAAATTAGTTGCATTTAAAAATAGTCTCTTTTAAATATAATGTATTATATCACCTCCATTAACGTAGTGCTTGGCCATCTTGCGCCAGCCACCGGTGGGAGTGTTTAGCTTAAATGGCCACAGGAAGTTGGAGGCGTACTTACAATTGGGTCCAACGGTGAAGATCTCATGGACCAAATCCTCAACACACTGAATATTGTGAGCCTTTCCAAGTTGGCGCTCAATCACAAAGTTGTCGGTGATGGGGACACGCTGACGGCTGTGCTTGACATAACCGCGCTTGTAAATCAGCTCGCGCACCGACTTCAGATTGGGGTAGCCCCAGGTGATGTAGGGCTCGGCAATACGCAGCATGTTGATGGTAGCCTTGTTCAACTTAATAAAGACACCAGTTTTGGTTGGGCGCAATCGGAACAGCTGCAGTACTTTGCGAACCTTGGGGGCAACCTTGTTGATACTGAAAGACAATTAAAGGTTTTTAAATAAACAGTATAATAGTTATCACAACATTACATACCCACGTAAACGCCACGACAAACGCCAGTTTGGCCTATGCAGGCACAGCGGGCAGCTTCTTAGCTGCAGGTTTCTTGACGACCGTAGCAAGCATCTGTTATTGGCACAAATTAGTTGCATTTAAATATAGTCTCTTTTAAATATAATGTATATTTGACACTGCACACGTTGGTAAAAGAAAGGGAAATAAAGAGTGGAAGCATTTACTACGCCATGTTCCAAATGTCAAATTTCGATCACAGCAACTCTGCGTTACGTGCTGCAAAACGAATTCGTTAATGTAGAGTTACACGGCAGTGACAATCAGCAAATATACCGAAATATGCGGTCTCATTTTAAAAATGTACAGTAAAAATACTGACGAAAACCAGTTTCCTCGATTTTGATAATTTGTTCAATTTGCTACAGGAAAATTCAACGCATATAAGGTAAAATTCACCCCATTGCCTAACATACCATGAAGACAGCCCTGTTCTCATGTCAATGTAGGTTCGCAAGTGAGGTGAGGTTCGTATGAGCTTTGCAATTTTCTTTAGCTACTTTTGCCTGTTGTGCCTACCTTTATCGACAGCATTGGTAAAAAGTAGTTAAATATATTTTCTCAAATAAACAAAAATATTTCAGAGACTTATTTATATAGGGATTCCACAACATGGAAGGAAATAATGGGTAAATAAATTAAACAAAACCGGCAGTTTCCTGGGCTCAAAACTAAATGTACTATTGTTTTTGACGCCAAAAACTGTTTATATATGTAAATAGGCACATAGGTACATACATACATACATTTGTATGTATTTTTTTTCACAGACGCTACCCATATGTACGCCGCCAGGGCGGTGGGAAGAATAGTTATCACAACCACCACAACACAAATTTAAATTCTATATTGTCGGCAGAAGGATCAGCAAATGCCATACAATATTCGAATCATAACAACTTGCCATCCATGGGCATGAGTGCATTGTATTCAGCGGCATCACAAAATGTGGAACGTTCCCAGCATGACGAATTGATTCAGTACATACGTGAGGCTTGGAACAAGGTAAGCGTAAATCAATGCAGAAAAATATGTAATAGGTTTTGTCAATGTATTAAAGTTTTTAGCCGGCGGTTGCTTATCTTTCTTTGCAAACATTTCTGTTTATATTCATTTCGACAGGTCTATGAACAAGGAACTCCTGCTATTTACTGCAACGAATCTGATAATCAACTGAACAATTTCAAGCCATTCAATTTAGAAGAGTATTGGGGACAGCGTCTAGTCCAAAATATACACGTGACGACAGCAAAATCCAGCGCACATCAGTAGACTAAATCCCAATAATCGAAAAAATGATGCTGACGTGTGTTACATGGAAATAATACAATAAATTATTACCTGGGTGTCTATTCCGTTTTTGTCTTACTCCCATGTTATTGAAATTCAAATTTACCTCATTGTTTACAACCTTTTTTAGACCATTTGCGTATATACATAATTAATTGAAAACACTGCCAGCTGAAAGACAAATTATGTATTTAATAAAATTATTATTGGTATAAAGAAACTTTATTGCAAAAACACGATATAGCGCATTGGCTGCGCTTTTTAACTGTGAAAAGCAACAGTAATAAACAGTTTATGCGCAATTTTATTGCGGCCGATCGGATCATATGCGTGGATTGGGGCAAATTTAAAGCACGTGCCATGTTTTCTGCCAATTTAAATTATCCATAGTAGTACCCTTTTAAAATATTGAAAAAACAAATAAAAATGAAGTGAACACTACTTTTTGTATTGATGGGCATTTAGTAATTTATAAAATTAGCTTTTATTTCTCGTTCACCGTTTACATGCCCGTTCTTTTCCAAGCTTTTGTTTTTTAAACTAACGCTTAGACCATTTTGCGCAACAGTCGGTTGATGTGGTCTTCACGGTTGCCGAAGTCACCTCCATTAACGTAGTGATTGGCCTTCTTGCGCCAGCCACCGGTGGGAGTGTTTAGCTTAAATGGCCACAGGAAGTTGGAGGCGTACTTAAAATTGGGTCCAACGGTGAAGATCTCATGGACCAAATCCTCAACACATTGAATATTGTGAGCCTTTCGCAGTTTACGCTCAATCACAAAGTTGTCGGTGATGGGGACACGCTGACGGCTGTGCTTGACATAACCGCGCTTGTAAATCAGCTCGCGCACCGACTTCAGATTGGGGTAGCCCCAGGTGATGTAGGGCTCGGCAATACGCAGCATGTTGATGGTAGCCTTGTTCAACTTTATAAAGACACCATTGTTGATTTGGCGCAATCGGAACAGCTGCAGTACTTTGCGAACCTTGGGGGCAACCTTGTTGATACTGAAAGATAATTAAAGGTTTTTAAATAAACAGTAGAATAGTTATCACAACATTACATACCCACGGATACGCACGACAAACGCCAGTTTGGCCTCTGCGGGCACATAAAACTGGTTGCGCTTCTTAGCCAGACGACGCAGCTTTATTTCACGCTGGTCAGATTTGATGTACTCATTCTGGTACTTTTCGGCACGGACCAGATTTTCCTTCTTGCGCTGCGCAATTACAGCGGCGCGCTTGAGACGACGCTTTGACTCAGCGGCACGCTTGCTGATTTGTTTTTTGCTGAATTTCAGCTTTGATTCCGGCACAGCGGGCAGCTTCTTAGCTGCAGGTTTCTTGACGACCGTAGCAGGCATCTGTTATTGCACAAATTAGTTGCATTTAAAAATAGTCTCTTTTAAATATAATGTATATTTCATTGAAAATATTGCAACTAACCTCTTACTTGACACTGCACACGTTGGTAAAAGAAAGGGAAAGAAAGAGCGGAAGCATTTACTACGCCATGTTCCAAATGTCAAATTTCGATCAAAGCAACTCTGCGTTACAGTGCTGCAAAATGAATTCGTTAATGCAGAGTTGCATTAGCGACTGTTAGTAATACGGCCACACTAGAAAACATCGATATATGTTCATTTTGTACATTAATAACATCTCTAAAAACGCCGAAACAAATAAATTTGCGAATTTTGGTTTAATCAGCTTGCTTGTCTTAACTTTGTTTGTCCTGGTATCGTATTTCGTTTACAGCACGTGCGGGACACCTAGCATATAAGAATCAGGCGCATAGAATAATAGTTCGTTTCCCCTAGTAAATTAACTCTGCTCAAATTTGCAATATAATGAGTTCTGTTCCATGTCCCGTTTACCGTACATCCGTAGAACAAAAGAGACATGCTCAAGATGTCGCCAAAAGACACCGTATGGGCATGCCGAAACTGCGTGATATGTTGCGTGAGGTAATGCGAAATAATTATAGTATATATTATTATAATTATAATAATTTTCATCTTAGAAACCTACATACATATTTACAGTTTTCTCCACTTGCAGAAGTACCGCAAACATATTACAGACACTCGCACACGATGCCAAGATGCGAACCGCCCATTACAATTAGTAAGAATGCCAAAGACTCGAGAAATACATTGAATTGAATCATTGTTTTTCGCAGGCTGAACTCAAAGAATTTCTTCGCACGGAACTCAGCGAGTTTGACAAAGATTTGGAGCTGGAGAAGAACATTCTGGACGAATTGCTTTCTGATGTAAATGAATGGTATGCGTTGGGCGAACAAAATTTGGAAACGTATGTGGAGGTAGACGCACCCCTACAGAAAAATGTTCTTTGTCCTGTCTGCCTTATAAAACCATTGCAACGTCAGGAAACTGTCTACCTGTGTGAGTGTGGAATTCAGTTTGAGCATACATCTAATATGGAACAGCTGGAAAGGTTGATACAACAGCAAATTGCATCACATGAATTGAAGTGTACTCAGGCACTGCGTTTCTTTATAGAGCCTTCCACCGGCCACCTATATAACATGTGTGGAAGTTGCGATTACTTCTCATCCATTTAGTTTATATTAAAATTAACTTTTCAGTTGTCTGCGCCCAATATCGTTCATATTGAATTCTAATGTTAATTCACATAAGAAGACTCAACTTAAATCTTCTTATTCAAGGCATATTATCCATAAAAACACTTAAAGAATTGCGAATAAAAAATGATAAGATTATTGAAGAAAATCGTAACCCGTTTTGTTTCTGGTCAATTTGATAAAAAGTTTGAAACTGGACATAAATCATTTGGCTTATGACGCGAAAAATTGTATCAGAATCTCAGCATCGGAAAAGCTTTTTCCAGTGCGCACGTGCCAGATCGCTCACGACATTGTAGCATCGTCTCTACTTCACTACATTTACGGCGGGGTGATCGTATGTCTAGTGTGCTGACATGCTCCGCCGTAGACGGTTGGCCTCCTTTCTTATTCTCGGAAAACGTGCGCATAGATAATTATCAATTATTTTGTTTATATTAAAAAAAATGACTTAAAATTAATTGGAAAGAGACTGAAAACGCTCCCTTTAAACGAAATATATTTTGAAACTACTCGCATAAACGTATATTGCTATAGCAGTAATTGCAGTGCATATGTATTTTCGAGTCTACAATAATTTGTTTACTTTAAACATTTTTCTTGGTCTTTACCTTGTACAGAAAAATTTGAAGTGAATATGGAAGAAATCGAATTGGTTTATGGATAAATAGAATGTCGAATGTGTGCAATTCAATGATAATTTATAAAATAAAACAATTCTTGTGGATTTCTTAAAAACATACCCGTAGCATAATACGATCTAGAGTAAAAAGTTCGGAAAGGATAAAAAAACTGTAAATATTTTGGATATATTGGATATTTTGGTCGATATGACGCAGTTGTTCAATATTATACACTGCAATCATTTAAATGGTAGTGTTCGCTCCATTTACGAAAATTTAAATACAAATGTTTGTGGCATTGACCGCATGAAGCTTCTTTTTACTTGTATAAGCATAATGCTATTGCTTGTTGCCTGTATTTTCGTTTGGAATAAGTATAAAACGTGAGTATTGATAAATTAAATATAAGCTTCTAATATTTAGCTTATACTAATCAACTAAAAAGTCATAAAATGTTTCACTGGACTTCTATTATTTTGATTAAACGTGCATAGTTTAAGATAATTGTCTGTGTTTTCTTGCAATGTTGTCGATTAGTCTTATCAAATGAACTATTGTGTGTAATTCATCTGAATAGTTGTCCATATGTGAATAGCAATACAAAAGTAAAATAGGTTGCTCTTGTAGAAAATTATTAGGGTACTTTATGATTTTATAAATATTTTATATAAATATGTACATAGTTGGGTTAAATTTTTCTTCTTTTTTTTTTTAACAATACTGAACACTTTATTCTTCTAGATATATGTACATAGTTCAAAATCCACTTAAAAATCAATAATTGATATCCGGAACTAAAGAGCATATGATATCAAGTATGTACTCTATGAAATCGAACTCATGAAGGGTGCAATGTCTTTAAACAGATCTCCTTCCATAGTTTTTCAATTAAATATCTCAATTGCATCTCCACTTCACTTTTCTATTTGCGTCTATGTATGTATGTGCATAGGAATTCGAGCGAAAATGTACTTTTCATATAATATGTATTGTACTTATGAAATGAAAACAATTTTAATAAAATATGAACTATCGAAACTATGATTCTATTTCACGTACATATGTATATGTTATGTTTTAGTGTGTAAAATATATTTTAGTATGACAACAAACTCAATAAATACTTGTTACAAAGAACACGAAACTTCATCATGTGCCGACTTTTCAATGCAGGTGTCATAAAACACTACTAATGTTTCACAATTTACGTGCGGCTGTGTCACTGCTCATGTTGGCTGCAAATAGCCTGGATCTAGCCAGGAGCTTACTGCCCCAACGCAATGCACAGCAGCTCAGTCGTCTTTTTGAGTCAAGGAATAGAGATACAAATTTGTTGGTTATAATAGGAGCGGGAGAAACGTGGAATGCGCTTGCTTCCACAATATTAACAATTTTGCTAATGTGTTATCATCGTGTAATAGAATGCAAAAAGAGGACAGGTGAGTAAATGTCTTTTGGTTGTGTACATGTTGTATAAGTCTCGTATTAAATATTCGAGTATATTTTTATTCCTTAGTGTTTTTGTATGCCAGCATCACTGTGGAAGTATTGACTCTCGTTCTGCGTTCTGATGAATTGACAGAGGTTGCTTACTATGAGGAATGGCTAGAGCTTCAGACGTGCCTTGTGGGCATGTCTGTTTTGTGTCTGCTGATATTGGCATCGTTGGATGGTTACACTGTATATAATGAGGTACAGGTTAAATTAAACCGTAATAGAACAAATTTAAGTTAGCTAGCTGAAATACATCCGCTAAAATTGAGAGAACTCTTGGCGTTGGCATTTCCACCGACAGCAATTACGAACGTTTTTATTAAATTATTTATGTTATTTATAAATTAACTAGGTAAACAATGCGGCATAACGGAGGTGGAAATAAATAAATAAATAATAAAATAATAAACAACAAATAACTTACATTTTTTAATAGGATAATCGCAGATTATAAGCTTCCTGACTTCTATACTTGGCAAGTTGTTTATTTATACATTAGCAGAAGTGGTCTTGCACTTTACTTGTACCCAGCTAGAGATGTTTTTATATTAAAAAAAGGCATGCATACATATGTTATGTGTGCCTGGCCAAAAAGTCGCATAGAAAACTAAATTTACAGTGGATAAAGTAGCTAGAGAAAAAGGGCCAAAGACTAGCGCACTGGGAAAAAAACCTATAATCCTTTGACACAGAAATTAAGTTTCAAATGAGGTCTTTATCTAAAAAATGGAAATGCTTCGATTTGTTTTTTTTTATAACCTACGTATATATTCTTATATAGGAGTACATTTTAAGCCTAATTCAAAAATATTAATGCTCTAACCTACTGCCAAAATTTCTATTCAATGGATTTTGCAGCACTTTCATGACAACTATGTAGATGACCATGGAAAAATAGGTTATAAACATTCACTTGCAACATTTTATTCAAAATCTTGTTTTTGGTGGTTGACTTCTTTACTGTGGTTGGGCTATAAGAAACCACTAGAACTTGAGGACTTGGGTTCAATGAAACTAGAGGATAGCGCAAGATCGCACTACGATCACTTTCTGTATGTTTACACAGATGAGGTGGTAAGTAGTAAGCTCTGTACATACTAACTAGTGAACTAGTATATTCAACCATGTATGTACATATGTACACATTTTTTTAAAAGATAAACCAAACTCTAACATGAAAAGTAAAAAAATATTATTTTAATAGTTTCTTGACGTCTTTATCCTTTCTCTTGATTCAAAATTTTTCAGAAAAAGTCAAAATCGTCCCCATCCTTATGGTATTGCTATGTGAAGAACAGTTGGCGCATGTTTGCTTTGGGCGGCATTTTAAAGCTGGTGGGAGATTTATTTGCGTTGATTGGCCCACTTGCAATACAGCAAATAGTACAATATATAGAAGAGCTTTACGCTCAAACAACCCATCCATCAAATCATTGGGATGGTCAAGCACTAATGTGGACCTTCAATGTGAGCGGTGATGTGATGATTTTCGGTACTAATATTAGTGAAGTGAGAATTTACTATGCAACCTGGTCGGAATTGCTAACAAATGGCTGGAGCATTGCTTGGATTGTTCTATTAGCTGCAATAACTCAAGGAGCTTTGTCCCAGGCATCTACGCACATTCTTAATATGACCGGTATCTGGATAAAAACATCCCTACAGGGTTTAATTTATCGAAAGACTTTGCTATTAAATGCGAGCAGCAGCTGTTCTGCTAATAATAGTATACCCCAAACTCCATTATCCACTACTCCGGTAAAAACGCAAAAAAACAACGCCAATGATAAGATGAATCCGGATTATAACTCTAAAGAGCCACCACAAGAACATATGGGATATATAAATGGTGAGTAAATTTCTAACTTGGTTCCGTTTTTGGCAGAGAAAATCTTTTAAACGTTGAAGGTCCTGATTTTATGACTGAATAAAACATATGTACATACATAAATATATGTCGGAATTAGAGGGGTTTCTTGGTTCTTGTCAGGTTTCGCAGTATTCATTTTTTCGATTTCACTCGAGATAACGCACCAACAGCCGAATCGCTCTGCTTTACAACTGCCTGGGCAGGCTTCCAAAAACTGAGTGTACAGCAAGAATCGAGAGAAAGCTCTTTCAGCCTCTTATTATCTGTAACACAATTGCCTGTATCTCTCTCACTTTATCTCTCTCTCTCTCTCTCTCTACGCTGATACCAAGGCCAAGGTATACTTAACAAGGTAGCCGCACTGAGGGAGCCCTAGGAGACCAAGCAGTGACCGACAACTTATCGTTGGTTGTGCAATAAAGACACGAAAGGGACTCAGCGAACAAGTTGACAGAGAATAACCGAAATACACTGCAAATTCTAAGACCCGACATATATATATGCATATCGTACACATATAAAAATATCCTAATATTTCTCACTTGACAGATTTAAACCCCTCTAACGACATTGGCAGCATTACCAATCATATGACAGAAGATACACTAAATATAATGCAATTTTTCTGGATCGCCCACTATGCATGGGCTATACCATTTAAGGTAGGTGCGGAGATATGCTAAAATTAAGATAAGATAAGAGTTATAAACGTACGTGACTAGAAAAAATATAACCGATTTTAGATTGCATTATATTACAAATAAATATATTTGTTTGTTTCTTTGATTTTATTCCAAAAATTGATCGAGCAGTATTTACTTGTATGTTTTCACTAAACTCAAATTGAAGAATTAAAGTTGTAACCTTATAATTCTAGATATCAGTGGTCATTTACTTGCTGTATATTAAGTTGGGGATAAGTGCTGTCATTGGAGCTATTGTGTGTATACTAATAATGACACCATTACAATTTCTCATTGGAAATGCCATGTCTAAGAACAGCGAAATTATTGCAGTACGTAAATATTTTTAACTTTACTAGTACAACATACATATGTATATAGTAGTAGAAGTAATGATTCAAAGTTTTTTTTTTTGATACATTCACATAGAAATATACTGATGAACGATTAAAAAAAATTCACGAAACTTTGATTGGTATCAAGGTTATAAAGCTAAATGCCTGGGATGAGGTTTTCTTTAAAAAGATTCAAGTGTCACGCAAAAAGGAGCTTACATATCTCAACAAGGATGCCATATTTTGGACGTTAATGAGTAAGAGTACAATTGCAATATACTGAAATTTTAAACTCATTTTTTTTTTAACAGCTATACTTACACATATTTCGACAGTGTTGATAACTTTTGTGACTTTAGGTGTTCATGTGTGGCTACCTAGGGAAGCGAGTCTTAATTTAAACGCTAGTCGATTGTTCTCTGCATTAGCCCTTTTTAACCAGCTTACAGTTCCTTTGTTGATTTTTCCCATTACTGTTCCAATTATTATAGCAGCCAGGGTTTCAACGCGTCGCTTGCAGCGATTTTTTGAGGAAAATGAAATTCAAAAGCAGTTTGAGGGTATTCGAAACATGGCCCGGATATTAAGCAAGAGTGATGCTTCATTGGATATGTATGAAACGCATGAGAAGTCCAACATGACAATGCGCATAGCACAGGCAGAGAGCATGCTGAATGAAAAGCACATTGCGCAACGAATAGCAACATTTGAACGGCCGATATCGACGTCGGCATTAGAGGACAATTCTATGCATATAACTAAGACCCACCTACTGCAAAAAGGCGACGAACCTCTGGGAGCCATTTCCCCATCGTTTTGTCAAGAGGTGGGCCATCAGAAGCTCGTACAACAGCGACGTGAACTGCTTCGTACCGTACCGTATGTAGCCATTAGGCCACCAAAGCTACGAGGAAGCGTAGTAGAGAAACATCTGGAATTCTCAGTGATGCGTGCTAGGAACACGGATAGCTGGAGACGTGATTCACTCCTGCTAAAGATGCCGGATGACATTGCGGTGTCGATCAATGACGGTCTTTTCACATGGCATCCAGAAAGTCCGAATCCAATGGTTCAATTACATATTCAAGGGATAGTCATACCAAAGGGCAAATTGACGATAATTGTCGGAAAAAATGGTAGTGGAAAGACATCCCTGTTGTCGGCTTTACTCATGGAGATGCCGCTGTTAGCAGGAAATATGTTTTGGCACAAGTAAGTATACCATTGAAACTAGTTTTAGCTTATAGGTAAATACAATATATAATTTAAACGTTTTTATCAGAGTCGCATCTCTCTTGGTAAGCTTATTTTCTTACTTGAATATTTTGTTCTAGTCTAAACTAGGGGTCTTCTCACGATGCCATTCGCAATTTTCTTATTTTTAAGATTAAGCACGTTTCTTTGTCTGCTTACACGGTTCAACAACAAAATGTTCTTTCATGTAAATTTGTTCAGCTATTTATGTGCTTATTTTCAGTTCTCCCAACCTTTGCGATAGCGAGGATAAGTTTGTTTGCTCATTTATCACATCTAATTGCATAATTTCACCTGTTTGCATAGGCATTTTCCCGCAGTTCACATACCTTTTTGTATACTATGAACTACCGAAGGAAGTTTTTGTGGGAGTTTTTAGATTATTATAGAGAATTTTATCATTGTCTTAAAGTAGTCAAGAAGTAAACTAAATTGAGTCCCCAATTGAAAATTTTAAAATGCTCCTTATACGTAAGGAAGAATCCTTGACTATTTGGAATAGTTGTATTTGTTTTAGTGCTTGTCACAGCAGTCGTTCAACTTTTTTTTATCAGTCGTTTTAACGCACATCACGTGATTTAGTAATATATCACAAAATGACTGTAGGTTGTTAATTTTATTGCACATAAAATAAAAATGGCATCGTCCTGTGCCACTTTTTCCTGAATCAAGCTGTGTCTTCGGAGTGGTGGGAGGGTCGATTGCAAGCACATAAAAATGCATTTAAGAACTTAAGGTCGTGGGCGCAAGCCGACAATGGGTGTGCCTTCATAGTCTGAACCAATTCGATTTTCTGGCAAACGACAAGAGTGAAATAATTTCAATTATTGTAATTAATGCAAGTTTCAAAACGCTTTATTTGCTTTGGTGTCTTCAACGTTCCACTTTTAATTTTTTTCTTTTGAAAATATATTTTACTTTACTTTACTTTTACTAACTTATATGTGAGTTCAAGACCATAAAAATTTAAGATTTTTCTTTGTGTGCATTAAGATATACATACATACATACATATGTACATATTTTGGAGCAAATTTACGGGTTTAAGTTTTTAACAAGGAACAGCGAAGCTGTTACGTTAGGGACGTTGATGCCTCTAAACAGTCTCTTCAAATTATGGTAGTGGTAGTTATGGTTCTGGTGATGTGTCCGACACGCTTCTGTAGAATCGGAGTATGCCGAGACATGCGAGATATAAAATGCCTGCATTCAAGGGTACAATGGCTAAGACCGGGCTAAGATCAGAAACCAACAATATGAAACCCTTCTCAAATTAAAAATCAAGAGCTTTCTATACCTGTTTTACAGATTCAAAGGCTTACATAAAGATACACGGGATACATTTTCTTCAACTGTACATAAACATACAAAGTTCATTATATCAGAATTTTTTTCCTCCAGAACATGTACGATTTCTTATGTGTCTCAACAACCTTGGCTGCTTAATGACACCATCCGGGAAAACATTATTTTTGGCGAGTCCTTTCGACCCAGCCGCTACGATTTCGTTATAGAGGCATGTGCCCTTAAGCCTGACATTGAAATAATGCCAAATGGCGACTTCACCATTATCGGAGAACGCGGCATCAATATTTCAGGCGGACAAATACAACGAATAGCTATTGCGCGTGCAATCTATTCATCGGCTAATGTGGTCATAATGGTAAGTATACCTTCAACAATTATTAGTTGAGTAGTTTTATTCGTTAATCAACAGCACGTACGATAAATGGCAACCACAGTTCGAAAAAAGCTGTAAACTTTTGGTACTTATCGATCTAGAATTTTTTTCCTGTTTTTAATGAATTGAGTAATCATTGACTGGTGTGTCTGTAGATTTGTACCATTTTTTTCAAATATATTATTTAGTTTAATGTACGAGCTAGCGCGGATCATAGTTCCTGACAATCGTTTTGAATATGATTCTACTCGATGGTCTGTCGATCGAGACTAATAAAATGTCCGGTCTAAAGGACCCGTTGTGCGAGGCTATCTCTACGACTTGCAACTATATTATTCTAATTACAAATATGTATATAATTAAGTGAATATACTTATTTTAAGACTTAATACATTTTTATACGAAATATTCATAAATCTTTATAAATATAACGATTAACATTAACGATATATTTACAATTTCGTCATTTATAATATGAGCTGTATTGTATATTTTTTTGAAACAGGATGATCCACTGTCCTCGCTCGATAATGAGGTCGGATCGCAAATATTTCAGCGTTGTGTGAGCCAGATGCTACTGAAGTCAAATCGTACCGTTATACTTGTGTCACAACAGCTACATCTCATAAAAGAGGCGGATTACGTATGTTTTCAAAACAAAATAATTGTGTTATTGGACGAAGAGACTCTCAAATAACCGTAGCCGAGACTATATTCTTGTTTATGGATACACATTTATAGTTAAGATATATAGTTTTATTTTATTATATTAACTGATAGGTAATCGTCATGAAGAATGGTCGTCTTCAAGCTTGTGGCAGTTATATGGACATAGAATCAAAGCATCCACAGATACCCGTGAAATGGAATTCTATAATTGCAATATCAAATGCAAAGAAACAAAATCATTTACAAAAGTAAGTATGTTATCATTATTCAATGTATAATATACATATATTAATTGTAGTTGCAAATAAACTGTAAAATTAAATCAAACTGGTTCTTCATATAAACATTGTGTTTTTACAGCCATGTTGAACGAACGGCATGTGAACGATGGAAGTTGCTGAAAAATGTGAGCAAATTAGGACTTCAGCGCTCGATTTCAGTGACCATAGATGAAAATGGTGGAAGCAATACCAATACACCTGACGACAGTTCTTCTTTATTTGTGACTAATATGCAAGACGATGACATTGGGGACGATGAAGAGGACAATGATATTACGGCGGTAAGTGCATATTAATATTATATCTTGATTTGTTTTCGAAAATGTTAATTCATATTTTTGTCTTGTTAGCCTTATTTTCTGTCTAATGGGAGCTCCTGTAGATTCAATTTGCAGCGAAAGCGATCTAGCACAGTGTATGGCTCACGGCATCTTATCTATGATGTACCTCTACCAATTGACGAATGCCAGGCAGATGATGTCATAATGCGACCACGTCGCCGGCATATGCTTAATCGTCGAGGTAGTAGGCCTACTACTAACTCTTGGCATAGGTTAAGCGGTCTTAGCACGCTAACGGCTACGTCAGCTTCAAGTTCTAATAGCGGAAATCCAATTAATCGCAGCGGGCTAACTTCCAGCGGTAGTAGCTATACAGAGAGCAGTGCAGACGGCATCGAGATGGCTATGTCGCCGTTGTTGCATGACCCACGGATAAAATCATGGCAGCCGAAAAAAAACGTTCAACATCATCCGCTGGCTCGGAATGCGTCATCACCGCCGGCCATGGAAGTGGTGATTGATAATCCTCAATACACAGAGGTGGGGATAAAAGAATATACGAAGACAGAAGCAAAAGGAGAGGATCAGGTTCGTGGCAGCTTTCAGCAGTTTTTGCGACGGATGTCTATGCGGCGATCCAACAAGCCCAAGCACCACCATCAACCATTGAGTGCCACCAATTCGATTCTGTGAGTAATATATTGGCGTGATCGTATAATTCACATATTTTTATCTTGCTCTTATTTTCGTTGGTTATATGCATGTATAGGAGCATCTCTGAAGAATCTGCTGCTACTTCTGCTTTTCAAGGTGCAGATCGTGGTTCAATACCCTGCCTGTACAATTCGGATGCAAAAAAAAACTTTAACCTAGCCAATGATTTAGAGGAAAAAATATATGAACAGCCGCCATTGATGAATTCGATCAAAAAAAGTAGGTGATACCAATTTCAGTGAAGTATTTGAATATTTACAAAATATCAAGCTTTTCCCTCAAATCTGTGTTTTGCTTGCTCAAATTGCTGAAAATGTTCAATTTAATTAGTTGAAAAACCATTTGATAGATTGTAAACATGTGGTATACGATGCCTTTTATAAATACAATTGTTTTGATGTGTATTTTTAATTTGTGTACCCATACTTAGGTGCAAATGTATACAATAAAGACAGCACAATATATAGCGGTAATCATTGCAATATTAGCAATCTTGCCAACGAACCCAACAACGACGTTGAAATATTAAACATGACATCGCTGGCACCACTGCAGCATTGCGAGGGTAATATGGAAACATCCACAGGTACCGATAATGAATTGATACCAATGTCAGAATCTACAATTGATGCTGAACGCAAATATGGAAAAATATCGCATCACATATATATGATGTATATACGGGCCTGTGGTGTGCCCATAATCACAGTCTTTTTTATCACCGCACTAATTTGGCAATGTTTGCGTGTCTACACGGACGTTTGGCTGAGGAATTGGAGCGATGTTCATATCCAGACACAGGACGTGAACAAAGAGGACGGCCACGAAGTCACGTACTATTTCTGCATGTATGCAACAATTTCGTGTGTTTGCATTATAATGGCCATGATATCAACACCGGCCGGACAATGGGCCGGCTGTAATGCCCGTCGTAATTTGCATGATAAGCTGCTGCAATCGATTTTGCATAAAACGTTGCATTTTTTCGAAGTTACACCGGTCGGACGTATTGTGAATCGTTTCAGCAATGATATCACGATCATTGATAAGGTACGATTTGTTATTTTTTTATCACCCATAGTCGCTGCTTTTCATACGTGCACATATTTTTTCCATTGGCTCCATTGGCTGCATTGTTTTGCTATTTAAGTTTAAAAATGAGGACTTTGCTCCTGCACATATGTATATTTATGTAAGTGCTTGTATATTTTTCTTTGGCTCAGCATCTACATATGTATGTAGGTATAAATTTTTGACAGTAGTAAGAAATAATAATACTAATCTTCTTTATAATGGCAACATTTGGAGAACAGAGCATAATTCTACTTAGCTTAGACCATACGTAAAATAATTTATTTTATTATTCATAATTATATTTGTAATGTGTTCACAGAAAATTGCCGCGACTTGTCAAAGGTTGCTACAATTTAGTTTTCTCTGCATTTTCGCCGTTCTGATAAATTTGATCATTACTCCCTGGTTTTTGGCCTTCACACTTCCTATCTGTGGAGCCTACTATATAATACAGAAGTTCTACAGGTGTTCAGCGCGGTGAGTAATAATAGCAATCCGCTTATAATATGTACGCTAAAGGATAGAGTCGAAAACAGTTCACGCCGTGTTTAAAGCCTTTATTTATTTGCTTCATTTTGTGATACCTTTTGATTTGTCCTTTCAGTGAACTACAACGTATTGAAAGCTCGACTAACTCACCGGTTATTTCACATTTATCGGAAACAATACAAGGTGTGACCACTATACGTGCTTACAATCAGCAGGCACGTTTCACCGAGATACTCTTCAAACGCCTTGAAGCCAACACAATTGCATTTGCGTTACTGAACACGAGTAACCGCTGGCTTGGCATATCATTGGTAATTGCTTTAACTATTTTCCGTAGAGTTGTAGTTTTTCGATGGCGAATATGTCAATTATATATTTGATTTTTGAACTTATTGCTTGTGTGAACTTAATATAATGTTAACGGACACTTTGTCCCACAGAACATATCAGAGAAACTTTGGTTTTTTGGCCTTAAAGAAAATTATCCTAGCATGCCACTCATATTCACATTTATTTGCTTTCTCTCTATCTTCCCCGCTTTGTGTATTTATTTTTCTCACATAATTTTATTCTTTCAGGACTATTTAGGTGGATGCATTGTTTTTGTGGCCATTGTGACGTCATTGGCAACGGCAAGCATCAGTTGCAGCAACTACAGATATGCTAGAGATGTAGCAGAAACTTATGCTAACAATAAAAGCATGCCAGACCTCTCTTCGGAGCTAAAACCAACGCCATCGCTTGTCGGTCTGGCCATAAACTACACGTTGTTGGTGCCGATTTACCTTAATTGGGTTGTAAAACTTCTGGCTGATATGGAGATGTATGCGGGCTCGGTGGAACGCATTGCACACTATGCCAAGGGACCGGATTTGGAAGCGAGCGAAGAAATAAGCAATGAAGTCGATAGGTCGTCCTTGCCCACGTCGATGTCGACTGCCGGTGACAAAGTTTACCCAGGCGCAACGACAGCTGCCGTTGATGTTGATGAAGATGGAGGTGAAGATGGGGAAAATGCTGATAAATTAAATGCAGGCAATGCAACCGGCGACGGCAATCACTTAAACTTCCACACTGCGACAGCTGCTGACAAGTTACAGAAGGCAACGACAAAGGCGTCGGTGATTAAAGATAAGAAACTGCCACCACACAGCGGGAAGGTCGATCTGCCTAATGAGCCAGCTAGAAGGCATGAGTCTTGTCAGCTTAACCGATGTAAGTTAAGAGTGTGTAGGACTTCTGGTAATTGGTTTCAAGCACAATTCGAAAACAATCGAGTTAGCAGTATTATATATTGTTCTTATTTTCTTATGACCTGGCTTGCATAAAAGTAGAATGGCTATTTTTAGTAAGTCTTACAATCAGTTTACATAATTTTCAATCACTTATTTTTGTAGACCAGAGCGTACCAATTTCTTGGCCACAAAGAGGCGACATCAGCTTCCAAAATGTCAGCCTGCGTTATGAAGGCCAAACACAGAATGTTATCAGCAACCTAACATTAAAAATACCAGCGGGTCAACGGGTGAGTATCGTAGCTTTATAATCTGGTTCTGAGCTGATGATGAGTAAAGAATTTTGATTTCTCAAGAATTGTAAACTAAATTAGGCATTAATTTCCCAGCTAATGTATAAATTTTAGTGAACATTAAGTATTAATTAAGTATTAAATTAATACTCTGGTGTTCACTAGCTTATTAACTCCCTTTTACTCTGTATTCTGTCTACAGATTGGCATCTGTGGTCGCACTGGCAGCGGAAAATCATCGTTGGGATTATCTCTATTCGGTGTATTACAAACGACAAGTGGCCACATTCGTATTGATGAGGTGGATATTAAGCAAATCCGGCCAGAGGAGCTACGAACTAGATTATCAATAATTCCACAGGACGTGCATTTGTTCAATACTACAATACGTGATAATCTTGACCCACATGGTTATTACTCGGATTTACAGTTGTGGAACTGCCTTGAGTTAGCTCAGCTAAAAGATTTTGTCAAAGTGAATCTTCCGTTGGGTTTGGGTATGAATACTATTTTCTTTGTTTTGGTTGTTTGGTGTACACCATAGCTAGAAAACAGCAAATAAGTAGATACTTTTGTCATACTTCATGTAGCTTTCTATTGATTTGCAGATACAGTAATTATTGATGGTGCGATTAACTTAAGCGCTGGCCATCGGCAATTGCTGTGCCTTGCACGGGCAATTCTACGCGGCTCCGTTTGTTTGGTACTGGACGAAGCAACAAGTGCTTTGGACAGTACTACGGAGGAAGCTCTACTGAAGGCCGCAGATAAAGCTTTCCAGGGACGCACAATAATAACTATTGCCGTGAGTTTTTCTATGAGGCCAATATACGGTTCTTGTATAAATAATTTGAATATTTTTACAGCACCGGCTGATAACTATTCTGGAATATGATCGCTTAATTGTGATGGAAAATGGTCGCATCATTGAGGATGGAAATCCAAGGAAGCTGCAACACCTTCCAGGCTCTGCTTTTCAACGCCTACTTCAAAAACATCAATAACTAAAGCTGTGCACATTTTACTGTGCATGCGATTGAAAATGAACTTTCTGCATCGTACACCTACTCGTATGTTTCATACATATGTAATATACAGATCGACGGTAATTTAAGTTAACTTATCGTGAATAAATGTCTATACATATTTGTAATAATACGAATTGGAGAAACTTTTTTATATTGTAGATATGTTAGTGTGTTACCCAAAATATGTATTTGTAGCGGCCGATAGCACAAAAACTAAATTTTAGATCAACCCAATTATAGTTAGAGTTGAGTCGATATCTAACTGTGTACTTGAAACGTGAATGAATATAATATTCAACGAGCTTACAGAACATACATATATATATATATATTTATGCCAAAAATAGCACTTAGCAACATTTTTTTAATACAGCAGACCTATTTATGGTACACAATGCCAAAAGTTTGGCAAAATAAATTGCTTGTTAAATGGGTATTGAAAGTGGGCAGAAAAAAGCGGGCCGATTTTGATGATTTCTGCGCTCACTTTGTATGCATATTTGAAGTACTCGGACTTGCCTTGCCGTTCATGCAATTAAACTTAATTGACGATGGGGAGCATGCATTGGAAAGTAGATTCCGGATGTCGAATTATTTTTTAGTAAGCGGCTTTAATTTGCTTGACTGACGGTTTTCCAAAACCTGGAGCTTTGACTTTATCCTTTAGTGTAGTGACATGTAAAATACCATTAAATCAATTTGTAATGGAGGATAGAGTACAAGATTTAGGACACAAACACAAGTTATGCACCTACATTAATATATTCATATGTCCTAAAATTCGATGTTTTTTCGGGATATATAGGAAATCCGCTCAAGTGCATAAGACATTTTATGACGTCTTTGTTGTTATTAAATTCTTTTTAAAATATCTTTCATATACTTGTAATCCCTACATGAATTTAACACGCATGGGCGCTTTCCTTCTTTGCTGCTGTCTGTCGCTCTAATAAAAGAATCTGTCAACTTCAAACGGTCGTAAACGTCTTGTACAACCACCCATCTAACCGACGGCATTGTAATGATGTTCTGTAACCATTTACCCCTTCATACATCTTATGACGGTAGTTATACCTTCTAGTTATACCTTCTAGCTATACCATCTAAAAGTTAAAAGTACGTTGAAATTTCGGACTTTAGTGCTTAGTTAAGAGTTTTACAAAATATTTTTGGCTTAAAGGCGAAGCTGATATGACTAGACCAGCCGAGATACGCCGCTTTGCTGTGGGACCTTTGGACAATAAATAATATTTTTGAGCGTTCCCACACGAGAAAAAAAATATATACATACATATATTTGCAATAGCAACCAAAAATTACCAAGAAACTGACTGTTTGAGCAAATTTGCACAGTTCAATCAATACAACGTAAATGGATGGGTAAAATCAAAAATTGAATCAAAAAGTAATTCACAAAGCCGGTATGGCATATGCCGAACAGAGACAGTGTGTGCTAATGTGCGTCGCACACATGCAGCCACCTAGTACTTGTTAGATGCTGACCTACTGAACGAGTAAGCAATCTCTTGGTTCTCATGTTGAGAATAAAACCTGTAACATAGTTCTAGGCGCTGTATCTGCAAATTAAAGAGAGCGGGAGAATGTTGCTCTCTATACAGCATCCACCCGAAGTAATGTTCGGAAGCAGTCGTTTTAGTTCGTTTCGTCATACAACCCTGTCTAGCGAATTGGGATGCTGTTGCGCTTTCTCATTGAGGTTACGCTCATAAGTTCGGTGTCTGGATATACGTGCGGTCGTCCTGCGGATTGTAAATTCGTCTCCCATATAAAACGTAAATCCTTTGCGACGCGTGATTTTGCGCGTCTTTCCAATAATAGAATATATAATTTTCTTCTGCCAGAGAGTGATAGTTGTACTTCAGGCTATACATTCGCAGACAAAAATAGACATGCGAATAAATTGTGTTGTGGCCTATAACTGAACAAAATGTGAGTCTCGATGTGACTGTAAATGTCACGGTTATCGCGCAGTACATATAACTGAATAATATTTTGTTGTTACTATCTTGTTTTTTTTTAAATGATACGTTACTCATATTTAGCGTAAAAGAAATTGTATCCTATTATTTCTGTTTCTGGTTAGTTTGATGGATTCCATTAATTGTTGCTAAAGATTTTTGCTAGTACACTTCTAATTATAGTTGTGTCGCTTCCAATTATCATACAATTAATTTGAAACCATAGTTGTTACTATTAACCGTTGCTAGAAGTAAGTGATTCAATATATAGTTTTATGACAAGAACATGAAAAAGGGGGAAAGAATACAAAAAGTACGAAAATGTTTAATCTTGCTACGGAAATCAAGCAACTGCTGTCCCAAATCATTAACGACTTCCTTATACGCAAGTCAAAGAAAATAGTTTTACCCTTCAACATGAAAACCTGCACGTATATGTATATGAATTTGTGAGTGTTGCATTAGCATAATTAAAATTTGCCAAATGGCTGACAGCAAACACTAGACGCGGAGCAGAGCTCCATTAACTGGGCTTTCCAAAGTCAACATGGAGCGACTTGACCCGTCGTAGGCCTTATGCTACCACAAAGTATGAAACAGATTCTACTACACATACATTTATATGTATTTAAGTTCATATGTGCTCACATGTGTGTGGGAATTCGTGTTTGTAATATCCTTGAACTTTATTGTTTGTACATCAGTGGTTTGCGCGTTCTGTGCGGGCTGGCTTTTATACCCACCGTGCCATTTCCTTGGTATTGTTCTATGGCGAATGTTTGTGTTCGTTCGCGTTTTTTTTTTATTACAAACTGTCAGTTGCAGGAATACATCGTTTTACCATTGGAAATATATGTGCGCATTTTTCAGACAGTTTTCAAAAAATTGTACTGTTTGTAAGTTCATATTGCAATTATTTTTGTAGGATCCATAATACTGAAAAGTTATGACTAAAAAGTTTATCTATTTTGTAATGTCAAGGATTACATAGTAGCATTACCGGTACTCAATTTCCGTTTAGGCGTAGTTGAATTCTGGCCTTCAGTTATTTTTGTTAAGAATAGATTTGGCTATATTTCAAATTTAATCTGTCATGGTTTTAACTAACGGACTAGCTAAGAATAAGAAGCTAAGATTGGCTCCATGTTTACACATTTAAATATAGAAGATTTTACACGCAAAGTCAAATAAAAAACACAAACAAACATTCAATAATTTAATTTTAATTTAATTTTTACTTACCCAACATTTTTCCCCACATTAAGTTGACATGAATAATATTGACCTTTCCTTTTTATAATTTCCTCAGTTAAATAATATACCTGAAATTTAAAATATAAATACAATAATTTGTTAACCACGTTACCAGTAGTTACCAGTACAACGTTATCGGTAGACAAAGAAAAATAGAGAAAGCGAACCTAAAATAAGGAAGTACTCA
Organism: Drosophila affinis; assembly: GCA_037356375.1. Classification (NCBI taxonomy): domain Eukaryota; kingdom Metazoa; phylum Arthropoda; class Insecta; order Diptera; family Drosophilidae; genus Drosophila; species Drosophila affinis. Next base: position 77,605 of record CM074800.1, read on the forward strand.
CTGTACGGCATACATAAAAGGGAATAGATTGAAATTTTGCGTAAGGCGATGCTGTCTAGATGAACCCCACATGGAAACATTTTCTTCGAAAGTGCGGTAACGTAAGTAGTAAACCAAATATTGTACTGTTCTTTTTGTTTTCCTAATTGATGATCTGTCAACTTGCAGTTGACAATTGCAACCTAAATATTCCAACCGTTATACAAGTTCAAGTAAAAACATTTAAATATTAAATAAAATGTCGCAGTGGTCATGGAAAAGATGTTAGTAACTTTTTTCTTATTTTGGGTGTTGTAAATATTAAACGTTTTTACGTTTCTTAATTTTGTATCTTTACAAGGACTTGGAGCTAGTTTTGTAACTTGTTTCAATGCGGGCCTTTCATCAGTCTTGGTATCTTTGAGACAGTGCCACAAGTGCTGTTAGTTTGGCAAAAAAAAAATTCGGGGACGAGAAGGCCAGCAAACACAGTAAAAATTGAAAATTTTAAAATTTAATCATAAGAAAGTTAACTCTTAACTTTTGAAAACCCTTACATACTCGTATCTTATTTAACAAATAAAAATACCTTGTCATATATCCTTTCGAGCGTTTTAATCATTTGGCGATGCACACAGTGTGCAGAAACGAAACTACATATATGTACATATGTATACCCGTATCCTAGCTTGAAAGCTTAGAAGCCAAAGCTGACATGCTCCCTTCTGGGCATTCTGAACTTTAAGATAAAATTCAAACACCCTTCGGCAGGGTATAAAAATAGAATCAACTTCAAGCACAATGAGGCAATAAAGATTTATCTTGTAAGCACGGCCGCCAAAGCCAATGCAGCAGATTTGTCAAGGATTTGCGGTTGGAAGTTTATTCCGTTGGTTTTTGCTTTACTTTTTACTTGTTGGTGTGTCCTCTGAAAGAATAAAGCGAACAGTATAGACCATACCGATTGATTTTTTTGACAAAATTCAAAATATATACCTACCTATATAGTTTTTATGGTCGCATTGTAGCTGTAATCGATGTTATCCCATTCAACATGCATACATACTAATTAAAGCAAAAAATTAATCACATCTGCTAAGATTATGGGCCTAAGAAATTCCTAGCATTTATAAATAAGTAATACCGGTTCTAGTTGGATGCTTGATGATGAATTTTGATTTTTATAATTTAATGTATAGGTACATCAAATTGTGAAAATATTCTTCTAAATGCTGCTTCAAAGCGCACCTATGTTTATATGTGTATTTTAATTTATGTGTTCCTTTTAGTATTACGAAACTTTTCAGGAAAAGTTGGGCAAGCTTCGCATAAATATGACGGGGCCGGCAAAGCTGTGAGTTTACTGCTTATGACATCTCTTAAGAAGAACTTCAAAAGTCCGGCTACATTGGCAATTACAGTTTTTAGTTCGAAAGTTTTCTTGCCCGGTTTTTAAGGCTTGGACCAATATAGCTAGTAAATATTTCCCTCTCACGAAAAAAGCACGAATGTACTTTTCCAGCACGGTCTGGTTGTGTAACAATCTACGAAAGTGGCAAACCAGAGTTCATGCCCATGGTAAGCCTGAAAGCGCAGCTAAATTTCTATCCATTGAAGTATAGTCAGATCAAATACCAAATAATGGGCGCAGTCGGCAATATAAGAGAACTCGTTTACGTTAAGATGAAAGTTGCTTAGTAGGTGGAACACTCTGTACGTGAGAATAAATAATCATCCCTTTTGCAACAATATGCAGATATGAAATAAACTCTTGAAGATATTTTACTGTCAGGCGGGTAGCATGATGGCATAGCTACAACAAAGCTATACAAACTTGGAAATAGTTTCTTTAAACAAAACAAAACAAAACAAAACAAAACAGACAGAACCACAAACTCGTTAAGAATTATTGATGCCCCATTGCATATTTTTTTGTGTCTATTCGACACATTATCTAAACGTTCCTAGGGTAGGCGTATTATGCCCCCGTAAGCACAAGCTACACCAAAGAATGACAATAAGTGAAGTTATTTGGTATTCGGGCGTGTTCCACTCTGTGACTGACGTACAGGGCGGGTCTTGACTATTGTTCTGCTGTTTTCTATGCTTATAGTGTTCTTAAAGGTTTCCCAACTATGCGTTTCACGTCTGTTTAAACAGAATTCAATAATATGATTTGGGGTGACTTTAGTTAGGATTTATACGTAAGTGCCTTGTTTCAATTTTGGTTTAGCACATTCAATAATGTACATTACATTTTTATATTGTCCATATCTTATAGCTCCCAACATTATACCTTAAACCTTAATTAACTTGCTCATACGAGTTATATTGAAGACTCTTATTGTACGTATGCCAAATATATTTTCTTATAGCAAATCAATTAGTTGTGAATTTTTTAAATTATTATCCGTAGGATATTCTTCATTTTAAAGGAAAAACAATACGGGTAGTAAAAGCCCAGAAAATGTGCACAACAAAATTTTGCTGATTTACGATTGGGAAATCAATTTCCATTAGACTCTTGATTAACTTTGGTTGAATATTCCTTGAGGATTTGGTCGTTAGATAATAGTTGGCACCGTAGAGAAGTTAAACATGCCATGGTGTGTGAAAGCATCATGGGAGACATTAAACCACAGCTCATTCAAAAAGAAAAAAGCAGACTACATCGTTCTTGTTTTGTTTTTTTTATGGTATCTATGGTTATAAATACAAGTAAGCAGCTTAAAATGCCTCGAACTCCGTCCGTTTGGCTTAATTCTTATCATATTCGTACAGTCTCGCGATTACGTAACTGTTACGGAATATAACTGGGTAAAATATGCAAAACCTTCGAATAAATCCTTATCAGAGAAAGTCATAGCAAGTTCTTTGGAAAAAATAACATCTGAAAAAGAGCACATCATACATGTGAGAAATACATGTAAATATGTACATATAAACATATTTAGTCACAAGTCAGTAGTCGGGAAGATAATTTTACTCGGTAAAATATATCCCGACAGTCTATGATTCATTTTTCTTTTATTTTATTAGTGATATTAAGACTCCTGGAAACAGTTTTTCGATTTACAGAGACTCAGTGTAAAATAATTACTATTAAGTTAGAATGTGCAAGTAGCAGTTAGTAGCATTGTCGGAGTTATCGACACATAACGTTTTCACCGTTCACCGGTTTTTGTTGTTATTTGCATTTGCCGTTATATTTTGTTCCTACCTTTTTTTAGCCGTTTAGCGTGTTTTATCTACTCAGCTGTTATTTTTGATAAATGGATTGAATGACTTAATTTTTGGTCAGTGCCGTCAGCAGTTTACCTCATCCTACCTAAACATCGATATAAGATTTTATGATACCCGATACTCAGAAAAGTTTTCTTTTCACTATTTCTTTAATATTGATAGGAATGCTTTCATTCTTGTAAGATTCGTACCAACAAAAAAAATTGAACAAATGATAAAAATTACTTTAACAAAATGTACTACGTCTGGAACAAACGTTAGGAAATGTGTACACGCTTTCACATAATTCACTCGTATGAATCCAAAAAAGAAGAGAAACAACCAAATAAAATGAAATTATGCGGGTGGAAAACCATAAATTGACTTTTGGATCAACACAAAAAAAAACAAAATAAAACTTTTTGGGTGCTTTTATGCGTGGATGTGTTTGTAAGTTTTACGCTATGGTCGCTTTGATCTACCGCATTAATATTTTATTTGGTTTCGTATGTTTTGTGAGTTTGTGCTCAAAAGACATCTGACGTGACTGCGTGGTATATATCTTGCAAATTGTCTTGTCAACAAAAAGAAACCCAAGGAACCGGGAAGGAAACAAAGCTTATCACTTTTTTGCCTGAGACCCGCAGATGTCAAGTAAACAGCATTGAAGTGTAAAAGACTGGTGGCTTTCGACCTCTTTTTAAAATTTAATATGTATATAATTTCAGTTTTCCATTGAGCTGTATGAATGATTTTGACCATTTTCCACTTCGCTGATTTTATTGGTTATTCTTAAGGTTGTCTTTTAACTTTTTTTAATTTATCGTCTCTATTGGCTTACAATTTTTTGAATTTTTTCCACTATTTAACTTTTAAGTCTGAAGTCAGACTTTGTACAATCGGAGTTCTAGAATCTAATTTAGTTTTTTAAAGCACTCGTCGCCGTTTGTGGATTGGTTGCCAGCGGTGAGGAATGGAAATGGAATTCAAATGGAAGCACATTTTTATGGGCAGGATCTTATATGTGCTTGGGTTTTCGACTTGCGTGAAAACCTGCTTTACCACTTTATTGATTCAATAGCAAGTCATCATGATGCCGGGTCGATATATCCATGTTTGTCTATCCGCCTTCATGAGTGCCTAGATCTCAGAGACTATAAGGGCTGCAGCAACCAAATTTTTGTATTCAGACTCCTGGGATATCACACTGTTAAAGGTGTACTCAAAAATTTCACCCCACCTCCTTTCGCGAGAAGATGGTAGAAAACTAAAAACGCATCAGAATCATCATAAAACCATATGTCTAAATCGAATCATTTTAATAGCCAAAAGAAACAAATGAAATTGAAGTGGTTACGATAGCGTAGGTAAGCGCTCATTATATTTTTTCTTCTATGGGTATGAAACTTTCGAGGCAATTAGTCTTTATATAAACTACGAAACCAAAAACCGACTACAGTGCTAAGATGAACCAATAAGCTAAACCATAAATTAAGCACGTTGAATAACATTAAATAACTTAACTTAGTTATAGCGTAGCCCTACGGGTCGTAAATATTAAAAGGCACGTAATAAAGCAGCAATTGTTGTAAATGTAATGTAATGTAATGGTGTTTGTACATTAGCAAAAAGGCCAGCCCTTTTGTTTAAGAGTTAAGACTAAATTGAGTACACTCCCAAGCATACTGGCATATGACGTACATGAATATACATATGTATGTAGTATAAGTTTATTTCTTCTTACATACAAAATACAAAACAGTCGTGTACATCTTAAATAGGTTGAGTCTGAGATAGTCTCAAAGAAGTAGTGATTTTGTGAAGCCTTCAGAGAATGTATCATAAAATTGTCCCAGTTTCTGTATACTTAATGAAACCATTAATTATCTAATTGCATTTGCGCTATTACGGATTTGAGGTATTGTGACGTTGCTGAAGTGAAAATTATCGACTATATTTCGGATATTAATAATAAAATAAAAACATCGCAAAGAAACAAAAAGCTTTGCCTTCTGTAAGAATCGTTTTATTACAATGCCAAAGTTTTCACAGGCTCACAATAATTTATTAGCGAAATCAGCCAAATGTAAAGCCCACGAACAGAAACAGGCACAATAACAACCACATTGCCAGCCCAAAATGGGGAAATGAAATTTCGATTTTCCTTTTTCTATTTGTGACTATCCTCCGCCAAAAAGATACCGCATACTGTTCAGAAGAAACTTAAATTTACAATTTCATTAAACGTCGAGGCCAAAAAATGAAAATTATCTACAATATGCTTATATGCACTCTCAAAAGATACACCTAAAAAATGGTTCAGACCAATGGAAGAAGTAAAAATATTAGTAGGTTTTCTGGTGCTTAATCAAGCGTTGACCCCACAAACATCCATAAGAAGGACGAACGACCGTTGGGTCAAGTTTTAGGAACATTTTAGCTTCGTGTTGGCCACTTTTAGCCTTTTCTATCGGGTCGCTGGTTATCCGGCAAGTTCTTTGTTTTTACGGCGGTAATTTGTTGTTACACGTGGTCGCCATTGCTTTTTGCTTTCTTGGTTCTTAAGTGGAACGCTTCATTAGTCGCTAGCCGTTGACTTCCCGTTTTCCTTTTGGATTGCGATTCATTATTAATTGGCCACCACCAAAAGTTTTACGCCTATTTGCTTTACAAGTTTTTCCTTTAAACTTTCGCCCTATGGTATGAGTGTTTCAATTATTAACACTTGTGCGTTCCGCCATGTACCACTAAATAATTGAATATTTTAGAGCAATTTCGGTTTTACTGTTGTTGTTTCCATAAATGTTGAATAAATATTTTTAATTTAATTAAAAGTTTCATGTTTGCGAAAATGGTTGGCAGCTATGTAGGATCGTCCGAGATAGGTATAGAAACAGCAATGGGATAAAGAATAAGGAATAACCTGTAACAAGTAAATTCCAAATATATGCTGAGTAATATTCGGATAGCTTTAGTAGTATTTATGAGTTCAAGGTATAAAAACATATTTTATATTGAGATCTCGGATAATAGATTATAAATACGTTAATATTTTCAATAGGCTATTCTAAAAGATAGCTAACAATGGATATTTAATTCTACATTTTTTTATTATCAATTATTCAATGTTATTCAACCTAATAATAAAAATGTATTAAAAATTAAAATGATAATATACAAAATTGAAGCTAAAAAAAAGGAAAATAATTAATAATTCCTGTTTTGTTCGAATTTAATTAATTTTGGTCTCATCCCAGGTTTCTCACACCTTGCCATGAATCGGCATTTAATTATAAGCTATTTTCATTGCGGATTCAAATTGGTTTTAATTTCTGCTGTTGGCAAACTATTTATAATTTAGTACTAAGGACGGACGCTTAGGGCAATGTGCAGTTTCGTTGCATTGATGAGCGGAGCCCAAAATATTTCTAAGCTTATGTGAACGCATCTGCATGATGCATTCATTAAGGCTTTACTTTGCTTAAAGCTACTTTAACTGTTGCGCGCGATGCCTAGCAGTGTGCAATGGTAACGGCAAATGCAAACACGACGTTAGCAGGAGTCAGTCCTCAGTCGTCGTTGAGGACGCTATTTCTCCTGCCGCCAACAGCAATAATAAACATCAATTGCCTAATGCAAACAACCGCAGGAGCTCTTCGTGCCCCGTTCAGTTGTTGTGCACATACGCATACTTATACTCGTATTCATAGACGCTCTGAGCTCCCCTGAAATTCCCTCTGCTCTCCACCGCTTCTTTACTTCAGTGTTGTTTGCATTTTTGTTGCTGCTGCTTCTCGACAAGCCAAAACGGAAAAAGTGCTCTGTAAATACGCAACGAGACGCGTCGTATAGTATTTAGGCAGTCCTTGCTCTGTCCCAACGTCACCATGCCCGACTCGCCTATAATTGTGTGGGTGACTGTATGTATGCCAGCGTCTTTTTATGAACTTGTTAACAATCTAACGACCTTTTTGCCTTGCTACCTCATTGTTGTTGCTTTCTTTCTGTATGTCGAGGGGCAAAAGGTTAGCGTTGTCGGTGGAGCTCATCAAATGTTTGAGCTTAGCAAATATTTGCATACTTGGGCTGCTCATGAAAATTACATAATTTGATTCCAACAAGAGCAGCATGTGGTAATGTGATTTTTGCCTGAATAAATGTAAGCATGTATACATTTGTATTTACAATATGTCTGCGTCTTTATAGATTTCTGTGACAGTTTCTTTTGAGAAATCTATGTTTGAAACATAATCTTGGTCAGTCAGTAATAAGTGCGAGTATTTACTAATCTGTTCAAATATTTTCATCAAAAAACACATGTTACCATTTTCGGTAAAAAGGTAGATTATAGTACCTTATAAATATTACATAAAAGTAAAGGGAGCAAACGAGGTTCACAAATATTACATAAGCCTATTTTGCCTAAGAGCTACTCCTAAGAGCATGCATTTCAGAATTCGGAAAACTTACGTGGTTTCTGGTCCTTAAACCAGAAGCAACTTGGCCAGCACTGGAAGACAAACCTCATTGGTTATTCATAGTATTCAACACAGAAGTGTTTATGTGGCAAGCCCCGAGCCGCTAACCATTTCTAAAACCATCTCCTTCGGCCACAAATTGGCCAAAAGCAAAAAACATCAGAAAAGGGACAAAGCCTGAAAAAATATGCAAATTTAACTTGTACTCAGAATACAAAAATAAACTTTTAGTAAATTTCTAGTTTTAGGTCTTACATAGATACAAACAAAATTGTGAATATTGTAAACAGATTTTTTCCACAGAAGCTGATAATGTTCGACTGCGGCGTGGAAGTGGTCACCGGACATGCTACTCTTATCCTTGTTTATAATTGCTACTCTTGTTGCTGAATCCACACGTGCTCCGAACAGGCTGAAACTTTTGTATTGGCATTTGTAGGAGTTGTATGATTGCTAATGGTGAAATTGTAAAGCTTATTTCATCGGGGCGCACGTACTAGGACTGGGACCGACTGTTCCCTTGGAGACTGCTCTGTATGTGTGTGCTTTTGTCAGACCTTATGCAAATCGTTATTGAACTCTCAAATCCAAATTGCACCCAGGGTGATCACACTCGTATATGCGACTTTCAAACGCTGAATGGTTTGAGAAGCATATGGGAAATGACAGTAGTGATTTGTCTTGCAATTTGTATGAAAAAAAGATTCTATGTTAAGTCACATTGCACTCATTGAATGATTATTTTTGGAACGGAATTTTTGGAATCTTTTCTGGTCTAGTTGTAAATGAAGTTTTGACCCCAATTAAATACTCAAGAACTCAAATTATAAAAAGATGTACATATGTATGTATTTTAAATTTCTTGGTTACATATAAAACATTAAAGCTCGCATAATTTGGCCAGAATAATAACAAAATTGGACTTAGGAAGTTATACGGTCTCCGTTGATCTTTCACATACAACATTCTGATTGGCAAAAACAAAATACTAAACAAATTTACGCTGAAAATAAAAATTAAGGACCATTCCAGGCCGATATTCAAAACAAATACATATGTATGTATTTTTTTTGGGTGCCTATGGATAAGAGCAATGTTGCCCTTTTGGTCTACTTTTGTAAGCAAAGTAAACAATAGTCCCATTGATTAGGGTCTAATTTTAGTTTAGAGCTTGCAGCAGTAGCTGGGTTGGCTTTGCCTACAAGTCCAGAATATCATTTGCATTTGTATTGATTGGGACGGTCGAGGCCCAAAGGACTTTCTCAAGTGCGGGTATGTGGTTAAAGCAATGAAAAATTGTTGAGCAGCTATCAGCATGTATCAGCATGTACATTAGGTATCTGGTCTTGCTGTGTGCCTAACTGAGATTTTATATTATAAAAAGGATCTACATTGAAACAGTTTTATACACACAAATAGCTGTAAACAGCTTGCTGTACCATTTCAATACTTATTCTGGAGCCCTTTCTTCTTCTGCAAACACAACTGCACATTTTATGAACACAGTTTCACGGCAATGTCGACAGAGGAAAAGAAAATATATTCGACCAAGCGAAAAAATTCACAATGGCCCGCAATAATAAATGATAATTGATAATAACATTTTGCTACCTTCCTTCCGCTGAAAGCTACAAAGAAAAACGAAATGAAAAGCGAAGAAAAATGAAATAAAATAAGTATGTAAAGGAAATCAATAAAAATGATGGCGACAACATTTGGTCACAATTTCAATTTCGCGGCATCCCGCACAGTTCTCCGAAGCCGAATGGAATGGAAGGAACCCAAGAACATTTTAGCAATTTCCGCTGCTCCCTTGGTAGTGGAAATTTTCATTTTTCCACTGTCGCAACTCCCTTCAACGTACGACTATGCCACTTCTTAGACACCTATAGCATTTCTATGCGACTGCACACCGCGTCGACAAAGTTAGACGAAATGTCATCATTTCCGTTGGGAAACTGTACGCGCTCAACTGGGAAGAGAGGGGAAAACTGGCTCTTAGTTTTCAGAAAAGATGTGGGTACAGACTGTAGAAAGAAAGGTTAACTAAGCAACCCATGCAAATGCTTTTTTATTTCCAAAACATTGTTGGACCCACAGAAAACATAGAATTCCTGGGAATCTAAGACGGGTAGAACGAACCCTTCAGTGTGCTCTGCCAATCCCTCTTACGCTTCTTAAACGAAGCGTAAAATTGTTAAATGAGTGCGAATGCCTGCAGAGAAAAGGGGCTTCGTACTACATCTCTCCTTCTCCCACCTTGTTGACCATTTGGTAACGTCAGCTTTTCGTTTAAATTATTGATTAATAAACTTTTTCGACGTGCACGTTTGCTGCGTAGCCGTTTCTTTTTCGGCGTTTTTCTCAAACTGAATTTCGTTTTACTATGCTGTAAATTGATTAAAATGACACTTAATAAATCGGAAATCATTTTAAACTATTGGGAAATTTACTGAGGAAAAACTGGTCATCTTTAGAATCAGGCAAGCTCACTTATTTATGTACATATGTATGTACTAATAATGAGAAAAGCCAAGCAGAATTTGTGGTAGCTGACTGTCAGGTCGTCCAATGCCTTTCAATGGAGAACAGATATGTAACTTTATACTAGTTTTAGTGTAACTCTATCAACTGATGCCAGAGTTCCATCCCGCTACAAACGAGTGTCATAAGATCCTAATTGAATTTGTTTGTTTATTCGTCGGTGTGTTCTGATGGTATGAAAGGAAACAAGTGTGCTGTTCTAATTGATTCCGTGAATACAAATAGGTTGATTATTGAACTGCTACATTTCGAGCACAACCAACCACGTGGGTGAAATTAAATTAAAAAAATGTATCTCAGTTTATACAAAATTAATGTACATATGTATATTACTCTTGAGTGTATTCATAAAATAATATGTTTTGAATACTTCAAATATTTCAAGTATAAACATTTATTTCTTAAATTTAAATAGCGTTACGTAATATAAAAATACTTATATAACCTAGCCAAAATTTAAAATTCTATAAATATAAATGCAACGCCTATAATACTTAAAAATTGTACTTTACACTTCAATGTTTTATACTACTAAATATTTCATATTTCCAACCACTAAAAGTCCATGTCCCAGCCGCTTAATTCTTCCGGTGGTTCATAATCGTTTTCTACGCCAGACGGTCCAAAATATTGCAAGTCGGTCCGACTCTTTAGGGGTCGCTTTATTGGGGAAGGTAATTGTTTATCTTTCAGTCGTTGCCAATCCAGACTTTCAAACCAACTGTGTCGCTTGATATCAGAAATCCCCTTGCGCTGATATCCCAAACGTTCCGCAGGCAGTTGTTTACACAGATGACGAACCAAGTGCTGAGCGGATTTAGGGATTCGCGTAGGCATGTGTATGACATCAATACCGCTGAGGATTTGTTGATAAATCTTAATTTGGTTCACACCTCTAAAGGGCGTTTTACCAACTAATAGCTCGTAAATTAGAATACCCAACGCCCAGTAGTCGACGGAACGATCGTGCCCACGATCCAAAATAATTTCGGGGGCTACATATTCAGGCGTACCAGCAAAGGTGTTTGTCTTCTCATTTGGGCGAACATATTTGGCAAAACCAAAGTCCACCTGGCAAAATTTTGAAATTAGGTGATTTAATGAGAAATAAATTTGATTAAAAGTACCAGTTTACAGTAACCGTCTGTGCCCAACATAAGGTTCTCAGGCTTCAAATCTCTGTAAATAAAGTTATGCGAGTGCAAAAAATCAAAAGCTTCGACAACACAGCCCGCTATAAACTTGGCAGTCTTTTCATCAAAATACTGCCGCTTTGACATCACTGTCCACACATCACCGCCCATGCACGCTTCCATTAGAAAGTAAACGTATTTGTCATTCCGGTACGTTCGGTAGAGTCTACATAAAAATAGCTATATTTAAAGTTTGCAAAATGAGTGATTAGATACTCGAATACTCACTGCACAATGAACGGTGAATTCCGGCACTTAATCATTACATTCTTCTCATTGTAAACGTGCTCAATTTGATCTTGCTTCACTACCTCGATTTTCTTGATAATTTTCAGGGCAAACGTTTGTTGGCCATAGGCAACCAGATCCACACGTCCAAAAGCACCAGCACCCAAAGTAGCAACTTTCTTTAGTTCCGAGATGGCTATTTGGGCATGCTCGTTATCAAATTCCACACTTTTATTACTGAATCGACTATGGGATTCGGTCCGTTGGCTAGGCTTTTCACGAAGTTGCTTGATAGTTCCTAAATAGCTTATAAACGCTCTGTTTCAAAAAAGAAATGTAACATCGAGCCTGTTTACATGCTTCGTTTTGAACTCACTCTCTATCCAACTTTAGGACCTCAGTGCCTGGTGCATCTGCATAGACACTGGCCTGTCGCACATCCGCATTTAAAAGTGCCTGTTCTCCAAAGTAGTCGCCTCGCTTGCGTCTTGCAACAATTTGTTCCTGGTTTGACTCATCCTCTTTTTTTATAGTAACGGTGCCGCCTCGAATGATGTAGAACTCGTTACCTACCTCGCCTTCACGTACAATGCAGCTGCCAGTCTCATAGAATTTCTACCGCGCAATAAGAAGAGTTTTATGATAGATCGGTAGCAAAGTTGTCTTGCTCAAATGTATTACCCTTTGCAGGAGATCAACAACTTTATTGAGTACGCTTTTGTCGAGCTCTTGCAGAAATGGAACCGATCGGAGGAATTGAAGGTTTTCTTCACGTTCCCTCGAACCGGAGATTTGCATGATGGCTCGAAAGGTTTCACGTGCTATTTTCCACACTCGGGCATCGGTAGCGGCTAGGTAACAGAAGACGAACGGTCTACAAAGGGTTGGGTCACAATAGAAATTATTTACCCTTAATGGTTGCCTGCCTGGGAGCATTATATAGTATTGCCAGCTCCCCAAATACGGTTGCCGGTCCAAAGTTGCCCACAAGCTGTCCCGCGCGTATGACATCATAGTGACCCTCTGCAGATACATATATCTCAGAGCCTTCTTCATGCTCATGTATTATGTAACTATTCTTTTTGTAGCTAGCTGGCGCCATTGCATTGATAACCATCTCCTTGCGTTCTTTGTCCATTAGGTTATTGAGGAAATCATTGCGTTCAATGGCCATGTGTATGAGATTGCGTGTGCTGTGATGCGGATTCATTGGGTAATAACCGATGACTTTTTTTATTTCTGTGTCTTAGTAGTCTTAGCAAAGTTACGCTACTTACGCTTTGTCTTTTGTAATTGATTCGATTTCAATGCCGCTTTGAATGGGGTAATTCGGTCGGACATAGATCAGTCCACCTTCCACACGATGAGCCTTTGGAATCAATGATTCGGTGAGTCGTCTCGACTCTACATCGCAGTTTCGCGAAGGTGTTGTTTTTTCATCCTTATAGTTTTGTTGTTAGAATGAAAGAATGAAAGAATCTTATTTTTATTTAATGTCCAATGCAAAATAAGACGACCAGTGTCAGGGTATCTTCAGCGTCTAAATATGGACTTCATGTACAAAAAATGGGGCATCCGGCATAATATGAGCCAAAAAACTAGCATGTATTATAATGGACCAAAAGTCACATGACAAGCTTCCGCGCAGATTAGCGTATGCCGAGCAGTAATCCTCCTCATTACTTACTTGATTATTCGAAACCTCCAGAGGGCTTAGTTTGACGTCTGTTTGTTGGTTCTGCTGACATTCGACGCTTCGTTTCTTGCGCAAGTGTAGAGGCGTCCCAGGTACTAACAGCTCGGAAGGCATCGGCGGCGCAGGTGGTATGTTAATATCAGGAATGGTAGACACACGTCGTCCGCGGCGACTTTCTGTACTGCACTTTGTAAGATAATTGAGTGACACATTGCTGCAACTCATTTCGTTGGTTGGAGCTTTCAGCAGTTTCTGCTCTCCCTGTTCTTGACGATTTGGCAATACACCATTTGCCAGTAGGCGGTTGATATTGTTGTTGTTGTTAGTATCGCTGCTTTGCCAGGACAAAGTATCATCTCCTTGGTCTGCGTTTAGTTCCAGTGTATGACCAATGAAAAACTTTACATTTCCTCCTTCCGTTACAGGTGATGTGGTGCCTGCCGATATGTCGACGTCATCGGCAACGCTCTCATCTATTATGCCATTCTCATTCACTTTGAGTTTTGACATGCCGTCCACAGCATCATCGTCACCAGAGGCACCGCCATCTGCATTAACACCCAACTCCTCCACATCATCAAATTCGACATTGGGTGCCTCTGTGGGCAAGGCTGTGGGTCGCCGCTCTTTGACTGGTTTTAATTTTGAATTTGAACGTGTGACATTAATTGCATTGCCGTTGACAGAGTCTCCCTCCGCCTGCGGCTCTTCATCTTGGTTTTCCTTCCTTTTGTTTGCCTGCAGATTGCTTTTGTTGGAGCGAAACTTCTTTGGCTGCCTCTGCATGCCATTTTCGGCCAAAGTCTGCAGAGGGAAACTAGTTGGTGAAGAAGATGAGGAGGAGTTTGTGGACTGCAGCTTTAGCCGTTGCAGTTTGGCCTAGAGGCACCGTTTGGAGGAAACAAAAGCAGGAACCAACCCGGCAAACATTTACCAAGACAAACAAGAAGGTGCAAAAGTTTTTCATTGTAGTTCGAGTTTAGTGGAGCGGAGCCGTGTTGGACATTGGTGTTGTTTTCATCATTGGAGTTGGGTCCAATGTTTACATTATTTCATTTGGAAGTATAAGAAACAAATATATGTGTGCAAATATTAGTTGTATTTCACAAAAACAAGTACACTTAGTCGAACATTTGGAAAATACGACAATAAGTATACATAGTGGATACGCCACTAAACTCACCTCACTGGCACTGGGTGTAATGATGGGCGTAAAAAGGGGTTTTTCCTCGCGGCGAATATACAAACCAATTTGCTGAAAAATTATAACCGTACTTTTATCTACATTACATTATTGGGATATGCGGCAGATTGATGTTTATAAATCTGCAGCCTATTTAAAAGCTGAATTACAGGTACATATACAAATCTTTTACATAGATTGTCCCTGCCAGCCTTTTTTGGGGGCCTTTTTTGGGTATAAATAAACACATGTCACATGCAAGTGGCTGATTGGCTTGGCTTTGGTATGCTAATCGATCTAAATGACGACGTTTTGCATGTTTCCCAGTTTCCACGGAAGCTCAAAACTCTGTCATTTTCTGATAAATGCTCTGATAATGTAGACTAACCAGACTACAGTTTACGTCGGTGGAAGGGCTTTGCACACACAACGGCATTGGTACCTAGCAGAACATTTCTGCGGTATAGTCATTGTTACGGTCTGAGTTTTTTCCCTTGGAGCTATATTTTTCCAACGTCTTTGACATTGAACGTCCCCGAGTTATTTAGAACAAATCTAACGTCATGCGTGCAATCACGTTCAATTTCATCTCCATCTCTAAAAAACACATGACAGCCCTCTTGGGCGTCTAACACAAGAGACAGCTAGATATATGTCTATAGATAGCCACGCATCCTACGGATTCTGCATATTTATATGTCATTTTGAGCAGTGGTTGCAAGCTGGCCGCACACATACATATTGATGTGTATTTATGCATGAGTTTCTGTTCCTGGTTTGATTTTTTCTATGCTTTTTCTCTTTTGCCACACATATTTATATGCATACTTATCATATTTTTGCATATTTAATACCAAGTATGCTTCTTATTAATAAAGCGCTATGGCTTCGTTAGCACTTCGTTTGAAGTGAGTCTGACAAGGTTTCTTGTAAACACTACGTATACGAATTTCGGAGAATCGTATACAAAAACGGAATTTGTTGCATATCAATTGAGTGGTAGTTGGAAATATTTTATTGAGAAAATATTCCTGTCGTTTGATGCTTGATGCTCTGTGTTTGATGCTTGCGTGTGGTAATAATTTTGAAAAGTGAACGTCATTGGAAGTCACATATGTAAATGATAAGAGAAGCAAGGCTTCGCTTCAATCTGATATGTGCGTCTAATACCTTATGTTCCTCAACTGAAAGAATATTTCCGATCATCAAAATTGGAAAGCGCAGTCAGAGTAACGAAATCTTTCTTATTACCTAAATTTTGTATCTAGTATTTTTTTTTGTATAAGGCTAAGATCATTTTAAAGCTGTTTTAAAGTCCGAACACTTATCTACACTTTTGCCGATTCGCTTGGCTGAATAATATTTATGGATTTTCTTGTCGCCCTGATTAACTTAACTAAGCATTTGATTGCCTTATCAGTTGGGTTATCAGACAAAAGCATTACTACAACATGATCTGCGCCATACAGAAACTCACCACCGGACTATCGTGCGTGTTGAGTATCGTGTCAGTGTTCTCATCTTGGGCGGGAGTAAATTTATTTTTATTGCGATGATGGAACAACCGGGGAAAGCAGGCCATATTGTCACCTGCCTTTTATTTATTTTATTTATATATGTAGGTATTCTAGTGTATCTGACGGCGTGGGGTTTGTTTGTTGTTCTCTATAGTTAGTTGTTATTTTATCACTTTATCTGAAATCTTGCTGTTACAGTTGATAAGTCAGATGAAACACTGTAATTATTCCAACCATTTTACCATAACCATAAACCATCAAATCTTACATTTATGGTTTACAATTCCTGTATTTGGTGGCAATTTTTGCTCTGTGCATCTATAATTTTTGGCGTATATGTATAAGGGAAAAAACTTTGCAAACTAAGTTCGGATTTATGTTAATCATTTGAGGATGTGTTACACTGAAAGTGCTGCAGACTATTAGCTTGTATTTTGCCATAAAGAATATAGAATCTGAACATATTACTAAGTTCAATGTTGACCACATTGGCTTATCAACTGCCTCAACAAAAGCAGCCGCTCATGCTTTGTATCTGATAAATTTGTTTGAAGAACAAAAGTTTCAAAGTTCAAAAAATATGCGCATCGTCAACTGGTGCTGTTTTAATTACTACTGAGAGTGAGTTGCTACCCATTTCTCTGTTTTTGTTGATACCGACGCCGCTGTCTCTGTGTCCACGACTCAGTTTGTTCTGCTCTGAGTCTACCGCGATGAATCAGTATGCTTGGTGCCATTTATCTCTTTTCTCTTATCGTTTAAAATGCTTAATTGCTTTCTATTTATGCAGGGGGATTTTCATTGTTTGTTTAAAAGCTCTGGATCAAATGCCTTGAACGGTGGGCCCAATGAAAGAAAACAACACTGGGGTTGGCATTATTCCATGGCGATTTCCGACTCATTGCTAGTAAGCAAAGGAAGGGCTATTGACCAACATTGAAGTAAACAAAAAAAAACCGTTTATTCCCTTAGTAATATATAACTGTTTTACCACTTAAGTAACTGGTTTTTCATTTTTTTTTATACGATATCTCGCTGGCGCGAACACAAGAAATTAATATTCCAAATCAAAAAGTGACAATTTCTGGGTATTTTGTTTTCATGCACATTTTCACTTCACTTATGGTGCGTTGATTTGCTTCGGCGAGCAGCGAACACCACCGGCAATAGCAACGATAACAACGAGAGAAAGGCCAAAGTGATTCGCAAGAGCCGTAAGTCACGAGTCACTCATTTATATTAATTTATTGACATTTCGTTAGCTCTTATCAGCAGAATTCTTCATGTGTTACTTTTCACTTGCTTTCATGATTTTTTTCCATTGCATTGAATAGTGAAGTTGTAACTGAATTCTATTTAGATTTTAATTCCGGTTAAAGTATATGCCTTTTTATTGAACGAGCAAGGTGTGTTCAAGGAAAACGTAAGGTGCTCCCGATAAGCTTTTTGTGCGAGAAAAGTATGGTGGTGTTCACGTTGTGTTAGCTCGGTTAAACGATAGACTTATTGTGCTAATCGCAGAAGTAAACAACGTTTGAAGACAAACTATTTCGTGTAATATTATATTTTAGTTGATTCAATACCACCAGATTTAATAGTTTCGAAAACACTTAAATTTTTCCGCGAATTGTTTAAGAATATGTCAGCCATATCTTTTTGATTAGATATCGATATCAGGAAATTGAAAATGATTGATATATGTATTTGTATTGGGTTTTTATTTTTGACATATGTACATTAAAATACTGAACTGCACATACTCCGTATCCTGCGATAATAAATTGATCAGATCAATAAATTCAACTCATTTTATTTCAACCATTTTTGTATACATATTTTTATCACTTTTTAGGTATTTATTTTTAAACAAAACACTTGAGCCCACAAGCGAATTAGTCATGCCGCCACAGTATCATTGAGAAATTATCAAACGAGTTAAAGCACAAAAAAATATCTAAGTATTTAAGCAATTACAAAATCGTGTCTTTTTTGAGTTTTAAACAGAAGGCACAGAAGGGTCATTTTGCCTTATAAACAGTTCCACTCTATACTTGTTGGTGCCTAAATCAGTTAATTCGAAACCTCAAGGCTGCATAATGCGTGGCGGTGAAAAAAGAAGCTTTTATTACGGCGCCGATCCGTACACTTTCCGCACACCTGCAGCTGTGGAAGCTGATAAGTCGACTAATTTAATGTGGACAATTTAAATTGGCAATTTGCTCGACGCGGTAACGCAGGCGACGCCAACGTCAGCGTCAGCGTAGCCACGAACGGCGACAACAGCGACGGCTGACTAGCTTTATGTTTATCGGTATCAGTTGAAGTGCCTGCCTAGTGTTCTTATCTATGGAGAAGTGTTGGGCATGCCAGGCGTCATTGTTAAACGCGAGACGGTCTTTTTAGCACAGAAAGCAGGGGCGTCATCCAAGTTTGTTCAAATCAAGAGGGATATACAAAAAATTAAATAATTCAATCTACACACTTATGTAATTCTAGGACGTCCTGAAGCAATTTAAGAACCTTTCAGTTATATTAAAGATTTCTGATAGTTTAAAATAGACTACTTACATATGTACATACATATGCATGTATGTTGGGGTAAGAGTTTCTATTCAGACAATGACAGTTTTAATTATTATGCTTTAAATGCGTAACTAAAGCAATTTTAAAGAAAAACTGTTTTTCACTCTCGACCTCACCCCTACTCATGGGCTTTATATGTGATCATATGGGCGAACATGTCTTAGTCGACGATTACGCCTTAAAGTATGCACGTATGTAGATATCTCGCGACATTGTCGTTTGATTAAACTTGTTAACTCACGCAGCAACGCGGCCAAACATCGTTTTCACCCTTCTGACGCAACGGATGCCAAAGTTTGGCACAACTTTAAAGTCAACGGTGTGTGCACAGTGAGCAACACAGTTAGCCCTAACAGCTTCTCGAAAATTGCAGAATAGCAGCCTAGGTATTTCCTTTTCGACAGAAAGAAACCATTGCATAATCTATTAACCGCAGAACTCTTAGAGATTGTGCAATTCTACAAGACATAAAATATTTATATTCTAGCATGTCAAAAGCCAAATTCGAAAGTTAATTGGCACTTTATATTTTTGGGTTATATTTGGGTTAACTTCGCTCACATTTATTTGAGTTTGATAAAATGAAAGCTACATATCCGAATCGCTTTAGTTGACTATCGCTAGAAAAAAGTTGCAACACTATTTATAAACATTTCTTAATCATTATTTTATGGTACACACGTATATCTAAGATCAGAGCTAAGCAAAAACTGCCCCAGTCAACAAGGGGAAGAGATTTAGCTTAAGCGGACGGCGGCAAAAATGTACCTACGAAATATGGGAAAACAATTTGAAAGTTGAAAAGAAAAGCGAACGAGTATGTGAGCATTTTGTGTTTTTGTTTTATGACTGGCCACGATTCACGACACCCATGAAGCCATGATTGATGTGCTCCGGCAGCTTCTCCACGAACCACGCCATTTCAAGCGGCCGTTTTAGTGGATTTTCAAATTGCTTTTTTCACGCTGACAGAATACGGGTTTGAAGGGTGTGTATACCAAAGGAACGGGAAGAGAGAGCGCCAGTTATTCAAATGCAAACGACAGCTGTCAAAATGGGTTTAACTAAAATTTGACTTGATCTTTCTTTTTTCTTACTTGCAGCTAAAAAATGGGGCAGACATCAATGAGTAAGTGGGTCTTGGCAACCATACCAACTATGACCCCAAGAACTGTATCGTCAAAAAACTACTATAACTTGCACACATGTCCTTATTAAACCAAATGGCAAATGATACCTCTGCTGAGCGAGGCGAAAGTATAGCTGAAATACATTAATAGAGGAGCAAGAGAAAAGTCAAAGTAAATGTCGCTGTTGACTAGACTTGTGAGGCTATCAACGACGATATTGTTGGTGATGCTCTTGCCAGTGGCACATCAGCGCAAAATAGAAGACAAACAACAACAAAATGCCCGATACAGCATGGATCAGAAGTTTTCGTTGCCCGCCGTACCGCTGCCGCCACCGCCGCCTTTCTCGACGGCCAAGCACAACTTTTCTATGAACGCCTTTGAGGGAGATCATACTTCAGGGGGTGAAAGCAACCCCTCACGCTTTACCGGAACCATCAATGGCAGCTCCGGCTGCGGGGGTCTGCTTAAGGCGAGAAACGGCATCATTCAAACGCCTAACTTTCCACATCGCTTCTCCACGCCAATCGAATGCGTATGGATAATCGATGCTTCCGATTTGCCAACATCTCTGGGGAAGGAAAATGTATCCATAGTTGTCTACCTGACACAACTTTATGTGTTGAGCGGTCTCAAGCTCACCGAATATATGTATTATTCTGATGACTTTAAGGTGCCAGCGCACCGCGTATTTACCCTGACTGAAGACGAAGTAACCCAGGTATCATGGGTGCAGTTCCACAGTCAGTATTTGGAGATAAGGTTTACTATGGCAACCTTGGACGGAACTCATTTACGTGCACTAGATCGTCTACTTGATGTCTACGGCTTCAACATCACATACGAGGTGCAGCATGATGTAAAGAAATCGCAATGCAATACTCTTCAATGCCGCTTTCTTGGAGATTGCTATGCCAGCGCGGACTATGGGTGAGTTTATTTCAAGACCAGTCTTAAATCTGATCAATCTGGCTTGTGGCCTAGTCACGTTAAATTGCAAATTTTGCTGATAATAATGTTAATAATTTATAATTTAATTATAATTAATAATTTTTTATTTGTTTTTCTTCTTTCTTTTAGTTTTGAAATACTGAAAGTGTTGATAATTAACATATTTAGCCATTTACAAGCCATGGAACTTAAAAGAAATGCAGGACATGTACATATCTGGAGCATATAGTATATTTAAGAAACTCTTAGTGCACGGTAAAGGGAATAGGATGGGGAATGTGCTCTCTCTTTCAGTATTTTAAAAACTGAGATGCCCTTTTGTTCAGGAAATGAGTATAACAAAATCATCGACAGCTAACCGTTCAAACTGTTAACTGCTTGCACATCAATCTTTTTCCCTTTTGTTGTTCATGGTATGCAAGGCTTTCCCCCTAACCGAATTGGGAGCCCTACATTTGTAATGTTTCAATAAGTGGAGATCCTCTTTGTTGCCCAAAAACGAGTACATCCTGCTAAATCCCCATGGTGGAACCAGCCAAAACAGTAAAAGAAATCGCCGTTTTAAACAACAACAAAAAAACACTGAACACAGTCAAGAGAAAAAATGGAAAGCGTGTGGCCTTTAAAGGAGTTTATGGATTAGCTTTAAAATCGAACTTGACGTGCAGTAGAAAACGTGAAAGCTTTGGGTAAAGTGGAAAATGTCAAGTTCAGGTCAAGTCGCGGACAGATGGTTCTGCTGTTTGATAAATTGAACAGGTGCCCACACGGATGAAAGATGCATAGAATTAACCCCTTTAAATTAGGTACAAAATGTTAAACATGCTAAGTAACACAAATAAATGTTCCGATTCAAATCAATTATAAAGTTTAATAACAAACGAAAGCATTTAACAGTTAAATAGCACTGAACACAGCAATGACCCTAGAGATTTAACAAATCAAAATTGTTGTGACACGGAGGCTGGACATTTATTGTGCTGCTGGTTTTTGTAAAACTTTTGTCAGGAATTTGAGCAAAACAAAACAAAAGCTGCCACTTCACTTTCATGACTACTTAACATAATTAGAATTAATTGGTGGGACAAGGCATTCACCAAGCTAATTGAATATTAATATCAATGCCAAAATTAAAGCAAATTGAGCTCTCTACAAGGGAAAATTAATACAAAAGTGACAGCTGAACTTTCTTTGGAAGCTTGAGAGTGTTTCGGACCTCTCATCGCAGTGCCGTTCGTCTAAAATATGATTTCACGCCGGACACGTAGCTCTCTGTAACTTAATTACCAACTAAAAGCAAATGAGGCCTCATCATTCTATACGTGCCTTAGATAAGCAAAGCAGAACATCCGTGCATTGAACCAGAAATAGCTTCCAAGTGCACGATGAAGAAAGCAATGAGACCGACGTATAGAGCATTTTAAATCCTTCAGCGCAACCTTTACTTTTTATTTTTTGTCAGCACTATGCCGCACTGAATTCTCAACTATGCCTCTAGCTTTCACAAGCTCTTTTGCTGAGTGAATGTGCGAAAAATGCATAACATCTGTGAAAGTTAAATGCTCGTGGATGATGAAAGCGCTCCTTTTCTTAACGTTGTGTCAGTTTTGATGTTCCAGTTTTCGTCTTTTATTATTTTTAAAATTTGTTCTCACCGCTGTTCCTTGATTAAGTCCTACGAGTATCTCGTGAGCTTTGTGTATTCTTCGTATGCGTGGTCGAATTTTTAATAAACGCCGTTTAATAACTAACGTACCGTCGCAAAGACTAACTTAGCTTTAGATATGTAACTTTTCTACAATATAAACTGTAAGTAACTGAAAAAAGCAAGCAGAAACAGTATCATCCATCAGCCAGAATGGAGTCTGCTCTTGCCAAACCCTTTTTTATATCGTTTTGTTGCTTCCACTTTGATGACGGCTGACTGCATTTTTACTGCATTTCAGTATTTCGTTCATCAATTTGTTGGCCAAGCAAAACTTCACAGGCCAGTTTATATTTTTAAATACTTTTTCGGGGTTAAGCCATTTCGGTTGGGCACTCAATTTGGTTTTCTTTTCCTTTTTGGAGGGTTTTTGGCCGAACTCTATATTTTCATTAACAGACGCTTAATTGAAAAAGTTTTTCGCTTTGAGGGTCATCACAAAGCCTGATATTGAACTGATTCAGTAATTTAATATTTTTCTTAAAGTCCAAAGAAAAGTCAAAAAGTAGAAAAACATCAAATATATATTCGTTTGCATTTGAAAATTGTAAACTCAATAGCATGGATGTCATACTTTGCATCCGATAGCCAGGTTTGCGATTCTGTGCCATTAAATTTCGAGGGTGTAGAAGACAATCCATATCCAACTGATTGGCAGTCTTTAAAAAGGCCAGAACAGTTAGCAGTAAACAAGGGAAAGAAGCACCAAAGGCAATGAAATCGACTCAGAATAAGGCCACATTCAAGCGGCAAATTGTGTGTGGGAGGAATAGGAAATGTTCAGCAATCAATGTGCTCTGCCTATGGCTCTGGATCTGCGTCTGATACAGCTTTAATAACAAAAAGCGTAGCTGCTGCTGAGCAAACAAAATGTCAGCCCCAAATGAGATCAGGTTCAGTGCGGGACCGAAGCAAAAAGGCGAAGGAGGAAGGAGGTAGAGTACTTCGATGTAACCGCTGCATGCGCAGCTCGCCACATGGTATCTGTGTCAGTGTCGTTCTGATTCGCTTACGTGCGCCTCGTGCATTGTTTGCCATGTCAAACATTGCCATTTACCCAAAGTAGAGAAACAGGACACATGGAGCACAGGCGGATACCGAGTTGGCCATATTGAAATTAAGTTGTGTTTGGCCCCAAATTTTTTCACATTCGTCTTAATTGTGGGTCAGATCATGTCGGTAAAAATTCCGCTCAATTAAAACTTTTAATTTTCCTGACTTATCTTGGAGATGCATGTACCGTCGTCGCGAAAGCGCACGTCACGTCAACTTATATGTAAAGAGTCCAAATAAGTACAGATTGGCGAATCCACAAGGTCAAGCAAATTTGTATTCTCGTTTGATAATAAAAATACTAGGGTTCACGAAAAATAATTAGCTGAGAACATTTGGAAAAAACTTAATAAAAAGGGATTCAGAATTTCACAAAAATAATTTTTACACAGACATTAAAATACAAATATGCATACACACATATATTTGCATTTATGTACATAAATATGTATGTACCCAAATTTGCATATTTAAGTACCTACCTAGGTGTTTTACGACTGCTGAGCGGTGAAATGGCTGCCACAAACCATTCAACAATTCCTATTCTTGCAGCCTTCTCAGTCACCTTTTCAAATAGGACGATCAAATTAAATTTTATTACATTAGACGAAAGGGTAAAAAAGTAATTGCCACCGTTTAGATGTTACTTTTTTCCAACCGGTTATTTTCACCGCCACACGTGCCGCTAGCAATTTGTTGTAATTTTATTGCACTTTATCGCGTAGTCAGTTGCCTACATATATACATATGTATGTACATACGTACATAAATACGCCCTTACCTACATACGCCTTAATTCAAAGTGGAATTTGACATGATTCAACTGATTTAAGCTGAAATTGGTATACTTGATATTTCCCATAATTAATTTAAAGCACATACTCGTGTAAAACTTTATGAATTCTGCTTTCCATATTTTTCTGTCTATTCACTTTGGCTGTTTGTCAAAAACATACTAGAATGTAGTTCGTTACTCCCAACTAAGTAACCCATACAGACTTATCCGCATCCTGCTTAACATTTTGGATCAACTTTTTCTTCGTTATCGATGCGAGGAAGAAGAAAATGTTGGCGAAGGATATGACATTGTATTCATGGCAGCCATATGTGTGGTTTTTGGGTTAGCCAGAAGCAGTCAAGCATATCCTATGTATGCTCGCTCAGCAGTTTTCGAGTGGAGTCCTATAAAACAGTCCCAGAATTTTGGCAAGCGATTTTAATAGTTCGGCTTTGCAAATTTGAATGAATTTCAAATGCGCAGCTAAAATGGGATTGTGAAATGCAGTCAAAACAAAGGCTTCTCTTTGAGAACCATGAAAATCCCTGTTTCCTTCTACCAACCAAAGCCGTATGTGCAGTATTTTTGGTTTTTATTTTAAACGAAAGGCCCGCAGCGAACCTTAAAAATAAAACGCATTGTGCCAAATATTTTTTGTGAGAAAAAAACTTTCGAAGTGCACATGTCACAAAATATACAGAATTATGCAAAAAAAAAGCATTGCAAAACTTGCGAACACACGAATAAAGCCAGCTGCAGGTGATTTCAACAGTTCGTAAAAAATGCAAATCCTGTTTCAATGAAACGAAGAAGGTTTAGCTCTGGAACAGGAGTGAAATAATTTTTTTCCGGCCTGTCGATGAACAACGACTTTAAAAATACAGCATTCTGTTAAACTGATAATGCATTGGAAATGACAACTTTTACTTATGCTACAGTATTTAAATATAAAACAATTTTGAAGCTCAGTCACATTCAGTTTATATAGAAAAACGTTTCCGTCACAGAGGGCATAACAAGCTATAGAAGAGATAGAGATTAGTAGGCAGAATGGACTTGTAAGCAGCACAGATGTCCGAACACAGAGGCAATTAATTTCCGCACTACAATAGCACCAGAGCGTACAAGATTTCAGATTGCATATATGTGTGTACATATGAATAACAACAAGGCCAGTGTATTAGGTAAAATAATATGTACTATAAGCTCAACAAAAGGGCGGACACCCAAGCAATACATTTCCATTTGCTCAAATGATAAATGACTTAATTTTGAAGATTAAAAGTATTTGTAATTACATATGTACATAGTTAGCGAGATAAAAATGTAGAAACATTAAATGCACTTTGTTTAACCTAACTGTATGGATGTGGCCCATGTGGTATGTGGCACAGCCGTTTTCTAAGCGTAAAAAAATGCACGTCCTTCTGGCCACTTTTATTAATGGTTCGATTTGCTGATAAGATTACAGATAGCATACACCAGATGCTACTAATGGAAAATCAATTAGAATGATTATCTCGGTTAATTCGGATTTAGTTTAACCACCAGAAAACAACGTCGAATTTGGCACCTTTGAACTCTTATAATTGAATTCATATAGTTTGTTAGAAAAAAAGTTTGTTTAATGTGAATAGCGCTAGAAAGTGTAATGTTCCTGTAACTCTTCAACGACTTAACTTTCTAACAAATGTTGCATCCTGTTTCAAAGATTTTGTAAGGCCCAATTAACATTAAAAATGAGGGGGAACGTTGTAAGCCGCGGCCTTTACTTTTATATAGCCTTTACTCACTCAGTATGTACATATGTATGTACATACATGAGCTTATGATTTATATAATTTATGCAATATATTTTACACGTATGTCGTTTAGAGTTGCTGTTCGCGAATGCTAGAGATGCTCTGAGATCTAGGACAGACAGACATGGCTATATCGACTCCGCCATTGATACTGATCAATAATATATATACATATATACTTTATAGGGACAGAAACTCTTCCTTCCATATACATAAACTTAAAATATTGACTGTGGTTAAGTATTTAGACTCAAACGTCTGCAGCTGATAATTTTGACATCCTTTAAATGTGTTTAAATGTGTTGAGTGAAATATCTATAAGTTGAGCTTAGGCACGTACCTTATAAAATTCATCTGTCCAAACAGTCCAATAAAACTTTTATGAGTCACAATCTGGGCAGCCCATCGGTTGTGACAAGTCGCAATCTCTGAGATAAATCAATGTGTATGCTGCGCTGTCAACTCCGCAGCCCAGTTTGAGAATTTGTGGGCTCTGACCAGAGGGTGCGAACTGTACACTTTTAAGCAAATAACACAACACGCGATAACAATTAAAACTCGAAACGTGCTCACATCTCCCGTTTTGACATTTATTTGCAGCTCATATGGTTGCGCCTGTTTTCCAGGTTTCAGTGGCACTGATTGTGGACATGGTCCCTTATGCAAAGACATACATACAAACGTTTGCCAAAATGGTGGAATCTGCAAGTAAGTAAACGTGACGTTACAATTTTTCTACACATACATACTTCCACATATGTACATACATATCTAAATATGTAAGCATTTGAGTGCAAATTGTCTGCTAGCTAATAAATTAACAACGAAATAGAATCTATCAATTATAACCACATACATACATACCTTTACATGTTTTTGTCAGCTAAATTCTTTGCAACACTCGGTCCGCGAGATATCAAAACACCGACTAGCGCTTTCCGTTCTTTAGTCTTTCGCTCAAAAAAATTCCACTGCTTGCAGTGGCAGGTGTGGGACGTGAGCTGACGCTCACTCTCTTTACTCTCTTTACTTTGCACTCTTCGTTGCATTCGATGAACTGAATTTTGTTTACATTTACAGTAAGAAAAGAGACGATTTGAATTTGTTTGTTTTATTTTTTAATTTACATATATACATACATATTTATATACTGTAAGTATATATTTGTATTTCTTTAGGCCTACATTTGTAGGTTCATATTAGTTTACGGTATATATTGCATTATTAGTTGGTTTTGTTTTCCAAACCGTCAGCGAAGCTGAGAGAGCCGATCAGTGCGCGCGCTCTCAGAGAGGAACCTGCCCAGATAATATGTGTGGGACGTGAATTGACGCGTTTTACTCTCTCTTACTCTCTAACGGTATATATTGCATTATTAGTTGGTTTTGTTTTCCAAACCGTCAGCGCAGCTGAGAGAGCCGATCAGAGCGTGCGCTCTCAGAGAGAAACCTGCCCAGATTAGAGGTGTGGGACGTGAATTGACGCGTTTTACTCTCTTTACTTTGTACTCTTCGTTGCATTCGTTGGACTGAATTTTGTTTACATTTACAGTAAGAAAAGAGACGATTTGATTTTTTTTGCTTTATTTTTTGAATGTACATATGTACGTACATATGTATGTATGTATGTATATACTATAAGAATATAATTGTATTTCTTTAAGCCCACATTTGTAGGTGCATATAAGTATACGGTATATTTTTGCATTATTTGTTGGTTTTGTTTTCTCTTATCGTTTTCAGGCACATTGGTGATGCGGCTATAACTTGCCACTGTCCAGAGGGATACAAAGGAACCAAATGTGAAATACCCGACATAAACAGAACCATGCAGGGTAAGTACAATAAATGTTAATGTAAGATATAACAATAATAGGCGCCACTGCAGAAAAGTGTCAATTTCTCCGCGAAGTATGTACATATGTAGTTGGATATGGTACAGCGCACGACAAAAGGGAAAAGTTTTTAAAGGGAAAATGTAATTACGGTAATGATTATTATTAAAAATTCACTCCATGGCAGCTGAAGTGCCATACTATGCACATACAAATGAACGAAAAGACAGCCAGGCGGAGGGTGGAGTTGTTGCTCTCCCTCTAGAAGACCCTTTCGAACCATTCAATCGACAAGTGTGTGCAAGCATAACAACAATTTATAAAAACTGCAACTGAAAGCTATAAAGGAGGAAGTAAAGAAAGAACACCATGGAAAACCTCAGGTTGACAATGGATGGGATGCATGCCAATTTGCATGTCGTTGCTGTAGGCAAAGAAGTACATTGTTTATTGCATGAAATTATGTTAAGCATGCAAGGAGGAACTAAAAGATTAGCCTTGGTTGGTCATCATAGGCATTTCACAAATGTGAAATATCATAACTAAGTTAGCAATCTAGGAAACTTGGAAAATTTGGTCGTTTCCATCGATTCCAATATTACTGATTTCGAACCTCTAGTTGGTATAATTGCCAGGTACAAAATAGGTCGATTTTAATGGAGTGAAAGGAATGAGCAGAAACAAGAGTACCCAAGTGAAAGCCGGGCACATTCTGAAAATTTTATTCACCTGACGTTAAGAATTTTATCCAGCATCTTTATATCGTTCATATTCTTGTGGGCCAATGTTGGTTCTTTGGTAGATAGATAAAGAGTTAGGAAGGAACAAGTGTCTGTATATGTGTGGGCTCGTTTTTATAAATATGTCTCATCGATTGCATTGTTTTGTAATGTTTGTTACATTTTTTTTAGGATGCGCTATTAATGGGAGCTCCATCGATTGTCATAATGCCTGCAACTTTGACAATTACAACGGAGTTAGTGCCAGTTCCAGTCGGAGTTTCTCTGTTAATTCCAATTTTGCACGCAGCGGTAAAACTCGTTACGAAGTGACTATGCGACTTGGTGCGAATCTAACAGGATATTATCGATATGCTGAGAGGGAGCAGCTTTCAGGCGTTATGGAAAGACAGGTGAGATGATTGCAAACATGAGTATGTAAATATGAGCTTAGCTTAAGTTAGGTTTAAGGTAACTCATGCCTATCTCTCATTTAACTGGGCTTAGATTTGATTCAGTAAGAAAAAAACATATGTCCAGTCGTATGAATCTAGTTTCTTTTTATGTGGCCTAATATAACTTATTCCAGATAATTATTCGTCAAATTTAGTTGATCCTCGTCCTCACGCCTAGTGGCAGTAGAGGCAGCCTGGCTGATGTTGTGGAGAACGTTACGCACGGCTCCTGGTGTGCCATCCAGCGAAGAGGTCCATGGGTGGTAGGAGGAATGCTGTTGCGTATTGTTCGGAGTTGGGCTTCCGGCGCTACTCTCCATGATTGTCGGCATATTAGATGCGTGCTGTGCCAAAGCAGTCTGCGGCTCGGTGCGTTCCAACAGCTGCGTAAAGCTCCCTCCAATATTATCGCTACCTTCGCCACGCGTATGGTTGTGGGCCGATCGAGATAAAGGACGCCAACGATTCAACTTTTTGGAAGCCATCCGCTGCAGAGGCGGAGTACGGGTCCCAGTCTCCGCAGACTTATTTCCAGAAGTATGTTGCTCTAGAAGACTGCTCACGAGCTTATCTAAAGCCTTCAGATCGACGTTAAGTTGAGAGTTGGGGATCGAATTCAGTCGGCTCCCAGCCAAGCTGCTCGAATTCGTTTGCACGGGTTCGCCATCTGCTTTGAGTCTGTTGAGGCCGGCTATCTTTGCCAGGCGTTCCGTGAGCTATAATCACAACAATATAGATGCATGTATACATTTATTATAGCTCTGAAGCTTTGGGACTTTTGAACTTAATTCAATTTAAATTTGGTTTACTTATTATTAAGAAACTTGTGCAGTTTGTACGAGAGTTTCTACTCCTTCTAAAGAAAATTTTCCAATATGTAATTGTAAGGATCACTAATACTTAAACGTAACCAATTAAACTGTTCGGTACTCAAATAAGAATTTAAAAAATAAAAATTAAGAAATTATGCCCTAAGGCCTTGCGGCAATCGAACAAGCATACGAGCTTACAAGAGCTCGTTTTCGTGCTCTTTCTCCCTTTTTAAGCCAGCAGCCGTACTTGCAATGGAAGAAAAGCCATATATTCTCGGAAGAGAAGGCGGGCAGGTCAGTCAGTGCTAGCTCTTCTCACGATGGCGCCCCTTTGGAACTGCTCGGTGTGCGACTTTAATTGATGTTTCATTTCCGTTGCAAAGTGCTTCCGTTTTCCTGAGTTTCGCATCCGCCGATTGTTTTGTCCAAGTTGGAGAAGAGTGCCGACCTGGTAATTGAGTATCAATGCGGTTTTAAGTGAAAAATGCTGCCAACCTTTAGCCCGTACTTCTTCTATGCCATGCCGTGCCAGGACTCGCTTCCCTTGGTATGCTCAATGGCCAACCATTTCCGTTTTTAATCTTTTGCCTTGATTTGCTCACTCTTCGTTTCGTTATTCGTTTTCGTTTTCGTTTTCATTTTCGTTTTTGCTTTATGTTTCTGTGTTTTTTCATTTGCGTCGTGCTCCATTCAAATGGGGTTAATTGAGTTTTAGTGGCCGGGACTCACTTTAAACTGATTACAAGCTGTCGAGGGCGTTGTCGTAGGCTTGGCAAGTCGGTTTTGCATTTCGCTCGGGTATTTTGTAGCCTGTCTCTCGAAATATTTAGAGCATGTCAGTCTGCCCTCCACTCAAGTACTATCCTCTCTGCAGCTCCGCCTGCTCACATCTTTCTCTTTCGAGTTTTATCCGCTTGCTCCAAAATGAATTAATGTAGAAGTTGATTTGTGGCAATCGACGCTTGGATGGCTTTTGAACGCTTCTTGCAGGCGAGTTTTAATTGAAGCGCCTTGCACGCCTACTCTCAAACAGGAAATTAAGAAAGTTTTCTGGGCATAGCAATAACTAACTGGCCCTATAATTATGGATTCGGGCTTGTAGAATGCTAACTTTCCATCATTAGCGAATTCAAATGGTTCATACGAAAAACAAAAAAATAAAACCTTTCCGATTAGATCTCAATTTAGTTATTTTCCTTTCTTAAATTTCAAATGCCTTTATCAAATTCCTTCTCTCTGTTCAAGTTCGCTTTTTTATCGCCTACCCAAATAATTGTCAGTAATTAATTTTAAATACTGGTCGTCAAAAAACCTCTCGGCTTTTATAGGATTGGAGAAATCTGAGACGTAAAATTACATTTTCAGACACTTCCTATCACTCTTGAGGGTGTATTGTATCTGTCAACCCGCATAGTTGAACTATAGTTTCATAAAATTCAATAGGAACATCACTTACGGAATGACGACTACTATACGGCCATTGTTTGTCTTGAATCCAAGACAGAAGATTGGACAAACATAAACAGGTGCGCTTGACACTTTTTATTTGCATATATTGATAGATGGCAAGCGAACCTAGTGCTATATCAACTGAATAAATATTATTATATCTACTACTTTATAAAGAAATTTGGCCATCGAGCCATTGATGAAAAATAAAATGTCAAATATTTAGGTTTGTGTTAACTAGGCCCAACTTATGACATAACAGCAAACTGAATGCTAATAATTTTGCAAAATGAAGTCGTAACCTGCTGAGCAAACTTTCGAAATTGCGACAATTGTGATAAACGACTTCGAATCAATCGAATCGAAACTGAATATAAAAGATCACTTCTGGGGGCAAAAGATATCATTCGTCATTTGCGAACTTATCTCTAGTAAGATGAGGAAGACAACGGCGATCTTTGGCTGTGTGCTCATAGCGCTGTGCATAACGACTCTGCCGTTCGGAGAAGCCGTCACCTGTGACGTCGATCCCGCAGATGCGGCCTGCATTGATTGCACTGTCGACACAACCAATGCTGAGTGCGTGGCAACAACTACAGTAGCAGCTGCAGCAACGACAGTGGCTGCCGCTGCCAAAGAGAGTACGACTGCCGCTACTGCCGCTGATACAACCGCTGCTTCTGCTACTTCTGACACAACAACGGTTGCATCCAACACCTCAACTGGCTCAAAAAAAGTAAAGAGAACCACCAGGTATAAGCGGAAAATCAAGAGGGGCAATCAAAGAAGGAGGAGGAACCGGAAAACAAGGCGTAGGAGAAGAACGACATCCGGCTAAATTACCTCAGAACGGAATTACTTACACTGCCAGCGACATAGGACATGCATAATATTTTTATATACAAACTCTTACATTAAGATTAATTTGCACAATTCTTAAATAAACTTTGGAAACCCCATGTGGGAACTCTCTTCTAAGATTTCAATCAGTTCAGAGAGCAGATAAATAGAACTCACCTCACCAGCCGCATTACTTGAGTAACTCATCCGCTTGACCTTCTTGAATGTAGCATCGTTCTCGGCCTGGGCTAAGGCACGCTCCAGGGCATTATCCATTTGGGCATCGCGTTCTTCTAATCCTTGATATTGGCCACTTGTGATGACAAAGGTGAGGACGAAAAGAAGTGTCATTATTGTGATACAATGCGATTATAAAAGCGTTCTATTATGCTATTGCCCTTTACAAGAAGATATATAGTTCTGTATATTTTATGTAAGAAAAGTTAGCTTTCTGTGCTAAACTAGACAGCTGCCTATGTGTACGCTATTATGGATGTTGCTTGTAAAATTTAACAAATGTCTGAAATGTTCCAATCAGATTTCAATTAGATTGGCATCGGCCTGTCGCGATATGTCACTTAATACCAATATCGTAGCCTTGATCTAAGTCTGTAATTGAGTTAATTTTTTAAATTATGAAATAGTTGAATACCATTTGTTACTTTGTATGGTTCTTATAGCCCAGGAACGCCATAAATACTTCGGAATGATTTCAATTATGCGATAATAATTTTTCTGTAAATGCACCGCTTTTCTTGTTCGCTGTGTACGCATTCTATTTCTTTTCCGAATTCCTTTCAAGCATTTTCCGTGACAAATGTGTGCAGTAAATTGCCTTGCCCCAGGACATGGTGCTTGAGTTCACCCATTCCTACTTACGTACCTATACAGAACGCAATTGTAAGCGACACTCAAAAATTGACTAAAAGGCGTCTTGTTTTCTCATATCTATGTTTACCACTCACCCAAATAGCTTGTCCATACCCCTGACAGTTCCGACCCCTGGAACTGCGATACTGCCATGAGTACGAGAGCTGCGATGCCGCATTGTTGAACGATTTGTCTTGCGCACAGTGCGAAGATCGGTTTCCCAAAATCTGTGGGGAATATTTTACAAAAACAGTTAAGTGAAATTACATGAAGATTATAGCAGTGAGCTTCATAAAAATAACAAAGATTATTTACAATCTTTGAAATATTTGTCTAAGCCCCAATTTTCTTTAAAATACCTTTTATATTTTCGATAACTTTCTACCCAATATTTCTACAGAAAATTTTGCTTCAGTTCAGCTCATCTGAACTTTTCTTATTATAGGAAATATCCCTTAGGCTATTGGCATGCCGCTTTTCAACAGCAACTGTCCCCATTTGAGTTGGCATAAGAATCTGTCCGACAGAAACCTCATAAAAATCATTTTGAATTGCATGAGAAAAGAAATTCCCAACCATAAACCGCTGTCAAAAGAAAACCACCGCAAAGAAAACAAAACCAATTCGACAAAGCCGGGCAAACTAAATAACTACAAATAAATATAAAATCATGCACTTTATGCGTAATGCAACAGCCTGCGGAACGAAAACTAAACCGTTTGGCATTGCCTGGCATATGGTGAGAGGCCCTCGAGCTCCCTGCTCTTCCCGCACTTCCGCTCAGTTTGGCCTTCATATTGCTTCCTTTTATTTGATAAGGGTCGCAGCGCAGGACCCGCCATGTCATGAATGTATTGGACTTTTTGCCCAGGCAAAGCGCAGAAAAACAAACAGACAGAACAATCAGGACGGATAGCTCTAGCAAATTTACAGAAATGTCCGTTCTGGCCAATAGGTGATATAAGGAGCTAGATTATATACATGGCAATCTGATCTCGACCTACTCTACTCAGTGTACATTTGTAAATATCGTTCACAATATTCACTATCTCCAATATTGTGTATCTGCTTCTGGTCAAAATAAATATATCCTTTTCGAGAGTCTGAATTCAACAATTTCAAACCGAAACGAGGCTAGTGAGCTTGTGCGTACTTAAATAAACATTGACATAGACAAATAAGTTAACATATGTATGTGTGTACATACCTATCTATGTATGGGAATGGAAAAAAAACCTGAAATAAAATGGTACTCTTTCGCGGTCAGTTTATGGTAGCAAAAGTATGTTGACAAGTGAGCTGGGGTTGAAAAATGTATAGCCCTCGCTTAAAGTTATTTAGAGCACCACTTTCGAAAATTAAAGGTCGTCATAGACAGCTATATATCTGGACTGCCTAACGGGCCTTGACACGCTGACGCAGACTGAGACTTAAGCGAAGGTTCCCATTTGTCATTTTAGCTAGCAATGGACGACATTTATTTTCATTAAGAATGCCTCGAACACTCGGCAACTGGGAGAAAACATGAAATAAGTGAGTTAATTATGCGATACATCATATTTTGAAGGAACCACTTGCAAGCTAAGCAATGCGCAAGCTAATAGGTATAATTTTTTTTGAGTGTTGGATACAATTCAGACGTTTCTAACATATGGTTTTCCCTAAAAGACCAACAACAACTAAATCCAAAATATGTACTTGTATACTGCCTTTGTTTAATGTATGTGTATAAATCGTTTATCCAAGATTCTGATGAGCTTTAGTATTTTATTGATTTAAACGTGCCGCCAGTTGAAGTGTCAGACAATGTAAGTTAATTTCCCCAGCTAGTTAGCCGCAGTACACACGTGTCTTAGTGGAAATGAAACCTTAGTAATGTTTTAATTTTAGTTCGAGCAAAGCAATAAACAAAGTGCGATTTATTAATTTATACCTGATTGAGTTTTATTAAACATACATACATATGGATGTATTTTGCAGACACGTGCGCACTGAATACAGATTTATGATTGACCACGAAGCCAAACCACGTAAGAACAAGCCAATGAATGGGAAACTGGAGAACTCTGTGGTTGATATTTTTAAGCGTCTGTTGTCATTATTAATTACACTTACAAATGGGAAACTGACCAAGTGCACAGAACGGAAATGATAAGCGTAAAAGTTATTTTTCCTCCATCATTACTCCACGGGAGATTTAAAATTTTCTGTTATTCAGAAGAATGTATATAAATTCAATATGCATGAGCATGCGTTCCCAAAAGGCCCAAACGACTTAAAATCGTTTTCGAAAGATATAATGTACATACATACTTATATATGTACATGCATATGTATGTAGGTATATGTATAATATAGGTATAAATATTATGTATTATATAATTGAACTATGAATCTACTCACCGCTTTAAGTCCGGACTAGCAGTATATGGTGCCGATACTTCTTTAATCTTCAATACTATTATGGCGGTGATAAATATGCAAATCACATTTACAATAGTCAGACAAGCGGACACAATGCCATTGATCAGAAATTCCGTAGGCAAGTAGTTCGTGTAGATGAAGGGATATGAGCTGGTTGAGTTCATTGGCTCATTTTTCAAGTGCGGAATACTCATACGCTTCTCCGGATATATAAGCCAAATGCATGCCAGAGACCAAAATAGACCCTGCAGGGCAAAGAGAAGAAAGTCAGACAGATGAGCAAGTGTGTGACTTTGAAGTTTGTCATGGTCGCTGCTCTGGTGGTCGGTCACATGTAGTTGGACTGGCGCGTCTGCTTTCGAGGTCATAAGGTCGCCGCGTGCTTAGTTCAGAATGGGCTTTGGAAGGGGTGTGCGGCGGCTGCCATTGCCTTTGGCATACAAAGTAGTGTGCCTGTCGGCCTTGAATTGTTATAACTTTTCAGTATGTGTGGGCGACACACAAACTCGTAGATAAAACTTCATTGTCGCATTTTCTGCTCGTTCTGTTATTCTCCTACTTTCTTCATTCATTGCTTTGTGTTTCTCTTTTTTGCTATTATAAATTATAATGACTCAGCACTGCTCAGTAAGTCCGGAAGTGCGTGCCTCCTTTATATCTACGAGTATGTGTTTGTTTTTCCATTTGTATGCCAGCTCAGGGCATTGCTTTTCCTCGACTTACTTTCTATTTTCGTTTTTATTCAAATTTATGACCATTTCTCTGTACATTTTTGCGTGCTTGAATTTGAAAGTAAGAGCCGTGAATTTTTCCAAGTGAAAAACTGAAGTTTCAAGAAAATTTTGCAAGAAAAATAAAATTATATCCTGGGCTCAAATTTAATAAACCAAAGTTGTCAACTATAATTGTTGGAATGGATTTCTTTCGAATCAATAATAAATTCCAAAATATAAGCGCTATGTTGTTTATTTTTTTTGATAAATCACACAACGCACTCTTCAGCGTACCAATAAAGGAATTACTCATACGCCCTATTGGCCTTTATTCCAGACGAAATAACAATTAAGTGTAACACGCTCTGCTTGCTATGCTGAAGTAAGAGTGAAATAAATAAAAAATATGGAGAAAAGCAACAACGACCGGTGGCCACTTTAGCTTCAGTGCGTGCCACTGATTTATGCAGCCCATACTCATGTAGGTTGACACAAAAATGGGAGGAAGTGGAGCGGCGGCACTTGCACACATGCTCGACCACAGTGGCCGCCATGATTAAGCGATTTTGGCGCCATTGTTTTAGCTGGTTAAAGTTCGGTTGGAACTTCCTCTCTGCGCCTGCAGAGTTTCTTGCCTCCATTAGCCATTACCCAGTGTCCATAATTTGCCTTTTGCATCATTTTGTCATGCTTGTGGCCTCCGCCTTCCAGCCGTGCCTTTGTCTTTCTGTCAGCATTGATAAATGTCAGCAAGCGCCGTTGCTGGGGAGTTTGTTTGTGTGGCGCTTGGTCTGCCGTTTCCTATGTGCAAGTTTTTGTATGCGTTTCCCTTCGGAGCCTTCTGCTGCCTTTTTTACAGTGTGTGTGCTCGCTTTATAATTTTACGCAACATCCGCTTTCAGTTGGGAAACAGGCTTCATGGTTTGGATTCACAATTTGCACTTGAAAATTGGGTCGAAATTTATGCACTCGTTGCGGTTACGCCACACAAAGTAGGAAAACAGCTGAGAACTGGTCCCGAATGCCCTCTGCTCCAACTCCTGTGACCGGACAGATTTATGGGGAAAAGTTTTTGGGCAATGCACTTCAGATTAATCAGCAAATTGTATTTCGGCCTAATTTATGGCGACGTTCACTTCAAGGGTTCAACAAAAAATTCCATAGCTAAACTTCTTCTACTCTCGTTTGCATTTTCCGATACCAATCGTTGGCCGGCCTCTAGTTCCGTTATATTAACTCAGCTGCCCTTAGCTTTCAACAACACTGCAGTTTCTGGAGGGTTTAAGAATTATTGCAACACTTGAATTATTGATTTGAACTTGGATGTAATAAATAGAGAAAGTTATCGTTATTTCGATACGAATTTTACTTGAGTCCTATAGCAGTATTTTGCGAATTGTCTGGAAATAACTATTCGTGGTTTTTTTTTGATCACTTGACGTAAAAACTTTCGAAATTAGATTTGAAGATTTTTTTGGATTAGAATGTA
This sequence comes from Drosophila affinis, assembly GCA_037356375.1. Classification (NCBI taxonomy): domain Eukaryota; kingdom Metazoa; phylum Arthropoda; class Insecta; order Diptera; family Drosophilidae; genus Drosophila; species Drosophila affinis. Next base: position 115,252 of record CM074800.1, read on the forward strand.
GAAAAGAAATTTGATTTTATTACGTTTTTAGTAGCGCTTAAAAATTTAAAGCCTGCTATAAATACTCATCAACTGCGCAGTCTTTTTCACAAATTGTTGATGTTCTTGGTGAAAGCTTACTAATGGGACAAATTTCTGTAAAGAAGGCAATTAAAGGGGTCGGCAGTAAGCACTTTCCTCCGTCACAATATTTTTATGAATATTTCCCATTATATGTATGCTGAATAAGTAGTCTTTTGTTAGCATCAGGTATCGGCTTACCAATTAAGCATACTTCAGACAAGGATTATATTTTGCACTTCAATACGTAAATATATACATATATAAGTAGGTACTCACGCAATTGACAACGGGGGGCAACAGCGAGGCCGAAATGGCAACACCAATCAATGGGCCCGCAGAACCTTGCAGCAAGGCCACAGCCACGCCGGTGCCAGATGTTAACGCCCACAGAACGCCCATCCACAAGGCGCGCACATTGCCCCTGTGAGTTGAAGGAGAAATTATTGAAAAATCAACTGTAGAATGGCTAACGAAAAAGCAAAAACGAAAAATGAAAATTAATTAAAAATACAACAGAAGGCAAATGACAAATGTCCACCCTCCCAGTAAACGCTTCATCCGTCGTCCCTTGTTGGATTGGTGGTAAGGTGTAGGAGGCAACTGCAAATTAAGTCACATTAGGATGAATGTTTGGCCAACAACCGACGACTGTCGCTGACACTGCTTATCTGCCTTGTCCCGGCAAGGGTCAGCGGGAGGGCACAACATTTCTCTGTCGCCAGGTGACGCAGACATCTCATACTTTTTCTCATTCCGCGAAGATTTTTTGACACTCGCGCAAGTTTGTCAAGTGTCAGCGGCTTTGTTATCACTTCCGCCAACCAACCTGGTCGCCCAGGGCTTGTCGAGTCAGGAGTCACAGTCATTTAATGGCGAGCAATGTTAGCAAACTTTTCATTGCGACGAGTTTCACACCCTTTCTAGGGGTATATTCTTACGCTCCAGAAAAAGAAGTCAAGCTTTTATAACCTTTAGAACAGAGTCAATTTATATACAATATATTGTAGTATGGCTGTACACACAATACAGACTCGAGGGAGAATAATGCGTGTCCTAAATAAAACAGAAGGGTATTCTAAGCTGTGCCACGCCTTACTCGGTTTTGATTCATTCGCGTCATTTGTACTCTTGGTTTGCCTATATGAAAATTCGGAATATTTTTTACCTTGGAGAAACTTTTCTTGATTAATGGTGCTTTAACTTTGCGTTGCTGGGTCGTCGTAGGTGTGAGTTTAATTTATGAGTGCTAGAGTTTAGGCTGTATAAGTATTTAACTTTTTCTGCGAAAACATTAGGCTAGGCATATAAATTTGTTCCTGCAAATTGTTTATGGTTGAAATTCGTGTATTGAAAGTAATAAAAATAAGGTAAAATCAGGGCTTCAATTACGTGGGTGGGTTAGGGTCACGTGTTAAAAACGGCTTAAACTAATGCTGTAGGTGTGTGATAAAACTGTTCTAGTTTTTTGGTACATCTTTCTATTTAAATAAGAAGTGCATGGATTTAAAAAAGGGCAGGAACAAAGGCTGATTTTAACTCCGATTTAAGTTAACTATATCTACACAATCGCCGGCTACTGCAACAATGAGAACGTGTGGAATCCTATGGATTCTTCTAAAATCAATCAGTAGCTGACAAATGGACGTCGATAATCAAATTTTCTAAGATGACAAGGCTCTATTTGCACGCGCCAAGTGGCACAATTATTGAGTCCAGTGCACGACAACAATGGGTCGGAGAAGAATGACCATAAGAAATTCAAGTTGATTGCATGCTGGGAATAGCCACACGCAGTCTGGAAGAATTCATTATCTGTACCTATTATTATGATGAAGACGTAGATAGTCATAGCCTTTTTGGGTGGGACTTGGCCAACAATAAAGCTCAAGCCTAAACCACGACACTTAATTATGAAGATACATAATACACTTGCATATGGTATGTATGTATGTATGTATGTATGTATGTACTAAGTACATTTAGATGTCAGGCTCAACCGAGTCTCCCGCATTGTGTATTATTATTTTAACAATTTATTTTGTGCAATTAACACAATTGCCGACACACATTCATTTCACGCAACTTCCGGCAAATTCTGTGGCTGAGCTTAATTTATTGCTTTAGCTGCTGCTGCTGTTACGGGGCGTGTGCGTCCCTAAGCCTATTTGGTGCCCACTGTTAGAACAGATTTACACAGACGGCGCGTGGCAACTTAAAGATTTTTTCGACAAAAAACGATGCTGTAATAAATGTGTGCTCATATATATAGACTAAAGTGACGGGAGAGATGGGGAAAAGATTGTTTCAGAAATCCTCGTACTGTCGGTGGAGGCCCTTTTCCCGAGCAGACGCCTCACATTACCCTGGAGCCTAAGATTATTTGACTTATTTGCAAGTAATTTGTTAGATTCTCACCCATAGATTTACCAATGAGTTAAAGCAGTAGCAAAATCGGCGCTTGAGACACTGAGACACTGGATAATTACCATATTTAATGGATTTTGAATTTTCTTCAAACTCTTAAGTCACTTTAGAAATTCGGGGGATTTAAGTGAGTTGAATTTCTCGACACCGGGAAATGAATGACTCAGGATAATTAGTCTTAATTAATATTCTTAATGGCATTTTTCCATTATTATTACTGCAGGCTTTCGCAACCGTTTAGTATACCAAAACGATATTTTTATTATATTTGCTGATTTTAATCATAATTTTATATCAGACTGGATATCTTCTTCTAAACATTTACTAAATTTTGTATCTCTAATGCTCTCTTCAAGTCAAGAAAATATGTTAGTTTTTCAAATGAAGGGATCTTTTTCTGCATTCGAACGTATGGACAACTGGGCGTTTTGGGCTTTGACATATTTATGAGTTCAAGAATTGTCAATTATATATCTTAATTTAATTAAACATACAAAAAAATTGGGACATGGATGGAATTGGGAACCACGACTTCAGAAAATGTCATTCAGATTTGATTATACCCAATCTGTCGATGACTAAATAAACGGAATTAATTTATTGTTCATAGTGAATTGTTGCGAACGTGAGGAATTTTCAGCAATCTACCGTAATTGTTCAGCTTGATTGGGTTTGATTTGGAGCGTGTTTAACATTGCTTACCATTGCCTTACCTGCCGCGCATTTCCTCCGTGGGCCAATCGGAATTTTGACCCCAAGGCATTTCGGTGGTGCCCAGAATAAGACCAAAAATGAAGCCAAAAAGAAGGGAGATGAACATACCCAGTCCAAGGCAAAGGAAGCCAACGCGCTAAAGTGAAAGAAGGGAAAAGGAGGGTAAGACAGTAAGTTAAATGCCAAAAGACGCCAGAGAACGACACTTTAAGCGATAATATTGCATACTTTGAAGCGCCAAGAAACTGCGAGCAGATTCGTGACATGTTAACCCAAATTTGCAGCTACGCAACTGCGAAACTGTTGTTGGCAGCTGCACACACAAAAGAAAAATGCTCTAATGTCAGCCACATGATGCCGTCTTAGTATGCGAAACCAACTACTCGACCCTCACTGGCATATCCTCGTTGGCCACATTCACCAGTCAAACACAACTGTGACGCATATAAAGTAACTGGTCTAGAGGCTTTAAGCAAGGGACTAATAGGAAGGAAAACCGTTGAAGACAAGACAATGTCCTCAAAATAAACTTTCATGTACTTTCTGATATGCACTTTAAAGTGTTTGCACAACAATTTAACAAACTAGTATTAAAGTTGGGCGTAAAAGTTGTACTAATTTCCATTGTATTGTTTGCTCTACTAAGTATTTGAAGGTAGACAGACACGACACACACTGCGTTTGCGTAATGCGTAAACAAATTACAAACAAATCTGCCTTTCAACTTTAAATGGCATGCAAATATTTACCAGAAATTGCAATTCAATAACATTCAATACCTTGGACCATAAGCATTTATGAAACCAACTCGTTTTCACTATTTTACGTGTATTCCGTTAACGTTTTGTCTGTATCAATTATTTTTAATAGCTGTCATCAATTTTTTTCACTTTTTCATCTTCTGTAATGGGCATTTTTGTGTGAAATATTTTCCCGGCATGTGTGATAATCTGAATTTTGGTTGTACCACTATCTATTAAATATTTTGTTCAGATGTTTTTTAAAGTTTATTTATTTTTTTATAAAATAAAAACAAGCCATAGGATAGGTATGGGGTTCATCCATTCAGTATAGTGCTTCAGGTATTAATGAATTAACTAAATTTTTTGTGAAAATGTTTGTCCGACGAAACTACCAAAGAGGTTTAGGTTTACAAAATGTAATTGTAAATCTGAAATGTATATGTATGTATTTGTAGTATTACAGTATGTCGACATAAGTCCTCAACATGTCAGTCTAACCACTACTACATATGTATATTTCTTGAAAGAAAGACATAGCAAACGTTCTTCGCGTTTAAAGTTCCGTTATTTATGGAGCAACTGAGTCACCCTATCGTTTTAGCCAAGATTATGCTACCGCAACTTGAGCTACTTCATGAAAGAAAGGCAGCAAAAACGATGTATACAGACATATGTATGTATTTATGTATGTATGAATGTATTTCAATTAAATTTTAATTGAAGTACGCAGATGTCAACACCCGCAAGACACCTGGTTATGGCTGTACATGGTACGAGTGTACAAGGTATGAGTGTTCTGGTAAAAATTGTGTCAGCAGACACCGACCTGACAACAAGTTGCCTCTGGGATAGGTACAGTCCAAGGCATGCTAGCTCAGTCACCTTTTCATTAGAAATGGAAGCAGACGAATATATTTACGTTTTTATTTTTTCTATTTTTTGTAGGTTTCCCCTGCTTATATTCGTTTAAAGTTTTCCGTTAGTTCTCTGCTTTACTACTCAGCTCTGCTTTACTAAAGCTATATCCGCTTTTGATTAAATAAAACTACAAGAATAAGTATGCTGTTTGCAAGCAATATAGTTTCTGCGTCTTTTCTTGACAAATTTGACACTTTCAAGAACAGGGGGTTTTAGAATGCAGTTTAACTTAAATATTATTTATTAAACCTTAAATGTTTCCCTAAGAGGTACAAATTATATTCAGGGAAGAAAAGAAAATTATTATCTGTGTTTCTATTTTGGTTAAATTCTGAACAGAAAACATTGTGTAATGGAAAATAATGTTTTATAAGTTTCTTTCATTTATAATTATAAAGAGACAAGGTGATGTAAGCCCGATTTTTGGATTTTCAAGCGCTCTTTTAGATATTTCGCATGCGAGCGATCTCTACCCAAATTTCGCGTAACATTTAAATATTTCATACGGCTTTACTCTCTTCAAGCTAACGCTGCCAATAAACAAATCAACTTTACCATTTACCACAAAAGCGATGCAAATTTGCAAAACATCAAGCGCTATGTCGCTATGCATTTGTCTGGAATAACCCAAATACATTCGCCCAAACCTCACTGGCGCACATTTCTTCTATTCTTGTATGTGAATTTTGACAGCTGGCATTGACTATGGATTGGAATTGGACCGACAACTTTCATCGCAATTTGCAATGCAATTTTTATTATTTTTCAAATGGCATTTGCTCATAAATCACTCAAAAGTATCACATATGTAGATTCATTCGAAGAGTCGCAAAAAAGTGTGGACAATTTCTATTGAAAAGCGATTGGAAATGAGCTTTTGGCGAACTCCCTTCATCTACCGTTTCCGGTCTCACTATTTTTCACCAAGTAGTTGTTTTCTGAATTTTTGTTTTTAGAGGAACCAAAGTTTTTTAGAAACTTGTTTACCTGTTATTGTACTTAAAATGAAAAAAAAGAAAACTCACAGCCGCAGTGAATACTCAGACGTATATAGCACTTACCATTAGCTCTTTGTCCGAGATAATTGCACCGAATGTTATCGACATTACGGGTCCCATAAGCGGTGAGACCAACATGGCCGCAACAATATTTGGTGCATTATTCTCAACCAGTCCGAGGGCGGCCAAGGAGCTAAAAGCACAACGAAAAGTGTTCGGTCAGAGAAATTAGGTGTTGGTTGCTCTTCTCCTTTTACTACGGAGCTGGTTTTTTATTTCGTAAACTCTTTTTTGAGCTCTTTGGTCGAACTTACTCGGCGGTAACAATTAGCAGCAGATAGTCAAAGGACAAGGATCCCCCGGCCCGTACGCCGTCTACCACCTGTTTTACGGTTAATTTCGATTTAATTGATTCCACAAAAGTGTTCCACTTCGAGACATCCTCAGCCGCGGCATCGTCGCTGTAAATGGCAAAGAACATAAAAAGTCAAATAAATAAGTACCATCATAAAATAAACTGGTGTAATGGCTGGATAAGATGCGGCTAATGTGGAAGGACCAAGTTGAATAAAAATGTGCTCCAGCTGTGTAATTGGCGCAATGCCTTTTTATTGGGCTGAATTATAAGATTAAACATTAGTGTTGTTAGGTAAAAGGTGTTGCATTGAAAGGCACCTTGATTTAAATTATCTTAGCACCTCAGCACTTGCGTATATATGTATTTTGTACCATATATGTACATACATATGTACATATATGCATCTTCCGCAGTAACATTGGCCAAATCATCACCCGAGAACAAACCTCAACTCAAGCACAAGCTAACCTCAATTACAAGCTCATCACGTATGCACACAGGTATTCCAAGTCTGTGACAATTACTTGGCAAGAATTCATCGTGTGTATATGTATTTACTGTCGGCTTTATCATTTCAAATAAGAACAAGTACATAAATTGTACGCACAAGCTGGATGCATTTAACCCTTGTCTAGGGCCAGAGTCATAACCCTTTCAACTCAAACCAGCTTTCATATGCAAATTTTGCTATTTTCACTTTCCGACACGACGACTAGACTCTAAATTCTGTGACAATACTTGTTTCAAATAGCTCGTAATTCTACCCCAGAAGTGTAATAAACTTGGGCATGAGCCAGGGCCTATGGCCTTCTACGCAGCCTGTGAGATCTTCCGGCTAGACGAGGCGTAAAAAGAAAAAACCAAAAAGTGATTTCAACGTGAAAGAGGCAAATGTCACGTTTCTAATAGCCAGACGGACAAAGGATGGTGTTGAAAGTGAGACTTAGACTCGACAGCGAGTGAAAGTTAATGAAATGACTGACGTCTTTGACACGTAGGAGAACACCTGAAATTAGTTTTTAACAAAGCGACAGCTGTGGGAGCCTGACAAAAGACACTTCACTGCAAACAACTCGTAGGTTCTGACAAACGACTATGTACAATGCCGGAGAAACACAATACTCGCGAACACAATACATAGATGTATGCACTTACCTGTAGTCATCTCGCATGTTAGCCGCATCTCTCATGGCATCATAACTAACACTGCAGGGCAGAACGCTGGATAGGAGAACGATATAAATTGAAATACGTAACCATTATTCTGCTGGCTGGCGCAAGTCATTCGTACTTTCTGCCAATGTCAAAACGAAGGTCGGCCGTAGCAAAAACTAGTTCATCGTCCTACCGCCGCCCTCTATTGGAGATGAACAGTTCGAGAATTTGGAATCGCTTCGTATGCTATCGTTACATACATTTGTAAATGTGTATGACATATTTGATTAGAAGGTTTTGCTATACACATGTTTGATAATAATAATTATTAGTAATTCAGTTTTGAAAACCTTGTGTGTTGCGGAGTCCTATGTGACAAAATTTTGCATCTTCTATTATAATTGAATTAGTGCTCATATTAATCAGATAAAAACCTACATTGTCTAACTACTCCGTCCGAAGATTAAAAAAAAACCTGCTCTTTGCTTCTTAAATGTCTTTAACTTCCCTTGGTCACTGGTCACACCTTCAGCTGCATTTTAATTCCTCCTGTTTAATGCTATTAAATGATTATCACACCTACTTATCTTCCCTTCTCCTACAGCACTTTGTTGTTGCCGCTGTAGCTTTTGTTTCTGTATGCTATTTCTTACCCCTTGTCTGTTTACCTGTAATTTACTTAACGTCCTATTTAGTGCATTTCATTGTCCTGCTTAACGTCAAGGTCTGCTGTATTTTTCTTAATTTAACTACTTGGGAGCTTTTCTTGAATGTATGTTTGTCCAAATTTTTCTTAAAGGCCTAGTGTCCGGTAAGATACTCTTGAGAAGTGAAGTGCTTGAACTGAGTTATTTAATATAAGAAGTAATTTATACAGAAACTAGACTTCAAATTTAGAAGCGGCTGTAGGGACCCTGAATACGTACAATTGTCCAGCTGTTGTCAAACACCACCTAGTTTTTCTCTGATATTACCGTCTAAAAGCAATCAAAATATGGCAAGCACTACACCTCAGGAAACTAGCAACTGATCCCCCACTAAGCCTTAGGTTCTCATCTTTCTGCATTTTATTGCATTTTTATTAAAACTAAGAGACAGTGCCTGAACGAGGCCAGGGGTCCACCAGCTGTTGCATGGCAAAGTGTGGAGCCACCGACCTCTTGGCTTTCCCGGCACGTTTAGCGTTACGTCCCCCCGCCTTTCAATGTCTAAACTTACCTGACACTGGAATTCAATTTAGTGCCAATGCCCAGTTCCGTAAGACAGTGTAGAGTAGTCTCGCAGGCGTCGCCGGCTTGCAGCGGAAAAACGACGTGATGAAAATAACCTTTTTTGCTTGTTGTCCAAGTAACGTGCTCAATTTCAAGCTTGACAAGTAACTCCTCAAGTACCTGCGAAAGAGAGACAAGCAACAGCTTAGTGTGGAATATTCCTCTGACTTACAACTTTTGCATTTAATTGGATCGCAGGGGATACGACTGGACAGAATTTGATTTACTGGTTTGGCGACTGTTGATTTACCTCAGCCTTGGTAGGTGGTAGACTCTCTGTCCCAAGTGTTGCATTCATCAATCTTTACCTTGGGCATCTAAGCCAACTCATTCATCAGTATAATCTACCACAAGATACCATCAGGGTAACATTTTACGTTTCGTAAAAGTATGCAATGCGCTTGAGTCACGTTCTGTCTCGTTAAGTGCATTTAAAAAGCAAAAGTTCTGGCAGAAGACACAGTCGCAGTTGAAATCAAACTCCTGTCGCGCAACGCACAGAAAATCAACTTTAAGTGCTCGGGGAAATATAAAGCTTTGGCGTACTTGACCAAACCTTTTGGTCGATAGCCCGAAGGGAGGGATAGTCCAGAGAACGACTTACCTTTTCAAGCGGCACCACTAAATTACGTCTGTCCAGCGAAGCAGTTGTCACAGTTGTGTCAGCTCCTAGAGCTCCTGCAGTATGTTTAGGCCCCTCTGTTTCTGGTCGACCGGCAACACCGACACGTCCAGTTCCTGGACCACCGCCACGCCCACCGACCACACCGCGTCGATACTTGGGCGCATTCTTGTCACGTAGTTCAACTTCGAGTCGTAGTATTGTGTTGTTATTCTCCGGAAGATTGATGTTCAGATTATTGTTGCCACCTCCACCTGTACCTCCTGCTCCTCCTGAGCCGACCACAGGCTGGTGTCCATGGTGCCCCTGACTATGGCTACTAATAGTCCCGGCAGAAGTCTCGCTCTTAGCTTTATTTGAAGTGCCTAGTATTGGTTAATGAAAAGGTAATGTAGAAATGCACATAAATGTAAGCTGATTCACTATTAAGGAGGATTATATAATATATAAAGGTGAGCCAGTAGATGAAGACACACGCATTCGCAGAACGTGTTATTTTTTGCTCATTTTTGCTCACCCTAAAATGCACCCAATGCATCTCTTTGACTGCCAGAATTGCTAGAGTATAGTTTCTTTTCGGTTTAACTATTGATATTATAATAAGATAAATTTTTGTGTTATTCGGATATCCAGTTATGCGTTTAATAAATATTTGCTTAACTAGGGACAACGATGCATGGCCTTTTCACCGCTAAGCTCATTTTTGCCACAAATTACGCTAATTAAATGCCACGCTACCAAAAATAAATAATTATTGTTATTATACAATTACACGTTTTTTTTTATGCTCAACCAATCTCTGTGCAAATGAAAGTAAACAATTAAACACAAAAATTAAAGCACATAAAGCATTGGCTCCCACTAAGCTCCACTTGAGATACATTTGTACATACATACATTTGTATGTAAGCAAAGTGGAAAGCGAAAAATCAAATCAAAGTCTATATAAAGACCATACAAAGTATCACAATTTATTATGCCAACAAGCAGCGACAGAATGAGAGGCAAGAAGACAGACATCGACATGTAATATAAATCCCACCGCATTGACAAATGCCGAAATAAAGCTTAAATGCGCTTAGGCCAGAAGCCAGGACTCACGAACCGCCCCAAGAATTGCCGGGTGTAAGTCTGAATTTTTTCACATAGTTTCTCTGGTGGACAAAGTTCCCAAATTTACCACCCTTGGCCTGGCCAATACCTGTTCATAAACTAAGTGGCTCTGCTTTGCCTATTTAATTCTGTGTCCGTTGTTGATTCGGCCAAAGATTCGTAGCACTTGGATAGCTATGGTATTGAAGAATCTGTAATTTATGTTTGACACTGCTCTTCACGGATTCCACTTAAATGTTTCGTTTTTTTTTTGTTTATTTTCATTATTTGGCACCCTCTAAGACGTCACCAATAACAATATCCATACACTTCTTGCCTATATTATTCTGGTCACATAAAAAAGCGTTTTTAATTTTTGTGACAATTCTTTAGGCTACATATACATATACTTGAGGTACTTTTTTTTTGCAGGACTTGAAGAAACTTTGTTCACGCCTAACATGGCCACCTACCCCTGCCGCATGGAACACTCCACTCTTCAGCTTAGCTTCATTGTCATTATCAGCTTGGGTGCTGCCATAGTGACAAACTAAATTAATGATGACTTTCTTTGATGGCTGTTGTTTTGTATGGTTGTTTTTTTTATTTAAATAAATATTTGATTAATGCTCCTGGCAAAAATTGACTAATACATGTTCGCTATGACCTTTTTTCGTGTCAGATTTTCCAAGACGCCATAATCGTATTTCCATGTGGTGTGGGCGTTTATTTCATGAATTATACTGTTGATGAGTTTTTATTATATATATTTTTTTTATCGCGTCTGATAATGATTAATTGATTTGCTAAAATGGACAGTATATACAAATATGTATATGTAGGAAGAACGTAAGCCTATCATAAACACGATAAAATAATTTATATCCCAGCCCTTACTTTATATTCCTTTTTTGCTTCTGTTTCTCGTCCCAAAATTTTCTATTTGATCAATCTGTTCATTCTCAAATTCTTCGTCCAATTTCTTCGTCGCTAATTAAATTATAATATTAAATTTTCTGGCGGCAGAATGGGCTTCCTACTCTTCACATCCCTTCGTAAAGGTAACTTCCTGTAAGCCTTACTAGGATTCTTCGTTAGATAGCCGCAAACAGCGTTAGGCACGCCGAATAAGCGAAAAAAAAACCACATCTACATCCTCGTGTTTATGTCCGTGTGTGTCTGATGGGAGTTCATGCAATATTCATGGAATGCTTTCAGGTTCTGAAACACTTTTACGATGTCATAAAATAATTAATAACGCCACTAAACAACGTAATTACGCGCTAGGCGCAATGCATACAGGTCGATGTGGGTGTGGATGTGGTAACGGATCAGTAAGAGCATGAGTTAGAGGCCGCTCGGCAGATTATGTGGTTGCCGACGCCTAAATGAATGTTGCAGGCTCGTGTAAACAAAATTGCAACTTTGTATTTAATTAGGCACGAGCGCTTATTCAATTTTGTTGGACTTACCGTAAATCAGCTCACGTTCAAAATTTGCCGTCGGCACAACGATTAGAAATACTACGCCCGGCATCCTGTCAACGCCTATCAAGGGGTAAGCCTGTGAATAGATAAGCCAAAGTGGCCCCTTTAGTTAAAAAATTTAGTTTCGAGGAGTCACGGAAGTTTGGGCCGACGAAAGCTTAACACCCGCCAGAGACTGAGAAAATCATTTAAATTTTTCTTGGAACGGCGGTAAGACCAAAAACTTGACTATATATGTAGCTTAGGCCTGACGAACTGTACTCCTACCCCTGAATGCATTCAAACCGATAACTGTGTTTTGCATAAGTAGTAGAAATACTCTCCTAGCAACCTATTATCCCTGACTACATCTAGTAGTATATTCAGTCACTGCATAAGCATCTCTGTTTAGTTAAATTTTCGTTTTTAGGACTAAACTTTGTAATGTTAAGGAAACTCTCCGACAAGGTAGTCGTAAATGCAAACTGAAGGTCGTTGTCAGCAGTTTCAGGGACTTGCAAGAACAGAAGCATACTTACTGCTAGGAATCATATGAATTGAAATTTCTTAATTAAAATAGCATGTTCGCTCAGTGGGTCGGTAGCTACGCCATCCAAATATCCTTTAATCAATCTTATACATATGTATGTATGTGTGTATAAACCTGCCTTTGTAAGTATTTGGCGAATAGTCAATATTCCAATGTACTGCAGAGGAAAAATAACAAACAAACCTTTAAAGATATGTATTGGCTCCCTCAGTCCCTTCGTCATCTTGAAATTAAAATGCCATTAGCACAGAGTTGAGATAAAAACGAAGCGAATACGATTAAATAGAGGAACAGAGCAAACGAGCGCAGGATATCACTGACGCCTGAATGCTGATGCGATGCTGCGCCTCGCCCTGCTTTAAAAATGGTGGGTGGTCCTGACTGGATCTTTTGGAAAGCACACTACTTGCTATCGTCTCCATATATATGTACTAAATTCATATGTACATACATAAGTGTACGCGAATAAGCCTCAGATTTAATGGAGTTTGCATTTTTACTCTTTAATGAAGTTACTTAGATATGAGACCTGGGCCAAAGACAATATAAACACTCTCTCACTAAAAAACGTTTCCTATAAAACTGAATTGTATGAGTGCTACACATCTTAGTGTTCAAATTGTCTTTGCCTGTGCCTTCCTTGGTTCTGATTGTTTAATGGAAACTAACAACTTAAAAACTAACTATAATTTTGTGTGGTAGTGCACTCGGCGCTATAGTTAATAACGTTTCTCATATACAAAATAGAGAAGTTTAAAATAAAGGAGTAGATGGATTAAGATATCAAAGTTGCTTAACCAAAGCATTATATATTAAATATTGTAGATTGAGTGCAAGGGACCTTCGAATAGTGAGTTCAGGCCCAATACACAGTTTTAATGCGTAGTCTCCACAGATGTCAGAATTACATTTTCTACAGTTTTTTTTGCAACACTTTTACTTAAAAACTTTTCACAGCGGTCGCAAACAAACGGCCTACTCGTACTCGTCTTTATTCTGTTCTGCACAGTACCCACAGACTCATTCACCCGTTCCCCACAAGCCTCTTAAGAACTTCCAAGCCAAACAACCGAAGCCACTTTGCAGCACGTTCACTGTTGCACTTTTTTTTTCTTACCACTTGCCATCTTTCATATTGCGGCATATTTATTAAAAAAGAAAGAAGCACACAAAATCAGAAAGAGAAAATAGGGAGGAAGTGTGCACGAGAATGAAGGGTACAGGAAATTCTTTTATATTAACCGAAAATATTTATTTTCTTACTTGCTTCCTTCGTTTTTGTGCGCACTTTTCTGATTAATTCCGTAACTATATATTTACACAACTCGGGTGAAGTTTTCCCTGCGACGACGAGGCAGCCACTTGTGAAGAGTGCAAAACTGGAGACCCAGGCCCGTTTCGAGCTTTACTTTCCACTTCTGGCCGGATTTTACTTGGTGCTTTGCATTGTTGATCCGACTATTTTTGTGCCCCTAACAATGGAGCCCACCTCTAATTTGTATGAGTACCAGACCGAGTCCCTAATTAGGGCAAGAGAATTGCATTACATTAGCTTCGCATTCGCTCGCATTCGGTGAAAATAATTACAAAGTGCAGCTGGAAATATCCACATCAAAAAGCCAATTGAAGCTCCAAGGTTCCGAGCTCTTTCTAAAAGGCGTTAGAAGGGAACATAATTACGACCAATAAGTTTTACTAAAACAGCCTATAGTGTCCCCTTCAAACTAAGTCCCAGAAAAACCGAAAGACTTTCGTTGTCAGCTTTGATTTCATGGTTTGCCCTATTTTCCATTCTTTTCCATTACTCCTCACACTATTGTAGCCGTGTTCGGCCGGTCGCCTTAATTAAAAACGCTAATTGGTTATGTCTGGGACTCACAAAATTGTAAACCGTGAAAAATGAGTGGCCATTTCCTCCACCCTATGTGTGAGCTAATAAATGAGCAGGTAATGGAAAAGGCTTCCATGCGAAATGCTTTAATTTTTTTGTAACTGTTATTTTTGAGAAACATAGTCTTTTACTCTGAAAAACTATCTAATTGATTCAACACATACTCTTGTGTTTGGGAAAACATCTTCACATTGGCTTTTTTCATTGAAACACACACAAAAAAAACCCAACCATCTGAGCATCGTATTAGGAAGTGGGTAGAGGAAACGGCTTAAGCATAATGCATAATCATTTCAAATAAGAATAAGCCTTACGTAAAACGACCACGAGACAATCCCTGCAGCCGAGCATTATACTCGTAGCACACACGGGTGCAACCAAGCTCGGAAAAGTTCTTTCAGAAAAATGTCTTTTATGGGCAATTTCAGCGAGAGAAGCTTCAGCCCGCAACTTAAACCAAGTCCGATAAGAACAAAGCAACCGAAAAAAGGCGAAGGTCTATGGTTACCTTAAGCGCTCTCCAGTGTAAGATTCTGCAGGTGACTTTACCCCAACTGTTTTTTTCTCCTCTAGCCCGCACGGGCCTTGCTAGCTAGCACTGATACGTCGTACACTGATGCGTGCTTAATGCTCAAAGGTACTATTTGCTGGAATATTTTATCATTAATTCCAAATTATGAAAATGTGGCGTATGGAAGAACGAGTCGATGGTTCAAGTGGGAAGAAGCTAAGAAAAAGAAAAAAAGGCAGGTGGACATTAAAGGGTTATATTGTGGGTAAACTTTTCGAAGCTCTTTTGTTTTATCATAGTCACATGCTCGCTTAAAGGATTTTGCTTTTGTGAATAGTAAGCCAACTACAAATATTTCTTCTTTATTTTACAGCTTGGCCGTGTTTTGCGCAACTTCAATATTACAAAAATAAGCGATCTTGAACTAATTTCGAATTCTACAGATCGCCTGGATATGACTTTTCATTTTTTTGGAGTCAAAGGTGACTCGCAGCGCATTCGCGAAGCTATTACACGAATGGTGGAACGTGGAAGAATCGGAAACTTTACATTGGTTGCGAATTTGCATCATTTCGACGAGAATCCGCCGTTGAATTTGCTGGTGAGTAAGGAGAAGAATTCAGCAAAACTCATTGATCCTGTCCTTTCTTTTTTTTTTTTCTTGTTGTGTAAGTTGGCCTGTTAGAATTTTGTATGAAAACAACGTCATATAATATTTTTGGAATGGAAAAACCAATAAGGTCTAGAACATTACGTTTAAAGTAGCACAGGCCTGTCTTTACTTATCTATTTAAATTTTACGACTCTGTGGAACAAATACATATATTTAATTTGTCCCTGGCACTTCTTCACTTTCCACTCTGACAACATCAATCAACTGGAAGCATTCCATCATGCATTTTTTTCGAATGGTACTTTTATTAATATGTATCGGAGACGGGAAGGCTGGCTATTAAAAGCGTAATAAATATACTTGTACACGAATTACATAGATGACACTCTTTCCATTTCCGATATATATTAAACAATAATTTATTAACTATTGAGGCACGTGTTGGAATAAGCGCCAATAAAACAACAGCAACATCAACAAGAACAACAGTAATATCCCATGTAGCAAAGTGCCGTGTTAATAAATATGCATATACATACATAAATATGTCAACACACATGTGGCACTTGACACTCCGCACAAACAACAAAAATAATTATTTATTAATGGCGGCTTGTATGAACGAACAATTGGCCTCATCAAGAGGACTTCAATTAAGTTGCATTAAAATGACGAACAAGCCGACAAACCTCAGGCGGTTCCAAACAAGAACAGCCACTTTAGTAGCTCTGACAGGAACTGAGGGACCAACCCCAAATCCCAACTCAAAAACCACACCTCAACCGCCATATCCAACTGTCCAAAGTCTAATTAGTGTAACATTGTCTGATTGCTGTCCATGTGTTGTCCCTCCATTGCAGGATCTGAGTGTCAATCACCCACAAGAAAGCGTGCGCGAGGACAGTGAGTTCATCATATCCTGCACAGCCCAGGGCTCTTCCCGCATGCAATTTCAGTGGTTCAAAGATGGAGCCGCGGTTAATGCCAGCAAAGCAACGAGGTAAGTAAATAGATGGTCCCAGCTGCTTATTACATAGCCCCCATATGCTGCCTTGGTTCAAAAATACTATAAGCATTGACCAGTTCAACGCCTTAAATCCGTTTCTGTTGATTCCAAATTTCGATAAAATAGTAAAAATAAGAAAAATCTTGAAGCCAATGTCACACTCGGGAACGCAGAGTTTGCAAGGGATGGCGAATGTTTCCAGCACAAGTGTTCAATTTGACTTTATGACTTTTACACATCAATAAACATGACATAAAAATGCCTGGAAAAATAAAAATGAAACGGCCAAAAAGGATAAATAAGTGAAGCCAAAGATAAAGATTTGTCCGAAGGAGTCGGAGCACAGTCAAAGTGTAGAGCAGGATGAAACCTAACCGCAGTAAGCCTAGCCGAATGATTGATCATAAATCCAACAGTGTGAGGCAGTTGGAACACATGTGTAGCCAACATTTTCGAATGGTATGGTATGATATTCTGGTGGAAGCTAACGGCGCCTTCCAGTTTCACTTGGTTGTGGCGCTGTATGTGCGTGGGTAAATTACATAAAAAGCATATGGCCGTAACTAACGAGGCGCTGTTACGTGGACCACTTGGCAGGGGTTCTCCGGAGTTTAGCTTTAACCACTCCCTCAGGCTCAACTAAGAAACATGTTTCCCTGACAATATGATTTGCAGCCACACCACAAAGCACAAACTTTAAATGTGGTTCGTAAATGCGAAAAGAGACGTCATTAGAATTGAATAAAATGGTGGAATATCAGCGGCTTAAACCATGTTAATTCATACAACAATAAACTTTTGTCTTGTCTTTGTAGCTTAACTAACGAAATAATGTTTACCTGAAAGAACCTTATTTTTTTTACTACAAAATAAATCATTGTGTTCAAGCGTATTCTTTTAAATAATTACAATAAAGGTTGTCAATCGATAAACTAATCTATTTTGGAAGTACTCTACTGTTTTTTCCTCTGCGCCCAAAACGAATTCTTTTGCTATAAAAAAATTTGACCCTTCCATGGGAGCAGGCTGCTTCTCCAATCTGACATTCCTCGACTCAGTCATAGCCCAAACTTATGATTACTTTTATGCATACGCATACACAGTCATGGCCATGCAAAAAGAGTTCTACACGTGGCAGGGCCAAGCTGCTCTCCCAGACCAGCTTGAACGCATTGATGTGTAAAAAATGACTGCCATACAAGCCGCAAACACATGTTTCTCCAACGCTGGGGCAAGTATTAGTAAATATTTTAACTAAAGGAAAGTGAAGTGAAGTCATTCATTTGGACATTTACTAACTTTACATTATACAAACGACTAAACATTAGATCCGTCCGATGACCTAACTTTTGCGTACTAAAATAACCGGAAGTAAGTGAATTTTGAATGCTTGATTTCACTGGAGCGAACAGTTTCACGTAGAGAGTGTTATTTAATATCCGAATTGTTCTACGCTAGGAACAATATCTCCTCAGTTCTGGAATAGTCTCCATACATACATATATATGTATATGTACAAACGTTATATAATATATTATTTTTTACCCCTGCGGAAGCTATTTTCGATAAATAGGGTACGGCATCCAAATTGGGTAAACTTAAAGCTTGAGATTGATAAGTTCAACTGTTAACCTATTGAATTGCCAGTCGCCCGATTTTGACCCAATTAACAGATGTTTAACGGCCACAGACCAAGACCCCACCATAACCTACTTAATGAATGCAATTATTTTCCAATCACGTCGCTAACGCTCCCTAAGCTCCCAAGACACCAGCAACCACAACTATCCGGAGCCTTCCCAGGTCGAGCTTTGATTAAAATGCCTTGGCGTTCCTATTCGCTGGTAGCCAAGACGCATGTGTAAAATAATCTATAGAATCCAGCAGGGTTCGGTCATTAATTGTCACACTAATCCTGTCTCCTTTAGAATGTGGGTCTCTAGATTGGAGTGAGCAGTAGTTCGAGGCCCAAATGTGCTGCTGATTAAGTGTTTCAACGGTTCTAATGCTATTATTAGTTTTGGTCTCCCATACCAGCTGCTTGTTAAACACTAACTATCTTCGGTGCCCTGATTGGTTTGGTTGAGCACCTAAATTGAGGCAGTTCCGCCTCATGGCTAACTTGATTGGTTTTTGTTTTCACTTTTAGAGAAGCTCTTCATTCTTTTTTTGTTTGCTTTGATTTAGTTTCTTTGTTTCGAAAATAATAGAAATAAGTAATTTTTTCACTGGGAACTTGCTCACTTTGCTGTCAGTATTAAACTGAGCCAGAACTGATCACCTCTAACATTTAATATTACTTCCATCATACGTGATCCGCATGGCAAACTATCGCTAATTCCATAAACGAGAGCACGCGAAAATATAACATCTTGACGTCTTTTGCACCAATATGTTATTTCTAAGATTGTTTTCATAGTTTTGTTTTTCATTCAACAATATGTAAGAAGACAAACCAATTGACCTTTTAAATAGGGCTTGAAACACTATTTTTGCAAAGTTTACTTTAAGCTTTGGCGTAACCCTCGTTTCTCTTATCGACATGACATGGAAAGGGTTGAAGTTTCTTTCCGACTGCCTGTCAATGCAATTTAACCCGCCTTTCTTGCTCACCATCCCAATCCGACCCCAGACTAAGTCTTTGGCTGCAACCAACCAAACTGTTACGATGCGCTGTGTCAAACTGCAGTCACTTTTGGCTAGCTTCTGAAAATTTGTCAAACTTGCTTAAAAGCCAAAGCAAAAATTCAATTTCAGCATCCATGCAGCCAAATTGCCAGACCCCCAGCCTCAGCCCCAGCCCCAGCCAGCGACATAAGTAAAATATATTTCGTATATTTTACAAATTGGCTCAACCCGGGGCAACAGTAATACAAAATAACAGCAACAGAAGAGGCAACTGTCTTGACAACGCAACGTTGGCGTTGTCGTTGTCTAGGACAATGGAATACAGCGCCTCTGTACCAGCTAAAACTGTACAGGGTGCAACGACCTGAAGTGCTTATCTGACCATAAATATAATTTTAAAAAAATTATAAGCGCACATACAGGGAACGCACTATCTGAACATGCAGGGAAATGTCCCTAATCGTTGATGAATGTCTGGTATTTAAGTAAATTTATCATCAGAATGGACCCTGTGTGGTCAAAAGATGTATATATGTATGAATGCTTGAAAGTATGCTCGTCCTCTTATCCGCCAATACGAGTATCTGGGGTTCACGATTTTCATTCGTTTCATTTTCCACAGTGCGATTTCCGCATGTTTCTTTGCCTTTGCCTTTTTGTTGTGGGGTGACGACAATGACATCGCCACAATTAGTTGCACAAACTCATGCCGCTCAACTCCTTCAAAATTTGGCATTATCTCATAACTAGTTACTCTGTGTGTGCATTCCTTGTCTTGTCGCTGTTTCCTATTCCGACTCTTTGGCACCATTTGTGCAATAAAAAAGTTCAACGGTTGATTGGATGGTTGCTGGGACGAGTATTGATCAAACAGTTTGAGGTTACACAAAGCAAAAGCGCCCCACTTTCTGTCAATCTACGACAAATACGATGTACAGTCGCAGTTGCTGCATGGCTGAAGTTCGACCCGTTAGGTAATATTGTGCACTCCGTGGTTAGACTAGTTTGCATAGTTTCATCAGAAAGTCAGATAGAAAGTAATAGTCGATCAGAGCAGAGAGAAAGGTTTTTTTTCTGAAGCCAAAAACCAACAAGCTTGTTCCGTGTGCATCGAACCAAACAAAACTATACCAAACCACACCTAAGGACCTTCGGGCCTAGACCTGAACCATGCCCATACATTGGGACTGGGACTGGGAACACGAGCATGAGCATGGAGGCGCTCATTATCACTGGCCACCCCGTCGACACTGGACTTCGGGGGAGCCCAAGTGTCGTCAACGCCGGTATTATTTGTCGCACGAGCTAGACGTATGCGCTAGAGACTTTCACTTACGAGTGGACGACAGCGCCTGGTGCCATGGGTCTTGTTTGGTAGGACGCGTGGTTATAGAGACGGGAGCAGAACCAGACTCATTGGGTCGTGGAACCTTCAAGGTGGTTCTTGACGTTCATCACTTCCAGATTTCCGAGCTGACCGTAAAGGCGAGGAACAGTGACACAATTTGTGTGGAAGGCAAGCAGTGTGACGATCGCGCGGACAAAGGTCAGCTATGCATTACCCGAGAGTTTTCCCGGACCTACAAGCTGCCTAGGCACTACGATGGTACCCAAGCACGGGCGACGTTTTCCGCTGACGGCATACTCATGATTACGGTGCCGGCACCACCAAAGCTGGACGATGTGGAGCGAGTGGTAGATATTGAGCCCACCGGCAATTACTTTGGAAGCATTGCGGATCCCAGTGCAGCCAAAGCCATTGAGCAGGCTTCAGCAGACGAAGGTGAAGGGGAGAATCCTGTTGGCACAGCGACGGACAAATGAAGCTGCCGACGTCTGGCGGTTGCGCGTGGTTGGCGCCATTTTTGCAAATGGAAGGATAACAAATTTTGGCATAAGCGTCCATCCAAAAGCGTTTAGGCCGTCAGAGGCAGTCGCTTGGCTTGAAAGAAACCAATAGTATAGAAATCAAGGATGCGGATACAAAGAACCCCTGGCGAACCACTTATGTATCTCAGTTACAGAGCACCCGCACAATGGAGTAATTCCCGGAAAAAATAGGATTGAATATTTTCATGTTCTAGATAGCACGTAGAAAATTCGTTAAAAACTTAAGCCAATATGGCGCGGTCGCTATTGTTCTAAGATCAATAGCTTCAGTACACTACCTAAAAATGGACACTTCCGCTTGTGATTTTGTTGTATGCCAATAAAGGACTTTATCAAAAAGAAAATTTTTTGTCTGTTATTTAGCCGAGGGCTGATCGCATAAACGATCTGAAATATTGGATAAATCATTCGTTCTGCCAAACCAGTTTCCAGAGAATTGGGCTTAGACACCCGCTTTCATACATATTTCGAGTTCACGCTGCTTTTAACTTTCCTGTCACGCATCTTTTGATTAGCACAAATTTGAATAAAATTCACTAACACCTTTTCCACTTTCCTCATCTTCCTCTCACACATCTCATCGTTCCTTAATGCCACCTCGACTTTGGCACACAACCCATAAAGAGACAAAGGAAAAAAAGCTTGTCAGCAAAAAAGGAAAATATACATTTGGACCTTAGCTAAACGAGAAACAGTGGTAGCAAAAAATGGAATGAAAGAAAAAAGCCAAGGGCTAAGTAATACGGGTATGGATACAGTCTTTTGAGACCGAGCTGCTTGGGTTGCCCTAACAGTGTGGGCTTTCTTTGTGACATTTAAGGGATAATCTATAAAGAAGATCGCTGGAAAACTAAAACAGCGAAAACAAAAAGTTTATGTACCAAAATGGAGTTTAATACATTAAATTTTGTCCATGGTTTTTGTTCAAAAGTTAAAAAACTCCAAAACTCCCTGTTCTCTGTTCAGTAAACCTATCAGGCCTTTCGTCTTCACTGAAATCGTGGACGACTGCTTCGTTTTTTGATTTTCTTTCGGTCCTTTGCAATTTAGCCGTTGAGACACGTTTTCTTGTTACGATTGTAATGAAATTTGCTACATCTTGAAGTGAATCGTTGTTGTCCCTTGTCCGTTACAGGCCGCAACCCAGAAGCAGGGAAAATTGCCAACGTTCCCAACGATGGGACAACTACGAGGTCGCGTACTTTGTCATCGTTTTGTTTTTATGCGTAGTTGCGTTTAATAAAGTTTTTATTTGGGCCCTTGAATTTAGCAGACGGACTCCCTTATTTCTAATCAAGTTACGGTTACAGTAACGGGAATGCGGCCTGCAGCTTTAAGATATTGAGCGGGCTGGGCCGTAAGAAATTCATATTTACGAGTATTGCAGAGGACGGCGATAAAATATTCAGCAGAAAAGTAACTTCACAATTTCAATTTCGCATGCTATTCGCGCCCGGGACAAACCAAAATAATACAACGATAATAAACACCTACACACCAATTTTATGAACTCATAAAACATTGTGATGGAATTGTATTTTATATACGGATAGCCATATGTGGGAGAGGAACTGGGCCGCAGGCTCTACGGCGCCCTTTCGGCCACAAAAAACCAAAGGCACAACTTCCTCGCCACTCTCTGCCAAAATGTTGAGCATCGCTTTGAGCTATTCATATGTTTTTTTATGACTTGCTTGCCACAACACTGAAATCGTTACGTGGCTGAAACTAATTTTTTTGTTATCACTTTCGATGTTTTTTTTTACGTACATATGTACATATATGATTGACTAGGTCTACATATATTCATACGTTTGTACATACATGCTTGCAATATTTATAATTTATTAACTTTTACATATTTGCAATCACTCTAATATGAACATCCCAAAGGATTTACAACCCGTGACAACTAATTACGCAAATTGATGGGACGTCAGACACTTTCAGTCACTTTCGGAGAGCAAAAGTCAAATGAAGTCAATGAAAAGGAAGAAGAAACGCCTCTAATAGTAGTCACGCCCATAAACTTATTGATTTGCGACTTTCGCGTATCTACGAACGTTTAACAAAGTTTTCTGTCGCCTAATGCAATGCAATGTCCTGACGTAATTGCTCCATTCCACTTTGCAGCCAATGCGTGGTTATGAGTTGTTTCAGCAGGGTCAAAAGCACACCAGATTAAATGAAGCACAGATTCGAAAAGCCTCGCACTGTTCGTCACTATGAACTTTTGCCCGGCGCTGGAGCATGTGGTACTTCACTTGTACGAATAGTTACAGGACACACACTGAAGCACACAGACACGCACGCCTACGCAAACGCATTTTGCGGGCCATTTGTAACGCGTGCGATGGCGGAGTCAGCGTCACCACCGACCCCGCCCCAGGATCGGGACGTTGAAAATGCATTTTGCAACCACAGCCAACAATGTTCCTACAGCAGTCGTCATTGTTGGCAATGGCATTGCTGGAGATGGTTACGTGAGGAAAATCGCATTGAAGAAAGTTTGTCTTTGAAATTGTGCATACACCATGGACAAACTCATCCGAGTACATGCTTCCAAAGAAATATTCTTTTGATAATGCATCGATATTAAATACTTGTAGCCCACGTGCCACATATAAACATACTACATATATACCCATTTTTAGCTTTAGCTATTACCTACGTATCACACACGGGATAGTTGCAGCCCCTAATCTTTGACCGCTTCCACTCGTGGCCATGTGTATGCAGTACAGTTGTGCGTGCCACGGTATTAGTGGAGTAACTGGCGCTTAGGATGTTTCCTGTGCACTGTTGCCATTGTTGTGGATGTCATTCCGTTCCCTCCTATGGCGCTCATTTGCTGTAAACGAGCGCAATGGCGCTTTGCTGTTTTTGCGGTTGTTGTTTGCGAAGCAACGTAGTTCTATGCGTACGAACTCGTAGTTGCTATGGCGTCTGGTGTTGCCGCTGCATTTAACCGTTACGCACTTCCTGCACAGAATGTTATTACTTCCGTTGCCGTTTAATTGATTTTGAAGGTGCCTATTCGGTCGTAGTGCTTGGGCACCGGTGGAGTCTTCCGCTATAGGCCATTAGTAAATTGTAGGCTAAGTGCTTTGCATGCTGAAGGCAGGGAAGCCCATGCTTTTTCCTTTGCCCATTCAAAACGCATTTTTAGATACTACGAATGTAAATAGCTCAGAACCATGATTTTGGAGTGAGCATGGAGATTGTGGTTAAGGTCGCCGGTGGTTCCTTTACCGCACTTTCGCCGTGTGCGGTTTTTGAGCACTTTTTCAAGGCTTTTTGAAGAGAGTTCGTTGCTCATGTTGTTCTTGGTTTTGCCGTGACGTCAGCGCTACCCATGCGTAACAGTTATTAGTGCAATGCACTCACCTGGCGCGAAAGAGGCAGGAATGCTGGTTGGGATGCTCTGCAGCTGTTTGTTGGCCACGAAAACCTCAAACAGCACTTAAGTTGTTGCCAACAGGAAGGTTTTGGTTTGTTTTACTTAATGCTTCACAGCAGGTTTGTGCTGTGATTTACAGTTCTCCTTAGAATTAGGAGGGACGCCTGAGACAGCCTAATAGGCTTAGCATGCATTTTAGATAGTTTGAAATCTTTGGGAAGAGCTGACGAGCTGAATATATGTATATTCGTAATTATGACATTCTGTATCGTATGTTAAAAGTAAGATACTCGTAGTCTCAGGTTATTTTGTGTAAACTTCCACACCGTTAGATATTGAACAGAATAAGAAATACTCAATAACTTTTACCTTTTAGCTTTGTTGAACAAATATGTATCCTACACTCAACACTCATTAACCATAGATATGAGTTCTCCCTGCAGGCCTTAATTGATGAACCCATACCAGAAACCTGTGTCTGGTCTCAGCCAGCAACGCACTGACCCATTTATCCATGAAACCAAAAACTATTTACAATTTTAGCAACAATGCATTGTGGCACCGAAAGCATTTCGAAAAACATTTGAAAATGAAACATGCTTCCTGCTAATTGACTTCGAACCGCAGCATCCGCGATTGTTTTCACATTAGCTATGATTTCTTTTACACAGACTGTGGTGTGGAGTGGTGCGGTGGCTATGGGGGCGTCGCCATGATAAGTGAGCTGCTATTAGCGTGTCAATTAGCGGGCTTGTTGCATATGATCCAGTTCACTTGGTATTAGTTGCAACTTGCAACAGCTGCTTGGTCGGGGCGTGAATATTAATGCTTGACTGGGATTGAAAGAATCTGTTTCAAGTACTTGGGAGAAACCGAAAGTGAAGTGCTAATTAGCCCTGCCGAAGCAAGGCGTTAAGCATCAACTAATATTTGTATCTGTCTGCAGGGAAATCTGGACCACTGTTCTGCCACCTGAAAGCAAAGATGTCTACACGGCGATTCTGGGCGTTAATAAGGCTGGTCGGATTGATGAGGGTGTCTACAGCTGTAAGGTAAGTTAATTTCAATTCCTATGTTTGCCGCGTGCGGGCTGTGAACAAATAAGTCTGGTTGGTCTTATACCTCTAATGAGTACGGTCTTCAGACATTTCTTAGATTCAGTCATCCCCGATATTTTTACATGATACTAACCAGTCCAATTGCCATATAATAGCTGTAGAAAACTGTGCGTGCGACTGTGCTTACAGTCAGAGAGCAGATCTGTCTGGGAAGCCTCCAAAAGGATACATAATTATATTAGGCTTTGGTTCATTCTGTTGTCGGCCCTGTTCTTCATTTTCGTTATAGCGTAGCTTTTAATTAGACTAATTAAAATATGGTAGCCCAGCCAGATAGGAAAATGTGCTGGAGGAAGAAAATTCCAGAGATACTGGGTTGATTGTCGGCTTCCACCGCAGTTGAATGGTCTTTTTCAACAGCCAATTAAATTTTAATCTATGGTATTAAACATTCTTTTGACTGTTCTTTGCTGGGATAAATTTGCGGGTGCTCCAAGATGATTTTAAGCCTAACTCGGCTAAATGTTTCTTTGGGCTATCTACTTCGGTTTGTAGGCCCTCACTAAATAAGAGCTTTAAATTGTTCCAGACCATTAGACCTTAAACTGCCCAGTTCCGTCCGTGTCCCTCATTGTGGCCGCAATCCGCTAGGTCCTTTCTTTATGGCTCGGGTAATAACATATTACGCAAATGGCCTGTAAAAAAATATTGGCCTGTACTCTCCTGTCAACATAAAATACCTCGTACACGTGAAAAGTTTTCGAAAGTTGAATAAGCAAACGCTTGGACAAAAGGTACTCTGCGGTGGCATGAATAGACGTCGCTTTCAATATACGAGTGTATATAATATTAGGATACTTCGGGAAGTCAGCTATAAATCAAATGGTAATTTGATTGTTTACGTTTGCTAATACATAAATAAATAAATAAATGCTAATAATTATTTCTAACTGAATTATACTTCGACCTTTGCATAATACGTTTTTCCTCCCAATCGCGGTTTTTGGTAGCAGTTCAATGCGTACCATTCCTATGACTTAATCAAATTAAAGCATAACGTTTTTAAGTTGTGATTACAAGAACAAAAAGCAAACTCGTTCCGTTAGAAGCAGTCGCATCTGTTTCCTGCTGCAGCCCACCAAGCTGTCGCTTTCTTAGGCCAACAAATGGAGGCCATTGTATTTAGTGCCTGGTCCGAGCTCTCCAAGGGGATTTCGTGAAGTTTTTATGCGGCGCCCCTACACTTTTAGCGTTCCCCTCCCTGGCCGCTTCTTTTGCCGCTTTGTGTCTTTTGCGCTCCGCGCCCTTTGCCGTCCGCTCACTTATTATTATCGCTCCGTTCCTCTTGATGACGCAGCCAGATCAAAGGCAGGAAGCTATGGTGCTGGGCAAAGGCATCGAGGGAGCTGGTGGTAGCAATTCAAAGCGCTTGGCAGCTGGAACCACTGCACGATAATCAAGAAGGCTGGCTGGTTGCTGGGGGCAAAGTCCCTGAAGGTCGATTGTTCTCACGTCTCTCAGCTGTTTACTCAAAACTGAAGAGCATGAATCCTTTTCAATAACATTGCCTCAAGGTCCAAGTCAATAAAGTTGCTGCCAATGCCTTTTCCCATTAGGCGTTGGGGACTGCATGTCTATGTCCATAACTTGTCCGTAATATACTCGTATTGTACACTAACATTTATAATGGGGGAGTATGCCTTTGCGCATTTATTATTTATGAATTGATATTAGGTATACGCCCTGTTGCAATTAATTCATTTGCCTTAGGGAACGACTTCGTCTTGGGTCCATTACGTGCACAATGGACCAAAGTGGAGCTGTCTTTAAGTTCACTGCATTAAGTTTCCTTCTAAATCCGTTTCAATCTCTGCGGAGCACGATTTTGGCTTAGTGTGCTTAGAGTGCTTCGTCGATAGAAGTCCTTCTGGATAAAGGATTGCTAGTAGAGAGACCACTTGATGTTTCCATAATCTCAGAACGGTGCCCGAGTCTTATCAGAGAACGTCGCAGTATGAACAGTTGGTCATTAAAAACCTAACATTCTCGGAGTAACCATGCTTTACTGGGACGCGGTTTGTCCTTCAACCTCAATGTTGTCAATATCAATTAACATAATAAATTCCGTTAGCTTGGGAAGAGCCATTTTTATGAACTATTAATTTCCTTGAAGTGCTGTTCATTGATGAGCCACAGATCGAGAAGGGGCTATGGGGCAGGCAAATGGTTTTCCATCGTACAATGCGTACAATGTGTTGTTTAACGACTTGGACTGTTAATGAGACTCGACTTCTATGCATTTCATCCGCTCAGATCGGGGCCAATAAAATACCGTTCGGCTATAAAAACGCTTTCTTCCATTCCTAAAGTTCTGCAGTCCGGCAACGTCGCTGCTAAATGAGTTAATTGGCATTTGGATTTTGTGGCTAGCAAAGATTTGTCGACGATGCGGAGTCGTAAATGATTGTGACTTCCCGAAAAGCAGTTGCCAATTCTAGGGAGCGCTACAAATGTTTAAAGCTGTATTTCGTATGATGATAAAAATGCTGCCCATCCTCGACTTGCACTGAGAGCATTCCGTTGTATATTAAATATTTCCCCGGGTCGGCTGTAGCAAAGCGCCCAAGGAGCAGATATCAGACAATG
Source organism: Drosophila affinis (assembly GCA_037356375.1). Taxonomy (NCBI): domain Eukaryota; kingdom Metazoa; phylum Arthropoda; class Insecta; order Diptera; family Drosophilidae; genus Drosophila; species Drosophila affinis. The sequence goes on from CM074800.1 coordinate 143,269, forward strand.
ATACAGACAAACCCATCCAGACAAGTGCAATACCTTCACATTGGCGACCCCAAAGGTCTGCGTTAGCACGCCGCCGTTCGTGAGTGGTCTGATTTCATTTTTAAATTTGAAACGGAAGTTTGTTGAAGATGTAGCAGGGCAAGGAGATGATTCCGCTTTGTGTCCTCAAGCCCATCATCATCTTTATCGTTGTCGTAACGACTATGATTTTCTCTATGCCTCCACTTCAGCCATCGTTACGTTTACCCCACGAGGCACGTGCAACAATAGCAACATCCGCAACAGAATTTTACCATTCGTTGAATTGCAGACGGCGTGGAAAAACTTAAATGAATAAAAAAGATTTGCTTAAATGACGTATTGCCTACATGGCACTAACGCTTTAAGTAACCATCATCTCTTAGGTATGCAAGTAGTTGTAAATACATGCACTCGGGCAAGTCTGGCTGGTCATAGTTTGACTCGACCAAGTGACCAAGAAAAAATAAATCTTAGTGGTTAGGTTGGAGCTCTATCTCTGATTTTGAATTTGATTTGATTCGAATTTGATTTGATTTCTGAATTTCATTCAGGGTCTAACATTTATTTAATCTAATGTGATTTTCTGCATCAAATTGAGTCAGATTCCCCGGTTGATATATATACCATATATATGGTATATATATATATATGCAGATACACACATATGTACTTTAGACAAATAGCAAGCCAAGCACAATCACAGTTGGTCATGTCCAATCAGCACACAATAAAGTCTAGCTGACTAGCAAATAAATCTATTAAACATATCTTGGGACATACTCGTATAAGCGGTGGTAAGAATCGAACTGGAGTTGGCATCAGATGCTGCTTTTCTCTAGTTTACACACGCATAAAAAGGACATCAGCAGAATCTGACTGTCAGTCTGTTTGAAGTTGCTTGCCTGCCGCCAGGATGTGTGCAATACTCTCCGACAAGACTGTTGATGCTTGCTATGGTTTAAGGGCTATCAATGCACGTCCGGCTAGAATCAGGCTCCCGCATGATGCTTGATGATGTTGATTGGAGTAATCAAAGTCATGGAATTATGGTTCGCCGATGGCTGGCATTTGGACTGGCTTGTCAAGGACTCGACTTTGTTTAATGCACTTGACTAACTAATTCTCTCATTTCCATATGCAGGTCACAGACTGGGGAGTAGAGCAATGCCGGTCTCTTCACATTCACATTAAATCACCTCCCCGTCTAAGGGTAGATCCTGCCAGTGTGACATTGCAGCGAGGAGATTCCCTGCGAGTGCGTTGCCTCTCACCCGGCAACGATGACATCAAGCGCTACGCCCAGCTGGGATACAGTTGGACCCGAAACGGTGTGCTGTTTCAATCAAACACAGCCACTGCCATGTGGGAGGATCTTTACCCCGATGGCAGCATCCTGAAGATCAACAACATACAAAAGTCCGCGGAGTACGCCTGCCTTGTGTCTAATAGTGTACGACCTGTGTCCAAGAGTGTATACATAAACGTTATTGAGCGCAATGCGGCGCACGTTTGTCCCGCGGAATCCACGTACGGAGTGCACTGGCCCACCAGTGCCCCAGGAGCACCAATTATTACAGATTGTCCGCGAGGCTTTGAGGGCCATCTGCGTCGAATCTGCGAACAACGAGATACGGGAAATTCTAGTTGGTTACTGCCAGACTTCTCAGGTTGCGTGCGCGATGAGCTTCTTCTTATCTACAACCGATATCGAGCCTTGAGTGCTGGATTCCAGCAAACAAATTCCTCGAATATACTAAAAGCTTGTTTCGATTATACAATTCAGAGACGTCACAGCTTTCTTCCTGGCGAGGCAAGCTTCCTCATCGACATGTTACACGAGGTGAGTAGAAAAAAAGTATAACCAATAGAAAGAACATTTAGAAAATATGAAAACCCTTATTTCTGTCATATTTGGCTAAATTGATCTAATCAAGAGTAAACTGCTGCAATCAAAATCAATTTTCAATGTGATTCCCAATGCGGCCTGAAATCCTCCTTCTGCCAGAGGTCTCGGAAGAAGAATTTCGAATTGAGTTTTAAATTGTTTGTCCGTACTCTGTCTGCTTTCCGCAAAGCCTTTAACACATTCAGGACACAGCCCAGTCGTACGGAAAAAATATCTGTATCCAGGTACAGCCAACCACTTGAGAGAACCAAAGTATTTTTTGCTCTTTACAAAGCCTGGGCAACTATTTTTACACGCAAATGAATGTAAAAGCTGCTGAGCCGGGCGGCTTGCCATTTTTCACACAATTTTCGGTTGCCCAACTGCAGTCAAAGAAAAGTTCTTGTTCGGCTGCTTCGTTTTTAGGGTCGCCTAGCAACAATTTTTCATTTTAATGCGCACACAAATTTCCCTCCTAACGAATTGCCAAGATGGAGAAGAAGAGTCCTAAGAAGGTGCTCTTCCTTTTTGTGCGCTTGGGGAACAGGACTTTTGTACAATGTTGTCTCAACTTTAGTTCTTTCCCCATTTCACAGCTCGACACCTACTTGCAACTGAAAGGAACCCAACTAGAGCGTGAGATGGCCGCGGAGATTATACTGCGCATTCTGGATAAAGTCATGCAGAATGCTCAATCCTTAAACAGTCAACAGGTAAGTGGCAAGCGCCGAGAGCCAGGGCACTTTAGCTGCAATTGCGCATAAATTACGAGCGAGTGTATATGGAAAACTGGTCGGGCTTTTGGGAGCCATAATTTATAACCTACAGCCATATTCAATATTTGCCAGGCTGGTTTCAGACCCTGGCCAGGATTTATTACACACACTCTTAACCGTCGCGTCGAACCAAACCGTAGACGATGGAAGCCACATTCGAATTCAACCACTTTTATTTAGCCTGTATTTGGTCTGTCACTGGCCAGCAATTTACATCCAAACATTTGTCTCTCTCGCCCAATCCGTGCTCGGAGTTCTTAAACAGTCGGAGAATTGATATCTTGCTGGTTGGTAATGAATACCTTTTTTGATATGCATGGTGTTAGGGAATTTTCGGATTTGTCTGTAGTACATATTTGGTTGCTGATTACAACCTAAGGCCTTGCCAAATGTAAAATATGTATGTTAAAGACTCTGTTAGCGATGAATTGGGTATTTACTCGCACTATTAAAGTTTACTGCAGCGGTAATTGGTTAAAGCTTTCAAATAGCGAGCTCTGTATTGCAGAATCTAGCCAATCTTGGGGAAGCATCTAGTGATCAAAGATACCAAAGGAGTCCAGCAAAATTTTAATCCCCTTTTCGTTTAACCACCCACCCGTGCACGTAGTCTCCCCTTCACAACCAGGGCCTCAAAGCGGAAAGCATATTTACGCACCATTTGGCAGAATTTCTAATAGAATCTGGTCCCGCGTCAACTGTTATCCGCCGCAAGGAGAGTCCACGAGAGACGCGTAATATAACTAAACCATGAACAACACTCAGTTAAGTTTCAAATATGCTGCTAATGAGCGGCAATCAAACAATTTACGCGACCCTCCACGCACCGCAAACAAACAGTGCCGTTTACCTTTGTCGCAGAACAATAAGGATAACCACTTCCTTATCACCTCGAAAAAAGGAGCAACATTTTGGCCAATCTTGAGTTTTGAAATGCTGGGGAAAAGTGCGTTTCGTTACTTTTTGTAAACAGCCTGGTGTGTCTTGGTGTGATGTCCTATCATACCCTCCTCCTACCCGCTCTGGTGGTTGCGGTTACTCTAAGGCGGCCATTGTTTCCGGCTCAACGGAAGATTTTAAGTACGGGGGGAAGGGGCCGGGAGCCATTGGCGGGTCGAGTGCCTCATGTATTATTCCATGGGAAAATTTTGTATATACGAAGTGCGGCATAAAAGTAAAAGAAAAGACCTGCTTCTTTTTAGGCCCCCCGCCAGGATAAGGCAGAAATTTTGGTATGCAAATTTATGAGAGTGTTGATTGCAACTGTTTGAATACGACCCACTCTGCTCTTAGACCCTGTCGAGAAGTGAGGATAATTGGCAAGGTGTCTCTTTCACTGCCAAGGAGCTGACTGGGCTCGCTCCTCAAACTTGTTGGCTTATAGACACCTCTGGCATAATCTATTAGCCAACTGCTCTGGAGAGCGGGGTCTAAACAGACCTATAATATTCATCTTTAACGATCTGTGTGCAAGCGGAAATTAAACAACTTTTGCTTAGAGCTGCCGTCTACTCGGAAGATAGTTACTGTGAAGTGTAAAGAAGGATTAGATGGACCGGGAAAGTTTTTAATGCATATAAATTAATTTAGTTCTGGCCGAGTTCAGTTGAGTTATGGCATTTCAATATAATGCGCCATGTGAGCCAGAAAAACGAAAAGCTCGCGAAAGAACAATTTATGTTAAATTTTTATTAGCTGACGCAGTCTGAAAAACTTGGCGGCATAATTGGGTCGATTAAAAAGTGTTGGCATTCGGCGAACTTTTCCGAAGTTGAACAAATAGTTCGCTTTGTTTTTATTGACTGAGCAAAAAGTTTAATGTAGTGAGTCGAATCCCTAGAAAGTTCATCGAATTTTTCGTATGCAATGAAGTTTAATTAGTGCATGAAGGGTACATATCTGAAAAGTAAATAGCCATGGCCTAATGGCCGTCAAGGCAATATACGAGTGTGTATTCACATTTACTCTTTTAAAACAATTTGGGAGTTTCAACAGAAAAAGCTTCCAGTAATCAAATCGTTATTTCAATGAAACTCCTGCATACCAATAAATTTTATCAAAATAATTTTGAACCAATTTAATTTATTCTGGTTTAACCAGTATATTCGAAAACAATTTTCATTTTCACGCGGTCGGATTACGGCGGTACAGAATAAGCCTCATCAATATGCTGATGAATAGTAATAATCCAGAATGAGAAATTGTATGATGGCATTTCGTTTGCTTGAATCCAATTTGTATTATTTATTTATTATTATTTATTTTATTTTTCGCTGATTCTAAGAGTTATCAGAATGGTTGTGCGCATCTGCTTTTATTTGCTGCTATTAATTGAAAAAACTTTTAGCGGACGAAACTGCTCATTTTTTAATGCCCTTTTAAAATCGAACCGAAAAGTTGATTAAAACATAGATTTGCATAAGTTTCGTATTGACAAATCGAATCGAATGGCAAACCAAGTTAACTGACCTACTTCGGGATTTGGTCAAGCTGTAACTAATCGTACGGCAGCTTGGCCAAAACTTTGTATCATGGGGAAAAAGGAAAGGAGAGGGCTCTTCGGATTCAAATCAAATCACGACGAATCACTTAGCAGAAAGTATTCGCTGAAAACGTGACCCAACCCAAAGTCACAGCTAAACTTTCGATCTGAAGAAAAAGTTTCGAAAAACTCGCTTGCTCTCACATGTGCAGCGCTAACAGCCCCGCCCATCTAGTCCATCCAGTCAGAGGCGCCCAAATGATTTGCCGGTAAACTGCTAAACGTGGCTAGGTCGAAAGTCAAGTGAAATTTGCACATGGAAAACTTTTCCGAAGCTTTTCTGCTGTTTCTTTTCAACGCCTTTTAAAGGAATCATACAAATGCCACAAAATTTGAATAGGCACAGGAGCGTGGCATGGCATACATCCACTCCACAAGCTTTAAACTGCTCTGATGATGGCGAAGTTTTATATTTTTGTTTCTAAAAGTTCCAATACATAAACTTTTCCAATTGGAATTGTTTTCGTTTTCGATTAGTTCCCTCGAACATTTATGTTTGCATCTTATATACTTGTACACATATTTCATTTTCTTTTCGTGTCATTTTTGATTTGCATAGGAAAGTCAACCATGGTAGCAGAAATACCAGTTTGCACTCCTTAACTCCTTTCAGTACACAAAAATCTGTATTGGGATTTCCATTATAAATTGGGAAAATTGAAAATCTCTATAAACAAACCAAAAGATGAACTGCCGCAATAATGGGTTTCGCATTTCAAGTTGCGAAAATCGAACGCAATGTTCAATGGTTCGTTTTTCGTTCCTGCCAAACTTGATGTCGGTTGATGTAGTGGGGTTCCGCTTATTGGCCTCGGTTTATAGCTTTGTAACTGCACTCGAGAATGTAACAATTTATGATTTTTATGGAAGGGTTCATTGACTGCGTCTTTATATTGCTTGTTGGCAACATCAACATTTTCCAGAATGCCAGAGGCAGACAGAGTTTGGCCACTCTCTGTGCCATTGATTTTTGTACGTTTTGGTAAAGTTAATCGCCGGACTCAATACAATTGTTGGCCAGAGTTTCAAATCGTCTACATAAGGACTCAAAATAGGAAAATACATACATAAGCTTCTTATCTATCTATTCTTTCTCTTAATATTCATGCTTCAAATGGCTATAGCTCTGTCTACGTTGCATACAATTTAGCTTTTGCGTAAATCTTTTCCTTTCAGCAAATTAAAAAACTGCAGCTGTTAACGCAATCTGCGGCGCTGAACCGCGAGACAATTGCGGCGTCACAATTGGCCACATCGACAAGCGGAAGCAGTCAGCCATCGCCAGCTGACAGCTCGACAACGCTGACCGCACAGGGCAGCGTCAGAGGCGATGACGACAGTGGCTCGGGGGCAACGGTGGGCGAAATTTCTGCCGGGTCTACGGGAAATTCGCAGGCGACTAGCAGAGCAGGAGCCCCCAGCATTTTGACGGTCGATGAGGACACGCTGTCACTGGATCGACTTAACTCGCTGCGAATTTACATGACATCAGTGAAGACCCTGCCCTTTAACTTACGAATTTATGGGTAAGTTGCAATAACGAATAAAACCATAAACTATCGTCGAGAAAACATTTTCAAGTAACATCAGACCTACCATATGCTGTTTTGCTTGGGAGTAAGCTTGCAATAAGTTCTAATTAAGAATGAGTGAAAATGCAAATTCTTGCTTTTCAAGTAAACAGTAAACTTCATTTTACGGCCGCTTGATTAATATACGCGACGAAAGAAAACGATTTCCCGTTGCTTTCGCTCTTAATGGAAAATTTATTTTATGAGCAAACATAAATAATAAATGCATAAAACAAGCGAGGGCTGAACATGAAGAATGGCTCATAAAAGTTTAACGCTGCGAGTATTTCCCAAGGAAAACTTGCACCGAAGACCTCGCCCTGGCCCAGCCAAGTATTTCAATCCTGCTGGCTTCCTTTTGGTTTCCTTGCTGGCCACACTCCTAGCTGCCAAGTGTCTAATTTAACTAATTAAGTGACTTAAGTGCAGGTGACTACAATTTTCTTGATTTACTGCCATTCGTGCACTTTCTCTTCCAGCGAGGATTTATTTTCGGATCAACTCTATATGGATATTGGATTATCCAGCCGTCTGCTTCATATCATGGCCAACTCAACAATATTCGCTTCTGTAATCTCCTATAAGAACTTGAAAAGTTTCCTCCCCAAAACCTACTACACAAGAGGAAGGTAAGTTAAACAAGGCTCCAAGTTTCTAAGCTCATGCTGCCTTGATTGCGAGTGAAAGTTATCTTCAGTGGTCATCATTGCGCTTTATAATTAGTTCGTGGTAGCACTTCTGCTGAAAGTTCAAAGAAGTTCTGTGTGTTCTGTGTACAAGAGGCAATGAATACCAAAAATTAAAATGAGATTAGTAGTTTGAATTATGGAGGGGAAGATGGGAAATGCTGGGAAACACTGGGAAATGCCAAACCAAAAGAAACGTCCTCCCGTTAGCAAGGTCTGTTTCTGCACTTATGTTATACATTTTGTATGCATATAACATAATGCACATCTCCTAGATTCCACGAATCAATGTTGCTTGTTCAAGGCAGTTATTTAAGGCGCCGACGTGCCTCTGTATGACAAATACATATACATATATACATATGTACATACATATACATATGTAAACCAACATTTGCTTTACCCCTCAAATATGTGTAATTCCAACAGCCGTCACTCTCGTGCGACATTGCACTAAGCAACAAGATGGCTTTCTTTGGCTTAAGCTTATTACTTTCTGCAGCAAAGTAGTACAGAGCCTGCAAGGACAACGACATCACAGCACCGACTGTAATTCTAAAACTGTTTTTATAAAAATGCAAATATAGAACTACACATACAAGCACAGCGATGATAAGGACAAAATAATGTTTTCGGTATACATGTTGTACATACATACATAAATGAGAGATGTGCCGAAGTTATAATTTAAACTATTTTATAAACTGCTTTTATACACTTTACATTTCTTACTCACTCTTAGCGATCCCAGGGACTCGGATTATGTGCTTGCTTCACGGATTATCCAAACCTGGCTGTTTCAGTCTAACCGGTCCAACGACAACTTTCGAGAGCCGCTTGATTTGCCATTCGAGTCGGGCCACGTGGAGATCATTTTCCAACATGAGAGTGTTCCCAAAACGAGTCATTGGGTGGCCGTGTGTGGGTAAGCACAGTGGAAAATCTATAAATTTACACTCCACTAATTCTCAAATTTTATATGCAGACACGACTACAAAGCCTCATTCGAGTCCACTTGGCGATCGGACTTGTGCATCACCAAGCATCTGATGGCTAACATAACTCGTTGCATTTGCCCAATTTCTGGAACCTATGTGGTCATGCTGACCAAGCGCCAGCAAAATGTAAGTCAGGGACTCCAAGGTTGCCAAGGGCAGACTTCTTAATTTATGCCACGCCCCTCTGCGACCGGCATTTAGTTCTTCAATTCATGCAATTCACGTGAACTAAAGTGGAAAGCTCCTTTTGATTTATGGCACTTTTAGGACCTGCCATTTAGTGACCGAACGAACACCCGCTGATGGCCTTGCTCCCTCTACACTCCACTTAGGAGCCGAGCCGAGCTTTATTTCTTTGTGCACCTACGTCGTCCGCATTTCCGCTTCCTTTGCTCGCAATCAACAACTTGGCCTTTGGTGCCATGAACTTGCTCCAAATGCACTCTGCTTTCCGACCTCCGTTCGTTTTGTGATGCCAGCATCCGCTTTGGCAATTCTTTAAATTGTATGCTCTTAATTGTTGTCAAGAGTCTCCAAGGCACACAATTATTTAAGCCATAGCTGCCAGCAGTCAGCAAGCAGCCGGTTTTAGTTCTGATGCTAATTTGAATTTCTAATTGTTTTCTCAATTTCACTTGCAGACCCCGCAGACGCATGCCTTGCAGCGCCCAATCTTCGTGATCGCCAGCTGCGCCTGCTGTCTCCTCCAATGCGGCTCGGCTCTCCTCATTCTGGTGCCCATCTGGTGCAATCGCAAGTGTGCTATTACCTTCCTCAAAATACAGTTCTGTATCTCAACATCGAGCGTGATGCTCATTTATTTGCTGGGCTTCATGAAAATGCTGCCAGTGGTGAGTTTCCTATTATAATGCGCTTTAACTCTTTCTCTGATACTCTTGAAAATTTCCCTATGTGTGCACTCTTTAATGCATTTACCATTGCTACCATTGGCCCTTTAAAAGAAAGCCTTTCGAGTGTTTGCAATGGGAAAAGGGAACCAAAGCGTGAAATTTAATTACGCCAAAATAAATAAACAAATAAAATGGAGGAAAGCCAAGCTGAAAGCAAAGCAACCCGAAAACCAAAACCAAATATATGTACAACCAAGAACGAAAAAGGAGATGAGAGGAGAAAAGTATAATAATAAAAAGTGTTGCATAAAATACAAGGAATAAAAGGGAGCAGTGCGTGCACAAGACGTGGAAGAGAAAGGCACAAGGCAATCGAAATACAAATGAGTTTCTCCCTTAAAGAAGAAAGAATTCCCATCGGCATTATCTACCTAACCAAACCCTTAAATTATAATTATTTGCTGTGTATTTCCCTTACAGTGCGAACTTGTCCTTAACAACTCCAGTTGCCAACCGATTTTCAGACACAAGCGGAAATGAGTGTTATCCGACTTTTCAAATAATAATCACGGTCAGGGAAAGAGCTCTGATCATCATAAAAACAAATTAGTATGTCGTCTGGAAAGTCTTTGACCAAGTCTGTAATATGGCGGAGAGCAAAGCAAATAATTTAGTTTTGTGGCAGTCAAACGGAAAATTCATGGAAAACAATTCCCTTACCTGCTCGCTGTGGAGCTGCTTGGGTGGAAATTAAAAGTCAACAATGCTCAACGATGAGCTCAGAGGAGCAGGTGTGGGTTGCCTGGAGGAACTAACTAGAATCGAAATTAATATTTATAAACGCACATTCCCAAACGTTTGAAGCGGGTTGGGTGGAAATGTTAATGGAAAAACTGCTTCACAAGAGCATGGAAGGGATGCGAGTACGAGTATATGCAATGTAAAATTCCAAAGCAAGAGCTTTGGGCTTAGCTTCAAAAACCATCGCAAGAATCTGTGGAAGTCCCCGAAGAACCCGAAAAACCACCTAAATTATAAACGTAAAAAGTATAAGCGAATAAAGTTGCGCTACCTAATCTCTTGAGGTCTTGGGGCGCTCTGCGAAAACAGTAACTGCCAAGCTCTAACAAGAAATAACATTTTTGAATTAGTAATAAACTGGTCCGCTGTGAAAACAACGGCTCAATAAATGGATGCAAAACAAATAAAACATTGTGTGCGACAACGAAGGGACAACAAAGACAGAGTCAGTTAAAGATACAATGCCAGCAAAAGAAACAAAAACGCAATGTGAAAAGGTTTAAGCAATGGAAATAGAAAATGAAAACGAGGAGTTGGAGGAATTCACAACGCCATCCCATTCTTGAAAAAAGCTGACAAAGGCAAACGACAGTACATATTCTAGGGACAAAGATGCCTTTGAATCCGGCCATGCAGCAAATGGAAGAGTGATATGTTTGCCTTTATATAGACGTTTTTGGCCTTACGCAGAATTGGGTTCCTTGAATGGCGGTATCTTTGAATACAGAAAGTCTTTGTGCTACTGACGTATGCAGCGTTCCTGCTTGTTGTGACGAAATCTAGACTGAAGCCTAGATGGTAAAATAAATCTGGGATAGACACAATTCAAGTTGAGTTGTCACCAAGAATAACGTATGAAATATGTATAGATGTACAGAGATATGTTATTATATAATTATGTGCGCTGCTACCTTGCCCCGGCGGTCTAATGAGCAACTTACGTCACAAAGACTGACAGCCTCTAGGAAATGTTGCACAACTCGATTGAATTTCAGGTAGGGCATGGAAACACGCCAAAAGGGAAACTTTGTCTTAATAACACCAGGCGCACGCACTTATTATTATTGCACATTAATTGCGCGCACATACGGGCAAGGCAACTTTATTAAAAAGTAAAGCACAATCATGTGCACACATGCAAATTTTATGGTTTGGAACACGTGTCACAGCACAGCAAAGGAGGCGAAGCTGCCATCGGCGACGGCCGTCAACCACAGCAACCAGGCCATGCCCCGCACACGCCCACGCAATGCCACAATAAATACAATTAAAATATTCATTTTACTTATTGTATATATTTACGTGCATAAATAAAATACAATTTCAGCACGACAGTTAAACGGAACGAAAAAAACAATAAATAAATAAGAAAACATAAATTACGTATACGACTCGTCCTCTGCGCCCTCCCTCAAGGCAGGGGCGTGAGGCATAAAGCCCGAGTCGTGCCACTGCAGCAGAACATATGAAAGGCAAAAAGCTTTTAAGCGCACTTAACTCATAATATTCCGCGGTGAAGCGACGATGTGGAAGTATTCGTATTGTAAATTGAAAATTAAAAAGCTGACAAAATTTGTTTCACTTTTCCCCGAAGGCTATGCGGATCGCAACACCAGGCAATATAGTAATTCCGTGCCGACCTCGGCTCTATGAGCTCTAGTCACCTGTGTCACGCAGATAACAAATGCTTCTTAAAGCCATGAGAGAAAATATTCCAACAGAAAACCGTCCTTTAAGTAGAGTGGACTATACATTATGCAAATATTTTGTGCACCAAGACCTAATTTTTTGGAAAAAAAAGGGACCTACAAAAATTGTTTACGACTTTTTAATAACTAATGTTTCATCTTGAAGGTCGAGTCTATTAGGTGAAGAGGAGAATGTAGTAAAGAAATTTATGTCGAGTTGTCATCGTTTGAGTTGTAAAAAATATTACGACTATATAACTTATTTTTCTGGTTGGTTGCCTGTTACTGCTGCCGATGCGGAACGATGACAACTTCTTATATTTAATTAAAAATAACGATGTTGCAACTCACCAGTCAAAGTACTCCATTTCCTTATTAACGGTCTCTAATAATTTCCTCTTTGCAGAACTGGCACGCCATCATTAGCAGCTCGCTGGCATCGCTGTTGTTGCTGGGCGTCTCGACGCTGATTGCGATTGCTTTGGTTATACACACGGAGTTGATGCCCAAGAAATATCTTCAAATTGGCAGCAAGTCTACGACGCCCACCAAGCAGGACAAAAGACGCCGCGAGCGCGAGAGTTTAAGCAACATTACCCAAATTCGCGCCCAGTCGCCTCCGGTGGGAGATACCACAAGCTCTGGTAACAATCGTAGGCCTCTGCCCGTGAACAACAATTCCTCTCTCCAGGGCGGAACGGCGGGTATACGTGGCGCCATTGGTATTAGCTGGTTGCTGCCGCTTCTCTTCGCAGTTGCCGCCCCACTAATCTGCAGCATCATTGGCAAGTGGCCCCGCCATTGGTGGCTAGATATTCTCTCTACAGTGTCTTCGGATGATTCTGTCAGCAAGTCTGATGCTGAGCCAACGGAGTTTGATGGCGTCTACTATTCAACGCATTCGCTCCTCAATGGCGATAATTTACTGTTGGAATCGGAAGCGCTGCTGGGAAATGCAACGAGCTCTCCAGCTGAGACATCATCAATTGGGCTGGGCGATGATGTGGCCACGTCAACGTCATCAATCACAGCCAGCACTAACAACAGCGGTGGCTCCAGCAGTGACAGGAGCATGGTAGTCGCAGTAGCTGCGGCCTCGACTTGGCCACAGCAACAACAGCAGATCCCAGCCACTTGGAGCCACAGTACCACCACTTCTACCTCCGAGTGTGGACAGGCCGCGGCTCTAACTTCCGGCCTGAACGGAGCGGCTTTCCCATCGACATCGACGCCGTTGTCGCCTTCTCTGAGCTTCATTCTATTCGTTTGCATCGATTTTCTTTTCATTTTTCTTTTCTTTACGCTGTTTGCCATTTTAATGAAGAAACTTTTGTGGTTGTGGCACAAAAATCGCAATGTGCATACGCATCCGTTGGATAAATTCAATTTAGCTTTGCAAAGGCGGTAAGTCGAAGAAAACTAGCATATAGATAAAACGGAACGGGATTTCATATTGTGGCCTATGCTAATCTAAGCTGCAAAATCATCCCCCGCAACAAATGGAGCTTAATACTATAATTTTCTTACTATATTTCACCCTCTCGTCTGTTTCAACGTGTTCCGACAGACTTGGCCTACTTTACAGGGCAGGAGGACTGCTGCTCGTTAAACTATGCGCCGATGGGTTCTTCATCGTTTATGTTAATTCAATACCGGATACTTTATGGGCATATCCGTTCGGCATATCGTGTATAATATTGGTAAGTCCAGAGAACAGTACACATGCGATAAGCATAAATAGATTTCTACCCAAATATTCGTACTACAACTATGCATAAGATTGGATTACTGGACGGAAGTTCAATTTGAGTCTTTCCTTCGAGCATTTGCTGCTCGAAATTTGGAGCAAGCTTCCAATTTGTTTGCCTGGGATACCAAAACTATTGGGGTTCGGTTTCATTCTTTCCGTGGATTCTTATGCAAATCCAGTTTTTTTATTATTTTCAACGTCTTATTAAAGTTGTATATTTCATCAAAGTGTAGAGCCTGCATACATTTACAGGTGATGGTGAAATTATGCATGCAAAAACAACGGAGAGCATGGGAGAGTGCGACAAAAACCACGCGCGAAGCCAACTGCTCGAGCTGACTGCATTAGCAGCCGGATCAAAGTGACGGAAGAAGCCTTTTTGTGTTTATTTTGCACTTGACTTTGACACTTGGCTTTGGTTTCCACCTCCTCAAGCTGTTATTGTTTTTTCTTATTCCTCTCCTCGTTGATTTGCTGTGCAAATAAAATAAGTGCGCTTGACTTTTCCACCTTGGCACTCAAGAGGCAACTTCTACTCGGACGAGTATATCGTTTTAGCCAGTTCCAAGAACGGGAGCTGCGACTAATAAAAAGATAAAATACGAGTACACGTATGCACAAGTATTTTGATTCCTTGAAAAAGGAGCCTAGAAGACTACTGTTTGTGCTGGCACTTATATCATTTTTCTATCACAACTGTATTAAACCATTTAAAGGATTTAAAGGATTCCCAACAATCAGCTCGCAATCCAATTAAATAAACAATTATCTACCCAAGCCAAGGAATTGGGTAGGTGTATCCTTGCAAAACTAATCACATAATTACACGCACACACTTTGATGTGGGGAGCCGGCAAGTGAGTCGGCATGTGGAGAGCATTCGGCACATTCAAATTCAAATACAAACAAATTAGGTCGAGCCCCTTCTTGAATCGAAACCGCAATGTCTACAACCCTCTCTATGCTGGCGGTCTGGACTATTAATGTGCACCAAAATCACTTTGAATGTGGACGTGAACGTGGGCGTGCTCTGTCTGCGTTGCTGTTTAATTATTTAAGCAGAGACTAAAGCAGACATTAAAAGTTATACTCTGTGTAAGGCCTAGGAGTCTTTCTGGTACATACAATAAGAAATGTTTGGCATATCGAGCCTAAGTCGGAGAGACGACTCTTTCGCTAATTTCGTAATTAATTCTGGTCGAAAATCCCGACCTGGAATTCGGTGTCTGTCTCCCATAAATTCCCCTCTTGAGAAAAAAAACAAAGCAATGGCTGTAGTGCTCTGGTCAGTTCCATATGTTTCAGCATCGATTTATGGTTCTTTTATGGTCATGCATTTAATTTCCTAATCGGTTGCTTCGATTTTCATGTTGAGAGTCATGTTGGGGCACTCTGTAAGCACCCTTTAACTGAAGTTCCTTCCGATATTAAATGACTTAATCGACTTAAAAAGCCCCGTACTGTTGAAATACGAATTTTATTAGGGTCAACCGAGAGTTAATAGAAGTTTTATATGCGTACGTACACTATCACTATCACTATCATTTCCAGGGCTTTGGAATCCTTTTTTGTTTTGTCATCAAGGCTGAAAGCAAGCTCCGGGGGCCCCCGTTCCTGAGCAGCAACGGTAGCAGTCAGAATAGTTCGTTAAAGCAGACAAAGGTTAACACGAGTAAGAGCAGCCTGGACGATAACTACTGCACTACAACGGCTAACGTCAACAGTCCATTAAGCTGTAGGTTGTCGCCAGGGGAACTAGACTAGTTCAATGCCTAACCCACATCTTTTTACAGTCTACACCAACCATGACAAAGAGAAGGAGAACGATTGTGCGGTATCACTGACAATGTCAAATGCAGTGGTAACAGCTGCAGAAGGAGCTCAGGCATCTTCATCTGGAGCAAGCGAGGCACCCATGCAATCAAAAGTAGGACTGGAGCTATCTGGAGCAACTGGAGCTGCCGTGCAGTTGCCATTGACAATCATTTCCACGGCGCCGCGTTGCCAGGCTGCCACTCCTGCTACTGTTGCAATTGGCAGTTCGACGAAGACCTTCCTCGGTGACCGCCAAACGCTTCCACTTACTATTGCACCATCGCCGGACACACGCTGCTGCGCACTACTTAGTGGAGGAAACACATACGATGCATACACGATGAGCATGGGGATAGGGGGAATTACAGGGAGTCTTGGAAGGCGAAAGTTGCATCAGCAACCAACTCATTTCCGTTCCGGACCATACGGGGACTTTGTGGGTGTCGACACACTGGATATACTTCAGGGTGTAGCAACAGGTAGGTAAACAGTACGAAAACAGAAGCTACCCATGTCCCAATCGAACCAGTAAAGCTACAAATGCAAATGGTTTTGCATTGAAAATGATATTCTCCGATGACCATTATATATCTTCTTACAGATAGCATAATTGGTATTCACACTAGCACCATGATGCCCTCGGCCACGTCCGCTTCTCATTATGTTCCGCTGCAACATAATCCATATGTAGATTTCGTACCCAGCTCACTAATACTCAGCTTGCCAGCTCCTCGGTTGCCACCACCGCCAACCATAAGTGGCAACTTGAGCGGTGCTGTGATGTCCAGTGCCACACCAAATCCCAAGACACAGAAGCGAGTGACCATTCTGGAACCCACGTCGAGGACGACCTTTGACCCTTTGCTACCCACAATGGTGGCAGCAGTGGTATCAACTTCTGCTGTCACCAGCACTGCGACGACGGCTGCAATACCTACATCTACGCAAAATGGTGGAGTAGGATGTGGTAGTGGCAGTGGTGTTCATGGCAATGATGCCACGCTGGATCGCATCACCCTGGACCTCGACTATTTACTAAATAGGGGAAATTTGGAAACCGCGGAGGTAGGGGGGACAGAGCTATCGCCACCCCAGAATGCGCTCACTGAGGAAGCACAACTGAATCAAGAGCAATAGTAAAGAATTGACCGGCGTTAAGCTGACAAATGTATTCTATTTTGCTTATACTAGTACACTAAGGTGCATTTACGAAGCTTCGATTTTAAATAAGTGTAAATAGGTGTAAATAAATAAATTGACTAGACAAACCTAAAGGAGAAAGCTCTGTGAATATTTCTGCTTTTATGCATTAGCTAACAGAAGTTGTTAAGTAGGTTAAAAACTGACACATGACAGATGAAAAACTATGATAAAAATCTGAATTTAAATCCTAGTTTAGCCCCATTGTACGAGTATATCACGCAGAAATATTTTTCTGTCCGAACCCTCTGCCAAATTCAGTCGGAGAATTATATACAGTGGCTCAAAGCCAAAACAATGCAGTGTCAAATAAACTGTTTAACTGTGGTACAGATTTTAAACTAGAGAAAAACAAAATTTTTAAATGCACCAAAGCTTCTAGAAACTAAGAATCCGACTTGATTTCCGGTTTGGCGTTTAAACATTTTTTGTTTTTCCTCTAGTTTAAAATCTGTACCACAGTTAAACAGTTTATTTGACACTGCATTGTTTTGGCAGCTTTGGCTGTAGTATCGCATATTAAAACCAACCGAGAGAATTTAATGGAAAGGTAACTTTTTAGCTAGATTTACGAAAGAGTATTAAACAAACAATATGAAAATGATAAAATAAAGAGCGAGAACACTGAAGTGTAAAAAAGTTTTTGATTCCATTTAAAATTTTCCTAGTCTATAACAAAGTAAAGCCCAATTAAGATAAAAAACTTACAAAATACAATAATTGTAATACTAATAAGAATAACAGACCTATTTCTGCAAAAAAATTAATTATACAGATACATATATCTTTAAATAAACTCAAAACTCTTGTTAGAAAAACTATGAAAAAAAGCGAGTGTCATTTTCTTTTCAAATATGAATTGGGTATTAGGGTAAATAAGGTAAGTATATTTTATTTTATTAATAAAATCAAAGTAGTACTTACTTAGGATTAGTAGGTTTTTTCTCTGGGAAGGATAGTTGGGCCGGTTCGTAACCATCACGTATCAATACCAAATATACACATCTCCAAGCTGTCAAAGCTCCCTTGATGTACTGAAATGCTTAGAGCCCAACTGGATCCCCGAGTAAATATACAATATCAATGATATGTATTTGGTCAAAAAAATACTTTATATGAACCACACACCGCCAATAATGTTTATTAATCTACAACCATCACCAAATAGGAACACACACTGCCAATATTGTTTTATAATCTACAACCATCACCAGGAAATTAACAAAACCCATAAAAATGCAGTGTTTTATATGTTTATAAAAAATAAGTTGTAATTTAATTTTAGAAGCACAAACCTTCTACATATCTGCACGACCATTATAGTTATTTCCAACAAGGCGCCCTACATTTCCACCACGTGCCCCATGAAGTAACTGATATTCTCGCTGCGTATGGCAAAGAAAAATGGATGGTCGGCCCGAAAGAACTTTTGACGGGAGGAGTTGCTGATCGCAATGGGTTTATATTCTGAGGAAGGAGAAAAGTTGATGGGATGTCATAAGATGTTAATTAGGAGTATGGCCCAATATATTTATTGTACATACCCGCTGCGGCTCTGGGTAGGTCTGATCCAGAACCAGACTCATTTAGGTTAATCCGCAATTTTTGGAGAACGTCGGCAACGGGCAGATTTACAGAGGGATGCACATGCTTAAAGTTCGCCGATGCCGAAAATATCTCTTTAAAACCGAGCTATAAATAAATATAATTTATAAATATTCTCATCGTATAAATATAAATATCGACGAATAACTAGACGTAAGCAAATAATTCCGATTGTACTGACCTGTTTCAAGGGCTGTCGCAAACTACACTCAAAATCGATATTAAATTTTGGAAGCAGCACCTGCACTCCTTCCATTTGCATGCACTGCTGTAATGCTCCCAGATCCATTCCGCGCAGCTGATTTTCTAGTTTTGAGAGTCCCTCACGTTGATTAGGAAGGATTAGCAACATGGTCAATTCTTCAGCGTGCTCGTAGGGAAGCTCAATGGCGCGAGCGTCTAGTTCTCTCAGCTCCGCGTACTTCACAAACATATCGTCGTCGAAAAGCATAGCCACCGATTTTGATGTGCTAGCTTTGTTGCTGTGAAACTCGTAGAGACCCGTACGGTATGCACTAAAGGGAAGAAACCACTTGCTTTGGAGGTTCGCCGCCAGCAAGAGCAGGAGTTTAGCCGCGTGACCACTATCTACAAGGGTCGATTGCCACTTGCCGCCTCCAACACTAGCCAATATCTGTTCGCTTACGTGACGACGCAGCTTCTCCGTCTGTTCCATATTGATGCACTCGGAGGTCACATGAAAATATGTTTGAGCAATTTTCTGAAAATCTTCTGCTATCTCTCCAGGGGTGGATTCAGGGTTCGGCTGAATCAGTAGCCGGTTCTGCAATTCAACGTGGGTATCGGCATCGCTTGTTACGTTTGCAAGCTCCGCAGCGTAATAGTTGGCCATTTTCGCATTGCTAGAGAATCGTTGCTTAAGCCGTAATAGCTTCTGAAATTCTTCTGCGGCGGCTCCATCGGAGCCAAGGTAGAGGAGTGCCAGACTAGCTTCCAGGAGCAGAGGCGATATGACTACATTCTGATCGGTGGCCGTCGACGCTATGCTGTGATAAATCTCCGTAGCAATATTACACTCATGCGGAACGTTGGTCACAGGTGGATTGGGTGCTTCACTCATAATGGGTTGTGGCTCAGGTCTGCTGCTCTTGCGATGGAATCCTGTAAAACATGTATGCATGTACAATATGTTTTTACGTAAAAAACTAATAAACAAATCTTTTCCACATGCTTGCAATCTAAGTATACATATATCCATGATTGTTTACACCATATGATGTACTAAATTGAACTATCTTAGCTTTAGAATCCCATTCAGCATAATGTGAAACACATGTGCCGACATTTATCCAGTAACATACATTTTGTTCTGTCGTTAAACTAAAATATTATAAAGAATACTCGACGTAGTTGAAGATTTTACAAGGTGAATATATCGCCGTCATTTTATATACTAATTTCCATTTGCCTCCGAGAGACAAAACTTAGCTAATTGCCCCCAAAGTGGTTTTCATAATATAAAAATTAAACTTAATGTCTTCTGTTTCAATATCTAAGCAAGGTACGGAGCAAAAACACACAGCATACAAAACAAAGGATTAAATATATTATATAAAGTAAGCAAGAGCACGCTAGGCCAAACTTGACACTATTTTCAGCAAGTAATCAAAACGGAAGCGCCGAGTCGGAAAACTTTCTGACAGTGCTTTGGCTATATATTTGTGGCAACTTTTAATTTCACGCGAATTTTGGTTTGGTCTGTTCTCCGCGGTGGTGGTCCACTCCCTTAACCAATCCCGAATTGCACTTCATGGCGATTTCTATGCGGCGCGCACACTTTCTGCTCGCTTAATTGCCACATCAACAAACTGCACCCCGACCCAAATGGAAAATAAAAACGAACTGTTTCCCGCTTAAAATATCAAGCGCCCCAGTGCCGACGGATACGCCTACTCTAACGACAGCTTCACTGCTCTTGCTATATAAGTGGCGCTACACTAACACAAGATATTGTTTTTGTTTATTTTTGGTGCGCCAATTTAGTTTTCTTTCTTTACGAAATTAACTACAACATGATTTTGTCAAATGTGTTGTGTTTAAAGTCTCTATTGCAAAATAGAGCGCAACGGCACATCCAACGTAAATGGCTGAGTGGCATATGGTGAATCCTCACTGGATTTCCATAGTTGAGTGCGAGGTCATGGAATCGCTCTCGAAGTGGCATCATCAACCACAATAGTTTTTTGTGAAATATTCAAGCAGCAGTCAATTCTGATCAGAGCCATAAAAGCTTCTTCATTTCTTTTGAAATGTACAATGCACCATTTCGATTGAAGTAATGCCGTAACAATAAAAAATGAAACCGCCTGGCATTATATCTAAAATATGCTATTACCTGTACGAATCTTGTTAAAAATTCTATCGGGGTAGTGCTGAGCAGAAAACAGACAATTATATAAAGATTGTGCCTGTAAAGATTCACGCCCGCACGCAGCTTCGGACAAAAATCGACTAAATGCTCGCGCTCGGAAATAATAAAAGAATACAAAAAGAACCAATTAAGTTTGCCTAGCGCTGCGCACACCCGTCTTATCGATGACGACACATGGGCATGCGGAGGCAAAAGCTCTAGCTCTGGCCAATGTCTTTATGCCGGTTCAAATTTTCTGCAACTACTTTTCCGATGCTACATTTTAATCTATTTTTATAATTTGTTTGCCGTGAATTAAATTTAAAAAGACTTACAGTGGACTGCCGCTGCTTTCAGTGCGGGTGTTCACCAGCGCCGACCGTTCACAACTTTTGTTTTTGTGTAGGAGCGATGCAATGAACGCTGGTTGCCGCGGATGCTGCTGCTAATGCGCTCTATCCAGTCCCATCTCTGTTTATTGAATTGAGTTGTGCGGTTCGTTCTGTTTCCATAGTGCTTGTTTAATCAGTTTATCTAATCTGGATCGGGGACGCTGCACTCGTATATGGGTGATTCAGTGTATATGTACTTGCTTGTAGCTGCAGATGAAGAAGCAGCGAAGTTAGCATTTAGTCTCCCGGAACTGTGCCAAGTGTAAATTTTGTTCACCGCCATAGGATACACAAATTCAGATCCTGAAAAAAAGAATGCATGTATCAATTGAAAATAATTAAACTTAAAGCCGATGACTTACGATGAAACCCTCCCGCATTCGTTTCATTCTCTGCAATGGCCTTTAATAGCAATCCTTTATACATTTTTAAAACACTTTTTTGTTGCATTGTTCTTCTAAGACCTTGAAATTTTCTGCGGAATCATTATTCATTCTAATTATAAGAAATGTTGCCGGAAGAAAATGTATACCATTTAACTACACGTCTCGGTGGCGACACCTGACGGCGAGGTTCATGAATATATACTTCTACATTTATTATGCACAACTTTGGCAGTTTAAAGTATGCTATGGATTCATGCTGTTTCTATTACGTGATCGTTTTACGATATCGCGACTGATGGCAAATTAAATCCCAAAAATGTCGATGTTGTTGCATTATACTGCATCAATCAGAAACGAAATGAACTTGTGCAAGAGTACATTTTCAAAGAGTAATTTAGGGTAAATTTAAATGAAAAATGGATGCGAGAACATTTGGGCAAAGAATATAATTAATCATTCAAACAATTCATTATTTATTCATCAACTTAAAATACAATATTACGAATCGAGGATGACGACACTGGTGAGGGGTTGCAAATTGTTGTAATGCTTGTGCGAAGGTGGATGGATTAAAAGCATAATCTGTATACATAAATAAATACTAACAACCTAAAATAATGTCTGAAACGGACCCAAAAATGCATGACACACACATTCAGACTGACGGCCTATATAATTGGCGCAGGGCAATGCTCTAACAGCACAGCTGAGAAGAGCAGATGCATTTACGATTTAAAAACGAGATGAAATTGATGTATGATGCATTCATCTCCAGAGATTCAGTAAATCCGTGGGAGTGGTAAATAAATAACCGTATCATCCAACGATATGGAAATTTCATTCTGATTTGAGATTCATATAGGTAAGCAAAAACATACGTCTGTGTCTGTCATGTATGCCTCTCCAAGTGCTTGACTATGTTCATATTTTAGAGCGATTTTTGTGCTGTGTTAGAAGATGACTATGGTGGCACTAAGTGTAGCCTAGCGCGGTCGCAAGTTTAAAGAAGTTTTTTAATGTGGAATATGTAGCCTAGAATGTGTAACCACCCTCTGGAGCCTTAGGCTGAGTTGCGTTAAATTCGAGGGCTCCATTTACTTCCTGGGGTGCCAGCTCTTGCTCGGCTTCGTCGTCGCCATTGCTAAAGTAGGTATCGATAATTGCGTACGCTTTCTTGTACACCTCTTCGTTCTCGTGTTGCTGCAATGTTTCCAGTTTATCCAATCCACCCATCTCTTCGACCATGAGACAGAGGTTCTCAGTACCGCCTAGTTTCTCGGCCAGTGCAAAGAGGTTGGACAAGCCAGTCTGCACAACCTTAATAGTGCGTGGATCTTTAGCATCGAGCAAGTCGATAAATGGCTTCAGTATTTTGAACTTCTCAATCAGATCCACAATCTGTTCTGGGGTGCCCGATGTGGTGGTGTTGGTCACTGCCCATGCGGCCTCTTTTTGTGCTTTAAAATCACCCTTCTCGAGTACGTTGCGTAATTGTTGGAAGATGCCAGCTTGAATAACTGCTTGGATTTGCTTTTGATTACCTGCTGTTATATTACTTACAGTCCAAGCAGCCTCCTTGACAATGTTGCTCTTGCTGTGCTGCAGCAGTAGACCCAGTCGAGGCAATCCACCCGCAGCAATAACAACATCGGTCTGTAAAGAACAATTTATATTAGTTAATAGTTAATTCAGTCCAGCTAATACCATTCGACTGACTACTGACCTGTACATCTGTGCCGGTGACAATGTTGCCCACACTGCGGAGTGCTGGCACAATTATGCTTGGCTCATCCATTTGCAAAAGTTTTACTAGCCTAGGAACTGCATCCGAGTCTACTACCGCCTGAATCTTGTGGTTGTCATCATCGGTGACATATGACAAAGCCCAGCAGGCGTCAGCCAAAACTTGAATATCTTGACTAAGCAAAAGCTGCGACAGAACTGGCAGCAATCGTGTCACTTGTTCAAAGGGTGGCGAAGGATTCTTGTTGCGACACAGATTCGACATCAGCCAGACAATGTTCCGCAAAAATGAAAGCGGCGTTTCGTTGTTAATCAGCGGCAAAATACCATCGATGACATTGTGTTGAATTACAATGTCACGGGCAGCGGCCCCATCGCCGGCTATGTTACCTAAAGCCCATACGGCCTGCTCAGCAAGATTGATAGAGTTCGACTGCAGCAGAGCAACGAAATGAGGCACCGCATTGTGCTCGATGACACAGCGTGTCTGATCAGATGTTCCCGAGGCAATGTTTGTCAAAGCCCAGGCTGCCTCAAACTGCAACATGGTACTGTGGTGGGGGTCACTGTAATGCACCGCATGCACTAATCTACTGCAAATACTTACTTGCTGGTGTTTTGAAGAAATCGTATGCATATGGGAACGATGCCATGGCCAATCATTAAATCAATGGGTGGATTGCGCTCGCGACTCAACATCTTCCGTGCCGACTGCATACCCATAAACTGGCGTTCCTGATCTTCGCTGTTCATGGCCGCCACAATCTCATCCACCGACAACTGAACCGGTGACTGACCATTTAATTCTTTTAGGGGAGAGGTGAGGTCTTCGTCGTTGATGTTGCGACGCTTGAACATCTGATCCTCCTTTTTGGACTTGCGCAACTCAATGGTAACCTCATGGCGACGCATGCGCGAGTCCTACAGATTAGCAAAAGTGAGGTTAATTTCGAACGCATCAACCCGCCACAACTCGCCGCGAAACGTACCTGCGTGTTGATTGTGTTGGACTTGTAAGAGCCCTGGCGTGTATTGGCATCCGTTTTATTCATGACGAAAATTTTGATTTAATAAAATTGTTTCGAAATAATTTAATGAGCTCCAGTTGCCCCGAATGACAAGTGTAGAATGTAGAACTGAAATAAATGAGGTTGCAAAGATGTGTGAAACGAAATGGCAAGGGCTGCTTTGATTTCTTTTTCCTTTCTTTGCTTCTCCTTTTGAACGCACGGTACCGGCAGAGCGTCCGCGGAGGTAGATCCAGAGACGAAAGC
This sequence comes from Drosophila affinis, assembly GCA_037356375.1. Taxonomy (NCBI): domain Eukaryota; kingdom Metazoa; phylum Arthropoda; class Insecta; order Diptera; family Drosophilidae; genus Drosophila; species Drosophila affinis. The sequence goes on from CM074800.1 coordinate 167,624, forward strand.
AGAGGCGAAGACGCAGATAATACCGGCTTTTCAGAGGAGAGGCAAGAAACAACAACAAAGCAACAGCTGCAGTCAGCCGCCATTTGCACAGACGGCGGCGCTGCCTTTGCGGGAGAGACAGACAGACAGACAGACGAACGGGTACACAAGGAGGAGCGACGGAATTGGTGTCCCTTTTATTTGTCAACTTACCTTCAGGTTATGCGCAAAACGCGATGCGGTGTGTTACCTATACGTTTGTATTACTTGGTAAAAATCATTCACATAAAACTTTACAAAATTTTCTCGGTTTATAACTAAAAATTTTCACCAAAATTTTGTACTTGTTAACACGTTCCCGAATAAATGAATGAGAAGTAAGCGAGACAGTAATGTCGAGGCTTGCTTTGCCCTTTACCGTTTAGTTTGAAAAGCAGGCAAGAGCATTTATCGAGAATTATGAACTAACCCACTTAACCCCCCTTCATTTAAACAGCTGAACAATTTTTGTTAAATCGCGGAAAATAGTGCTACTTGTAAATTTTTCTTGTAGATCCATCATTTCTCTTCACTTTAAAAAAGAAATGACCACGATATCTTTCGCCTGAACTCCGCTAAAATTTTTCAAGTTTCATAATATTTAGGCTTGTATTTAAATACCCACTGGGCGACAATGGGTTAAGCGATCTCTGTCCATGATCAGAAATCATGTTACTCAATTTTGCAATTTGGGTTAATATTTCTAGCTAGCTAAGGCCTTCAGCGCTGAACACATAATTTTATGCCTGTAATCAATCAAGTTTCTAACAGATTAGCTAATATTAGGTACTCCTTACTATGGGATTGTATCTAAAATAAGGTTTAAACAAAAAAGGCCAACGCAAAAAACGTCAATTTATTACATGGTAACTACACGGTGTCTACACATTTGCTACATATCAACCACTTACTTATGTAATATGCACATTTGTGAGCCGTATTTCCTTTAATTTCGGTTAAAATTTTACCATGCTGCTTTGTTAACTTCTTTCAGATTGACATGTTTTTGACTATTCATATAGTTGAGCTGAAATATTTATATTAGAATGTATGAAAAGCAAGTTAAGGTGTAGTGTTGGGTAACTTTCAATTTAATGAACTATTTTTTGATTTAATTCATTCGTTCAGTTCATCGATCGGCTAGAACCTTGTTAAGCTACAAGCTACAAGACTACCCGCCAGATTCAAAACGCAAAGCAATGGGCGGTCGTCTTGTTACCCCTTGATCATAGATGAATACATATATTTCTTTTCAAAAATTCTCTCTCCTTGTAAACACAAGCAATAGCAATTGCATTCCTCATGTGTGTGTATTCAGCTGCGCTGCATTGGCTGAATCTGCAAATTTCAACGTGAGTTCAAAAATTAAGTTTTAACGGTTCTGGCTCATGCGCATTTGGTTTTTAAATAGCGAAATACCAATTTGACCTTAACAGGCATTCATGTATTTGTGTATCCATACCATAGGTATAAATAATAACAAAAGTAATAAAGTAATAAAAGAAACGGTCCTCAACATTCGCTGCCCAAGCGCACATGATCAGGTAGGTTATATACCTGATATATATCCATACCTAGGACTCGATAAAACCAATACTAAAAGTCCTTTTTCTCTACTGTGATCCAAATTTGGCAAATTCAGATTTCAAATATCAGATAAAAAAATTCGAACAAAAAAATTTTAACCATAACAAAACTATAAAACATTTGTACACCCTCAAATCTATAAAAAAAGGAGGTTTGAGCAAAAGCGGAAATTTCGTAGCTGAAAAGGTACATATTATATGTACATATGTTGTTTTTTACTGCCCTTAAATATTATATTGCGGAGAAATTAGAGAGAGACGTGCGAGAATGTTATTATTTTTGTGCTCAATTTATTTGCAGACATTTTTCAACAATGTTCAGGAGTCTCAAAATCTAGGCCGTCTTCTTATCGTCTCCACTGTTTTCCTCATTAACGGGCGCTGGGGCGATAGTAGAGGTAATGTTGGCGCTTACTTCCGGAGCAGAAGAGCGCGCCTCGACCACATCGGAGTCATCGTTGTTGTCCACGGCAGGGTGTGCTGGTGAGATGGGCGCGTAGGGGGGGAACTGCTGATCCTGTGGGTAGTTTTGCTGGTGCTGGTGCTGCTGCTGATCCTGTCCTTCAGTATAGTCAACAGGAGTTGGTTCGAGCTCTTGCTGTGCCGGTGCCTCTACAACTTCACCTTGCTGCTGAGGGGCGAAGAGCTGCTGCTGGTGGATTTGCGTCTGCTGGGGATAGTATATGGGTGGCGAGCGGGCAACTACGAAGGGCTCACGGTGGACCACGGCATTGAATCCGTTGATATCGTCAGCGGTGTAGGTTACCGTGCGCTTGAAGCCATCGGCATCGAGTACGCTGTACGAACCAGCCACATTGCCTCCATCACGAGTTTCCACTTGGCTCTTAATGTCTCCCGTTAGGGAGTCGTGCACACCATAGGAAAAGTCGTAGCGTGGGGCCGACTCCACCTCCACTTGCTTCACAACCGTATGCAGTTGCGCAGGTGCAATGGTCTTGACCACTGGACCGGCTACTGCAACGGGGGCAACGGCCTTGACAATTGGAGCTGGAAGAGCAAAGGACTTTGCGTACACGGGCGTCGTGGGCACGACGGTCTTGGCCAGAACTGGAGCTACATGATGGAAGACTGAAGCGGGATATGGTTGCTGGTATACGGCGTACGTGGCCGCGAATCCGGCACTGCAGGAACTGGCGATCGCCAAAAGGGAGACAACAGTCAGAACCTGTGAGTGGAATGGATTGCAGACCGTGCTGTATGAGCTGTTGAATTGGAATGATCGGGGGGCATCCGTGTGTCATTCGATTGCCGTAGTACAACTTACTTTGGTTTTCATTTTGAAAGGGGAATTATTTCCTTTTAGATTGCTCGCAGATTGAATTCCACGTCCCACACAAAAGGGTCGAAACGAAGACTGGACGTTTGTATCCGTGTCGGTCTTGGCGGTGCAAACGACGTTGACTTAATGATGCGGTTCACTCCGGTTGCTTGTCACTTTATATGGAGCACGCATAGGCATAGTCCCAGAATTAGCTATAAGAAGTTGCGCTGAGCCAAACCGGTAATACTTATGTACAAAAGTATATCGATGCCATGACAGTTAACAATTTGACAATTGTCGACGAAACTGGTTTCGGTAAATTTGTCTTCGCTCTAGTACTGGTATCGACTTCGGATACGGTTTCAGTTTCGATTTCGTTTCGGGCTTTGATTTCAAGTTCAGCGCATTGGCGCTTCCTTGTAAGCCTACTGGAGAGGTGCGTAATTAATTGCGATTTGAGTACTATTCAATTAACTTTCCCATTGTCAACTCCGCACCTTTTCACGTCTGCAGCCATTACACCACGGCTTGCGTTCAGCACTTGACATTCATTTTGTTTTTCTTCGAGACATGCGCGCCAATGGAGCGCAAAATTCGCTGCCATCAGATTGTCAGGTTATCCCAGACTCAACCCCCTCTATCCTCTCCGCGAAGTTATAGGGGGACCTGTCCCAGGGTCCGCTCTGACTTGACTTCACTTTGGTTACCGTTAATATGTCAGCAGCGTTTGCTTCATTTGCGGCATGATTTTCAGTTTTCGTTTTTACCCGTCCTTTAGAAAATGTATTTTTATTTAATTTCATGTTTACTTTAGGTGGGTGTTCATGGGTGACCCACATGCATTGGCACATTGGCACAGTTTCTCTACAGTTCGCATACAGAAGGTAGTATGATGCGTCTTTCAAAAACTATTTAATGTATTTTGAGACAAAGGTCTAAAATCAAAAGTCCGAGAAATGGGTAAAGACTTTTACTAATAACTGAACACCTTTATTTTTATTTGTTGGACACACCTCAATAGACAGTTAAATTTAAAATGTAACATTAAAGGGTAGGCAAATCATAAAGTGGTTGATTATTATTTAATGAATGTGTATTTGAATTTGAGTTTGAAAGGAAACCCAGCCGCAAATTACAAAAGTTACAACTGCGAACATCCACCAGCTGCTTCATCGAGCTACATCAGGGAAAATTCACGAAAACAGAAACATTGGGTCATTAGAAGTGGGGCCTTAATTAATACAAAAGACTTGAAGGTCGCCCGAAAAGGTTTTTCTTGGAAATTCACCAAAGACCAGGAAAAAGTTGTCAACTCATTTTAGCGGTTCGAATCGCTGTAATTAAGCGGCTTCAAGGAACTCAGAGGCCTATGGGAACCTTGATGTGTTAAATAGAGGCGATCGCTGTTCAAAAAAAACAAAACTGAATGTGCGTGAAACGTCCATGGGCCTTTGTGTCCGTCTCTGAGATTGGTGTGAGCCATTAACATCCGATTACAGTGTCCGAACACGTACCCCAGACCATCAAGATGCGTAGGCACATAATACAAGAGAGAGAGAATTATTCAGAAGATATGCATATTTGGCCCTCAAAGGCGTGAACTTGAAAATTTTACAAACAGGGTATCATCAAATAACTCCGGCACTACAAATTCGATTCCACCGGCTTAAAACCCTTCATAAGTGTCACCGCGAGGTGACATTAATCTCGTACGAGCCGCAAGAAACGGAAATGGCACACCAATGCTAACTGGTGCCGTGTCATCCAGAGGACATGGACAGAGACAGGAACAGGAATAGGAACAGGGCTCAATTGCCTATCAGCATTGCAATTAAAATCAAATGTGTGGATAACCAGGAAACAGGAACCTGCCTGCAGAGAGAGCACTCTTTGACATTTCACATTTGACAAATACTTAACACTATTTTCCAGACTTAATAAACCCGACTTCGTTGACTTTGCCACCGCAAACGATGAGGGCTGGAGGGACGGTGAGGATGAAGCAGGAAAAGGTACGGCAATGATTGATTGCCGTAGAGCCGGAGAGCATCGCATCATTTCCTTTTTACACTTGACAGGAAATGCATTTTTAGTTGGCGCTGGCGAAATGAGCATAGCATCGGTGTGTGCTGGCCGGAAGGTCGAAATGGATGAGGATGAGCCAGGGGTGGCGTGGAGATAGACGTATAGAGGAAAAGGAGATGTACGTATGAGTATGCAAACGAAATCACAGCTAGTGGCGTGAAAGGTAACTTGAGGGGCGTGTGGTGTGGCAGAGCAGACAAATGCAAATGCCAGTGCATGTGCCAGTGCTAGTCAGTGCACTCCATGCCAGTTTTCGCAGACAATTTACAGAATCGCACATAAACATTTTGCGGGAGTGTGGGTCTGCCTTCGGCCATTGAGCAAGCCGTTCGAATGGAAAGGCAGTCAAGGTGGCCCAGAGTCCTTGGCGTAAAAGTTTCCTTGCACTCGCATACGCCTTAAAGTTGAAAACGGAAAACGGACAACTTTTTGGCCAATCAAGCAGGTACTGTAGCCACAATCACTGGCAACATCTTAGGCCAATTAAGGGACAATCTGCCATCGGTGGGCAGTTTTGGCTTATCGATCAAAATTAAAGAGCTCCCCAACCCACATATGTCTACGCATAATCACCTTTCCGCATTCTATGAATGAAGTACACACACACATCGCACAACGGACAGCTTTATAATTGCCTCCCTCGGACTCCCTGGCTAAGACAAACGACCCGAAGCCAATCTTATCCATGACCACGCCTTTGTTTGACACCAAGATGCCGACAATGACAACAAATGTCGCCCCAGCCCAGCACCATTAATCCATCAAAATCGGCGTTGAAGCTGAAATCAAAATATGCGCCGCGGGTCGCTACAGGCTTAGGGGCGAGAGGGCGTGGCAGACGTTAAAGGTTCTGAACTGAAGTTTGCAAAAACAAGAATAATAACGAAGCAGAGGATGTATGCATGAGAAATACCAGAAACTTTTAACTATTTAGCGCATTTTATGAAAGTTGTGCGAAGCTTGTCGGAGGGAACCGGATGTATGAGGGATTGTGTCCAGTGTTTCCATAATTATATTTTCACGTAAATTAGAATTCTGTTAAACAGACGCCGGTCTTTAAAGGAACTCAAGGAAACTTGGTAATCCCTAAATAGCTCTAGGCAGAAAACTAACCCCTTTCGCAGTCACCCCAAAATGGACATGGCGACCACAATTTCCATCGGGTGCTCTAATAAAGAAATTAATCAATTTAACGATACGATTAGAGTGGAGTCGAGTGACGTCAACGGACGTGGTATTTGTCTAGGTCGAGTTAAAAAATTGACTTCGAGTCTGCCGCACGCTTCTAGGTGATTTATTTCCATTGATTTTTTGCTCCGTTTTCAGTCTCAGTGCTCCTTCGTCTGTTGTCGCTGGCTGAGCTTAAAGATTATGCAATCAATAGCCATTCCAAGAGAACCGACCATTCCGAATCGACGGCTTTGTGGCCCATTGACGCCGAGTGTACAATGTGACGCCTACAACGTCAACGCTGGCTAATTAAAAAGTTGCTAAGCGGATTTTGTTGCTGCTCCAGAATGAAAACATTCCGTCAGGGGACCCACTCCCATAACAATTCATTAATGAAGCCTGAGTCGACTCCAAGATGCAAACTAATCAACATAAATTGCATTGAGATGAGCCAATGGAAAACCCAAGCTAATTGCATTCTAATGTCAGTTGCAAAAATTTAGCAGTAATACTCAAAGGAAGCCCAAGGGTTAGATTATGTCGGAGTTATATGCCTGAATTCAATTGAAATGAAATTCAAGCATATTAACCCTGTATCCCAAATTAAACTAATAAACTTTTCAGACACACAATGTCAGTCACCCACAAACTGGATACAATATTAACATACATACATACATATGTCTACTGGTAAGTACATACATACATACGTACTCATACATACATATGTATGTACTCATGCTTATTCAGATGTGCTTGTATGTTCGAGAATACGAGCTAGGGATGCGACACCGCGAAGAAAAAATCGTTACTCAAGAGCTTGAGCTAGGGTCCGCCCGCTCTCATATTGTTTGCCCCACCCGCATCCCCATCAGAGCGCGCTGAAATGTACTGGGTGCGCTGATATTTGCCGCGCGGAATATTTTAATTAAAAGCAATTTCTACAATGTCAAACAACGTCAACGCACAACGCAACAGAACAGGGCATAAAGTGTTTTTCATAGCCATAAACTGAGGGAATGAGAGCAAGGATGAACTGCAAGAGCAGGAGCAGGATGCTTTTATAGGGTCTGACGCGTGTGCTGCTGATGCTACTGCCGATGTTAAAGTGTCAACAAGTTGATGATGTAGGTGTCGCTGGCATGTTGACTGCCACGGCCGGAGAGCGTCAAGAACGGCATCCTTGGTTCAGAGACAAAGGCCAATCAATATGCAAAGCAGTCAATATTTAAAGCGGCGAAAGGTGCCGGTGTTGGTTCTGGTGCTGAAACCAGTGCAGTGATTATCTGCCACACTTGGCGATTGTCGGAGGCGTCGACGGCCCTAAACTGCCATTGTTTGACTATTTGCGAAACAAGGAGTCAGGCAGGGTAAGTCGCTGGCAAAGGTGCAGCCCAGCACACGAACGAATGCCTGAATTTTCCAATGACAGAGCATCGCAACCAAGTGCAAGGGCTCTGAAGCTTTTTAGGCATAAACAAGGGCGTCGGAGGAGTCTGCACTTACCATGCCAACGACATTGTCTGAATGGTAGTGACTCCTGGCAGCAGACACAAATGCAATCAATTCTTACAACTATTGTTGTGTATGTGTGAGTGAGAGTGTGTGTGTGTGTGTGGATGATGCCAGACACTCAAAACAATCAGGGCTCAAAAACAGCATGAATGATGTGTCAGATGACGACGCATGTCGTGCGCCAGTCTCCTCCTGCCCTCCCGTACACACTCTACTTAACTCCTTCCGTTTCCACTTCCACTCTACTTCAGGTTGTACTTTTTGCTGGCACTTAAGCGCCTTTAAATATGCAGCACAGTCAAGCGTAGACACTCTCGACCAAGTTTGTTGTTAGCACAGATTGCTGCTGCATAGTTTAAGTCCTGTCTCGAAAGCTCTGACAAGCGGCTGTGAGGAAGATATCATCCCACATGCTGAACCCACGAGCTTGAACAGCGACACCTTAAAGAGTTATGGTTGTGTTTTTCGGAAAACAAAATAATAAAATTCGGAAATCCAAGCCCCGTCGACAGTCGATTGGAATTGGAAAATTCCATTTTATATACGATTTTATGATAAGATAACTAACGAAATGCATTTTCTCAACTCGCCGCTTGCTTATCTCACTCGGAAGAGCAGAAAGGAAACTTTTCCGAGCATCCCAATATCCCATTCAGTAGAGTTGGTGTGTATTGATTCCTGTGCTGTTTTAAATTAAGCTGCTAAAGTGCAAAAGGACCGAGAGAGAGAGAGAGAGAGCCAAGGCTCAGCAGTGTAGCAACGCAACAGCAGTCATTGACCGCATACATTTTTTAAATGCTCACACAAGAATTCTACAGAATTTATATTTTGTTTGAAAATTGTTTTCCAGTTTTCGGCTAGTGTATGAGGATGTTTAAAGTTGTGGATGTTGCTGCCGCTTTTATTTATGCTTTGCCATCTAGAAACACAAAAGTTTGCAGTGGCAAGGAGATTGATGTTTGGTTTGGGAAAAATTAAAATGTATGTATATAATTTGTTTGAATTTAAATAATACACAGAATATACTTATAACCACATTGAAGGGAATTTTCCAATTAAATTAAAACCAATTTATTTAGTTCTACCGGGAAACAGCTAATTTTCTGGACTATCTTACGACTTAAGCAGATGAATAGTTTCGATTATTTAATTCTTTATTTAGAATATTTCCCAGTCGAGGCCAACCTGGCGTATACTTTGTCATCGTGGCACTTAATCCTAATCCCCAGAAATATACATCAAATTAAAAATGCGGCCTGCTCGCCAACCGCCTCCATCATCGAATGAGCACAAGTCCCTAAGCTGAAATTCCATAAATTACAACCCTGGACCCGCCCACAATTTGACCACAAACTCAGCCTTCAACTCCCTGTGCCACATACACGTTCGTATGGTTTGTTGCTCATATGCTAATTGCAATGGACATGTTTTTGTTGGGTTAGCGGGCGCACAGTCGAGTTAATTTCATTGCTGAATTGTGACTCAAGGGCAATATTAACATGGAAATTATGAACATGCAGGGGCAATGAAAAGTGACAGCCGCCAAAAAAACTACAACAACTCCAACAATACTTACAATACAAACAGGCCACTAAAAACAAATTGCAAAATTTCCAACGAAGCCAACATCCAGGGGCTAGGGACCGTTCCGGAAGCGGCCGCAGTGCGCGCCCTTAGCTTAGAACCAGTACACAAAAACAAAGAAATTCATTTCTATGGAGCAAAAATGTTTGGGATGTGGAGCTTAGCACTGACCGACGAAACCGACCCCCAGCCTGGTCCGAGCACGAAGAGCACCACTACGAATACGTGTGCAGAGATGTCTAAAAATTTCGCCGCAGCGGTGCACACTGTTCAGTGACCAACCGTTGACAATGTCCTGCTCTGGTTATGTTATGGTGCTGGTTCTAGTTGTCAACTGGTATCGCTTGAATTGCATATTTTGCGGTGTTTAAACAACGAAAACAATGCAGTCCCCCAAGCTGCTTCGAACCAACCAACACCAACAAAAAGCATAAAGTGGTGCAATTTTATATATTGCATAGCTCTATGATTTATGCCATCATCATAATAAATTCATATGATTTATATAGGATGCCTAAGGCGAGCCAGGCCAGGCCAACACAAGCAACTAGCATTATTTTCGGTAGCTGTACTAGTTACCAGCTACCAGTTCAAATTGCTATTTCACATTAATTGTAATCCAGAGGATGCATATACTCACAGGCACGCTCAGGCATAGACGCTCGTGCCTGTGGTTGGCTGGGTGTAAGCTGGCAAATTCATAACTTTTGACAGTTTTGGGTTGGCATTTGGCTGTCCATTCGACAGTTTTAATGTTGGCACAATATACAGCAGACTTTCGGGCAGCTTGGGAAAAGTATAGAGGTATATGAAAAGTCGCTATCGCCATAGTTAGGTCGTAGTATGTCTACCTACAAAGTGCCACCTACTATTGGGTTATTTGAGGCGCGATTTTACAAGGATCAGAATTGATTTTTCTGCCCAAACTTTAACCGTCTCTGGAGCATCCACGCCGAATTTCAAGGGATGTAGAGCGAACTCATGGTTTTCATCAAATTGAAAACTGGCCAAGACCCAAAACTTTTGCAGCAAATTGGATGTCAAACTTATTCAGACGTTTTCCTTGCCTGTCCGTCTGTTGCGACTATGACTGTATCTGACGTCGCACTTATGAATATGCAAATTCCCAGACAAGATGCGTCAGGTGTGACGTCAAAGACGTTTAGTTTATTAAACTTTGGCTGCCCAAGAAGCCCAGAGTATGCAACACTTAATTAGCAAACTAAATGCGCAGCCCGACCAAAAGTTTAATGAACCTACGACGCTAAAACCGAGGCTGAGGATGCGGAAGAAGATAAGGGCTCAACATGCGTACAATAACTGAAATCAAAAGCAGGGCCCGCACCGAACAGGAACAAACAGTGCTCCCCGCCCCTCAGGCACTGTCTGCACAAATTAGCCAGCACAAGGCGCAAAAAGGATATACGAAAGTGGTCAACAATTACACTAGGGCGAGACCGGCCGAGGCCGGGGCTGGGTCCAAAGCCGAGAGCAAAAAGCAGAAAGAGGCAAGCGAAGGCGCCAAGAATAAACGTCAAACGACTTCAATGAATGACATTTAATTATTTCATCAAGAAAGCAAATAGCCCAAGGGCCACACAATCAACTTTTCCCGAGCATAAGGCACAATACCTCGTTTTCCTTTGGAAATAATAAAGAGAAGCTAAACAAGTGGGTAAAACAGGACTGCTCCTTGAAGAAAACCAGACAGACATCCGTGGCTGTTAATTTGCGACAGTTGATTGTTTTTTATCCCTGCAAGGAACAGATTGGCAGAGCTCATCCATGTTAAAGTACATCTTGACCTTTAGACTTGTGTAACTCTTAATCGCAATGAATAAGGTTTTTCTGACCTCACCCAGCCCAGCACTCCCCCATCAATTAATCACCCACGCGAACAACCCAAGTATCTCGTATGACTATGAAAGGACACTGAAAAAAATCTATAACAGAGGCGGAATGCATCCTTTATCAAGAGAGTGATTGTGATTCCCCCTACCTTAGCGAAGCTCAGGGATACTTGACAGTTTGAACAGTCAACGAGCTGGTCCACCATCGCCTATGGCCGCCGGTCCGTCCCTGGTGCTGGTGCTCCTGCCAGTGACAATTACGCAAATTGTTGTTGTCATTATGTAAACACTTGTTTATGTCAAATTTGACATTTGATACGAACGCATGCTGACCAGCAGACGTAGAAGCAAAGCAGTCTTCAACAAGAACATCGCTAAGGGCACTAGCTGACCGTGTACTGAAGCAGGAGAGCGCGGCCGTGGCGCAATATGTCAAGCGGCAGGTGAACTTGGACATGTCCATGTTACACTTGATTAAGTAGGCGCTGAGTTCGACGAAATGCTTTTTAGATGGACCTGGCCGTGGACCTACACTCTCAGACAGCGCTTTCTGTGGTAGATGCGGAAGAGCGGGGTCCTTTGTCGAGTTGACACGATGCGAACGACGTGGGGCAGTGGAGGTCACAGGACGTACCAAATTATTGACAGCACGACGAGCTTGGTGTATAGTGCCTGGGTTCTGTGTGAGTCACTGCGCATACACAGACGTGGATATACCTGCGTACGAGTATGTATGGAAATGTGTGTTGGTTGATTAATTAGACGCAGATGCTCCGTAGGCGTTTCCTCCTGTCCATAGCTTCGTGGTTGTTGGGAAATAAGTGTGTGGTTGTCTGTGTCACGTGGGCTGTGCACTATGCGATTGAGCGCGTCATAAGTCGCTGTTAGATGGGTCATGGCTGTGGCTCATTAGCACAAAAAAAAATCAAAGAGAAGACTGACCAGCCATGTCCTGCTCTTGGAGCACTTGGAATTTTTCCAGACCTTATTCAATTTGTATGGCAATCAATGAAGCAGCGGAGAGACGAAGGCAGGTGCTGGGGGCTTGGCTGAGAGCCTGTTGACACAACATTTGTAAAAAATAGAACTTATCCAGCCAACTGGTCAGCATTGTAGCGAGTGGAGAAGTTGCATTTCAGCACCAGTTCTCCTTGGCTGCATCTGAACGGAATCCCCATTCGGACCAGCCGTCTTATTACCAATTACCAGCTTATATCATTCACAAAATACATTTATCTTTGCCCCGACCGGTCTCAGAACGAAGTTGCCAATCGAATGAATAAATATATTTAAACAAATGTTCAAGCATTGCCAAGTAAAATGTCCCCTTTTTCTGGGATTTTACTTTAGTGCTTAAACAATAAGATTTGTTTCTTTATTCAACCCTTTCGCTTCCTTCCAGATCTTGCCCATAAACTCTTCCTATGACTGTCCGCATTCGTTTTGTCCCCCTCTTTCAGGCAATGGCCACCGTAAATCCCTCCTTTCAACTGCTCACAATTTTCACAATGCAATTTCAATGCGTTTTATCGAATGCTTCTTGTCTGCCAAACGTCATACACATGTTCCATGTTCAACAGTGTGTATGTATGTACGAGTATCTGTGTCGAGTTGTTGCCATTTTGTTGCATACAAAAGTGCACGCTCATCGGCAAATTGAATTTATGCGCTACAGGCACTGGGAAAAACTCTCAGAGAAGAGTCGGGCAGGGACAAGCATTGATTTCGTCATGTCAGTGGATGGGATGAAAGGGTGGGGGACGGGGGATGGCAGTCCAGGGCAAGTGCACAGATTGTGCACACTGTATGCGCATAAAATCCTGTCGTTTTGGCACCCCATCAAGTTCTCACACAAATTCCCTTGCATATTACATTCAGCGGGGCACTTCAAGGAAGGGGTAATTCTGCAGTTAGCTGCGGATTGCCTATTGGCATCAAACGTATCGGTGGGTTTAGTCGCATTGAAGATGGGGCTTAACGAATTGTTGCAAACTGACTCTGTATATCAGTTGGATTAGAGAAAGCAGACGCTGAATCATTAATTATACCTCCTACAAGCTTTTAATTGTGCAGGTTAGTGGAACATTAAATACTAAACAGTCGACGCTTAGATCTCTTCCTCCTCCTCTTCCTCCGGTTTGACCACCTTGGGTTTGGGCTTACGCCTTGATGGGCCCCGAACACGTGGTGGTCTTTTGGTTGTTGTGGATTTCGGTTTCGGGTTCTCCAGCTCATCGAGCTCCGCATCAGTTAAACGATCCTTGTACCAGTCAGCACTAGCAAAAAAAAAAAGCGACAGGAGACGTGAAATATGGTTAAGGTGACCAAGTCGAACAGATATACAGCTCATACCAGTCAGGAACCTTCCGCGCCCAGTCACAATTTTTTGTATCTTCGTCGAATACCTGGCCAAGCTTGCAGCCATTGCGACGGGGCAAATCGCCATTGACGCACACATAGAAGAACTGACAGTCGTCGGGATCTGCGTAGCGTGGATGGGTTACAGCAATGCTTTCGTTCACCTTGGGACACGAAAACTCAAAGATGTCCTCCGACTTGCAGCCAGTTACGCCCACTTCATCGGGCCACGTGCAGATTCCGGTCTTGGGATTGAAAACCAGGCCTTGGGGGCAGGTAATCATGTTGAACTGGCCATTGACGCAGAAGTAAAACTTGTCGCAAATACCGGGCTTCTCGTGGCCAAAGTATCCATTCTTTCGCGGGCAGTGCTGCGAGGGCTGAGGAGTTTCTGTGGGTGGGTAAAATTTTGGCCATCTAAAAATCACAAAGCAAAATAGTAGTATTCCCCTTAGCCATCTCTTCCATTTATAAACTCTGTTAATGTACTTTCTACAAAACAGAACATTTCTCAGCTAAGCTCGTACGATTCTATGCCCAACATCCTGGTCATAGAAACCGTTTTTTCTGTACTTCTATGAATTCATTACGTTTTCTATCCGCCTGCGCAAATGGTAAGCATACAAATGTATATTGTTCTGAATACATACATATATATATGGGATACTTAGTATAGTCATATGTCAACGAGAGACAAAGGTAATTGAAATTGCTAATGGGCCTGCAGAATGTGCATACTAATTGCTTTGATGGTTGGCAAATAATTTATTTAAAAACTAAATTTAAGGTAATATTTAATATTACACGAAAGACAGAAATAATTTGCCACCGGTTTATACTTTTAGGTAAAACTGTTTGGCCACACCGTTCCTAAATCATCTCCCTTTTACTGCGTACGAGTAACTTTGCCAGGTATGATACGGGGTAGGAAAACTTTAATAAAGTATTCTGTTGAAAAGTTTCAAGGATGCTAGGATCTACACGTGGCAAATGTCAAAGAATTCTCTTTACATTTAAAGCTGCGGGAAGCCAATTGGGGATGTTGGGCTTAAAATGTCGATGGTCCCACCAGCACCAGGGAAATAATAAAATCACGAATAAAACAAGTCTACTGAGAAGCGAAAAATAAAAACAAAGCACCGTACCGAAGACTTGAGCCTCGCGACCAAAGACCTATTGACGACAACAATTTAGGTTAACCGCCTCGCATGCCGTTTGCATAATAAATAAGTTAACAAAAAACGCAGCCAGAAGTAACGAGCAAATAAGTGCGGGCACGCAGCGCGTTTATGGGTTGATTTTGGCCAGGAAAGAGACTGAAGCAGGGCCCGGTTTAAATATAGCACAGGGCGTGAGATTTTTTGCTGCACGTTGCGGTGCGCATACGTAAGGAAGGGGAATTTGCGGCAGTTTACAAATTAAGTAGAACTGGCTCTATACTCACGTAGCTTGGACCGTTTGGTGCAATCGATGTTGTAGGGTAAGTCGCACTTCTCCTCGATAGGCGTATAGTCATTGAAGACCATGCCATCAGCACAGAGCCGTTCCGTGGGTACACCATCGCTGCAAGTGCATAGAACCGTCAATCATATAATCTTTCTTCTCACAGTTTCAGTGGTAGCTTCCAGCATGCAATATTACACATACGCCCCATACATCCCAAACCAATCAGCTTCCTTGAAAATTGACAATTTGACACTTACAGACAGGCGTAGTATTTATCGCACTGCTTGCTGTCCGGGTAGAAGCCATTTGCCTCCGGGCACTCCTCGCTGGGCTCGTATTCTACCGCCTCCTGCTTGCGCTTGGGCACAACTGCCGCCTCCCCGACCGGGTCACGATCGCGTGGAGGAAAATGGCGCTGCGATGGAGGATGACCCGCACCAATGCGGAATTGTCCACGATACTTCGCTTGCTGGGCGAGCGTCGTTGTGATGCCTGTGACGAGAAAAGACCGGTTAATTAAACATTAAGGTGGTTTAAAAATTTTGCTCAGTGTAGCCTGCACGTTTAGTTTTGTTGTTTTTTTTTTTAATATTTTAGCTCAACTTTTCCACTTTGTTCGCAAGAAACCCGTTTTGAACATCTACAGATATGTATATGAGGTAGTGCCTTGCTCCGTTGGCTGTTACTTTATGTTGGCTCATATTGCGACATGGGCTAAGCGGTCAAGCGACCTTAAAAGTGAAAGTAGCTTTAAAATATTATTGTCTATGATTATAAACAGCTGTTTTCAGCGGCATCAGCTGTGGGCCACGACGGCTTCGATGTATCTCAGCCTTGAACCGAGCGAAGAGATGACTGCACACACAGTCTCAATCAGCAGAAAACCAAGTTTAAGCCATGCACTTCCGACAAGTTGCAAAATTACACAGACAGGCAACAACTGCATCAACAGCCAGCGAGTACGGAGCACTCTTCAAGGTAAACCACTCCAATCAGGCGTTGCAAAAAAATAAACACGCAAACGCAGTCGAGAAACAAGAAAAGACTATTTCAATTTTTGTGTCGCCACCGCCGCCGCACTCAACAACAACAATGCCATCAAGTTGCTGATGTTGCTGTCGACTGGCTGACATTCGATTAAACGTTAATAAAGAAACAATTCCACACAGCAATTAGTGCGTGAAGTGTCGGCAACATTTAAGCCAGGCAGCAACTACAACCAGAACCACGCCGATGCTCATGCCGTTGCAGCTGTCGCTTGTCATTGAAACATGTTTCGTACACGACCTGGGATTGGAAAAAACCTAGAAACAAAAAGGAAAAAGTAGCTCTAGCTTTCATAGTTGAGGTTGCGCAATACTCTAATGAAACAGTACTTAAAAAATATAACAGCGAAATGACTCAGGACTTTCCTCATGCTGTGGGAACGACTTGACTGAAATTAGTTGTTGCTAATTCTTAATTAAACAGTGTCCCTAACTGCGGGATATTTCACATCATTCATTGAGAACTTCATCACAAATTTTGGTCATTCCTTAAATCTGTAGATGTCCAAGGGCATTTCCTTTTCGGTATGCCACTGATATGAAGCTGTTCTTCTTTTTTATGGGACTTTTATGTTGGCTGCAGTATGAGTGTGTCAAGCCGAGCGTCCCAGAGCGTGTTCTATGCGGTTTGAGTTGCTAACTTGGACCCGGCTCTGACAATCGCTCTGACAGTTTGTCAACAACTTTGTCACAGAGTCAGCCTGGCCTGTCGAAAACGAGGGCCCTGTTCAGCCCGTTCCTGGCCCGTTTGACTTGGTTTCCAGTCCGGTTAAACTAGATTAATTGACTGCCTATGCCAGGGCTTGGGCCTGCTCTGATGTGCTGCTAGACTTTTTTGTGCTCCGCTTTCTTTCGGCTATTAAATTCCAGTCACACACGTTGTGGGTGTTGAGCCGTCATCTTAGGGGAAAGGTGCATACAGCATGCGTGTTAAGTTCAATGAACATTAAATAGATTAAAAATAAACAGATTGAAGCACTTTTTTCATGTTATTCATTGAACTGATGCGAGTTTGATATTGGACCCCACTCAGAAAGCTCTTCAGAGGGGTTGAAAAATTGGGTAATTGAATGGTAAATTTCCTCCAACATTCGTCCAGACATTATTCGTATTTTAGGATAAAATGTCAGCACAACCCGAAAGCAAAATAAATTATGAACTCTTTGCATATGTGTGTTTCAATCAAATTAAAAATTTTCCATTGTTTCGAGAAGCTTCGCATTCACGCAGCACGAAAAGAGTTTTTCCGTCAGATGAATGTAGATTTAATTTATTCCATTGCTGTATGCATATATCCCTGCATTGTGCAGCAGCTCCGAATTTCAATACATTCAATTATGAACTGCCACAATTTGCAATATTTTTCATGGCCATTTTAATGTAATTACAAAATTCGGCTTATGCCAATGCACACGTTCACGCCCTCGCACGCAACAGTTGCCTGCATATTTATTCCGACGAATTAACAATGTGAAATTTTAATGCTCTGCATATTTGGAGACAAACAAATTGTTAATGAGCTTTCACACAATAAATGAGCATAAAATTTGCCAGAAATTAAATTCCTGAATTTCCCATTGCCCTTTCAGTTGCAGCGCCACGAAACCATAGCAAACTAACCAAAAACCAAATGCTATGCAAATTGACAACTACAACAAGTGTCACAATGCCCACGATATACAGGGACTTTTGTGTCTGGTACGTACAGATATTTACACGTGTATTCTGCCATCGAAATCGGACACAAATTTGACATGATTTGAGGGCAACAGTGCAGATATGCACATAAACAAAAGCACAAATAATGTTAACAACAAAATGTTCAGCTTAGATGTAGCATGAAAAGTTTTTAAATGTTTGGCTTAGCCCAACATTTGCATATTATTCCCGTAGCCATTTGTTGGATTGTTTATTTGCATTTGGTATAACAATTAGATGGCGATTGTGTGCAATGTGCAATGTGCACAGCATTAAAGTCAGAATAAATAATTTAAACATTGGTGTATATGCAGCATAGTGTGTTAATGACGTATTATTAATGGGGAAATGCAATTAAGAGCTTTTTCAGACTTACCCACGGTCAAAGCCAGAGCAAATATGCAAATTTTCATAAGCGCCATTTTATTAGCCGACGTAAACCTGCACAGACAGATAGTTTAATTTAAAAACTGCAATTAATATTCTTTCAGGCACTTTAAAGACATTTAATGAAATCCGAAAGCTTTTCCGATCATTCCAGTAATTAAAATTCACTGTGCATTATATTTTCTTCTTTTTCACTTCGTCCGCTGTTGGACTGAACTCACCAAACTTCTGCTTTGGGCTGGAAGCTGGCTTTAAACGAATCTTTTAATATTTCTCATTCGGCCCACATGCTGCTGGAATCAACTGAATTTGTTGCTGGATTTGCCGTTGGCATTCTTAGCTTTTACTCACTGATTCACTCAGCTTGCATGAGCACAACATTTTTTCTCTCTGCTCTTGGACGGCGACGGCGATCGAAAGCTTTTCTGATTATCTGCTCTCTACGAGCTTTTGGCGATGGTCGCGCATGCTCAGTTATAAAGCACCAGCATTTTAAGACAAGTCAAACTTAAAGAGAACAATTCAAAAATTGTGTAAAGTAGGGTAACACGGAATGAAAATGAAACAACCTAACCTAACCTTTGAATTTAAAAACATTTCTAAAAGCCTATTCAACCATGTACCACTAACATAAACTATGCCAATAAGCTGTAAACAAATGGGAGCATCGTCCTTAGAAACATGATCGACCGCAATGAGCTTCCAAGGAAAGCAGTATGTACACAAATTTCAGTAGGAAACGGAGCCAGCCAGGCTATTTTACAAAGTTGTAACGAGCATATCCACTCTAGAGCAGGAAGGGAAATTTGTCAAAAAGACGACAGGACGTGCTCCATTTAGGGCAGGCATCGATGATTTGCATTTTTGAAATTAAACAAAAAATATGACAAAATGTCGTACACAAGTTGGCTTCGCCTGGCCTGAATGTCGGCAGGTGGAGCTGCTCCTCTCCTGCATATTCAGACTACGTTTGCTGCATCATTGTGCAGGCACAAAACACATTTAACTTGTCAAAGCTGTGCTTGCCACACAGCCTTCTTGCGCACGACCTTTCCGGGCTCGTTTTCCAGCTCCTTGGTTTTCATTTGCCTGTCATTTTGTGTGTAATAATTGTGACAAATTGTTCTTTTCTCGTCCTCCGGCTGGGGAGGACTGTTACACATCAAGAGTTACAAATTTAAGCAAGATTTCAAGCAAAATTATATAAGCTTTTTATATAAATGGTATAATTAAATGGAATGGCATGAACAACGATAGATCGTATTTAAGAAATGTTGCGTGCAAATGCACAAATCAGACGCGAAACAAATCGTCCCTATCCATAATCCTGCGATACGTTGGAAAAATATCATTCTTTTTTTCCATTCCACTTGTGATGCTATGCTGGGTCGCCGACAATTTAATAGAAGGGAATCGCTTATCACGATTTTGGCCGTATTGGCAGCGATTACACAAAGCGCCTACACAATGCAATGCAACAATGGTATAACAATCAGGAGTGAAATTAAAACGTTACGCTTGCAGAAATTTAGTTTTTGTTCTCCCAGGGTTCAGTAGAAGCTATTTGGAATCCGTACGATTCTATGACACCCGCTTCAATGCGTCCGTCCATTCAGCTTATGCGCCGCAAAGTATGCGGTGGCAGTTTCCAAGTGGCCGTGCTGTCTGCTGCTCTCTGACTGTTAACTGCTGACTGCGGTCGAAAACTTTACCAAAAGCTAATCATAATTTCTTGCTGATAGTTTGTCCAAGTCCTTGTGCACGGTTCGCCCACTTTCCTTGCCCCGAGACTCGCCCCAGCATGCACTTTTTATCTATCCTCCGCTTTATTATTATTTTCAATTTCTGGGAACCGCAGCGCCCTAAGCGCAGCGTTATTGTCGTATAATTGAATATAATGGCAATAGCAATGGGGGATCCGTCTCCAGGGGGTATTCAATGGGGGTGGTCTTACTCATTGTATTAGCCGTCGGTTATCCGACAGTTTTCTGCTGTGTCCGCAACAATACATTCGCCCAGGGATATGCATGTGATTGGGTGCTGCTCATTCACCGCATTTGGTATCCATTAAGTATCGAATAGAACCTACAGAGTATTTTTCAAATATATAGGTTACATCTTTTTGCTGAATTTTTACTGGTTTAAACCCGGGTGATTTTCACTTAAATCGATTGCCGTAAAGTATCCAATGATTTATATCATAATCCTGTCACATGCTTTACTGATTCAATACATAAACTCCTGGGGGCAACCACCAACGCGCTCGAATCTTCTGCCCTGCCCGTCCTGTCCTGTCCTGGGCATATCCGCGTCATCTGCCTGTCAGCGAGTCGATTTTGAATTGTCAGTGCCATGCCACACGTGTCACGTGCGTCATTGGACCGCTATTACACGGCAGCAACTTGCCTCTTGGTTTGGATCGTTGCTGTCATGGCTGCCTGTTGTTGTTTTGCCTCTTTTCCATTTTTAATTAATGAGCAACAACGGTGCGTGGCGTGCCCCACAGGGCGCCCCACACACCCAAAACAGATGGGGGAGTGGGTACTGGCAATCTGCAAACTGCGAGATAGCTGAAAATCTGAAACTAAGCCTCTGGTTGGTCATGTTTGAAATTCATTGTCTGTGTGCTCGTTTGTCTGGCATAAGTCCCTTTAGTTGGGCTTCAGCATTTTTAATTGGGATTATACATAGTTTGGTTTACATAAGTAGGTGACTGAAAATTTAAATGACAATTTTCAATAAACAATGACAGTCTGCCCTGGTTCGGTGCATTGGCTCTGGGGTCTGCCACTAAGCAGATCAGTAGATAATGCAGGCCCACTGAGTAGGGAACACATTTCTGCTATTTCCGCTTATCAACCTCTGTTCAGGCGTGCTATTCCTGAATCAACATCAAGTGGCCCAGGAGGGCAGTATAAAGCATAACATAAGTAAATACCCATGCAGGTATGATGTTCAGATGTAAGTGCTCCACACTGTCATCTTGGATCACAGCCCGTGGTAC
The DNA here is from genome assembly GCA_037356375.1 of Drosophila affinis. Classification (NCBI taxonomy): domain Eukaryota; kingdom Metazoa; phylum Arthropoda; class Insecta; order Diptera; family Drosophilidae; genus Drosophila; species Drosophila affinis. The sequence goes on from CM074800.1 coordinate 188,653, forward strand.
TATACAAGACGGCGTCGCTCACGGTTCTGCCGGTTCAAAACCATGTCGCGATAGTCTTGCGGTTTCCACAGGTTATGACATTTCAGGTCAGCTTCGTTAGCTGGCATGTAGGCAAAGAAGGTGTTCCGGATATATCCCCCCAGGTGGGAGCTACCGCGCAGGGCCAGCCAAGTGAGACGCGTTTCCTCTAGAGCCAATTGATTAAGGGGGGTGTAGCATTCCATTTTTATTTGCTTGGCTTTGCACGTGAGGATTTTTTTGTGTGCATAGCTGACCAAACCCATGCCTATGCGAGTTTTTACATTTAGCGCTTTTTTCTGACGGGCCATATTCCTTAGACCGATTTTTTCGATGAGTTTAGACGAGGAATTCACCATCTTCTCCAGCTCCTTGTGTGTGTATGTCTTTCCATAGCGTTTCGACACCCAATCTATCAGCATGGGCAGCTTGTGTGAATTGGGAAATGTCGCTAAAATATATTTGGGATTTGACTTCATTACCTTCAGGGCTGACTTTAGCAGTCCCTCTATCTGTTGCCTGTCATCCGGATTAATGAGCTTCAAGTTCGGCACCGTCCTCGAATCAGACTCCTTTTTTGTTTCAGCTGCCATTGCAGTTTCTTTTGAGGCGGCGTTTTCCCTAAAAACTCCCATAGCGCAGATTGCAGCCGCTCTGAGCACAGCTTTCGAGGACCATTCATTATCAATCTCTGGCAGTGGACTAGCACCGTTGCTCTTGGTTAGAGCGGCAATGCAAAGTTTCTCGATTAGCGGCTGCTTATCCTCCAGATCCACGGGAATATCTTTCGATTGCGGCTCCACGTCTAGTACGTCACGAAGTCCTTGTGGATTGAATATCTTGAAGTAATCAAACTCTATGCCATGGTCGGTCCTTGTGGTAAAACAGTCTGGCTCTTGGTATAACGGGTCTTTACGTGGACAACGGAGAGTCCGACTGCAGGGAGGAACGAGATCGGTAAGATTTTTGAAGTCAGGGCTGAGAACCTTTGAATCCTCTCTGGTTACCCGTGCCCTTTTCTTTGTGTGCGTAGAGCGGGCCCTTTTACGCGATTTTCTTTTAGGTGGGTGAATTCCCTCTTCGCTTGGTTGAGGCAATATCTCGTCAAAGACCACCAGTTTGCAGTCTCCGGCCCCACATCGGCTGTTTGCAAGGCGACCTCCTTGCAGCTCTACCACTTTAATTAATCCATCATCTAGTGAAACAGGATGGGCTATGGGGTTCGAATCGGTGCCCATAAGCATCGACAAATCGGCCTTGCCAGCTCTCTTCATATGACGCGCGCTTACGAAATGAGTGCACACCTGACAAGTTCCGTCCACTTTCCCAAAGCGAATTTTTTGGACTTCGATCAACTTTCGCTGTGAAAAATGTCGGATCTTTTCGGCTGCGCACTCGATCTCTCTTTCTAGATTCTGTATGACCCGCTTTCGAGAAGCCTTTAAGTCGGAGTCTGAAAAGTCGAGTAGGGACAGACATTTCTGGAAAATTTCCTCGGCCATCTCCTCCTGCTTCTTTGTTGCTGCATCCTTTATCAGGCGATGGGTGCAGCACAGGGACTCTCCCTCCTCAACGGCCGTTTTGGACGGGTCCAAAATCAAGCGATTGAGCTCGTCTGACAGTAGTTTTTTGACCACTCGCTTGGCGGGTGAAAGTTTGTAGTGAGAGAACCATCGCGAGTCCTCCTCTGGAATCTCGAACAGCCCCCTACACTTTTCATATTCGGGAAAACGCAATTTCCTTTCGGGACCTCCCCACTTTTGCATCTCCTTCGCCTTGAATAACTGTGGCCGCGGCAGAGGTGCAAAGTATGGAGTCAGATAATTACCGCGTTGGGGTTTAGTTGGGGTTGCTGATTCGTGCCTTATTTTAGCACAGTCTCCGGGTTGCACCTTCTTCGAGTGCGTGGATGGGGGCAGCAATCGATCCAACTCGCGCAACGTAGCCGGCATATCCAGGTGGGCAATGGCCGAGAGGAGCAACTGTTCGTTCACTGTGAAATTCTTAAGGGAGTCCTTAGTGTCGGTGGAGTTTTTGATCGGCATGTACTCGGCCTCCCAGAGGAAATACAGAAAGGCTATTTCGCTGCCATGACTGATATTCATGATGGCCTTGATTCGGGAAGATGTCACCATAGGCCGAAGGCCTAATTGGTTCATGCAGCGGGCCACGCGATACGTTGACTCCTGTTCCGTGTCGTCCCGCAGGGCATGGAACAGTCTGTCACACGCACTGATCTGGCCCTGCGATAGTCCCCGCAACCAATTTACGCTCGTATTCTCCAAAAACTCTTCCATCTCGGTTCCATTCATTTTGATTTAACTCAACTTCCTCGGCATCAAGATATTTTTGTAAATTAATTTCTTTTTCTTTAAACTTGTTCACTCCAAATTTATACGTATGAGTACTTACTCATATGTTGCTGGGACATGTGACAATTAAAATAGTGAACTTTTTGCTAGATTATTTTTGGGAATTTCGTTTCCTGTCCTCAAAAGCCAACCTTCAGAGATTGAAACCAATGTTAATTACTTCATGGAATACAAATTCCATCAAGGAGTGCAAACCAAATCAAAAGCCTTTTACATTTTAAAACGAAATTTAATTCAATTACGCAGCTTAACTGACCAGCAGAATGTAATAACCGCAAACGAAAGGAGAAAAAATAGAAGACAGCCAGCCAGGACACGCCGCAAAGGCAGGACGGGAAGCGGGAACGACTTGACTTGACTAAGTAAGCGAGCGACTGCCATGCAGCTACATGATTGCATTTGTGCTCTTGGATGTCCTTTGTAATTGTCTGTACTTAAAAACTCATCAGACAAAACGACAACGGCAATGGTCGGGGCCTGCACTGGAAGTGGAATCATGCCCAACCTCAGCATGAGCAGCCGCCATCAACATCATCAGCCGCCATCGCCCTCAAACAGGCCAACAGTTAAGGAGAGTTTTATCAACTGCAGGACAAATATTGTTGCATATCCCAGGCGCAATAGGGCGAGTTGAGCCCGAACTAGTTGCGTGTTGTGTCGTTGTTTAGTTTTGTTAGCACTTTATGCAAAATGGCGACTGTTCCATGTTTGTCTTGTAGTGCGACAACAAGTGGGCAGCACTGATATCCCTTGCCACAAGCCCCAACGCCCCTTGACGGTTGGCGCATGGCGCATAGTATTTAATCAACACTCAGTGGCTTTTTCAGCATTCAAAATGAGTTTAAAATGCTCTTTACAATTAGTCGCATTGTGGTGCGAAGCCTGAGTTATGCACTGAGCGTACACTTTGCATATAAATAAGGCGACAAAACTTTGCTAATGCCCTTGATGAAGTTACTCGCCACGCCCAACACGGCAGCTAAAGAGTGCACGGTGCTGAGGAGTGGGTGTGAGTCCCACAAGCTGCGGCATCTGTGGCATGGAACGCATTTTGCATTTTTAATGGAGACTCAATCTATGCAATTATAAATTTAATGTGCACAATGGAGAACATTCAGTTTTAAGCTGCATAATATGAAGTGCCAACCTAAAGAAGGCAACTTCTTCAGTGGCCAAATTTGCAGTCCTAACAACGTGTCCATAATCTTTCGGTCCTTGGGTTTGGCGCACCAGTAATTTTATAAATTTCAAAAGGTCTCACATTGTCCACCGACCAAATTCTAGGAGTCTTCCGACGAAATATTTACACTCCAATCTCTCTACTCTGGATCCAACCTTCTGCATAGCAGAATTAAAGATATTTCCTGACGTAAAAATGAATGAAAATTGATTCCCTTTTTACTGCGGACTGGCAATTGAATCCATTTTTGTAATTTTATTTGCGTATAAATAAAGGATATGGCAGCCACAAAGCTTCGACCCAACTTCGACTACAGGTGGACGGACAGGACATGCCAGGGCAAATCATACAAAACTTCACAGAGGATTGGGACTGTCAAATTGGCTCACCATACTATCATCCACCCATCCAAATATACACTGCAAACCCTGTTGGGTTAGTGGTTGCGGACTAAATGGACGAGGACTAGGACCAGCGCCTGAAACTATGCTTTGAACTTAATTAGCTGCACATTACGAATTTTTACTGCCAGAGTCGGTTACTGCAGTCAGTCGGTCGGTTGGTCCTTACCACTTCCTTTGGCCGTTTTACGGCAGGACTAATTTTTGTTTTCGACAACGTCGACGACGGCGCTAACAGCAAAGGCTTGTCGCAACCGCGGCCATACACATGGTAAGGTAGGGGAAAGAAGGGGATCTGAGGAAAGTGAAGAAGCGAAGGAGGGGCTCCAGGTAGGAAAGGTTATACCACAGGCTGCGTCGTCGGCGCCAAAGGAAATGTTACCGAGATTAAATGCACTGCAACGACCATGGCGATGTCGGATAGGGCGTCGGATAAGGCGGTCGGTGCAATATATAGAGGGTCGGGGGGACTCTCCCTGTCTACTCGGACAGGTGGTCAAGGCGTGATTATGCTGTGACACCCCATGGCCTGGCCCTAGTAGCCAGCTCCCGATTTCATTCCAGAGGGCTGCTACTGCTCTTCCCACCATTCCGAGGCTTTGTTCTGCGTGTTGGTGGTGGCGTAATAAGCGAAATGAATTTATGCAGCATAACATTTTTCCAGCTCCACATTTTCATTTCTCTTTTTCTTTCTACTTTTTTCTTTTAGCTGTAATTAAGCAAAAATACCGAGCTGGATATTTAAAATGATTAACAAAACTTTCCGAGCTGCTTGGGATTTTGCTTATTTAATATTGCCCGTATAGAATATCCTAATGGCTTTATTAAACGAACGGCCATTGAACACTGAAACTCAAGTTTATAATTGCCACATTTAGCTTTTGATAACACTTTACAACACCACATTTGTGCTTCAAAACAAACCGACTTTTTCTAATAGATTTGGGGCTTTCATTCATTTAAAAAATCGTAAATCCTTTAGTCGTTTTTCCTTAAAGCGTAAATAAAAGTTAAATTTTGTTGCCTAGTGCAATCAGCAGAGAGGGAGAGAGTTGAGAACTCTTCCCCTGATCTGAACAGAACATATCATAAAGCGATAAGCACTTTTGCCTTTACAAGATGAGGCGAGCTGAAAAGAGCGCCCTAGAATATGATGTGAAAATATGTTTTCAAACGATGAACTTCAAGTGGCTGTTAGTAAACATGGAACAGCCAGTGAACTAAGCACCAAGCACACAGCACAGGGAATCTTGGCATCTTCGACGAATAAAAATGGTCGGCAGTGGGGCCGACGCTGGCCACCAGAACCAATGCCCATGTGAACCAAAAACAGGAAGAGTGGCCCACAGACAACTTGGGTCCTTGGACAAGGTAGCAACCAACACGAGTTCGCACCACACGTATCAGTAACAGCCAGGGTAGCAAAATCGAGAAGCTTCAGTGATACCCAGAAGCAGTATAAGTTTCCGAGCATATTCCACAACTCATCATAGCATTGTATTGCGTTGGCTCCACAGTGCTCACCTCAGGCACGTGCTACAGCATCCCGATGACGCCCGCAATTTAAGGGCAGACCTGCAAAGGATCTGAAGAAAAATTAAAGGAGCAAAGGATCCCATTCCAGTGCTGGTACCAAACAAAAAGTGCAACCACAACAACTGCAAAAAGGGAATAAAGAAGCATAAAAGAATGAAGCTTACTGGAAAAAAAACTATTTGAAGTCGGTATATCCGTTTAGGAAGCCAACAACTTCCCCTTACATAAGTAGTGGTAAACACACACAAACACCCCAAAAGAAAAACCAACACCACCGTCACACACACATACATAGACAGTCAGAAACACTGATAGGAAAAAAGAAATACACAAGCAGGAAGCACCAGCACTGGGAAAAGGAGTCAAGTTGATTCGAGGCGGCCGTACGCATGGCTTTTTGCCTTTCCCACTCCCAGTCAAAGCCATGTTCTTGAGAAGCTTTTCATAGACGTTAAGCTAGAGAGCTGCACTTGTCGTATCCTTCCCTCTGCTGTGCTGTGTTGTGCTGTGCTGGGCTACTCCCTTCCTCATTCTGTAGTTTGAAGTTTTCATAACAAATAAGAAAGGCTCGATACTTTGAGTAGTCCAAAAGTTAAGCTCAAGCCCGCTCAAAGGCTGGCAGCCAGATAAAATGTAAAGCTCTTGAGCGTTTGAAACTTAATAAAAAATCCCCCGCGCTGCACACTCGTCCCACTAGTTCCGGAGTTCAATGTCAGGCTATGCAGCCCGCTGTGGTATGGGAACCGTAATTTCTTAACACATCGCAAAAAGGGCTCAGCATATAATAAATATTAAAAAGTAATTTTTTGCACACTTAGAAAGATACTTGGTCTTGAAAAATTTGTTAAGAATACTTTTGGGCAACAAAGCTGAAAAAATCCTTTGGCCATTGCTCGGAAAAAGTATGCTTTTCATTTTGTTCAGCTAATATTTTTGATTAAAAAATGTATGGGTGGCATAGTCTCCAAGTTTTCGAAATGTTTTAATTAATCCTCCATTAAATGGAAACTTTCCGGGCCATTGGGACAATGAAATATGGTATGCCAGATTAGGAGCACATCCACGCATTTGCTGATTTTGATTTATGTTGAGGGTTAGGGAAACTATGGCTCGATTGAAGCTCTTCACTATCGCTAGCTCAAAGGGATCAGCCGGGGCACGTTCGTGGTGTGCTGCTTATATCGCGCTGCTTTTATTTCATTGGTAAAACGCACGTTCCCTAGCTGCCACTGGCTTTAAGCAGCATTCAAAGCATTTCGCACCACATATTCCTTTTGACACCCGCTTTAATATATGGCCTAATGCAGGCATGGACGTAGCTCCCTCTACTACTGGCCATGTGGCCACATAGCAGCTTCTTCTCATAAAGTGTCCGGCCACGCCGCCCTACCCTGTTTTGTTTCAAGCAATTTAACAGCTTTTGGGTAAAATAACAAGCCCAGCCAAACACACATCACGACAAACAACAACCAACTAACGCAACAACGTTCTGGGAACGGGCAACAAAAAGTCAAGCCAAACAATGCGCCACAAGAGGAGTCCCCACCTCTGCTGCCAGAGCGAAGAGTGGAAGACTAGAGCTGTAGAGGCTGATGTCAGGGAGAGGAGACAGACAGCGGCAGGGGGAATGGGTATGGGTACTGCATATTTTTGCAACACAAAATAAACCGCAACAGCAGCAATTTGCGTCGGTTGTTAGTTTGGAGAGTTGCTTAAATTTACATGGACAAGGCACACACACATGACTAGACATGCGATCTATGGGCAATGGGGTATGGGCTGCGTTCACGGACCTTGCCCCATAACTGAATAAAACCATTTTTAAACAATTACCTTCAGGAGTACTTTTATGTGCGCGAAAGTTACGGACCAGCCAAAAAAAAGCAAAGAAGCCCTCGCAGCAAACTCTACAAAAAATGGTCAGCGCAATATTTGGGTTCCATTAGCTACGTTTTATGGACTGCCCTGCGATCCTCTCCGTTAACAACAATAAAAGTGGTCATGAGGTAAGTTTTTCATTACCTTCTTCATCTAAGATGGAAGACTAGAGCTGGCCTTCTCTGGAATCAATCAAATTCAATCTAGGACAGCATTCCGTGAAATGCACGAAATCATGAGCTGGCCTTTGATTTCTACAGACCTAGGCACATGTTCAATCCTTGTGCAACGTGCAAATATCAGGACCAGGTTTCAAAGTGTTCAAAGGATTCTCAAGTCAGGCCCGTGAGTGCTCATACGTGAGTTGCCTCAGCAATCAGATGAACTCATGGCAGTTTCATAATTGTGACCGAAGAGTGTTTGGTGCTTTTATTTGTTGAGTGCTTTTCAAGGTTGTCGCTGCATTCGGAGCTTTCCCGACAACGCTTTCCACTTATCTCGAATGCAGCGCCTAAACTGCGGTGTAGCATATAATAGCAAAATATAAATAAGTAAATAGAAGGTATTTTTAAAAATAAAAACACCATTTAACGCTAAATAGATTGCCAGGAGACCAACATCTACACCCTGAGGCAAGGTTACGCATGCGTATCACAACAGTTCCCGCCCACTGCCTATCATTCTGAGTGCGGTACCATGCTTGCCTTCTGTCTGCCACTTCTAACCCTCCAACTTGAATTATGAAATGTGAAAATTGTGTTAAATAAGTAAACAGAGAATGCGTTTGTGCAACATTCACACACGGGTCTGCTGTATCCCAGCAGTATCCCCTTTCCCTCAATCCCCCTCTTTCATCGACCACAGACACGCTCAAGTCACGTATCCACGAACTGACTTTCACATTTCATGGCAGCCCAACCACCCAGCAGAGTAGAACAAAAAAAAACCCATTTAGGCAACTCCCACACCACCATTCCTTGCCCAACCCCAATTTCCATCCCCATTCACACCCGATCTTCCACCCCCCACTGTCCCTTCAGTCAGAGCCATTCAGCAGTTGCAATATTTGATCTAAAATATGTATGGGCAGCGGAAATTGTTTTTGTGTTAAATGGCGGAAGCAACGGGATTGTAATTAAAATTTTCTTTAAACTTAATGGAAAGTATTTAATATACAATCGGAATTTCTCCCGCACTCCCACCCACTAGAGTAGCATGGCTGACTTTGACAGCGGACGAATGGAAATGCTCCTCCGGAATGTGGCCATGATTCTGTTGTGATGAAAGAGTATCTGCTCATGCCTTGTTTAACTGAAGTCGGTCGTAAGACCACGACCCCACTTGAATGGCAAATTAAATAGTTGCTAGCATGGAGTATCTGTTCTTGATAACTTGTACATTTCATTACCTTTGATCTGGGAAGGAGCATATTCTCATCGCCCAATGAGAGTATGGAGCCTGGCAAACATTCAACCACCTAAAATATGCAATGAATTTTCTGGACGACTCCAGCTGCATGCGAAATATTCTTTCCGCCTGCAGCCCCCAACCCACACCTCCATCCGACCCCAATAAACACGTTTTGCATGCGTACGAGTATGTGCATGCCTCAAATAGTTGCCACACATTAAATTTCCGGACGCCCATCCGTTCTTTAAATGCAGAAGGATGTGCAATAAACGCCAACTAAAAACCACGCCAAAAAGTTACAAAAATTAAAAAAGAAGCACAGAAACGGAAAGACAAGTGGAGGGAACGAAGAGGAAATTCCATGGCAAAGGAAAATGCCGAAAAATAAAATGACGCTAAAAGTATAGCAATAAAAATGCATTAAAATGCCTTCACCAGGAGAATATAATTTTGTTGGTCCCTCCTTTACGGTCGTAGTCGGAGTCGTATTCGTTGTCCCCAACTGTATTTCAATACAATCTATGGTGAACAATTAGGCGCCGATTCGTACTATATTCCGCATTCGGGGGGCTGCAGACGTCTGGGAATAATATTTTTATGGCCAATGGCGCGTATAAATCCCGGACAGCTGGCTTGTAATTCAAAATGGACAGAGAAACGTGCAATACATACTTAGTTTGCCAGCTACAGGATAACGACTGCTCTATAATTTATAGTTTCGCTTGATTTGAGTACATAAATTTCTTGCGAAACGCTGTAACTTTGCAACGCCTTTGGATGCGCTGATCAATAGCCGAAGATGCAGAACATTTCGTAAGGCGTCTGGGCTAATGTTTAATGTGTTTATTGACTTTGCAAGCGCCGAGAACGGGAATGGGAAAGTCAGGCGGAAACGGAGAGAGTCGAGAGATTAGGCCAATCAATCAAGTACCATCTAGTTAATTAATCCTGATAGTGCCAAAAGTAAGAAGTATTTGGGTCATTTGTGTGTGTGCCTCTGTCATGAATCTCATTGTTAATATTTATAAAATAAAAAGAAAAGAAAAATAAATTCCATGAATTCCATGTATTCCAAGGCAGAATAAATACGTCAATAAATACTTGCAGTGTCCGAGTACATGTGTGCTCTGCACTCCACCAGTAATTGCATATGAAACATGAAATTTCACTTAGATTGGCATGCAACTAATCTGCGTAGGAAGTGAACGAGTGTGCAGAGAACATTTATATTTAATTCGAGTACAATGGTAGTATATGTACATATGTATGTATGCACTGTACTGCTGTAGCATTCGAAGGACGCAGCTAGTCCAACAGTTTGTGCCTTATTGAAAAGTTGTTCCAGTCGGACAATAGCTCAAAAAATGCAATAATACTCAATTGCTTATGTATACATACTCGTAAATTAAAAATGCAATTGAAATTTAATTAAATTCCCTAATCTGGTGAGTGTAAAGAACACGTACATACATATGTTGATATGCGTATTTGTACATATGTATGTATGTATTTACATATATATGCACAATAACAGCCATGCGGCTATAGGAAAGTTCAATTAAAGCAAACCAAAGCAAAGACAAAGCCAAGTTAATTTTGAACCCAGCAAGATTAAATAACTTGCTTACTATTTAACTATAGAATAGGGAAAAAGGTACTTTGAATGAGTCGTTCGGCTTTTTAGTTCTGTTGGTAATATATTTGTATCCGCATGGTTTTCTGTCAAATCTTGAAGAGGCAATGTAGAAAAAACAAAATAAAATTAGTATTTTCGGTATATTCGATCACCGACTTTAGAGTGTAATTTGATTCAAATGGGTAGCACTGACAAATCTGCCTGTTCAACACTGGATAATACTTGGAAGCAGCTCTTTTATTTTATGATTCGCTTCTTTAAGTTTTACTCGCTGTTCCTGAAAACTATGGACAACGCCAATGCCACCAACATTATAGTCAAAGAGTGGTGCCTTTGCGAAAAGTTGCCGAGAGCAGTGCTGCACATTCCATTGGACTGCAACCTCCGTTGCGAGGTGTGTGGACTGGAGAGACGTCCTAAAACCAAACCTAGCTCCAGCGATGAAGAGGAGTACGCTGCCAAAAAACGGCAGAAGATGCTTCTAGAGCGACGACGAGTCGAGGAGGCGCTCCAAGGTGCTGTCAGCGTCAAGGTGACCAAGCGAGCCAAGAAGCCATGTTCGATGAACAACTGCAAGAATATTTGCATGAAGTGCGGGGGAATGGCTAAACTGGGAGCCGAATGCGAATCTGTAGCCGAAGAACGTAAGAAGAAAGTCTACTCGGGCCGAAGTCTACCGAAGTGGCGTCGTGGGGTACAATCTCCAGATCGTGATCCGAATTCGACTGCTCCGCTACCATCATCGTCTTCATCGCTGCAACACGCATTCGAGTCCATGTGGGAGCCATCGCCCAAGGAAATTACGAATCTGGTGGGCATGAAACGCGAGGTGATCACTCAACCCTGTCGACCATCTGGCGGGGCAGTTTCCAAGAAAATCAACAGCTTCATGCCGCGTTTCCGCACTGGCACCAGCCGCCCGCTGCCTCCGCTGTCAAAAGTGGTGGCCTCTATTTTGACTGAACAAGAACAAGGGGCTGCAAAAGCCCGTGAAAAAGGTGGCGGATTAAGTCACGATTCGACCGAAAATCAACTAGATAGCCAGTTTTGCCCCTTTGAGTACTACGAGGGACCTTCGGAGGATGCACTGGCCGTAGACAGTGCTCGCTTCATGCTACAGAACCCCATGGCGCTGAGCACGAAGACTGATCGACATCTGCCCCCCCTATGGCTCTCCACTTCTGGATGGGAAGAGAGCGTTATCTCTAGCTGCGCCAAACCTGTACACGCGGCCTTGCCGCCGTTTAAAAGACATCAGCAACCAGCCTCGGTTATACATGATGAAATCATAAAAGTTAAATCCTCGAACGGCAGCAATTCCAGAAATATCAGCGGCATATACAAAAACAGATATGTGCAGCCTACCCCACAGAAAAAATTGAATTTATTAGACTTTGAGGAGGCAGGAGTAAAAGCAGAAAAAAAGACCGATCAGTTGGTAAATCAGACACTTGACACTTTGATTGTGGATGAAGGCGAACAAATGATGGAAGACCTGGGAATGTCCAGTCCTGGACATTATGAAGTTACGAATCTGATGCACATCGATCATGACGATTGGACTGCAGAGAAGGGAGAACTGGAGTCCGACTCCAAAGGATCAGCCAACCTACCTATCAAGGATGTGTCAAATGAACGTTTAATTTCCTCAAATAAATCTCAGACCGATGCAAAGTATTTAAAAGTCTTATCAAAGCAATTGAGTAGAGCCCACGACTCGCATGAGCCCGAGGATAGGCTGTGCAGGATCCCTGTTATAAAGCGGGAGGGAGCAAAGCCAATGGCTAGTATGATGTCTCCAGTACGGAAATCAAAGTTAGGAACAGAGTCCGCTTCGTCTGTGTGTGAGAAATGCGGACATCACCGAAACGCTGGCGATACTGTTACGCCAACTCAAGATTCTAAAGCCAAGAGTTTCAAGCAGACACCTAAAAATGAACCCATGAAAATTGCAGGCCCCTATAGTAGTATTAGCAAGAACACAATGGAAGCCGAGGCACATACAAGAACATCCAAGAAAATAGGTCGAATCTCTAAAAAAAACAGCGTTCTTAAACAGCGTTCTTTTTCTTCAATGATAGAATCAGATAGAACTGGTAATCTATATAGAACTTTTCAAAGTTGTCCCAGAACTAATTTAGATAAGAAAAAATTAGAGGGAAAAGGTCTTGTCGAAGAGATGAAAGGAGATAAGCCCGATTCTCTTGTTAATAATGATCTAAACACAACAATGAAATCCGATGACGGATCTTCTAAGAAATCTCCTAACTTGATTATGTACAAAGATCCTTTAAGCTCTTCAAAAACAGCACCAGACCTTAACCCTGACCCTGAACCAGGAAGTCTTCCCGGTAAGCTAACATTCAAACACGGTGAAAAAATACCTTGTTAAATAAGTTCCTAAACCCACAGAAAGTAATCTTAACGAGAATTTCCACAAAATACCCGATGCATATTTACCTGCAGACGGAAGGACTACACAATCGCATGTGTTGTCGCATAGCTGCATGGAGGCAGAAGTCTCAATCCATTGGCGACGGATCCACACCTTGGAAACAGTTTCACATGTCTGTGGCGAGATGCTCAAGCCTAAGATGGCTACTCACAAATGCAATGTTATGGAAAATCTCAAGAAGATCACTTTATCGGATGAACCCTCCACGAGTATGGCGATCTACGAGTTCCGTATGCCTGACATAGATTCCAATGCGAACGAAAAGTCCGGAATGGGTAACCATCCGCTTATAATTAACAAAACCCATAGGCGATGTGAAGATGCGAACACGAACGGTTTTGAGACACCTGTAGCTCACTCACTAACACCAAGGCACATGGATCATTTCTCAAGGAAATGGAAAAGGATGCAAAGACCTAGTCCGCCAATTTGTCCCGTTTCATTAAAATACAATAGACGAAAGATGACAACACAAGAGAGTCTGAGACTTTGTGAAGTTTCGGAATTATCATTAATGTCAAATCCGAAGAGCCTGGTGCAACACAAGGAGAACGTGGTGCATCAGGATGAGGAACGAATGACTCAATTTTGTTATGGCAATATTCCATCGAAGACCGAGTATCTTGAGCTGAAGCTAGGGAGACAGATCCGGAGAGAGCATTCGCAGGAACGCAGATTCAATATTCTTGTAAAGCCCAAGTGTAATCCTCCAGAGACGAAGTCGGATGAAGAACAACAGAGAGAGAATTTTCTGATGCTGAAACTTGAAGAAATGATGACGAAGCCAATTCAACTTCTGACTCCTCATGAAAAAACATGACAGCCAGGAGTCATGTCTATTTCTCCATAGTTCTTGGGATTATTTGCTCATAAAAGTTACTTGCAAGAAAAGTAGAATCTCTTAATTAAGTTTGTTGATTGAGAAGCCTCGCACAGATTTGGACACAAAGAACAAGAGAGGTTTCTTTAAAGACGATACGGTACTCCGTATGTCGTGTTACACTACTAATTTCATTTATGTAGATGTTAATTACATTTAAAGTAAATATTTATGCACATCAATATGTACTTGTGGTGTACTCATTAATATTATTATCAATTGCAAATCTTTGTTGCACTCAACTAAATAAGGCCGCCTTGCCCGGTGCTCCTTTGTATACATTTACATATATAATTCTAAGTCAAAACAAAAATAATAATTGGCTTTAGAAGTTTGGTTTGTTGCCCCAGTTTAGTGTGGTTGCCCCAGTTTAGTTTGGTTGTTCGTTCGTTTATATTTTTACACTAACACTAACCTTGATTCTTCGATGCTCCGATTTTGTCGTACAGATTTGCAAGAAGTAGAATAATGCTATCATCAGTATATTCCAAGAACGGAATTCGGGTGCGTTATCGCAATCCCGTGGCGGCTTTCATAAGCGGATTCGCGAGTTTGGCTTATTGGATAGTATACTGGTTGGCTTATATAATAATTTATGTGAGTATGGAGCAGGACTCTGTCCGGTCAAAGCATTGACACACTGGATGTTGCAGCTATCCGGATGTGCTATTCTCTTCGGCCTCGTCTGGCCACGACAAGCGTGGCGAATGCTAAACGTGCTGAAGCAGGAACACATGGAACGACAGTTCAAAGACGAATTATGAGTTGTATGTTGTATATTTTTTAATAAAACATTCGAGCAAGAACTACAAAATGCTCAAATACTCGTGTCTCTCACATCAGATCAGAATTGCCTAGCTTTATTTATATAATAATTAATTGCGTGTTACACTACTAATTTCATTTATGTAGATGTTAATTACATTTAAAGTAAATATTTATGCACATCAATATGTACTTGTGGTGTACTCATTAATATTATTATCAATTGCAAATCTTTGTTGCACTCAACTAAATAAGGCCGCCTTGCCCGGTGCTCCTTTGTATACATTTACATATATAATTCTAAGTCAAAACAAAAATAATAATTGGCTAAAACAGTTTTTAACTTGTGTACTGGATGCCCACTAATAAGAGAAATTCAGCTACACAATACGCAATATATACTCAACTGCAGCCAAAAACAAAAACCACATTCTTGTGTTGAAACTTAAACTCACGATCAGAGAGACTTGGCTGATGCCCTATAATAAAATTGCGACTATCAAATGAAAACTCACGATCAAAGACCAGGGGACTCGTGCCGTCGAAGTCAGATCCGATGTTTCGCTTTACTTGGAATATAGACATGCACGCAAAGAGAAGCGCGCATCAGTATGGGTGTGTTGATGTATGTACTTGATGTGTGATTCTTGTTCTGTCTTATTAATTAGCTAGATGTGATTTGGATCATTAAATATAAATCTATATATTATTTTTTAATTCCATTCTTAGTTGCCAGCAACGTTTTGCACCTCACTCGAACTAATTATTTCGTAATCTTTGCTGGAGCTTTCTGAATCCGACTCCGAGTTGCGTGGTGTTCTGAAAGGGAAAACAGATAGGATCAGTAAGTAGTTCAATAGACAAAGGGTTCGGTACGGTACTGAGAAAGGTCTCATATCAGAACTCTTATTGACAAGGATAAGTGTGAAAATATATATTTTCCTAAGCTTAAAAACACAAAAAGAATAAAAATTGAGAACTTACTCAGCTTAGCGAAACGTTAAACCTAGATCCACCAAGGGAACAAGTGGTGCGACGATAAAATCAACCCTTATTTACTTAACAAATAAATGAGGGGTCTTTGTAAATGAATTAATCGGTTTTTATAAAATAATAAATATACAAATCATAAGAACCATCTACCATTACCATTACCATTCAGGCGTCACCTATCTGAAATCATACATATGTATGTATTGTATTTAAAATGGGCATGCTCTAGAAAAAAAACTAAATTGAGATTGTAATAAACGCGATCTAAGCATATTAAACAAAAAAGATTAATGCAATTAATGGAAATTATAAAAGAATATTTATTAAGGAACAAAAAGTATACAATTATGAGCTAATGTTAATGCATGTAGTTTGCGCTTTTTTTTTTTTTTTATGGAGAAAACAAAAAACCAAACAAATCCCGAAAACGTCATCACAATCATAAATTATAAATTCGAGCAACACAGAAGATTCCTTGTCAATAAAAAGCGGACCCCAGCTTACCCAGCATTGGACTCCTTGGGCTGAGTCTGCGGCTCCTCATCGTCTTCGTACTCGTCGGCCCCGACTTTGCGACGTTTGCGAACCTCCATGTCAGCATCGTGCTCTTTAATAAGCTCAATTTTCTCCGGCTCTAAAGTGGAGACCTCCGCATCATCGGCGTCCCCATCCGCATCCACAGCTGTGTCCTCGGCGTCACTGTCCTTTTCCTTTTTCTTTGACTTTGATTTCGATTTCTTGTCGGTCTTGGAGGACGAGGTGGCCGCATCGCTTCCATAATTGCTCTTTTTAAAGTATATTAAATTTCAGTTTTGTTTAAGAATCGTTTGGCATAGCACGTACCTCATAAAGGGGCCAGAAGGAGGCGAAGAAGCCCACATCCTCGGTCAAATTGGGGAAGATCCAGAAATGCAATTTACCACCAGTCAAAGCCCAGACTATGGTGAACACGATTAATCGTACCACAGTCAGGGCCAGAATGAAAACCAGGAAGCCTGCCGCGGCTATGGAAAGATAGTAAACGCCCTTGCGCAGCAGTGGCGGCCAGAGGGGGAACAGACAGATTCCCACTGCGCCCAGGAGGAGGATGAAGCCGAATATCCAATAGTGTAGTGGTATTGGATCGTAGATCCAAACATACGCTTCAGAACCGTCCACAAAGATTTGCTCAGGATGCATATCCAGGCGTATCTTACGCTTCTTCTTCTCCTTCTTATCTTTCTCCGTGCTCGCTGAGGGCCCGTCGCCATTGCCGCTTTCAGCTTCCAGATCGGTGTCCTTCTTATCGTCCTTTGATTTCTCCTTCTCCTTGATCTCTCCCTTTTTCTCAGCAGACTTGCCCCGTATCTCGTCCAGCGTAACGGGCACCTTTTTGGCGCGGTGGAAAAACTTATGCTCCAGCATAACGTCCATGAATTCCACAGCCTGCTCACGGGTTGTGAGGAGAGGATTGTTGCCTTCGGTGAATTTAGATTTCATCAGAGCATCCAGGGCCTTGCTCGAGGTAAAGTACTCGACAACGTGACTTAAGAACTTGGTTTTCTTTGTCTTGACATTCTTCTTCAGCCACTTGGCCACGTTTTTTTCGTCCTTCGATGGCTTCTCCACCTTTTGTTGTCCGGGCTCGGCATATTCCTGGAAAAAATTTGATGTCAATCTATGTACAGATGTATTTGCTCACTTTCCCATGCTACGATCGACGTAGCAAAGGCAAAAATGGGCCACGACACAAATTTAGTTTCCGTCACACTCAAGCACTCTCATAGTTGTTCTGGCCTACATATGAATGTTGATAGACCCCTACCCCCGCCTTAATACCATGCCATCATCGAAGATCTCCTGCTCCTCCTCTGCATCTCCATGAAACCGCTCGTCCTCGCTCATTTCCACAGACACTATTATTATTTAACTCACAAATAAAGCAAACTTATCAAGCACTTTAAACCCGTCTCCCAGCCAGAAATTGTTTTTCTTAGCTGTGACGTGTTGCAATCGCTGCGAGGGTCTAGAAAGTATTGAATCTTAGCAACGCTTAGTGTCTGGTCAAACGAGTCTCGATCACAACATCACACAAACTCACACACACATATACAATGTACATGTGCCCATTGAAACTTTCTCCAACAACAACTACAGCTGATAAGTGGGTGCACCTGACAAGTGTGGGTTTTCAGATAGAGGGAGAGAGAGCGAGATCAGCTTACAAGCAAAGCTTACAAATGTACGGTTAGCAGCAGCGTTGCCACCAGACAGATTGCAAGCGCACAGCTGTTTATTTGCACTTCAGGAATAAAAAAGGCCCGGAACGGAACTTCACCAAATATATTAAACTCCAAAATTCTTTTCTCTGGCAGTATAAAGTGGTGCGGGGAAAGTTAATTATAGGCGGTTGCATGCAGGGGGCACACACTGCTGCAGAGGAAAGAACCACACATATGAGTGAACAAGCTATGATTGCATCGAATTTACCCCCTGCATATGGAGATTAAATGTGCAATATGATCCCACATCCCAATGACCACGCTTTTTTTTTAAATTAATGTTTACTCTTGCAAAATCAAAACATAAGCCAAAAACAGCACGCCAATTGGACTGTGGCACACACACATACACATACACATTTGCCAAGACGCAGGTGGGTCTTGGGCAGCACTTACATCTTTGCGACGACGCGTACGTTTCTTTTCCGACATTTTGGCTCAGGTTATACAAATTAATTACAACTTTTAAATTAATTTTTTCTAATAATTTGGACACTATTTTCTGCCACCGTGTGACCGCGGAATTATCGATAAGATATACCATGCGACCCTCAGAAATATACCGAAAACTACGGTCTCATTTAAAAAATAGACCGTAAAAGTAATGACGATAATCGCATTTCCTAATTTTGATATTCCGACTAATAACGCTAGCTAACTAGGACCCTCAGGCCAGAACACATAATTTTATACAATAGATGAAACCATTTTCTACAAGACAGGTTAATTTCAAGGACTTCGTTTGGTTGGATTGATTATAAAATAACGTTTATAAAACTTAAGTGAGCTGACATACGACGTAAGAAAACGTAAGTGAGCATGGAATGTCACGTCATTTGGAAACTAAACCGTTGGTATGGACATACGTATACCCTTTTCCATTTGATTAATGATTAATATTGTATTTTGCACATATTTACATTTTTTGACCCAATAATGCATTTGATTAATATATTAATTATAACATATCGATCCCGACACCATTTTTAGTCTTTATAAATAGACCGAAAACCATATAATTTTCTGAGATAGAGACTGACTAGGTTCTGCAATAATTGGTGCCTAGGAAAACAAACTTTTCCTAAATTCTATAATATCCAGGTCCTAAGGGGTATGAAAATGTCGCTCATTTCGCGACACATGTTGCTGTCCCATACAAAAATATGTTGGCAACGGTAAAATACGTAAGTGAGCATGGAATGTAAGGGAAATTGTTGAGGTGAAAAAGGAAATTGTTGAGATGATGCTGCCGCAACCAAATCCCTCCACAAAATCCCTCAAAAAGTCCCAATAAAATATACGGTCTGACCTCAAAATATACCGCAATATACCAAAAATATAACATATTCCTCGATTTTGATATTCCGACTAATAACGCTAGCTAACTAGGACCCTCAGGCTTAAACACAAAATTTTATTCGATTGATGAAACAATTTTCTACAAGACTGGCTAATTAAGGACTCCGTTGGGTTGGATTGTTTATAAAATAACGTTTATAACACTTAAGTGAGCATGACATGCGACGTAAGAAAACGTAAGTGAGCATGGAATGTCACGTAATTTCGAATCTTAACCATAGGTATGGACATATGTATACCCTTTTTTTGATTAATGTTAAAATATTTTTTTCCAGCTGCTTTAAAATGTAATTAATATTGTATTTTGCACATATTTACATTTTTTGACCCAATAGTTCTTCAAGTTTCATATCTTTGGTGGAGTGTAAGTTAATACCCACTGGTCGACAATGGGCTAATCCTTCTCTGACGGATTTGGATTTGTTTGTAAAATACTTTTTAACAACAGCTTCGCTGATTTAAATGATTTCATTACACATCTTAACATCACACACATCTATCAGCAAAGAAGGGAAGGGATGGACCTACAAGAAGAATTTACTTACATTAATATTATCCGCTGTATAAATGAAAGGGGGTTAAGTGGGTTAAAATCGATAAACAAAACAAAATTTAGGCTATTTGTTGTATATATCCGGTCTGGATATTATTTATTCTCCGACGAATAGATTTTATACAAAAGAAATATGCGACGCCGGGAACTCCAAACTATTCAACTAAAACTATCCGAGCTGAAGGAATATGAACAAGCGAAACTGGAGAGGATCAAGATGCGCCAGCAGGTGATGACGCCGCGCACGCCCACCCCCCCCTCCGATAGCGAGGTTTTGGCGATGCCCTCAAGCAGCGTTCCAGCAATAATCCTGGCTAGTGGCGGCAATGAAACCAAGGATGCTTGTTCCACGACCAATCCCACCTCGTCTATGTAACTCGCCCTGCAATTGAAGGCCTGCCCTGCACATCCTGGCTTCGCTTATGGTAAGTTGACATTTAATTTCTGATTTATGCTTACATTCGATAATCATCCGGGCTGCTGTTGTTGTTGTTCTGAAAACGAACCGTTTCGAAGCCATCGACAAGGATTTCACGATCTTCTGTGTGATGACGCTCTCGCAACCATTGCTCCCGCACAGGCACGTAGCGACGCAGACCAGGCAGTTTTCGCCAACACCGGCGTTTGTACAAAATCCATATTAGTGACAGAGAGCAGCCAAAGAGAAAGCAAACTAAAAATATGCTTATGCCGCGTGAATGGGACGAGGCTGTTTTCACCTGCGAGACATCTAGTGAGATGTTTAGTTGCTTTGTCGGTGTACTGTGGGGCAGTATTTGCTCCTGCTCGCCACATGAGGTGATTGTCACATAAGGTGTCAGCACGTCTCCGGCGAGCGAGTGCACGCGTACAGCGCATTCGCTGAAGGACACGTTCAGTTGGGTCGCATAAACGTACTTGCCTGTGGCGTGCTGGAGCCTGGTCAGGCAGCTCATATGGCTGTCGGACAGATTGTTGCGATAGTGTATAACATAGCTGACGACCTGGCCATTCGGCTGCACGGGCTCGGCAAAATGAAGGATGTACTTTTTTGTGTCTGGGATACGACAGGCGGTCAATTCGGTCAATAGATCTGCACCCAGTGTGTAGTTGGTGCGCTCGTTGAGAGTGGTGTGGCTGCTGCATCCAAGATCGCTGCAGGCCTGAAGCTGAAGTGAGTAGAGTCGATACCGCTGCAGCTGGCGGAGTTCGTATTCCGAGGTGTTGAAGGGTAGTTGAACCCGCAGCATAGTCGCCTGCTCCTGGTCAAGATCTTGACACTGATTATGGTTGTCCAGGCTACACCGATACTGCTTTCGCATTTCCGTAATAAAGTGATAATCATCTGCCTGCTCGGCCTGGCGAGCGCAACAATCGTCATAGTTCTCGAATGCTCGCCATTGCCCGCCGTCCATATCTTGCCACAAGTACGACGGCTGGTGGCAGTAATCGCGGCTATCGATGTAAGCCTCATCGTCTCCTAACTCGTATACAGTTAGCATAAAGTGGTGGTGGGGATCATGACTCTTCATACGCACTGTCAGCGAACTATCCGTTTTCCTTACAAGTTCTAACAGTGGTGGCTGGGGTATGTCCCGTTCCGTCTGCACGTATATCAGATCGCTGCGTGCCTCCTGGCTGAGATCCCCTCCGAAAGTGCGTAGCAGGCAGGCGTATCGAGTATCGGGCTCCAGTTTGTCTAACACAAAATAATAGTGGGTACCATTTTCGGAAAGGTCATCGGGGAATAGTAGGCGGCGATGCCAATTGATGCGTATGCACACTGGAGCTTCCAGTTCGCTTTGCTCCGGATAAAATACTCCTGGCGGCAAAGGTCTGTGGATCAATTCAAGCTCATGGCTGGTCTGGGATTTAGGCCAGCTGAGTTTCACAGTGCGATGTGTGCGTTTCTGAAAGTAGAGAAACGTTTTAAAAAAGGAGAATGAGAAAGGAGAATGAAATCTAAAAAATAGTATATACCATTGTTTCAGTCTGGTATAACGAAAGTGTGTAAGTCAAGTTGCTATAGCTGCAATCGTCTTTAAGACATTAGCGTTAAACAATGGCAGACAAATGTCCATACAAATATATGTACATATTTACTTATCCTGCTATCAGTGACATGCATCCACATCTACATACACATGTAAACTTTTTGAGTACCGGATATAATGCTCTGCGGATTGAACTGAATTGACTTAACTTACTTGGATAAATAGCAGCAACTTTGATGGACTGCAGAGAACCTCTTGGTCGCTGGTCTGCAATGAATCCAGTGACCTGTCGTGAGTCACGACCGCCTGGAACTCCTTCATATGCTTGTTGCACAGCTTGTTGTTGCGATGCATGAACATACCACCCTCCACGAACTCCAGCTTAATCTCTGGCTTCCAAAGTTCGCCCAGCTGCTTGTTGTCATAGAGTATTAGAGCGTAGTGCCGATTCTCTAGAGGATCTCCATGAATCCGCTCCAAATTGCTTAGAAATTTCAAGCTTCTAAGCTGGGACGATCTACAAAAACCAATATTTTACTCACTGACGACGACATACCTTACTGCAAGTAGCATATGCCTACCGATATACTTTAAGGTGTCCACGTATTTCGCGAATGCTGGTCAGGCTCTGGACCAGCTGAGTCTCGTTCACTTGATTGCGTATGGTTATAATCAGGCTTCCATTGACTATCTGGCAGCCACGAAGCTCCTCGGCGTCCCCCAGATTGTAAATAGTGATCGCATTGCTTGACGGTTCGGGCGAGCACACACTGATACAGGCCTCCTGCGGTCCACATCGGATGCAATCGTTCTCCTCATTGGCCCTGTAGCCGCTTGGACAGAAGCTGACGCACTGGGAGCCGAATGTAAAGTGTTTGTGCTTTTTCACGCACTCCTCTTGGGTGTAGCAGCGTTGGTATTGCTCCAGGAGATGCCTGCAAAGAGATTACAGATAAGATGAGCATCAAAAAAATTAAATTAAAAACGTCTTCCTCGATCCTTCAAAACTCACTTGCGTTCCGGGCACCTCTTCACACAGACTCCACCGTCGCTGATTCCGCGACAGACCTGGCAGGCGGTTGCTGATGCGTTTTGGTGACAACCCCCCAGACACTCGTTATGGCAGTAATCAACGTTTCTAAATAGGATAGCGGAATTAAGTTTGACTTGTCTAGAATTTTATGAGCACTTACACCTTATAGTGGGCGACATTGTCATTTTGTGAACGCTGACATTTGAACGTTGACCAGCAATAGGAAGAGTCGCAGCCCCTGCAGACACTTGTGTTGCACCTGCTGGATCCAACCATGATGTGATTCTCCCCCCGGCTAACGGTCAGCAGATCCCAATTAACCTGTTTGGAGAAGAATGGCAAAGGTCGCACTGAAAATGACAACAAAAACATTTCACCTGTTATACAAACCCCCTCGTGCTGACAGAGTTTGGGACAATTTCCTATGTATACATGACCGCGCTGGATGGCCACCAGCGAGGGGAACTCCAGCTAAAAAGAAGTGTTGATTGAGACTTTCCACCTGTCATTGCTTTTATTCTCTTACGTATTCTAGGTCTAGCATATTGGTCACACCCAGGGCGTAGTTGAGAAACAGCCTACGGCCGCGTATGACAGTTAGATTTGGGAACATTTCGTCAACGCGGGTCAGGCCTCGAACCTCCGTGAAGATCATAAATTCGGTAATTTCCTTCAGCTTCGGAAACTTGTACATGGAGTAGTTGCAGTACGGAGGGGTAGAAATTAGCGTGATCATTACGTAGCCGGTCACTACTGTGCAGTTGTCTAGCAAGTGCATTTTGCTGCACTCGTTACGAATGTCGATGCTGGTGCACTCGTGCTCCGTTTCCGGAGCTGCCGTAGCCGTAGACGGACCCACACTGCAGCAGACCGTGAGCACCAAAAGCATCAGACCGACAGCATTATGGACGTTACCCATTCTGTGCGGCTGTTTATTTTTCTCTGCGTGTTGCTCTTTCTGCTGATTCTGCTGGGACCGAACGCTCCTCCACTTTGCTTAGCTCTGCTTTCGATCCGATTTGCTTACAGTTATATGTATACATATGTACTCGTATGTATGTATGCCGTGTGGCTAATTAGCGCCCTGACTGGCCGCCCATCTTGATTAGCCCAATGTTTATAAGAGCGCTCTTCGCGCTGATGTTTCCACTCGCAATCGGGGGCGAAAAATCATACGAGTTTGCGCTCCTGAAAGAGGTTTATTCTGTTTTTTTTTTGGACACTGCAGATGATGTGCTGTCTAAAAGCTCCAGAATAAGCAAACACTTGCACTGGCGCACACACACAAAACAATGGAACGGGACACTAAATATGTTATTTGGCTTTGGCTATTTATGTTATTTACTTAACACTCTTTCCTCTTTCAATACCTTGTTCACCGATTCTGCCTTCGTCTCTTTTCGCAGAGGTTCAGTGCGCTAAAGGGTGCGGGCTTTCCACCCGAGCCGGAGTTTATGATGACGACCGATCATACTGATGAGACTCGATGAGTGTGATTCGAATTTTCGTTAAAAATACTACTGGTTCTTTGCGATTTTACAAAATTTTGTTACAGCCACGTATATATTTTTCTATTCTTTCAGAGACACCTTGACCGCATGACCGACTATGGCCGCATCGTCACAATCTCTCGAGCGGTCAACTACCACATATGTACATGTACATGCATCATTTCGAACGTATGTTAGTTAGTCTGTAGTTATTAAGCACTCGTTCAATATTTTACTATAGAAAAGTATTATAACTGTTAAATGTAACACAACAATAAATCGAAGACCATATAGAAATTTCACGACGCCACCTGCAGTTTAGGGAGAATGTTCAGACGATGTGCCCTTCGCAACGATCGTTTGCCGACTGGCCGTCTGCGACCGGGCCTCGTCTGTCTGTGGAGAGCAAACAAATTGATTTTTCATTTAGTGTCTATGCATCCGACCCTGAAGTCGCCAAAACGGTAGATACACTCCCCCAGCGGGGCCTTTTCTCTCTTACGGCATCAGACGCGGGCCGTAAATTGATTAAAAGGGCGTTTGATTTCCAAGGAAATGTTAACAGTCAAGTTAATATGTCGTTTGCAAAAGTTCCACCATACCTTATGCAATGGGATCGTTCTGAGCTCAGATTGATGCCCACTAATTCTCTCAGTGCAGCCTTTGGACTTTAACTGCTTCGTTCTTGGCCTGATGGCCAAGCTGATGCTCAGTTAAGAGTTTTGGCCAACGACCAACCAGCTCATAAAACAGCTGACTTGAACCGCTGGCTGGCAATGATTGTCGGCACACACACAACTCACATATGTACATGGCCGACAGACAACAGGAAATCAAGTCAGAGGAATCCTACACAGTACACAAACCCAAACTGTGGTGGCAGCATTCAAGAAGTTATTAACTTTAATGAGCGGGAAAAAGATGTTCTGACAGCATAGACTATGCTGATTCATATTATGATCACGAAATTTGTACACGGTTGAATTTAAAGCATGTTCTTTAACTTTTTTTGAGTTGTAGAAAAATTTATAAATGTATTATTTTTTAACAATCTTTGATGAGAAATTGAGAACGACAGAGAGGACGAAGAGCTCAACAGAAAAATTGTTTTCCTTTTTTTGGCTATAATAATGATCCGATTGCAACTAGGCCACATTTCTCGATTTGCGAGGCAGCAGGGGCATGGAAAAATTGTAAGGTACACTTCTCTGGCTTTTTCATACATTTACACGCACTTACTTTTATTTATTTCACCGAGTACAAAAGTAGTTTCGAGGAATGGTTCGTGCAGAGAGGCCTTCATTTACATACTCGCATGTATACTTCTGATGCGCATCGCATCGGCAAGGAAAGTGAAGCTCATTTGTATAGAAGATCATTTCATATTTTCAAGCCCCAACAAATGGTTCGTGTCAAAGTTCAATTAATTCAATTAAATTAATTGATTGAGAGCATGCGTGTACTCTGATCAACATCAGAACATTGGAAATTGATATTTGTACACGTGCATGACATACATATACATACTACATGTATATTGTCTTTAAAAAATATTATTTGTATTATATCTTATAATGACATCTAGCCTAATATAATGATTGATATTTGGGCCCTAGCTAGTTTAATCGTACACAGAAGATGCCGTTCTCCTGTATGAACAGGGGGGCTCCGCCAAAGCCCTGGCAAACATCGTTGCCCTCGCCGCCGGTACAGATCCATTGTCGCTCAATCGAATTGGGAGATTCAAGGGCGCCAGTGGAACCATAGTTGCGCAGGCACAGGTCCAAGCTGGTCAGCGGCACATCTAGATGTGTCATCTCAAGCTTGCGAATGCTCGCCGTAGAAATCTTGCCCCATCCGGCGATGGTCGCCCGGTTCCCCATCACCAGGTTGGCGCGTGTCTTCTGCAGGCAGATCGGCTGTGTGGCCACTACCGAGAATACATAAGTA
Source organism: Drosophila affinis (assembly GCA_037356375.1). Classification (NCBI taxonomy): domain Eukaryota; kingdom Metazoa; phylum Arthropoda; class Insecta; order Diptera; family Drosophilidae; genus Drosophila; species Drosophila affinis. The sequence continues at coordinate 214,796 of CM074800.1, forward strand.
TATATGTACATAAATGGAGGGAGGGTTGCTATTAATCTTAAGTCCGGCTGCTGTAGCAACATTGTTGCATGCCATGACCCATTGATTAATTTCGTGTTCGGCTCACGTTCTTTTATTGGACATTATAAAGCAATAAGGATAACCACAAACAAGTTGGCCGGCCAACTGGGTAACGCCCAATTTGGTTCGCAGATAATGTGTTGTTTGAGACGTGGCCACATTGCAATTAGCCAATCGATTTCGGATCTTCGGATATTCGCATCTTGAGAACAGTGCCTGTATTGACTCTTATTAATTGTGATATTTTCAGAGTGACTGCCATAAGGTTTTACGCTTGAAAACTCAATTCCAGCTCTCCGAACAGTCTCCGAACGATCACGTTTCGGTTAATGCCAATCTTTTGGTCGGCAACCAACAATTTAAAAATATTATGCCAAAGTTAAGATCTCAATGGAACGAATTATTAATGTAATGTGTTGTTGCAGAAAAAGATCTCGGTCTGCAAACCCTGCGAATTTTTCTCATTTTTTGTTGGAGCTTTGTCTGTTAGAACGCTGATTGGAGATGGAGGGTAAACGTGTGTGGTCGACATTTGTGAACTTGGAGCGAGTGGATGTATAGATGACAGAACAAAACGATTTTTAATTAACGTTGACACTTCCAAGCGAAACCGCCCCCTGGGACCCCATACACGAGGCGTCTTGTTCCCTTCCCTCTAGCCGTATGCTTCTTATTGGCACTTACCCGATTAGTTGAGCGGTGTTTTGAGTACCAGGAGGGCAATGTCATGATGGTAACTACCTTGTTGGTAGTCTGGGTGGACGATAACATGGCTGATGGCATGATTTACGGAGCGTGGAGCGCAAAAGGGTCGATAATATCGGCTTATTATGCAGCAGGAGTTTAGTTTAGTCAGTTAGGGAGCTCTAGTCCGTCACAGTAGGCGTAGTTTACGTAGTATTTTTGTATTTTTGTTTACGTTATATCCCGGCCAAACAGCGTCAGATCGGCGAAGGACATACTTTTCCAGGATCGTAAGGATCCAATCTATCGATTGGCATCAAAAAACCGACTTCGAAAATCTAGTCGATTTTTGGCAATTTTAATGATGTAACCATCATGATTTTTCGCGAAAATCGTGATGGAAGGGATGTCCTTTTTTCTGGTGCCGATCGGTTGGCCGGACTCTCCCGATCACAAAAAGGTATGGCACGTCCAGATCGGCCCATAAATAGCCGAGATATACTGCTATGAAAATGCAAAGCAAATTTTTCGTCAGTCGGCGCAAGCCAAGAAATTTCAATTTTGCACCAGGCGAACAGAAATCAGCAGAAAGTAGCTGGTTTTTTGCCCCCCAAAAGTATGCACCACTTTTTTAATTTCAAGTTTTTGAGTTGCTTGCTGCTTATTTCTGTTCGCCTGGTATCCCAGATCTGAATTTCTCGTTTTTAGCCGTTTGAGCGGTCGCAAGTTGAAAGTTGTTGTTGTACAACAACAACCATCTGTTGTACAACAAATTGACAACAACAACAAGGCATATTTTGTTTTGTTGATTTCTCCGTTATTTGTGGGCCGATCTGGGCGTGCGACGGCTTCCTGTGATCGGAAGACAATCCTTGATCCTTGATGGGCTCCTTTTCAAGGACCAAGGATCAAGGATACTTCTTCAAGGCCTGTTTTCTCCGTTACTTGTGGGCCGATGTGGGCGTGCGATGGCTTGCTGTGATGGGGCGAACATCCTTGAACTGATGGAGTCCTTTTCAAGGACCAAAGATGAAGGTTATTGCTTCCAGGCTTGTTTTCGCCGTTATTTGTTGGCCGATCTGGGCGTTTCTGATGCCAATCGGTTGGCAGGACTCTTCCGATTACGAAAAGGTATGGCAATTCTAGATCAGACGCTGTCCAGCCAAGATACATATAGCGTAAAAGAGAAAAACCAGTATTTTGCTTACGTTATATCCCGGCCAAACAGCGTCAGATCGGCGAAGGACATACCTTCCCACGATCGTTAGGATCCAGTCTATCGATTGGCATCAAAAACCCGACTTCGAAAATCTGGTCGATTTTTGGCAATTTTAATGATGGTTACATCATGATTTTTCGCGAAAATCGTGATGGAAGGGATGTCCTTTTTTCTGGTGCCGATCGGTTGGCCGGACTCTCCCGATCACAAAAAGGTATGGCACGCCCTGATCGGCCCATAAACAACCGAGATATAGAGTAATGAATAAAAACCAGTATTTTGCTTACGCTATATCTCGGCCAAAAACCGTTAGATCGGCGAAGGACCTACTTTCCCAGAATCGCCAGGATCCAGACTATCGATTAGCATCAAAAAGTCGACTAGGACTACTGTCCTGGTCCCCTAAAAGTATGCAACTAATCACGGCGAAAAGGATGTCCTTTTTTCTGATGCCAATCTGTTGGCAGGACTCACCCGATCACAAAAAGGTATGGCACGTCCAGATCGGCCCATAAATAGCCGAGATATACTGCTATGAAAATGCAAAGCAAATTTTTCGTCAGTCGGCGCAAGCCAAGAAATTTCAATTTTGCACCAGGCGAACAGAAATCAGCAGAAAGTAGCTGGTTTTTTGCCCCCCAAAAGTATGCACCACTTTTTTAATTTCAATTTTTTGAGTTGCTTGCTGCTTATTTCTGTTCGCCTGGTATCCCAGATCTGAATTTCTCGTTTTTGGCCGTTTGAGCGGTCGCAAGTTGAAAGTTGTTGTTGTACAACAACAACCATCTGTTGTACAACAAATTGACAACAACAACAAGGCATATTTTGTTTTGTTGATTTCTCCGTTATTTGTGGGCCGATCTGGGCGTGCGACGGCTTCCTGTGATCGGAAGACAATCCTTGATCCGATGGGCTCCTTTTCAAGGACCAAGGATCAAGGATACTTCTTCAAGGCCTGTTTTCTCCGTTACTTGTGGGCCGATGTGGGCGTGCGATGGCTTGCTGTGATGGGGCGAACATCCTTGAACTGATGGAGTCCTTTTCAAGGACCAAGGATCAAGGATACTTCTTCAAGGCCGGTTTTCTCCGTTACTTGTGGGCCGATCTGGGCGAGCGATGGCTTCATGGGGCGTGAATACAATCCTCGATCCGATGGGATCCTTTTCAAGGACCAAGGATCAAGGATATTGCTTTCAGGCTTGTTTACTCCGTTGTTTGTGGGCCGATCTGGGCTTGCGATATCTTCCTGTGACCGATAGACCGATTCGATGGAATCCTTTTCATCCTTGATCCGATGGGATCTTTTTCAAGGACCAAGGATCAAGGATATTTCTTCAAGGCCTGTTTTCTCCGTTACTTGTGGGCCGATCTGGGCGAGCGATGGCTTCATGGGACCGGAAGACAATCCTTGATCCGATGGGATCTTTTTCAAGGACCAAGGATCAAGGATATTTCTTCAAGGCCTGTTTTCTCCGTTACTTGTAGGCCGATCTGGGCGAGCGATGGCTTCATGGGACCGGAAGACAATCCTTGATCCGATGGGATCTTTTTCAAAAAACCAGTATTTTGCTTACGCTATATCTCGGCCAAAAACCGTTAGATCGGCGAAGGACCTACTTTCCCAGAATCGCAAGGATCCAGTCTATCGATTGGCATCAAAAACCCGACTTCGAAAATCTGGTCGATTTTTGGCAATTTTAATGATGTAACCATCATGATTTTTCGTGAAAATCGTGATCGAAGGGATGTCCTTTTTTCTGGTGCCGATCGGTTGGCCGGACTCTCCCGATCACAAAAAGGTATGGCACGCCCTGATCGGCCCATAAACAACCGAGATATAGAGTAATGAATAAAAACCATTATTTTGCTTACGCTATATCTCGGCCTAAAACCGTTAGATCGGCGAAGGACCTACTTTCCCAGAATCGCAAGGATCCAGTCTATCGATTGGCATCAAAAACCCGACTTCGAAAATCTGGTCGATTTTTGGCAATTTTAATGATGTAACCATCATGATTTTTCGCGAAAATCGTGATCGAAGGGATGTCCTTTTTTCTGGTGCCGATCGGTTGGCCGGACTCTCCCGATCACAAAAAGGTATGGCACGCCCTGATCGGCCCATAAACAACCGAGATATAGAGTAATGAATAAAAACCAGTATTTTGCTTACGCTATATCTCGGCCAAAAACCGTTAGATCGGCGAAGGACCTACTTTCCCAGAATCGCCAGGATCCAGACTATCGATTAGCATCAAAAAGTCGACTAGGACTACTGTCCTGGTCCCCTAAAAGTATGCAACTAATCACGGCGAAAAGGATGTCCTTTTTTCTGATGCCAATCTGTTGGCAGGACTCACCCGATTACGAAAAGGTATGGCAATTCTAGATCAGACGCTGTCCAGCCAAGATACATATAGCGTAAAAGAGAAAAACCAGTATTTTGCTTACGTTATATCCCGGCCAAACAGCGTCAGATCGGCGAAGGACATACCTTCCCACGATCGTTAGGATCCAGTCTATCGATTGGCATCAAAAAACCTACTTCGAAAATCTGGTCGATTTTTGGCAATTTTAATGATGTAACCATCATGATTTTTCGCGAAAATCGTGATCGAAGGGATGTCTTTTTTTCTGGTGCCGATCGGTTGGCCGGACTCTCCCGATCACAAAAAGGTATGGCACGCCCTGATCGGCCCATAAACAACCGAGATATAGAGTAATGAATAAAAACCAGTATTTTGCTTACGCTATATCTCGGCCTAAAACCGTTAGATCGGCGAAGGACCTACTTTCCCAGAATCGCAAGGATCCAGTCTATCGATTGGCATCAAAAACCCGACTTCGAAAATCTGGTCGATTTTTGGCAATTTTAATGATGTAACCATCATGATTTTTCGCGAAAATCGTGATCGAAGGGATGTCCTTTTTTCTGGTGCCGATCGGTTGGCCGGACTCTCCCGATCACAAAAAGGTATGGCACGCCCTGATCGGCCCATAAACAACCGAGATATAGAGTAATGAATAAAAACCAGTATTTTGCTTACGCTATATCTCGGCCAAAAACCGTTAGATCGGCGAAGGACCTACTTTCCCAGAATCGCCAGGATCCAGACTATCGATTAGCATCAAAAAGTCGACTAGGACTACTGTCCTGGTCCCCTAAAAGTATGCAACTAATCACGGCGAAAAGGATGTCCTTTTTTCTGATGCCAATCTGTTGGCAGGACTCACCCGATTACGAAAAGGTATGGCAATTCTAGATCAGACGCTGTCCAGCCAAGATACATATAGCGTAAAAGAGAAAAACCAGTATTTTGCTTACGTTATATCCCGGCCAAACAGCGTCAGATCGGCGAAGGACATACCTTCCCACGATCGTTAGGATCCAGTCTATCGATTGGCATCAAAAAACCTACTTCGAAAATCTGGTCGATTTTTGGCAATTTTAATGATGTAACCATCATGATTTTTCGCGAAAATCGTGATCGAAGGGATGTCTTTTTTTCTGGTGCCGATCGGTTGGCCGGACTCTCCCGATCACAAAAAGGTATGGCACGCCCTGATCGGCCCATAAACAACCGAGATATAGAGTAATGAATAAAAACCAGTATTTTGCTTACGCTATATCTCGGCCTAAAACCGTTAGATCGGCGAAGGACCTACTTTCCCAGAATCGCAAGGATCCAGTCTATCGATTGGCATCAAAAACCCGACTTCGAAAATCTGGTCGATTTTTGGCAATTTTAATGATGTAACCATCATGATTTTTCGCGAAAATCGTGATCGAAGGGATGTCTTTTTTTCTGGTGCCGATCGGTTGGCCGGACTCTCCCGATCACAAAAAGGTATGGCACGCCCTGATCGGCCCATAAACAACCGAGATATAGAGTAATGAATAAAAACCAGTATTTTGCTTACGCTATATCTCGGCCTAAAACCGTTAGATCGGCGAAGGACCTACTTTCCCAGAATCGCAAGGATCCAGTCTATCGATTGGCATCAAAAACCCGACTTCGAAAATCTGGTCGATTTTTGGCAATTTTAATGATGTAACCATCATGATTTTTCGCGAAAATCGTGATCGAAGGGATGTCCTTTTTTCTGGTGCCGATCGGTTGGCCGGACTCTCCCGATCACAAAAAGGTATGGCACGCCCTGATCGGCCCATAAACAACCGAGATATAGAGTAATGAATAAAAACCAGTATTTTGCTTACGCTATATCTCGGCCAAAAACCGTTAGATCGGCGAAGGACCTACTTTCCCAGAATCGCCAGGATCCAGACTATCGATTAGCATCAAAAAGTCGACTAGGACTACTGTCCTGGTCCCCTAAAAGTATGCAACTAATCACGGCGAAAAGGATGTCCTTTTTTCTGATGCCAATCTGTTGGCAGGACTCACCCGATTACGAAAAGGTATGGCAATTCTAGATCAGACGCTGTCCAGCCAAGATACATATAGCGTAAAAGAGAAAAACCAGTATTTTGCTTACGTTATATCCCGGCCAAACAGCGTCAGATCGGCGAAGGACATACCTTCCCACGATCGTTAGGATCCAGTCTATCGATTGGCATCAAAAAACCTACTTCGAAAATCTGGTCGATTTTTGGCAATTTTAATGATGTAACCATCATGATTTTTCGCGAAAATCGTGATCGAAGGGATGTCTTTTTTTCTGGTGCCGATCGGTTGGCCGGACTCTCCCGATCACAAAAAGGTATGGCACGCCCTGATCGGCCCATAAACAACCGAGATATAGAGTAATGAATAAAAACCAGTATTTTGCTTACGCTATATCTCGGCCTAAAACCGTTAGATCGGCGAAGGACCTACTTTCCCAGAATCGCAAGGATCCAGTCTATCGATTGGCATCAAAAACCCGACTTCGAAAATCTGGTCGATTTTTGGCAATTTTAATGATGTAACCATCATGATTTTTCGCGAAAATCGTGATCGAAGGGATGTCCTTTTTTCTGGTGCCGATCGGTTGGCCGGACTCTCCCGATCACAAAAAGGTATGGCACGCCCTGATCGGCCCATAAACAACCGAGATATAGAGTAATGAATAAAAACCAGTATTTTGCTTACGCTATATCTCGGCCAAAAACCGTTAGATCGGCGAAGGACCTACTTTCCCAGAATCGCCAGGATCCAGACTATCGTTTAGCATCAAAAAGTCGACTAGGACTACTGTCCTGGTCCCCTAAAAGTATGCAACTAATCACGGCGAAAAGGATGTCCTTTTTTCTGATGCCAATCTGTTGGCAGGACTCACCCGATTACGAAAAGGTATGGCAATTCTAGATCAGACGCTGTCCAGCCAAGATACATATAGCGTAAAAGAGAAAAACCAGTATTTTGCTTACGTTATATCCCGGCCAAACAGCGTCAGATCGGCGAAGGACATACCTTCCCACGATCGTTAGGATCCAGTCTATCGATTGGCATCAAAAACCCGACTTCGAAAATCTGGTCGATTTTTGGCAATTTTAATGATGTAACCATCATGATTTTTCGCGAAAATCGTGATCGAAGGGATGTCCTTTTTTCTGGTGCCGATCGGTTGGCCGGACTCTCCCGATCACAAAAAGGTATGGCACGCCCTGATCGGCCCATAAACAACCGAGATATAGAGTAATGAATAAAAACCAGTATTTTGCTTACGCTATATCTCGGCCAAAAACCGTTAGATCGGCGAAGGACCTACTTTCCCAGAATCGCCAGGATCCAGACTATCGATTAGCATCAAAAAGTCGACTAGGACTACTGTCCTGGTCCCCTAAAAGTATGCAACTAATCACGGCGAAAAGGATGTCCTTTTTTCTGATGCCAATCTGTTGGCAGGACTCACCCGATTACGAAAAGGTATGGCAATTCTAGATCAGACGCTGTCCAGCCAAGATACATATAGCGTAAAAGAGAAAAACCAGTATTTTGCTTACGTTATATCCCGGCCAAACAGCGTCAGATCGGCGAAGGACATACCTTCCCACGATCGTTAGGATCCAGTCTATCGATTGGCATCAAAAAACCTACTTCGAAAATCTGGTCGATTTTTGGCAATTTTAATGATGTAACCATCATGATTTTTCGCGAAAATCGTGATGGAAGGGATGTCCTTTTTTCTGGTGCCGATCGGTTGGCCGGACTCTCCCGATCACAAAAAGGTATGGCACGCCCTGATCGGCCCATAAACAACCGAGATGAGATATAGAGCAATACATAAAAACCTGTATTTTTCTTACGCTATATCTCGGCCTAAAACCGTTAGATCGGCGAAGGACCTACTTTCCCAGAATCGCAAGGATCCAGTCTATCGATTGGCTTAAAAAACCCGACTTCGAAAATCTGGTCGATTTTTGGCAATTTTAATGATGTAACCATCATGATTTTTCGCGAAAATCGTGATCGAAGGGATGTCTTTTTTTCTGGTGCCGATCGGTTGGCCGGACTCTCCCGATCACAAAAAGGTATGGCACGCCCTGATCGGCCCATAAACAACCGAGATATAGAGTAATGAATAAAAACCAGTATTTTGCTTACGCTATATCTCGGCCAAAAACCGTTAGATCGGCGAAGGACCTACTTTCCCAGAATCGCCAGGATCCAGACTATCGATTAGCATCAAAAAGTCGACTAGGACTACTGTCCTGGTCCCCTAAAAGTATGCAACTAATCACGGCGAAAAGGATGTCCTTTTTTCTGATGCCAATCTGTTGGCAGGACTCACCCGATCACAAAAAGGTATGGCACGTCCAGATCGGCCCATAAATAGCCGAGATATACTGCTATGAAAATGCAAAGCAAATTTTTCGTCAGTCGGCGCAAGCCAAGAAATTTCAATTTTGCACCAGGCGAACAGAAATCAGCAGAAAGTAGCTGGTTTTTTGCCCCCCAAAAGTATGCACGACTTTTTTAATTTCAATTTTTTGAGTTGCTTGCTGCTTATTTCTGTTCGCCTGGTATCCCAGATCTGAATTTCTCGTTTTTGGCCGTTTGAGCGGTCGCAAGTTGAAAGTTGTTGTTGTACAACAACAACCATCTGTTGTACAACAAATTGACAACAACAACAAGGCATATTTTGTTTTGTTGATTTCTCCGTTATTTGTGGGCCGATCTGGGCGTGCGACGGCTTCCTGTGATCGGAAGACAATCCTTGATCCGATGGGCTCCTTTTCAAGGACCAAGGATCAAGGATACTTCTTCAAGGCCTGTTTTCTCCGTTACTTGTGGGCCGATGTGGGCGTGCGATGGCTTGCTGTGATGGGGCGAACATCCTTGAACTGATGGAGTCCTTTTCAAGGACCAAAGATGAAGGTTATTGCTTCCAGGCTTGTTTTCGCCGTTATTTGTTGGCCGATCTGGGCGTTTCTGATGCCAATCGGTTGGCAGGACTCTTCCGATTACGAAAAGGTATGGCAATTCTAGATCAGACGCTGTCCAGCCAAGATACATATAGCGTAAAAGAGAAAAACCAGTATTTTGCTTACGTTATATCCCGGCCAAACAGCGTCAGATCGGCGAAGGACATACCTTCCCACGATCGTTAGGATCCAGTCTATCGATTGGCATCAAAAACCCGACTTCGAAAATCTGGTCGATTTTTGGCAATTTTAATGATGTAACCATCATGATTTTTCGCGAAAATCGTGATGGAAGGGATGTCCTTTTTTCTGGTGCCGATCGGTTGGCCGGACTCTCCCGATCACAAAAAGGTATGGCACGCCCTGATCGGCCCATAAACAACCGAGATGAGATATAGAGCAATACATAAAAACCTGTATTTTTCTTACGCTATATCTCGGCCTAAAACCGTTAGATCGGCGAAGGACCTACTTTCCCAGAATCGCAAGGATCCAGTCTGTCGATTGGCATCAAAAACCCGACTTCGAAAATCTGATCGATTTTTGGCAATTTTAATGATGTAACCATCATGATTTTTCGCGAAAATCGTGATGGAAGGGATGTCCTTTTTTCTGGTGCCGATCGGTTCGCCGGACTCTCCCGATCACAAAAAGGTATGGCACGCCCTGATCGGCCCATAAACAACCGAGATGAGATATAGAGCAATACATAAAAACCTGTATTTTTCTTACGCTATATCTCGGCCTAAAACCGTTAGATCGGCGAAGGACCTACTTTCCCAGAATCGCAAGGATCCAGTCTATCGATTGGCATCAAAAACCCGACTTCGAAAATCTGGTCGATTTTTGGCAATTTTAATGATGTAACCATCATGATTTTTCGCGAAAATCGTGATCGAAGGGATGTCCTTTTTTCTGGTGCCGATCGGTTGGCCGGACTCTCCCGATCACAAAAAGGTATGGCACGCCCTGATCGGCCCATTAACAACCGAGATATAGAGTAATGAATAAAAACCAGTATTTTGCTTACGCTATATCTCGGCCAAAAACCGTTAGATCGGCGAAGGACCTACTTTCCCAGAATCGCCAGGATCCAGACTATCGATTAGCATCAAAAAGTCGACTAGGACTACTGTCCTGGTCCCCTAAAAGTATGCAACTAATCACGGCGAAAAGGATGTCCTTTTTTCTGATGCCAATCTGTTGGCAGGACTCACCCGATCACAAAAAGGTATGGCACGTCCAGATCGGCCCATAAATAGCCGAGATATACTGCTATGAAAATGCAAAGCAAATTTTTCGTCAGTCGGCGCAAGCCAAGAAATTTCAATTTTGCACCAGGCGAACAGAAATCAGCAGAAAGTAGCTGGTTTTTTGCCCCCCAAAAGTATGCACGACTTTTTTAATTTCAATTTTTTGAGTTGCTTGCTGCTTATTTCTGTTCGCCTGGTATCCCAGATCTGAATTTCTCGTTTTTAGCCGTTTGAGCGCTCGCAAGTTGAAAGTTGTTGTTGTACAACAACAACCATCTGTTGTACAACAAATTGACAACAACAACAAGGCATATTTTGTTTTGTTGATTTCTCCGTTATTTGTGGGCCGATCTGGGCGTGCGACGGCTTCCTGTGATCGGAAGACAATTCTTGATCCGATGGAGTCATTTTAAAGGATCAAGGATACTTCTTTCAGGGCCAGAGCCACACGTTTGGCTCGTATCCAGACAATATTGTGTACACCAATATAGGTGAGTGGCTCGTACGTTTTCTCTACGAGAATAGATGAATCCCTCCCCCAATCTAAAATGCACAATTTGTTCTCCAACTCCCTTCCCGCCATAGATCATGCGACGGGCTCTACTCTGCACAGCAGCAAGTCACATCACCGCCTGCACAGTAGCAACAACGTCTCGGACCTGAGCAACGACTCGAGCCCCGAACAGGGCTATCCTGACTTTCCGCCGAGCCCCGATTCGTGGCTTGGCGACTCGGCAAGCACCAACAATACCAGCAACAACAACAACAACAGCAGCAGCAATAACAACGGTGGCAGTGGCAGTGGTGGAGCCAGTGCGAATGTCAGCAGCAACGTAAACCCCGGAACGCCAAGCGTACATTACTGATACTCAAATCTGCTTTTGCGTTATTTTGAGATGCAGTCTCGCAGTCTTCTTCTCTCTGCCCAGCAACAACAAAAGAAGATGTAGCAGTGCCATTTTGAAAGCTCTCAATAACAATGACAGCAAAGCTAAGCGGCTTACGGGAATGAGTCAGGAGATGGCTGGAGGTGGAAGCGCGACTGAGTTAAGATAGTGGATGACGGGTAGATGGCGCTACACCTGAGATTGATCTCGCCGGTGATGTTTAGCAACATTTTGAAACTTTTCCAACATTCTCCGCAACATTTAGTAATGACCACAGTCTAGTCGCCAGTACAAATGTACATTCCCTTCCATTCCATGCCAGCCACATGTGCCCCGAAATTAGCGACATTGTCCCACAACATTTGCACGGAATTAGCAACATTTGCACGGAATTTTGTGTGCAAATGTTTATGTAAACAACTTTTGTTTGTAAACAACTTTTATATTTTTTCCATACAAGACAATTAAAAACTTTTTTTTTTTGCGCGCCGATATACAAAACAAATAGCAATGTATCGCATATCGATACCATTGCGCGACGATTTGAAATTTTGCATTGTTTCAATTTGGGAAAATTTTAAGGACCAGTGTGAAAAACCTCTGCTGTCCACTTTCTTACATGCTTTTTTCCGGTAATTTTAGAAAAAATGTCAATTTTGATGCCAATCGATTTACTAAATGGACAGAAAACGAGGAATGATTTCAAATTTGATGGGCAAGTATGACAGTAAAATCTGTATGGACCCATTTCATACCCATTTATATGGCAAAAATGGTAAAAAAAAAATGAAATCAGTGTTATACAAAAGTATTTAGTTGGGCCCAGCTTCAAATCAAGGAGGCCAGGATAAGTTCCTGGTTCTGGTGACACTTGGTGGTAATTGATATTAAATTATACCTATTAAATTTAATAATGGGCATACGTCAATAAAACTTTGGCAATTTACTGACAGCTTAGCTACTTAATGGCACATAAAAACGTCGAAAAGTGTCGCATAACGGCTTGCACTGAAATTGCTGAGGTTTTTTTTGTGCACAAGCAAGCACAATCAAACCCCAGATGTATCCATAAATGATGTTGTATGATGTCTGAACTGAATGGAATATATATCTGTATATATATGTGTGTATTTGGATTGTATTCTCTTTGTTTGACGATGGTTTGACAGTTTAGAGGCTATGTATAGTCAGTTGATATTAAGTTGTCATACAAATTTTTCCTAGACTCGACTACGGACAACATAAACTAAAAGAAGTACTGCAGGGGAGGGGAGTGATTAGGAAAGTGAGATTATTTCTAATAAATATACATACGCTAAGTGCCGTTAAAACACAACGAAAGTAAAGCTTGACCATTATGTAGTAACAAAAAAAAGGAACAACATAAAATTACAAAGTCATTTAGCAGGTCAGGCATACGTTTGTACTACTAGCCCATACTCATACAATACACATTTACAAACATACGAGTACATACGAATATAAAACAATTTAATGTGCGTTTGTCGCGCTCGTTTTCCTGCTTAAAAAACTGGAACCATCCGGCCAGAGCAGGCGGCTAGCTGGCTGAAGTTTGGTCAGTGAAAGGGGGCGCTTATCAAACCCCACTGATCATATTCATATCCAACTGTTATTACCTGCAATATAAAATACGAAAACGTACAAAATAAATAACACATCACATTTCGACTAGTGGAAGAAAGTGTATGCCAATAGGTACATACATAGCCAGTAATGTACTTGTTAGGCATCCAGTTAACTCCATTTCTTCTTGCCTGGCAGTACAGAAAAGTTAATGCGATTATTTTGTATTGCATTTACCTAATGTTTGCATCAGACCAGGTTTGGTTTGTAATGAATTGTAATGCAGCAAAATGGAAAACAAATGAAATGAAATTCCAACCTGGAAATGAGACCAGGCCATATACAAATCAGTTAATAACCGCAGACAGACGACCAGCAGTGCTGCGACTATGTACATACACTCACACACATACTAATGCAATACGAATATTTTCATTTTCATTTGGCCAGATCGCTTAGTTGAAAAAGTTTAGTTCACCTGCACGGTTCGGTTAGGTTCGAATGAACGGACAACCAAAAGTTCTGGTTAGAAAATAGTGTGGTGCGCGAATAGTTACCAACGGTTAAAATGCAATTCTCTTTTGTTCTCATAGTTTGCCAAATCTTGGCATGCGTTCGAACAGAATCTGGAGAGTTTGGTAAGTTGGAAAAAAAATACATACTTTGTAACGATCATTTTCCTTTGGTAGAATTAAAAATTGGTTCGAAAATTATACCTTTTCAAGTCGAAGACCTAGAAACTCAAAAGACTTAGGGATATATAGTGTGGTGGTATAGTAAGCTTCTTCCTTTTTCTGTACATTTCGAAAACAATTAAACTCCTACCCGTATACTATGTACGGCCAGACAGCCGAATATACATATGTATGTATACTCATCTTATACATATATGAATATAAGAACAAACAGAATGCTCGTTTTCTTCTTATTGGAGCCTATTTTCACAGCCAGATTTAAGGCGTTCAATTGGATTCAAGACCAGATTCAATTGGATTCAAAGTATTCAAGGCTCTATTCTTATTCGATGTTTTCTTTTTGATTCTACGGGAAAAAACGTAACGTATTTATTTTCAAAACTCTCTAGAGAAACTCTTAGTCCCCGCATTCTATGCACAACCCAAGGCAAGCCAAGAATCAAAACCAGGGAATGAGACGACTGGACATTCGTTATTCGCTCGCTCTTACTACCAAGAGAACAGCCAGTCCGAGTGCACCGTGGGAACGGAATGTACGCCACTGCACGACTGTACGGCATTGATCTACGAGGTGGCAAGGAGCTGTTATTACGGCGATAAGTCGCTTTACTGTGGCGGTGCCGCCGAGGAGATGCCATACGTCTGCTGTCCGAGCAGTCCGCTGGAGAAGAACCAGGTGTGTGGCAAGTCTCTGGTGCAGGGACACTTTTACAAGGGATTGGGCTCGTATCCGTTCGTGGCGCGCATTGGATTCAAGCGTAAGTGGCAGTGGCACCTAATGGTACCTGGTAGCTGTTACCTAATGATTCGCTTATTTCAGATGTCAATACTGGAGCCTTCGCCTATCCGTGTGCTGGAGCTGTTATCGCGCGCCGTGTCATTCTCACGGCCGCCCACTGTGCGCTGGCCAAGGCCGATGGGCATCGACTGTAAGTGGGTCACAGAGTCCAGTGGCAACCGGATGGACTCGTACTTATCGGATCTAATCAACTTTCCCTCGGCTCCTGCAGGTCGTCAGTGCGCGTGGGTGAGTACGACACCTCCAGCGATCCGGACTGCGCCAACACCGGCTTTTGCGCTCCACGCTCCGTGAATCATGCCATCAGCCATGTTATCGTCCACCCAGACTACAAGCAAGGTAGCTATCATCATGACATTGCCCTCCTGGTACTCAAAACACCGCTCAACTACTCGGGTAAGTGCCAATAAGAGGCATAAGGCTAGAGGGAAGGGAATGAGACGACTCGTGTATGGGGTCCCAGGGGGCGGTTCCGCATGGCAGTGTCAACGTTAATTAAAAATCGTTTTGTTCTGTCATCTCTACATCCACTCGCTCCAAGTTCACAAATGTCGACCATGCTCAGTCCATGCACAGGTTTACCTTTCATGTGGGTCGCATGTCGCTAATTTAAGGTTAGGATCCCAACCCAATCCCCCACATCATACTACAATCCGGGAGGGGACTGTGACTAGAACTGTGCTGCTGTTGATCGCTTAATTGGGCGGCGTTGGGCTTTGGTGCGTGCTTGCTGTTGCAGCTAATGACTTGAACGCGACCTGGGTAATGGTCCGGTCCGGTCCAGTCCGCTTTGATTGTCAACTTTTAGTTTCGGCTCAATGGCTACGAACTTTGGATTGAAGATCCTGGCTATTTTATAAGACAGCAGCCGGACTTAAAATTAATAGCAACCCTCCCTCCCATTTATTTACATATATACTTATGTATTCTCGGTAGTTGCCACACAGCCGATCTGCCTGCAGAAGACACGCGCCAACCTGGTGGTGGGGAAGCGGGCGACCATCGCTGGATGGGGCAAGATTTCTACGGCGAGCATTCGGCAGCCTGAGATGACACATCTAGATGTGCCGCTGACCAGCTGGGACCTGTGCCTGCGCAACTATGGTTCCACTGGCGCCCTTGAGTCTCCCAATTCGATTGAGGGCCAATGGATGTGTGCCGGCGGCGAGGGCAAGGATGTTTGCCAGGGCTTTGGCGGAGCACCCCTGTTCATACAGGAGAACGGAATCTTCTCACAGGTACAATTTCTGCCCTTCCTTAGAATTACAAGCTAACAATCCCTTCCACAGATAGGCATCATGTCCTTTGGCTCTGACAATTGCGGCGGACTACGTATACCGAGTGTCTATACGTCCGTGGCTCATTTCGCCGAGTGGATACATGACAATACGCCGCCGGAATAAGCTTCTCTCCATATGTAAATGGTTAATTTTTCTTTATATATTATTATACAATTACATATTTTAAAGTAAATATAATACGAATAATGTTTTGTACATATGTATTTACAAGTTCCTTCTGCTCCTCTTGGTCTATACGTTAGTATGTACCCACACATCCATATTAATATTAGTAGTTTCTTCATTTTTACCTATCTCCAGCAGTTTGGAACCTTTTTTCCCTCCATCTTTCACTTTTGCTTCAGGAATAATTAATTAAATATTATTTCTTACTGCAATATCAGCTGTTTACCGATCGGGTAACGAATAACGGAGAAAATGTCTTTGATCCTTAGGACTGAATAAAATCAAGGACTTTCTACCGGTCACAGGAAGATGACACACGTCCCGATTGAACAATAAATAGTGGATTTACGCCATAAACCACTAAGTACAACACCTGAAATAAAATAAACTAAAGTTTTTGGTGTTTTTTAATTGAACATTAAAAACGTTCCATATGCAGCACAACCACTGGGTAATGCAATCGTCGTAATGCGTGGTCCTGGGAGTTGTCGCACCAGAAACAACATCCATCGGGCCGCTTCTGGGATCTGCAGCAAGCAAGGGCCTCCCCTCCCCTCCCGCGAGACCATAGGTGTTCGTCATTATTTTTACCATTCGGAGACCTGACTTTCAATGTCATCAGCCGAGGGGCTTAAACGCGAGGGCGTTAAATCTATCGCATCTTATATAATTTCCTCTTCTTCTGTCCCTTCTGACAGTAACAGTCTGACCAGTAACCATATAGTATATATGTACATGTTTCTATCCGCAGCGACGCAACAGAGCTGTCTTGTTAGTTCATGTGTGCACATGCATTCTCGGCGGCTAGACTGTGGTCATTACTAAATGTTGCGGAGAATGTTTCGCAACATTTTGAAACTTTGTCCAAATGTTGCTAATCGCCACATAAAAGAAAAAACAAAAAGTATACAGCATTTTTCGTTATCTTTCTTTGGCAAGATATTGCCATATAGACCCAAATGTATGGTATGCCTTTTATATAAAATTCTACACCGATGACATGTAAATTTCAATTACGATAAAAACTGATATGTATGGAACGCTAGCTCACCATGTAGCAATACATGTATATACAGTGGCGCTGGAAACTTTTTCCAAATGTTGCGAAACATTCCGCGCAACATTCCCCTCGAACTACGCGTTCAATCGAACGATAATCATCGTTAATGTTTGAAAATAAAATCCAAGAAAAGCTGTTTGCGTAACTATAATCAAACACGGTAACTAACAAATTTTGTGTCTTTTATTCTTATGTGTCAAATAGTAATTTATTTCATTTGTTTTACGTAGTTGATTTTTTACTGACATTTCTATTCTGTTGAAATATTTTTCGGTTTTGGGCTTTAGATTTAAATACGACATCACGTTTTCGTAATTGATATTTCTCCTATGCAATTTTTTTGTATTCCTATATAAAGCAATAAATAACTTGATCCGGGCTCGAGCCATACATACGTACATATTTTGCTCTAGTACCCCGCATTTGTTTGACGCTATCGATATACAGACTTAATTTAATTTAATTTAAAATTCTGTTTTAGAGTTCATTCACTATACACAAATATACATTATTTACAATAAAATATCAGGGCTGCAATGGTAAATGATAGAGCGGCTGTTCCAAGAAGTGATGTAATCAATTAAACTTTAAAGTAAGTACCAATACGTATTGTGTTTTCAGTTCACAGATGCCGATGACCACGTAGAGGAAATTAATTAGTTTGAGCAAATTTTGTAAGGGCTTTGTTTGTCAAATAAAAATAAGGCTTTAAGGATAATGCCATGTGGGTCATGGGCACCCAAAACCTTGAAAGATGCTTCTTGTTGTTTATTTTTGAACGAATTGATTTTTTTGATTCGCTTGATCAGGATTTTTATCGCACCCACCGAAATGGCATCACCTTGAAATCTACAATCTTAACTCAGTCGCGCTGCCACCTCCAGCCATCTCCTGACTCATTCCCGTTAGCCGCTTAGCTTTGCTGTAATTGTTATTGAGAGCTTTCAAAATGGCACTGCTACATCTTCTTTTGTTGTTGCTGGGCAGAGAGAAGAAGACTGCGAGACTGCATCTCAAAATAACGCAAAAGCAGATTTGAGTATCAGTAATGTACGCTTGGCGTTCCGGGGTTTACGTTGCTGCTGACATTCGCACTGGCTCCACCACTGCCACTGCCACCGTTGTTATTGCTGCTGCTGTTGTTGTTGTTGTTGTTGCTGGTGTTGTTGGTGCTTGCCGAGTCGCCAAGCCACGAATCGGGGCTCGGCGGAAAGTCAGGATAGCCCTGTTCGGGGCTCGAGTCGTTGCTCAGGTCCGAGACGTTGTTGCTACTGTGCAGGCGGTGATGTGACTTGCTGCTGTGCAGAGTAGAGCCCGTCGCATGATCTATGGCGGGCAGGGAGTTGGAGAACAAATTGTGTATTTTAGATTGGGGAAGGGATTCATCTATTCTCGTAGAGAAAACGTACGAGCCACTCACCTATATTGGTATACACAATATTGTCTGGATACGATCCAAACGTGTGGCTCTGGCCAACTGGCGGCGGAGAGCGACTGCTCGGCGGATACTGTGACGGACTAGAGCTCCCATGCATGTAGGAGCCTCGTATGCTGTGCGGTGAGGCGCCTTCATCCAGGCCCAAATTGACGGTGCTGTAGCTGTCGTTGCTTAGATCTGTTCGGGGGATACGGCCAATGACAAAATAACTTTTTCTGGTACCAGGCAGAGCACAAACTTACCATGATGACTGAAGCTGTCATAATCGACCTTTAGTTCATCCTTGTCGAGGAATTTGTCAGTGCGTGGCGAACAGTTTCCCTTCATGGAGCGGAAGTACTGGCTCCATCGAGTGCGTCCCGCATCCTTTTTCAGTCGCTTCTCCTTGGCCCGCCTGCAATGTTGTAAGCAAAAAATGCAATCAAAGCTAGTGCCGTTACCACTTACGAATGTCTGTCTGAAGGACACACACCTGTTTTGGAACCAGACCTGGACCACCCGCATATCGAGGCCCGTGTCCTGTGACAGCTGCTCCCGAACGTGTCGGGCGGGCTTGGGGCTATTGTTGTAGGCGGTCTTCAGGGTCTCCAGCTGCTTGGCGGTGATTGTGGTGCGGGGACGCTTGTTCGGCTGATCGCCATCTAGAGAGCCATCCAAGTAGAGACCTGCAATTTAACCAAGAATCAAGTCTAGCCATTGAATTCTGCCAAGGATCTCTCACGTCACGCACCCTTTGCCTTGGCCTCCTCGTAATCACGCTTACAGATGAGCTTTCGGTCCTCCATCAGATAGAACTCGTCGCCCGTATTGAGCGTGCGGGAGCACATCGCGCACAGGAAGCACTGCAGATGGTAGACGTTGTCCTGGGCCCGGCGCACCACCTGCGTTGGCGGTATGCCCATATCACAAGCGGAACACTTTGTACCGTACCTTCTGTTCGACCCAAACATTGGCAATGGGGCAAGGGGAGATTTTTCATTAAACCGGCGACGCTTCAACTAGTATACCCCCCTCCTTTCAGCACCTCCAGCCACTCCAGCTGGCATTAGAGAAATTTACTTACTTGAAAAAGTCCTCCTTGCAGAAAAGTTGACCGTTGCGGGCGAAGCACTTGTCGTTGAGTTGGCCATGGCATTCGCTGCACTGAAGGCACTTGGCGTGCCACGTCCGCTCCAGCACCTTCAGGATGAATCGGTCCAAAATGAGTTCGTGGCAGCCCCCGCACTTTGGTATCGTAGCTGTAAGGAAATCTTTTGTTAGTGGCTTTCGTTTACGCCATAACCAATTCGTATGTACGAGTATGTATGTATATTTATATATGATGACTTGTGGTGGGGCTAGACGTTCTAAGTTTTCTGTCCGTTAAAGATTACCCATATTATGAAATTCTATATTAAATTCTGTTTTTGTTTTAATTTTCTCAGTCCAATGTTTTTGATTAGGCAACAAAACTCATAATTGAGCAATTTGATTCGAAATTCAATTTGCTTTTGTCGTCTATTTGAAATGTGCCTATTTTGAAAAGGCAATCAAATAGAAAGCAACCGATGAAATGTTCCTTTTTGAATGAAAGATTTTATTTTGGGAAGAGTATACAGATATTCATACATAGTACTATAACCTATAAACCTATAAATATCCAAACGCATACTTGTAGTTCATTATTATTTCATCGTAGCCCGACAAGCAATTTATACTTATATACTTAGTATGACGCTAGCCACAGCTAGTGTAAATTACTAACATTAAAATCCTTTGACATACTCATTCCGTAAAATAATAGGAATGCAAAACATTAAATTGTATCTAAGAAAGTCAACCTTCACCATTATTTTTGAACCTGCGAGTTTGGCAGCTGATAGATTTACTTATAGAAAATTACACGAATTTTATATACCGCTGATTACTATAAGTGGCAATAAAAATACAAATATGGTAGTCGTTTTAGCAAAATATTGGAGGAGCAATGAAGGGCAGGCTTGGGTACTTCGTATGATGATTATTTCATAAAAACCTACTGTAAATGCTGAGCTTACTCAGCCAAAGCCCAGATAGTCCATCTAGGCGTGCTATTCAGAGATCTATTCTTCAACTTACACAGTAAGAACTCTGGCAATTGACTCAAATTAATCGGCGGTACGCGATCATCACATTTTCCATTGGACAGAAAGTCACTTTTGAACATCATTAGCTTCAGAAGTTCCATGCTGTTGAAGGGGGGAAGTCTGGGCTCTCCTCTCCTTCAATTTTCTCTGTTATCTTTGAGGTTATTCTTTTACTTGTATCCCTCATCTACACTTTCACTATCGCAGGCACATCTCCATCCACATTTTATATTCGGTGATTATTCTACATTTCGCTCTTCCGACGGCGAAGCGTTTCGAAAAAGTTGGGGGTATGGTATATATAAATCCACAACACAATGGTTCCCCTGGTTTTCAGTTTTCGGTTTTCGGATTTTATTTTTTATTGTTTGGTGTTTTTTGTATCGTTAACCGTTATCACAGTCTTTTACAGTGAGCTCTGCGATTCGATGCACGAATGGCGACGCGGGCGAACTACATATCTCCTTGTGGCAAGTGCGGCAGGCAACGTCGACGCTTGGAAAGTAACTGACGACGAAGCGCAGAAAAAGAGCCAGAAACGGGGCTGCTGACATAATCACAGCCAGAACAGAACGGAATCCAACCCACCCAACCAAACCAAGCCAAACCCAACCCTTAGGAATCGGACTTGTGTTCTCTTTGGTTTCTGTTGCTTTTGTAATATCTCGGCTGTGCCAGTTTTCCAGCTTTCCAGTTTTCCAGCTTGGCCTTTTATGCTGCCTCTTTTTCTGCCCCAAACAATTGAGTTTGGGTTGGTCTCCCAACAACAGCAATAGCGGCGGGGAAATTGCATTGTAACACTTTGCTATTCCAAATTTCTCTGTCTGTCTGTGTGTGTGCCTCTGCCTCTGCCTCTGCTTTGCCTGTGCGAATGTATTTGTGTTGGTGTGAGTGAGTTTTTCTTTTCAGTTTTTATGTATTTGTGCCTGGGATTGGTTGTTTTGTGTGCGTCGGTCGGCGTCGTGACCGCCGTCGCTTGCAGTTTTCGGGGAGTGGTCTCAAAAAGCTCTTTTCAGCTTGGCTTTTTTCACCCTCCCCCTCCCACGTTCGGCTTTTCTCTCTCTCTCTCTCACACTCTTTCTCACTCTCTCACTCTGTGTGTTTCTATTTCGTTCTGGCTTCCCTTGTTGCGTGCGCTGGCGAATTCGGAAGTGTGTGGGATCTAAAAATATATACATACTTGTACATGCATACATACATACACACATATGTATGTATGTACATGTTTGTGCAATACAGCGCTGCAGCGCTACCATTCTCCTATTTATTTCCCTTCATCTTCGTCCTTATATTTCACTTGTGTGCACTTGGCTGCCATTGCTTATTGTGGCTGTTGCTGTTGCACTGTTGGCTGCTGCTTTGCGCTGTGTCATTGTTTCGTAACTGTACGGCTAAAAACCTGACCTTAAAGGCGTTAAATTGTTGACTCTAACTGACTGCACTACCGGCTGATCGAGGGCCCAGAGCGACGTCTGCGCACAGAAATGTATTTTAATTGCAACTGACAAATTTCTCCTCTTTCCATCCGCAGCCCTTTGCTCGCTCTCTCATAGCCTTCTCAAAGCCAAAGAGACATACTACACCTACACCTGTCTACATGTACACGGTACAAAAAGCACGAATGCGCGCATTGAAAAATCGAATTCGACATTCGGACGTTGGTCGCCTTAAAGGACTTCCTTTTAATTTGGCTTGGCAGATTGGCAGGAATATTTCACTTTATTTTTAAAGGTTTTTTCTCGTGTTCGTGGTCTAGCTCTTCATGAATTGTGAGACTTTTTTTTTTAAACTCACTTTAGAATAATTGTGACTTTTTATGGATCAGATGGGATAGAGGAATGCCTAAACATCTTGTTCAGGCTAATCAACGCTCAAAATCTGCAATTAAGGTTTTTGGTTTTTGATCACTTGATTGCATCGATTCCTTGTAATAATATTATACATATATAATATGTAATATGTCCATTATTATAGCATACTTAAGGGGCTCGTTTTTTCGTAGCTCAATGAGCTCAATGAGTCACCCTACAGATGAACGGCCACAAGCCTATGGATCATACATATTAAAACCAAA
Source organism: Drosophila affinis (assembly GCA_037356375.1). Taxonomy (NCBI): domain Eukaryota; kingdom Metazoa; phylum Arthropoda; class Insecta; order Diptera; family Drosophilidae; genus Drosophila; species Drosophila affinis. The sequence goes on from CM074800.1 coordinate 237,486, forward strand.
TGCATAGCATTCATATGTACATATGTATATCTCGAACCTATTAACCGATATATGTACCAAAATGACTTTAAAATTAAGATGGATCGGATCGGATACAAGTAGAGTATGCTATTTATAGGCTATACTTCTTGGGTTATTTTCAAAGAAATTCATCAAAAGAAACGTTCAAATTCACGCACACATTTTCGTTATCGCCATCGGCTTTATTTGCACCATTGGCCCGTGCCAAAGGAAGAAACGAAGAAAAAAGGCTCGAAAAGGCCTGAAAAGAGGAATTTCTGAATTTCTACCGTAGGTAAAATGGCGGATTCACAATCAAAGGCAAATTGAGCGATAAGATACGCACACAAGCACAACTAAACAATTGTGTATACATATATTTATACGTATTAAATGTATATGTGCCAGTTCTTTTATGCGTCCGTGTGTGTCGGGGAGCAGGACCAAGGGGTCATTGCTGCAGAAGAATGGGGCTTAAGTATGGTGGCAACCGGAAAAGCGCAGGCAAAGCTCGAATTACGTTTCGTTGATTCAAAAACCGACCATTTTTACGTAACCATACCACCACCATGCTGTGGATAAGGAGAGGTACTCGTATCAAGTATACAGAGACAGAGTGTTTAAAAATTCATAGGGTCAAAAACATGGAAAGTCCGTGCGACCAGAGTCGTCACACGCACGGTCCGAGCTTGTGGCATAATCGGAGGCGAAATTCCAAATACTCAAGTATGAGGCAGGGGCAACAGCAACCGAGCAGCAGCATGACCAGGAGTAGGCTGGTGCCCAGCACCACCCACACACCCTCTACGACAACAGAAACAGCAATAACCATGAAGGTGATGCTCTGGGGGTTGCGGACACGCCCTGCAAAATGGCTCGCCTGCAGCAAAGCAGCAGCAACCTCCGATGCTCCCTGTCCTGGCCGTGCGTCTTTCCTTGCCACTGGTCCAAAGTAAAGTCCTTGTGTCAAATCCACTTGGGCCTTAGCCTGTCCTGTCCTGCTGCGTTGGCGCTACGACTTGAAAGCGTTGCCGCTGCTGATGCTGAGGCTGCTGCTTTTAAGCTTACGCTTTTATATTTTTCGCTCTCTGTTTTATATTTCTTCTTCGTTTATTTGTGCTTATACCCTTTCTAAAGGCATTTTATGTTGAACAAAAAGCTTGCACTGAGATCAAAGCATGTAAAGAGTATTAATGATAATCTTAGCAAATATCTAACGAAAGTTGTACCGTCTAAATAATTACTATATTTTCGATAGTCTGAAAGGCTATCAAAATCGTATAGTGGTCGATGTAGATAAAAAATATCTGCGTATCTAATGTACTCGTATCTGTTTGTATAGAAATCTTTTTATTATTAAACTATTTACTTCTAGTCCCTTATTTATTGCTTCAATAATTAAAATCATTGATGAACAGTATCAGGTGTCATCACATTACCGGGAGCCAGCGCTCGTCGAACGGATGCAACTTCGAGAAGAAGCTGCGCGTGAGGTGGGGTACGGCTGGAAGAGGCTCCACACGTCTCGGTCCAACAACTTTAGTCAGTTTTTTTATATTTTTGTACAAATAATTATTTATAGATTTTAATCTATGGATATGCAAGCACCATCCTGCATTCAGTTGGCCATCCGAAATATAAATAAGTTGGCTAACATCGTGTCCCAACCCTGCAAAGTGTTCTTGAGAATATAATTAGCTAGCCTCTGATCGATTTGTGGCCACAAAATGTATATTTTGGTCATTGCTGACATCTGCTTGGGTCGATCGCTTTATAGTAATTAGATTGACAACTTAATTGAGCTCCCTCCGCGCCAGTCAGAGCCACCAATTGCAGTTCGACTCGACAACTTCAAATAGCAAATGACCATAATCAACGTGTACTGAGCGGGTGAATATCCAAAGCTACACGTCTACATATGTATGTATGTAGCTCCACCTATTCCATTAGAATATTCCTCGCGCATAGTCAAACAAAAGACCCATTTAGATAAACAGTCCCCCGCCCTGCTCAAAGTCAGAATCATAATGGAAGTGGAAGGACGAGCGGGTCGGGTTGAGGTTGGGCCCCAGAAGCCCATTCCATTCCCCATTCATCCCCTTCCATCAGCCAGCAAAGTGACCAACTAAAAGTTATTACGCAATGCCCGATGCACTCCGAAAAGGGTAAAACAAGCGAACGGGACCAGAAGCGATAGATATCGGACAGGCTGGACGAGCCTCGTCTCACCACACCTCCACACCGAAGTCGCAGAGCAAAATAAATGCGCGATAAAATATTGAAAGCACTCCAAAAGCATTAATAAAACGTCATCTTGCCGTGGGTTGGGTAAGTGGGCACACGTGAACTTTACACCTCCGCCATGGCCCGGCTGGAGCATACCATACCATACCATAACCATAACCATACTAGGACGGAATAGACCCGACCATTTCATTCCCTGCCAGCTGTGCCCTCATCGCGTGCGTGCCAGTCGTTTGGCTACGGCGCACGCATCCATTAGGATTCAAATTGTTCGCCGTCGACGGACGCCGTTCTTATGCGCTGCCTTTTTGACTTGACCTTTTTATTTCACTTTTTTAAATACTCTACTCTCGGGGTGTTTCCTCTGGAACCAGCAGTAGACAGGCTGAAAAGAATAGAGCGAATGCTCTTCTTTTAATGCACGAGTGTCGTCTTGTGCGAATTTCACCGTTTTATATACCTATAATTTTCTAAAACTCCTTAGAAACTGTTGAAACTTAACCAACATACTGCCATACGAAAGGATTCTGATCCAAATTTCAAGCCGAAAGGTTCTAATAAGGTAATAATCTATTACGAAACATTAGCTCTTAGATGGAAACATCAGGGTATGCACCCCTCGGTGCGGTTCCCTGGCGGGCTTTCGGCTGGGACCGTGGCCGCCCGAGTCCAATGCACGCGTCGTCACTTTGCATGCGGAAAAGGCCGGTGCCATCTGCACGAACCAGCGCGCTCGTTGGAAGGTCCTGCGCCTGTCCGGCACGAATGAGACCGCGTATTATCTAATTAGGAACCACTTGAAGATCAACATTATTGTGAAAAACAAAAAGTTTTGCCATTTGAGGGCAACTAAGTACACAATACTGACACTCGCTGTTGGTAGGAGTTGTTGTCGGGGATGGGATGAGAGTATGATGGTCTATCTGAGGACTCTGTAGAGACGAGTGGGGGGACGAGTGTTTTCCATTGAAATTGAAAAATTCTCGTTTTTATTGGCAAACTTCTGGAAATGAAACCATATTTAACTGCGAGTTTTACATTTTAATTTGTGATAAATGTGCTTAAAGAGGTTATTTAAATAGCTAAAGTTTGAATGTTAGATATTAGGATGTTAGTTAGATTAAGTCCTGCAAAATTGTGGTCTAATAATATAATCCAAGTAGTAAAGAAACATTATCGTTACTCTGTTTTCTGGCCAGAAGATTGGAGTAAAAATCAATTTGCCTAGGGGAGACTTTTCCCTTTGCTGCCAAGTAGAGAACTATTTATCATAAGGCTGTAACGGTGTCCAGGACAAAGGAGCAGGCCTCGCCCGCCTGGTAACGCCCCGCTTTAGCCGCTCTGTCGCTCGGCAGCGCATCTGTTCCGAAGCATTTATCAAAATGTCAATGCAGCACTTAACCAAATCCATTAAGTAACTTCGCTTTAGCCTCCGCTTCGCACTCACTCAGTCGTCAGTCAGTCAGTCAGTCAGTCAGTTTGTCATTCATCTATTCATTGGCCATAAAAAGCGCGCAATGGCAAGGCTGCCCGTCCATTGTGTCCTCCCACACCACCCTCTTTGGCAGCGGGTAAATGCGTCCATTTAGCGGCAAACAAGCGACAGATCCGCTTGTAATCCTTTAAGTGTATGCAGCGCCCGCCATGGATACGATACGGATGGATGTGGCTGAGGGCGCGCCGGAGGGCGGGGCACACGCAAACGCACACAGGCACACAAACCAGCACTCCCGCACACTCGCACAGACTCTGGTGACAGCAAGTGCAATAATTTGTTTGCAGTTTTCCCCGTTAAGTGCTCTATTTTGCACAAATGGAAACATCACCAGCAGCGCAGCACGGCCATGGCAGGAAAACGTTCTTGTTCAAGGGTGTTGCCAGTTTCCCACTCGCACTCCCAAACCGCCTCATCCTCCTGCTGTGGTGGCTATTGTTGTTGCTGTTGTTGCTGTTGCCCAAACGAAATCAATTCGACAAAGTTAAATAGAGACGGAACTAAGGGTGGCGGCCCATGGACTCTCGGCGGAGTTGCCTCGGAGTCTGTGCTGCCTCATTGACAAAGTCAAGTCATGAATGCGAAGGAGCAGTATATAAGGGGTGCGCACAGTGGGATGAATCGCGAAAACAGTTTTACTAATAGTGTTGATTGCAAAACGTTAAAAAATTAACTAATGGATGTGATTATTAAGTTTTATTACTGTCCCTTTTTTCATGAATAAAGAAATTTATTCATTTTTGTTACGCCAATAAAATCAGTAGTACCCAATCGAACCTGTACCTATTTTTCACCTTATGTAATTATATATAAGCTTTTTCCTTATTTTATTGCCAAAAAAATGCAGACAACTGTGCAATCGTTCCAGGATATACAAATAAGAATGGAATATCCTGTGGACTGAGAGTCCTTTCATGAGCTCTCGCTTACGACAAAATCCCGCTGTTTGTTTTGAGAGACCAGAACCAGACCCAGACCCAGAGCCGCAATCCACAATTTACCAATACCAAAATATTCATTGCCGCGCTTTATTTAAGGACACCAACCCGAGTCACAGCATGCCATCGGGGGTTATTCCTGCCACGCATTGATGACACACGAGCATTGTCGATAGAATGCGGCGCAGGGCCAGGGTCGCCCTGGTGTGTTCCCTATTGTGTCTGCGCGGGTATTCCAAGGGTACGATACTCTGCTCTATATACCGTTAATGTTAATGCTTTTAATGTAATAAAAACATTTGCAGCGTTTAAGGGGCGTATTTGGGGGTGGGTAGTGAGTAGAGAGTTTGGCCCGTGCTCCTTTAGAAGACATGTTACGGGCTTGTTCGTCAGCGGTTGGTTCACTTGTTGCTGTACTGTCAATGTTGGTTCGCTCATTTATGTCGCCTGTCACAGCAGCGACGGGCATACCCACATAGTAGCCCCTTATGATTCGAAGGAATAGAGCTCCTATGCCCACTGACCTCATGAATAATCCGCTTCCCCTCGGTGTCGGGGTCGGTGGGCGCACCCTCCCAAGAGGTAAACTGGTTTCCTGGGCACTCCCCGCTTTCGGTCGGGTGAAGACAGACAGCTAAGTTTATTGTGAAACTAAAATGGGTACAGAGCCGTACAGGACGACGGCTAGTCCAGGGCCCTTAACCTTTTAAACTCACACCCCTCCAAGGGTGTAAAATTTTGGTGAAAACAAAAACTTGCTACTTTTTATGGCAAAGCTTTTTGCTACAATATGTTGCTGATTATGCCGCTGGGATTAAGTGTCAGTCGGTCCGGGGCCGTCTACGTCTACCCAACTGCATAATGACCTTAATCAATTTCCGTGCAACCCCCGTAGGAGGCAGAACAGAACGGAGAATCGTTTTCAGCAGCGCTTCAACTGTTGAATGCGTCTGTCCGGGCCTGGACTGGGACTAAAAATGAGACTGGCGCTGGTAGGAAACACTTATGTAACTCCTCGGCTCGATGGTTTGAAATGGAATGGCCTGGGCTGGGCTGGCAGGAAGTCAGCTTAGCTATCGATATATGTATAGAACTATGGCAAACACAGCAATAAAAAAGACTTCAGACCCTGTGTAACCAGAGATGAGCAAAGAGAAGAGGGCAAGGGAGGAGCCAAACGAACAAGCCTCTACTCGCTAAGTGGACTCATCGTCCCTGCCACGCGACCCAGTGTCAGTCCCAAGCAACCCCTCTGTCTGTGAGTGGATGGTAATCGTCGCCATATGGAAATTCTAGCCGCGTGGAAACTCTGCAAACGCGTGCGGCTTAGGCGCTTCTTAAGTTTCCGTTCAATTGCAGGGCTAACTTTAACGTAGAGTAGGAGTAGGAGTAGGAGTGGGATGCCAAAGGAGGAACCAAAGGTGCGAGCCACGCACTTGACTTGTTAGCTGTTAGCCACGTTAAAAACGCCTCGCTTGTGCGGCACACGTGCCTGCAATTAGGGTTAAACAGCAACGCAACTCGATATGTATCAGAAGCGACCCGGTCCAGGTCTCCTCCACTCTTCCAATTCAGCCGTGTTAACACGAACTTCCATCCATCCAGCCGTGCCGGAGTGCGTGCGCTCCCCCCTCGCTGTCTTAACCAGATAACTGCCCATCTGCAACGATGTCGACGACGAGGTTCATTTCCATTAACCGGCAAGAGGCGAGGCGTTTAAGTTAATAGGAATGGCCTTCTTCCCCTGCGCAGATGGCCCGTCCCCATCCCCATTCGTGAGCTCCCCTTCATTAGCGCGTGCCTCAACCGACGCCGTGTTGCACTTTGGCTTTGCCACTTTTAGTGTTTCATAATTAAAAATGTTGCCGGTGTCGTGTGGTCGCACTCCTCTCCAGTTACCATTTACCAGCTTCGAGGTACTACCAGCTCATGCAATATTTAGTCCTGGGGAAAACAGAGACCTCAAACACAGGACACGAACACGGGCAGACGGGCGCACGGCCAGACCCAAGGCGAAGGCAAACCTATCTACAGCTGGGCCATTTTGTCGCCTGTTTTGTCGCCATTTGCCTCTTACGGCAAGGTAAAAGTCTTTTGGGCACCTTTTAATGCGTTTGCTTTTAATTCCGGCCGTGAGCACTTACGGCCTTGCCCCCCACACAACCTCAACCTCAGCTCCAAGCCAAGCACCACCCTGCCCCACAACCTCTAAGCATTCAAAGTAAGTGGCAACAAAGCGTTGCGACATGTTTTCCTCCGGCCTCTGTCCTCCGTGCTTTCAGCATGTTTTTTATTATGCCTATTATAATTTACTTTATGCATTCTATTCCTCTCTTAGCCGTATTCCGCTCCCATCCTGCCGACTCTTCTGATTAAGCCATTGTGTGGACCCCTCTAATAGGAAAGGCTCTTATGGCGAGGGCTTACTCTGCTTTTCCTTTCTTAAGTGCTTATACAATTTTTTAATTGTGGTTGCGGACAACATCCTTTATCTTTCCAATTTTCTTTTGCTTCAATACTCAGATCTTTGGTGATCTTCGGGGTTGGCCGTTTTATACATTATTGATTTAGATTGTCGTCGAAATTTTCGTTGACCCATAGAGGTCATATTTTTCTTGTAAATTTGATTCATTAACGTGTAGTTTGAATACAAATTGTAAAGAAAGTTTTAAAATTTTATTTGTGGTTCAGCTTTTAATCAATGTGTATTCTGTACTATGTAGCACTACTTTAAGTCTTAGGTTTAAGGCCGAAATGCCCATGCCTTCCAATATTTTACAACTACTCGTAACTTTCCCAGTATTAGACGCTTTAGCCTGGCTCAACAGCATCTCATTGAGAACATTACAGAAGAGAACACACAAAAAAGCATTTTCACACAAAAAAGGCAGCGAGAAATTTCTCGGTTAAACCAAAAATTAACTGTCAAATATGTTGGTTCAACAATTTGAGCACAAAAACTGCGAGCCGAGCGGCAGCTTGTCAGGACAATTGGAACGAAAATGGCGAGACGAGGAGAGCAGAGGAGCGGAATGGGATGGCGCCGAGGGGGCCAGTTAGGGTGGGTGGCAGGGAGACGTGCAACACAATAACTTTTCAATTTCTGGCGTACATTCCAGCTGACGGCCATTAAACAATGGGATCCAGTTCCAGTCGCCACACATTTCGCCATTTTCCGTATTTTTCCATCTTTTTTGTTCGTTTTTTTATCTTTTTTTTTTAGCAAAAAGCATTTTGCTCGCTTGTTGTATTTAATTTTTTTTGCAAACAAAAGACGCGCGCACTCGTTCGTCGGCAGCCATTGAAGCGTCAGGTCCAAGCTGCAGGCCGACCGACCGACCGAGCGACGGCACCAGCACCCTTGACCGGAGCTATAAAGCGGGACAAAAAAAAACAAAAAACAAGGAGAGGGGAAGGAGGGAGTGGAGCCAATGTGGGAGCATAGTCCGTAGCATAGACAACAACGACGACGACGACGACATGCCAAGCCCATGTCCGATGTCTTTGGGTTGGACATGAGCTGAGGGCGAGATGGGCGCATGCTTAGAAAAAAAAACAGAAACGAACTGAAAAGAAAAGCAGCTACAGACCTGAGAGGGCCCTCGCATTTTCAATTTTGAGTGCTTCCTTGCCGGGGCCATCATCAATCGGGGTTGGCTCGGCATGGATCGGCTCGGCTCGGCTCGGTCCGTTCCGTTGAGCGGCCTTTATTGTTATGGACAACGTTTTCTTTCCCTCTTCCTCCTCTGATTCTTCTAGTGTATTGTGTGGCACAATGCAACTTCATCAAAAGGGGCTATGCTAGGACTTGAAGTCAGTGTAAGGGCCAAACCCAGAAACATAACCAGAACCAGAACCGGCAGCCAGAATCAGCCGAAACACACAAAAAAGGAATGTAGAAATGGCTGAAGAAAAAGGTTTATTGCGGTCTCTATAAAAATACACACTTGGGGTGATTTCCTCCTTTGAAGCTGCCACCAAAAGTCCCCCCAGTGTGGGTGGTGCGGATGGTGTACGGTTGTACGGTTATACGTCTGCTCTAACGACTTCGTTCCGGTGGTGCCCATTTTATTTGCTTGCTTCGAGAGCAGCTCCACTCCTGTCCCCTCCTCTCCCCTCCTTTCCTTTTCTCGGCGCTCCACTCTCTGATGGCTTGCCATTATCTTGGCTTTGCCTTTATGGTCTTTTGTGTGCGTTTGATGAAGCCAAGATGGCGCAGAAAATGGTTGAAAGCGGTCTGGTCTGTGAGGGAGGACTCGCCGGAGCGGTAGCTACTGGTATTTCCGTTTGCCTATTGTTGAATTATCAGCCACAAAAATGGACGTCGCCGCATTTATAAAAGGACCAAAAAAGGATACCATGTGCGGGTGTGCCGGTGTACGGGGCTTTGTGTTCGATGGGGAGCTATGGCATAAATCCAAAACACATGCGGAATGCAGGAATTGTGGATATAATTTTAACAAGAATTTATGCGCACCTCCTTTTGCGACACGTCATGCCTGCTGCACATGTTGAATATCTGAAAGGGCTTGCAGTTTGGGGCAGACTATAGTAAAAAATATATAGCGGATGCAGACTATTTTCAAATGTTTGCGCTTACTCATTAAAACATGTTAATACATAATATATCTATTTAATATAGTATTGCAGCGTTCGAAAACTATCCCCTGTGGGGATAGAATTTCAACCAACACAGGATATTTCAGGAGAGAGATTAGAGTTTCTCTGAATTAGTTTAATTATGTTTAAACGTCTCTGATATGTTATACGGTTCCATGCGGATACAACTATGAGTCCCGAATCGATACTTGTTTTAATGTTTAACATGGCTTGCGATTGAATTATAATTTAATCAGAATCCACATTCTCCAGTGCTAGCCATTGATACCATTGCTACCTTGAGCATAGCACTCATGTCGCAGCGGCCACCCCGCTGTCAAAATACTTTGTCAGGTCTGTTCGACGAACCATGTCCTTCCGGCATACGGAAAAGCGTTAAATCTGTGCCCGTCGAGGATGGCACCGAGCTGGGGATGGTCCTTTGGCTGCATGGTCACGTACAGAAAGCCACAGCCACCCACTCCCTGCGCCCCGGCACTAGATGAGGATCAGGGCCGTAAACTCAACTTAGCTCCAAGTTCTCAGTTGAGATTCAGCCGGAATTCGAGACGTGCAATGGAGGAGCTGCAATCAACAATTTACGTGAGCTCTCTGTGACAGTGGGGTCGGAGTTGTCTGCCCTCGAGCTTGCTGGGTGCTGGGGGCTGTAGACTGGGGACTGGGGGGTTTCCGCATGACGCCCCAGAGTCTCGAGCCCGAGGCTCTCTTCTCTCCCACACGTACTACTGTCAAAAGTAGTTTGACCATTTAGGATCCGCTTCTCTGTTAGCTTTTTGTTTCATTCTACAGATGCACTCGGTTGATGCCTGCTTATGTCCGGGCAAATGTGCCCGGGACATAAAGTATCAAAAATTCAAGCACCAACCAGCCACAAAAACCTCTGACAAACTGACGGCATTTTCGCACTCAATTACTTTGCATTAGAGAGACACCAGGACCAGCAGAGAGAGAGAGAGAGACGGCAGGGATTTGTGTCGTCCCATTAAAGTTTTATTCACGCAATCGACAAGGAGAAAGGGGGCAAAGGACTCGTTCACGCTTCACCCCGAGCTCCGAACACCGAACCCCGAACCACGAGCCCAACCCAACTTGTCTCGGCTCGGCTCGGACGGGCGGGGCAATAATAAAAAACAATTTGCCACCCATTGGGCATTAACGACAACAAACGACAGCAGAACCAGAAGCAGAAGCATCTCCTGGCTACTCCCCTCCTAACTACTCGCACAATACGAGTATCAACCCCATGCCACACCATCCCGTCGATGGCGTGCCTGGTGCAGTTTTGTCACAAATGGCAACATATGGCCGAATGGTCTCAAGTGGAGGAAGATGCCCCCAACTACATATCGAAGGCTCGTGCAACAAAATCATTTTGTTCAGTGAGCGAGCGCTTTCGGCAAGCATCGCAAGCATAATTTGCGACATACGTTCGAGTCAATGGCCAGGTCAGAGTTGAAGCTGGCGACCGATCCCGATGGTCCGATGATATTGGATGGGTGTCATGCGTTTGGAAAATAAACCCATTTATCTATTTGCCAGCCAGTGATTTGTGTGAGTCTAAGAGTGGAGTGGTGTGGAGCAGGGATTCAAGGGGTTTTCTAGCTGCTTATCTACGAGAACTATCCCATGCCCTTCCCCTAAATCGCCTTACTGGGTCACCTCACCTACCACACTACCAACCATTCAGCATAGAGCTAACTCTGCGGCACTATCATATCAGTTGGTAGCCGTTTGTCGACTCGACTGCGGATCGGTGACTTCAAAGCACGTAAATAACTTTACTCTAGATTTAATAAACGATTATATTGGAGTAAAATCCGAACAGTGGGTCTTTGTGCAAGCTTGCATGGTACACATACATACATACATACATGTGTACATATGATTTTCTTCATGCTACTTTTTCTCAATTGCCCATAATCAGCTACTCGAGGCATAATCAGTGCCACAATTTATATGGCCACTCGACAAGAGCTCAAGCGCTGGAGTGGCTCGTAAGCTCTCGGTCTCCCTCTGCACCCCCCACTTCCAGGTGAGGGTGTCCCACCCCACTGCACCACACACCACCCCAGTTGAGGCCGAGAGATAGCCCGAGTTTCTCCATCGCTTCGCTAGTTGTACAACATTTGTTTGACATTTTCAAGTAGTCTAGCTCCGGATTCGTTGGAAAATAGATCAGCAATCTGTGTAAATACTACGGCAAACAAAACCCGCGTGGAAATAGAACCCCCAGCGGTACTTCTTAGATGTCCGAGCAAACAACTAACTGAAAAAGGCCAGAGTCTGAAGAATCTGTAGAAAAACTACATGCAACGCAGGGTCTACGGTATGATTCTTTCTACAGCTCGAACGGGCCTCGAGTGGCACTTATCTGTTCGGATCGGCTCTATTGGAGGTAAGAGCTAAGGTGTAGACACTACTGTACGGTGTGCACAAACCTTAACTTATCGTCCATAAGACCGATAAGCCCGTGGAAGTGGACAGAGACGACTACCAAAACAATATGCGAATATGCATTCGCTTCGAGCCACGAGTATTTCTGTGGGCGTCCGCAACATTTCCAGCTCATCCCAAATGGTTCAACATAGACCTTTCTCGTTCATATCTGATAAGGTATCAGAAGAGAGCCAGAGGACTGGAACGGAATTGGACTCTCCTACAGCGGAAGATAAGTTAACTAATCGCGGCTATTATTGTTGAAAGTTGACATATCGCGAATTGGATCGCTTTATAATGACACTCCTGCCAATACCTATATACATATGTATGTATGTGTAGTATATAGAAGTGGATCCGACGTGAATAGCCTCTAAAAATACCCGCAATATATATTGGCCACATTGTCTTCTTGGCCACGACTCGATTATCTGTGCCGCAAAAAACCATAGCAGATAATTTTGGCTAAATTTAGTTGCTTACTTGATCGCCGCTCGTGATTCACGCTCCAAGTCGGCTTAGCTCAACAATTAGCGCACCTGTCATCAGATTCGTTCGGCAAGAGTGGCAGTCAACATGCAAGGGTATGTTGAGTACGTGGATTTGTACGCACCTCGAAGAGGAAAGCCGAGCCACTCTAGCTATGGAGGGTATCATTTTGTCGAAGTTGGCACTGCAGGGCTATACTTGTTGTCGCTTTTGATTTGCGGTTGACTCCACTGGCCAGAAAAACACACACAAAAATCATAAATCAAAAATCCAGACAATGTTCGGGCATGATTGAAAGGTAAATACTGCATAAATGGATGTGGGAAAGGGAAGGGATCGCAGCGCAGCGCAGCGCAGCCCCAGACAAAAGGGACTTCTCTGCAGCCCTAGTGCCAGCCACCTGCTGGGACCACCTGTTTAGATATACGACGAACAAAAGAGCTAGGAGCCAGGACAATGGGCATAGCGATGTGGAAAATAATCAGTGATAAAATAAAAGCATGAAAGGAATCGCCATAAAAAGGGGTTGCAGTTGAAGGTGGACGTGGACATGAGACGGAGGCTGGGGAAGCATGAAAAGAAAATTTTTGCATTATGCCCCGGTTTCAGGATACATAATAAGCCTCATTTATCACTGCAGGGGGGTATGGCTTCTGCTTGGAGTGATCTGTCGTCGTGCATAGATGTACATCAGCAGAGCAGACGAAACAAGACACACTTTAGAACACAGTTTCTGTTTCATGTTTTTTCTGGCCTTATCAACTGGTGGGTGCCGTGTACCTTGTAAACGGTATAACAAATGCAAACAAAGTGTTGCCGTCTCAATGGGCAATTCTTGTACCACGCCGATAACCACTGGAACATCAGATAAAAACCAAAAGGAACCTAATCAACGTTCAAGGTATCGACTGAAATGCTCTTCAAATATTTACACACCCGCAGCAAAGAGCTTCCCCTGACACTACCGCTAACGATACACTAGCCTCAGCTCCAGCTCGCAGCGCAGACCCGAACCCGGGTCGATAAGCGGGAGCGGACATGGCCCGCTAATTGCGGAATGATAAAAACAAAAAGTTGCTAACCGTAAAGTTGCAGCCACTCCGCCCCACCCCGCAGCGTCAGACCATGCAGGAGAGTCGCCGCAGGGCCAGACAGACACGCAAATGTTCTATCAACTCCACTCCGTTGCCGTTGCCGTTGCCATTGCCATGGCAATCATTTCAAAGATTTCGGCCTCCGAAAAGAGAATTAAATAAAATAAGTATCTCTGTACATTTTGTTATTGCCAGCATTTTCGACTCGTATTTGGCTAAACCGGCCCCAGAGGAATACCAGTGCTAAAGCCTCACCACGTTACTAGACAACCCAGGAGCAGGGAGGACGGTTCTCCGGGTTGTTGGCAGCTTTGGGCATATTACATAAAATAAGAAAAATTATGATTTTCACTTCTAGAATAGCTAGGACGAGGACGAGAACCATAGATGGGGGAAAAATAGGGGACGGGACTTGCTGGAGAAGTGTGTAGGGGGTGGGCGGAGGGGGGGTGCTGAGCCAGGCTGTTGCTTAACTGTCAAAATCGTGTAATTTAATAAAGTTCGCTGCGGGATATTGTTTTTTATGGAAGCCAGCGCAGTGTAGAGACAGCTTTTGCCAGCTGCCAAATGGGGAGTGGCTGCCCGCAAGTGGTGGCACTCTGGATATGGCTGGGGCTGGAGCTGGGGCATGGGAGTCTGTGGCTCTTCAAAGTGTGCTGCACAAATACAGAAATTTGAGTTACATACATAACACTGCAACAACGCTATGTTGTCTTTTGTGCCTGCCACAGCAACTCCACCTCCACGCCCCCACAACACACATACATAAAAATACATACGTCTGTACGAATACTGGTATGTGTAATGTATGTGCATATATACTTACATATGTATGTATGTATATGGGGGGGTAGGGTAATGTTTGTGTATCCATCCCACTTGTTTACTCCGGAAAAAGCAAAGCAGCGAAAGCGAAAAAGTTTTTACGTTGAAAAGTACGAGTATCGCAACATTTTCGGGCAATTCCGAAGTGGACCTTTTCAAGTGACAAAAATTAAACAAACTTTACCGAAAATGAACTGGGAGCTCTGCTCTCCCCTATTATGCCCACACACTTATCTAGTCACTTTTGGATGGAGCCATAATTCCCATGGATGTCTAGAAACCTAACATCTTTATGCTTAGGGGACAATTCGACTGGTTTTTATTCGATACAAAAGTTTGTCTATGCAATTTCCGTACTTTTCGTAATTTCAGTTCACAGTTGAAATGGGCCTGAGATCAGTGATCCCATCGGTAGCATTAATATCGAATCAGATATCAGATATTCCTAAAGTCTCAGTGTAATTTATCATGCATTCTAAATGACGAATCAAAATCGTGTTATACGAATTTTGTTAACACAGAAATCTTTTGAAATAGCCTGCGAATAAAAATATCCATCTTAAAAGGCTGTTAATTACGAGTATATTGCAATATGCATGTAATTTATTAATATCTAGATGTAATCTCAATTTTAATTTAATTTGCATATATTTTAAAGACCTCTTGAGGTTTTAACGATACGTTGCCTATCTTTAATCCTTTCTCCCAATGCAAAGAAAGTGCACGCTATCTGTACAGAAATCTAGGCATGCAGTGGGGACTACTATGTTTTCCATTAGTATTTTCTTTTTTATCAACCCAAATTCCAATTTTATTTTATTAATCATAGAAAAAATATATAAAAGTAAACAGACTGCCAAAAACAAAAATAAGTATGTATGTATATGTATGTTACGCACATCCCCCGTGAGTACAAAAAAATAAAATAAGAAGAGCGTTAAGGAAAATGCTCCCCTCCCCTATCCCCACGCCCACACATTTCCAGCGTCATATGAACGCCCCATTATTTACTTAACATAACTTGAGCATTCGCCCTCCCTTTATCCCCAAGAAACACGCTGCTGAGCTTTTCCCAATGTGGGAAGAGCAGACGTAGCAAAAACACACACTCACACACACAGAGAAGGAAAAAAAAGAACTGACAGAAGTTGGGGAGAAAAAGGAGACGAAGAAGGAGAAAGAGAAGTATAAGTAGGCGGAGTGGAGGTGGCTGCCGCTGCGGAGGCGTAAGGAGCGTGGAGTATGCCAAGTTTTACCTGCCAGCCAGAAGTCGGCTAGTCAAAATGCTGTCGTCGATGCTGAGCGCAGACCCAGATGCCATCAAATATGCAGGAGGACGCAGAGAGTAAGAGGCCCTTCCCCGAATCCAGAAAAATGGCGAAAAAATGATTTATGTGGACCCCATGAAGGAAGAAAGGAAGGAAGAAAATATCAGCCAAAAGCCAACAATAACCAGGAAAAATAAAAGAATCAACTGATTTCTCAACATGGCTCCGGGTTCGCTTTTGCTTGCCAGCCCCATTGAAAAGAGGAACGGAAACTTAGGGTAGGATTCGAATGTACCTTCTTTCACGGTAGTGGAGTGCCCTTCTGCCATGAGAAATGTCCAAATTGTGCTCAAGCGACAGCGGACTCCAATGGTATTGGGGTCATCGAAGGCATGAGATATGGATGTCCCCTGGGCAAAACCTTTTCAAGGCTTAAAGCATAGAAGAACTTAAACAGGTATGGGCACTCCGAAGAATAAGCCTAAGCCTAAACATAGCATGCCCTTGCATATACTGTCTCGAATCTGAACATTGTTCCTAGTTTATTTGAAACATTTTGAGCTCATATTGAAAACTCCATCACGGGCAGGTAATTTGGACTAGCGCGGAAAAGATATAATGGTGAGATAGCATAGCGTGCAGATTTTTGTATCTTGTGTATTTTTGTGTCCAAACAACATCCTCGCCGCCCACACAGATGTCCGAAACAAACGCCGCCTTCAACGCTTTTCGTCGGGACCTGGCCCGCGTACAAAAGACTTTCAGCTCGTATACACAAACCGATTTCACGCAAGAGGTTGGGACAAGCACCGATTTGGAGAACGGCCACCAGTAGAATTTGGTTAGCTGGTATGGAGACGTGTCCTTGTGTCAAGGATAACGCCCCAAAATACTGCTACTCGAGCCAGAGAAAAAATTATCCAACCGAATGGACGGACGATATGAAAGCGGCCCTGGATATTAAGCTTAAGCCGCTGCATATGCCGTCCGAGATTAGCATTCAGTCAAGTTGCCAGCCATGTTGCCAGCACTCGTCCTCACATTCTTTCCAATCCGAAGGACGAGCGGGTTCAGACGAATCACTTCAAACCGAAGGCCTGATGAGCTGCTCGATCCATTCAACGGACCAGTTAGCTACCAGCCAGACGTGCAGCATCAGTACCATCTGCAGTGCCCATCTGTCGGCGACGGACTCTCAGTCGTCTGACTATACCACGGAGAGCAGTTACCGAACCACCGAGGATGAATCCAGCCTAGACAGAGACTCTTATGGAAGTATCGGTGTCCAAAGAAGCTGTAGACCAGCACCCACAAATTTCCTACGCGAGATCCATGTGGCCATCGACTCGACAGCCACGGACTCACAGGTCGAAACACTACGCCAGGATCTGTGCCAATTGCTGTCCAGCGAGATGGGATGCGGTTCGGCGGCTGTCGGCGAAGAAGTCAAGTATCTAATCGTCTACCACTACATATAGGACGGGACGATTGTCTCGAGTCAAGTTTCAATAGAAATTCCAAATTCCCAATGCTATTTCGAGTGTTTGCTTTGGTGGTCGTGATCTCGCTTGTTGGCATTACGACAAATTATATCAGCTGAGGGCGAAAATGCTGAAACCCTCTTAGAACCCTCCAGAAACCCTCCCGGAAGGGAAGGAAGGAAACAACAAACCAGAAACGGATACGCTTAGGTTGCCTTTGGGGGTGGGGTGGGTTCGCTTCACTCAGGGGCGGCGAGGGGTGCTGGTATTCCCGTTAATAGGAAAGCCACACAAGAACGACTAACGAAGGACACGCGGCCAACAGTTGAGCGACAAGTGCGACGGGGCTGGCGTCCCGAAATGGGGTGGGTCGATGGGTCGGTTGGGTGTTTGTTCAGCGTTAAGTGCACAGGGTCCGTCCGAACGTCTCTGCAGGCAAGTGGAAAGGATAAACATATTTACACAATTTTTGACAGGCCCAAGAGAAAGCCGAACGGGTGAAACAGAACACCCGTGGGTGCAGCCAGAGAGACTTCGAGTACGCACTTGAAATGGGGGAAAGAAAAGAACCAAACCCAAACTCGATAAATATGTTTATGTTCAAATAACAAAATATTTGTCGATTGCCCCGAACCAGTATGTGTATGGGGGTGGACAGGACCGAAAACAGGATGGGGTAGAAAGAAGCACCGCAAGCGCATAATTCAATTTTTCTGCTCGTTTTTGCACTGCGCTCGGCGCACGTCACTCAACTCCATTGGGACTGGAACTGGGACTAGGACTGGGACCGGCTGGATCCCTCGATGTAGCTCCGTACGCACTCTGCCACGGCTGCAGCACACGTGGCGGAGGCGAGGCCGAGTGCGAGGGCGAGGGATGTGGCACATGCGGTTTCGGGCACTGCACTGTTATTTATTTGTCTGTAATTACGTGTGTTCCAAAACAAAATCCTGCCGCACTTGAAGTCGGATTCGGGATCGGAGGCGGAGATAGAGATGAACCATCAGCTGAGCCTGCTCTTTTCCAGGCCGCCTGCGACACGTGCAGCGGGTTCAGTTGGGAATACGAATACCCTGCGCATTAGGAACAATGCCAGAGAAGAGACATTTGGAGTTTGTCAACAGTTTCGGCTTTTGGATTTGGTTACAGCTTTTCTCGTTGTCAACGGCGCGTGTCTCTGTCTGTCTCTGAGTCGCCAAACAATCCACTCCAATCCGCGCTCAGTTGCTTAGTCGTCAACTTTGTGGACTGGCTTTTAGCCGGAGGATTGTCAATTGATTTGGCGTGGGATTTTCGATGGAGATTTGTACGGGATTGTACGTATGTAGTGGGTGCAACGAAATCATAAATTTGACATGTAGTGCCACCTCTTGGGTGGCGAGAACCTCTAATTCTAAGGATCTGTAAGAAATCCCTTTGACCGGCCGAACTCAGCCATTATAAATCATCTTTAAAAACTTTCTCGCAAGCGAAAGAAAAACTGCTTCCAAGTTACGGATCTCGTATATTACTGTCCCGTCTGACCATATTTCAACCATCTGAAGGGGAAAGGGCCGAGCTGCAGGGAAGCCCAGGCAGCCGCAACGTTCAGCATCAGCATCCCCTAAAAGAGCATTTGAAATGAGCTCCTAAGAGAGGGACGACGATGGCGGTGTGCCACCAGGAAAGCTCTCGTATTTAATTGAAAAACACTTAAGCTGCCTCGGTCTCAAAATGTAAATGTTATGCAATGCATAAGCCGGAGCAACCACAAGGCCCCCGCTCACATGAGCAGCTTTCAACGTGGCTCAATCAAAGAGAAGGACCCACCCATCCACACAACACCCAAGCCGTGCGAGCTCCTGGATTCTGGCTTCTGCTGTGACCTTTTTGTGGTTCATAAAAACAAAGAGCAGAAAACAAAAACTTTGCATAATTAAAGCCTCCACAATTCTTAGACAAAGACCAAATCCTTTCGGACAGAGAGAAGATATAATGGAGACGGCATGACTGGCCCGGGCTTGACTTGACTTACCCTCGAGCGCACGATTCCTTGAAATTAAGGCGAGCACCAGTTCAGGATTTGGGTCATCATGGTCGACAGCCAGATGATTGTGCTGGCCGCCTACCAGGTGCGATGCCTGCGGCGTGGGTGGCAATTGTTGTTGCTGCTGTTGCTGTTGCTGTTGTTGTTGCTGCAGTGGCGGCTGATGGATATGCGGCGGATGTTGCTGATGATTATCCATTGCTGTCAGGTGTTGTGGGAGCTGTTGCTGTGGGTGGTGATGATGTAGCGGCGGCGGCGGTTTCAGGGTTTGCATCATTGCTAAGGCCAAATGCATGCACAGCAATCGACAGGACAGTGGTACTGGTTGGGAATTGGCACACGCGTCGTATGAGCTATATTTGACTTTTAAGAAATTATCACACAATAATTTTCCTCAATCCAGTCTGGTGGATTTCTAGCTATCTTTCTTCCTTAATATTTCAAATATTTTAACCCTTTAGAGGCTTCACTCGCGGCTCGTTCACCATGAACAACGAGGCACCGTCAGCCAACCGCCAGGTAGCTATAGACGGAGACGCTGTTCGGGATCGCTGTCTGCTCGATAACTGCCAGCACACCGCCCGTCTCCACGACTCCGTCGTGGTATCTCCTTATCGCAGCGGTTTCTTTGCGATTCGATTTGGGTTCTGTTGTTGTGTTCGGTTCGGCTGGTAGACTAGAACGTTCGTGTGCTCTGCTCTTTTGACTACATACCAGTGCATCGGCTCTATCAGTTGAGCAGCGCGGAGCTTGAAAGGTGGCGAACCATTTTAATTTACAATTTACGCATCGTTGGATGGAGACACTAGACCAGTCCATCTATTGTTCCTGGACTTTATAAAACTCAGGGATAACGCTATACATTCTGGTGAAAGCGGAAGCAGATGCATTACAGATACATATATTATTATTAATAATACACAAATACACAGCTCGGGAAAGATTAACTTTAACCGGAGGTTCATTTATTTATCCCTGCATAAAGCGCACAAATTTCGTATCGTATTATAAACAAATACATTAGCGACTTCACAGTCTATGCACATACATATGTACATACATATGTATGACCCACGCTCTTGTCCCCCAAAAGCGGTTTCCCCATATATTTTTTAATAGGAAAGGAAATCTGCTCTGGCGGAACGCTTCCTGGGACGGAAGAATCGCTAGGTTCCAATATTTGCCTTAACAATCTTCTAACCGACGTTTTTCTTCGTTGGCAAAAAAGTCTGAGAATATGGGATTGATAAGAAGTATTCCATCCGATTCTAATCTGTATTCATCGAATATTCCTATCTATCTTCGTAAATTGCGACGCAAAATAAAACTTGGCCTTAACTACAAAAGAAGGAACTCAACTCAGAAACCTAGACACAGAAAGCGGTATAAATAACTTTAAATTAAATTACATTGAAGTTATCTTCATTTGTCAACGACCCTTTTTGGGCATTCGTCTCTGCACTTTCACTATTAATTTAGAACATAGTGTTTGTTTCCTTTTTGTTATAATATATTTATTCTATTTTTCATTTGACTTCACTTCAATGCGATGTGAAAGCAAGATAATTTTTTGCGAAAACAACGACGGCGATGCGATGACAACGACCACGACGAACTCGACGGAAACGACGGCAAATATGAAACGACAAAATGGCGACGGCACTGTGAGTTAACTTTACCGGTACCAGCGGCACGACAGAGCATGGCAACACTGGCTGAGCAGCCAGCGGTCGCCTGCTGCGTTGTTAGCGACGCTTTTTGCTGTTGCTGTTGCTTTTACTTTTGTTTTTGTTGTTTCGCTCTTCCTCTATTTGCCGCGCTGCATCTTTATTTATTTTCTTCTGTGCGTGCTTCTTTCTCTGTTTCTTCTTCGCTTCTTTTTTGCGCACTTTTCTACGCTTTTGTTGCCGCTGAGCTCCGCGCCGCCCTGCTGTGCTCCCGTTTCGGACTATGAGAGTTTTCTTTATTTGACTTTTCACGATACTTTTTGTGCCGCTTGCCTTTTGGGTCCGTGCCCCCCACTCATATGCTTCTATGCATTTGTGTATCAGTGTGTGCGTGCGTGTGTTGTGTATGTGTATCAATGTGCATATATACATATTATGTATGCACTACCAATTGATCTTAATATGACACAAATGATATGGTTAAATGAATACTTGTACGAGTACCATACGGAGCAGGGCGAGTGGTCCTGCAGAAGAACAATGACAGCGGCGACGGCGACGCCAACAACGAAGGCGATGACATTTTTATGCTTGTTTTTTGGCCATGCGCAATATTCTGTCCCCCTTTCAATTCCACCCAATTTGTGGGGTGGGCCGGGCACATTGTAATGAGCATTACAATATTTGTATAACGTAAAAACTTTACCCCCGAAAACAGAAATGTGTGTTCCCCCAAGAATTCCACGCTTCTGGCTGCTGCTGCTGACGCTGCTGCTGCTGCTGTTGCTACTGCGCCTTCACTGCTGCAGAGCGACAACTGAAGAAAAAAGAAAAAATGATAATTTTGCTACGGCAACAACGAGAAAAACAAGAAAAACCAACGTCGGGCGACACCTCCATGGCCCCAAAACAACAGTAAACAGCACTTAAAAGTCAGAGGCAGAGACAGCGACAGCGACGTCGACAGAATGAACAAATATGAGAAACGAAACTTAACTCGACTCAAAAGTCCAAGTCAATACGCTCGGTCACTGGCAACAAAAGCAACAATAGCTATAAAACTGCAAAAGTTACAACAACCACTGGATGGGAGGCCTTCCAGCGGAAAACAAGCTCCGCCCCTTTATATTGAAAGCATTGGAAATCGTTGATAAGCAACAGCAACAATGCACAGACGTGTTTGGACATGCGCAAGAACTACCGCTATCTTATCGTCGACCCAGCGTCGCCATTAAACAGTCGGCTTGGTTGGATGGGTGGCGGGTAGGGTATGAGTGGGCGGGTGTGTCTCACTGTGTGTGTGTGTGTGTTGTCTTCTATTTCTAGGGTTAAATCGGTTCCAGCGCAGGCGCACTGTCACGTGAACACACAAAGTCACATATAAAGAGAGACGACTTGCTGTATCTGCAAAAGTGTCCTGTCCTCCAGTTGCTTGCTCGCTCCATCCTTCCCTTCCCTGCGCCCACTCCTCTGGGCAGCCAGAGGTCCTGTGTCTGCAAAACGATTTTGTTTTCGAATTTATTTATGAGCCGCTTAGAGTGCGCCAAATACTTTGACAAACACTTTGAACCCCGAGCCAACCCCAGCCCCAGCCCCAGCCACAGCTCCAGCTGCAGCCCCAATCCCGGCTCGGAAATACAACAAAACCAAAATGGACACCGGAAGGTCGTTCTAGGAGTGGTGATAAACAGCTGGCTGCTAGTGCACGGGTCGATTGACAAGTATGTCCAGCTTCTTTCAGAGCAAATCAAAATAACACAACACAATATAAGTAAAAAAAGAGTGCCGTTGATCGTTACAAAAATTGGTAAAGATTCGTTGATGTTAATTAATCCAATCAATTTTCCCAAGCAAGCTTTAAGTTTTTTCCAATAATGGCGCCAAACAAAGGAACTCGGAAATTCTTTCTGAATTTCGTGCCCTTAATTATCTATCTTTATCCCACTGTGAATATTTTTGTTAGATCGTTTTGCACAGTGCAAAAGCCAAATATAGTAAAAAGCCAAATATTTACATATGTTATGTAAAATAATTCCATTTTTTTAACGCCATATCTTTGGCACTCGTATAATAACCATTTTATAAATATATATATCATATCATCATACATATACATATATGTATCTACATATAGTCTTTATTCTCATCCATCCTTCTGTTGCATTCATCTGCCAGAATGGAGCATACCCTTGAACTCTGCATTTACCGGGTACAAAAATACTCGAGTAGGCTAACAACAAAGCATAAAACGCATCGTGACCCTGAAATGGGATGAATGTCTGATGAAATGAATTAAAAATTCAGTCCGATGCAATACAGGCTAATACCGTGTGATCTATCCACACTTTAAGTTGATGCACTTCCGCAAAGCGGCTGCGCTTACAAAATCGACTTTGACTTTCAAATTTTTTAGAGCTTTGTTGTCCAGCAGCAGCGACTCAGGTGTTGGCCATCTAATGGAGCTGTTAATGGTTAACCCCGTCAAATATTTTGCCAAATGAGCTGGGCCTGGGCTTGGGCCTGGGCATGGGGCAGTTAATTGTTGCTGACACGATGATACGGAACCGGATTGGGAGAGATACTACAGTAAGCAGTGCGAGGAAATGAATAGTTTGATGATGATGGCTGGCTGGTAATGCCCCGCGTAGCAGCATCGACTGTTGCCTATTGTCTTTATTCAACAATTAAAGTCCACTTCATTTAACTTTTCTTCGACGTTTTTCACTTTTGTCGGCCGTCTTGACGTCGTCTTCTGTCGTAGTTATATAAACATAAATCTCGGCAATGGGCCAGTCGCACTGCCCAAAACAAAAACTTGCTGCCAGTGCACATTTTCACACATAGCCGGATTTTTATTTCATTAACTATTTTTCATTCGCTTTTACGGAGCAGCAGCGGGCTACGCGACGCTCGAATTTCGGATCTCATCGAAGCTTGGTTAAAGCGCAGCCAGCTCATTTGTAGACTCGAATGTCAGCGGTGCACAAGCGCGGAACTCAGACAGCGGCTGGCAAACAAACAAACTACCTCTCTAAATATCGCTCCCAGCCAGGATCATCCAATCCATTCATCGCAATGGACTTTGACGAGTTCCGCGAATTCGGTCACGCCTCTATTGAGTTTATTATCAACTATCTGAGCGGGATCCGTGAGAGGTGTGTATTGTTCGCCCGTGTGTTCGGTAGTCTATCCGTGATGTGATGTTTTATAGAAAAGCTTTTTTTTTGTATCCCATAGAAATGTCCTGCCCAGCGTGGCTCCGTATACCGTGGTCAATCAGCTGCCCAAGGAAATCCCAGAAAAACCAGAGCATTGGCGCGAGGTGCTGAAGGACCTGGAGAACATTATCTTGCCCGGACTGACTCATTGGCAGTCTCCGTATTTCAATGCCTTCTTTCCATCTTCCTCGTCGGCAGGGTCAATCGTTGGCGAACTACTGATCGCGGGCATTGGAGTCTTGGGCTTTAGTTGGGTAAGCGTTCACTCTACTACCAAAATTCTCAATTCTCTGCATGAAAATCTTAAGATGATTTCAAATTGTGTGTGATTTATTTATTTTAATCCAATTTGAATGAGTCAGGAATCGATTTATTCTTCTCAATCAATTATGAGATAGGAAGATGATAAGTACATAAACGCTGTAATTTAAGAGCATTCCTGAAAGAGAACGGAGCGCCGAATAGGTCAAAAGAGATGAGCAACCAGCTTTAGTTAAGAGCGCAGACAAAAAGCAAAGAGCGCAAAGATGAGTTGAAAAGAGCGAGGCCAACTTAAATGTTGTCGTTGATGAATACGACCCAATCCCAAATTTAAAAAACGATGGTTCATTAGGAAAACAGTTAGCCATGCCATCCATCCAAGCAACGCTGCAAGAACTTAGAGACCCCATGACGAACTAAATGATTGGAAGATTATAAGCTATAGCTTAACCAACTTAATGATGATTAAGGGAATTGCCAACTAATTGTTTTTCTATAGTCATGCGCCACGCATTATATGATCGTCATAAATCCACGATCGGCCCGATTATCGTTCCCTAATCTCAGCCCAGCGATTAGATCCGTCCCACTGTGCACGGCTTTCAGAGAAGTCAGGTGCGCTACCTGAGGCAACCGGCTGCACAGTCTATAAAAGCCGCTGGTCATCGCAGTGCGGCCTCATATTGAACTTCGGGCTACGTAGTGAAGCATCAACGGAGATTTATTTTTTTGCCAGGTGTAAACAACCCGAAAGCAAAAGGCCAGAGCAAACAGAACGTGAAAAGTGCAAATAGAAACCGATATCTATATCCACTCAGTCAGAGAGGAAGAGGGAGGAGGTAGTAACGCTATGGATGCCAAGGAGTTTCGGGAATTTGGCAAGGCGGCAGTCGACTTTGTGGCCGACTATCTGGAGAATATACGCGACAATGAAGTTTTACCATCTGTGGAACCAGGATATCTCGTGGATCTCTTGCCCAAAGAGATGCCAGAGGAGCCTGAACCTTGGACCGAAGTTCTGAGCGATATTAATCGCGTGATCAAGCCAGGCCTAACACACTGGCAGTCGCCCAATATGCACGGCTACTATCCCACCAGTACATCATATCCCTCCATTGTGGGTGAGATGCTGGCAAGTGGGTTCGGCATCATCGGCTTCAGCTGGGTAGGTCAGAGCCGCCACCGTTGGTGAAATGTGCGGAGAAATTTCATTGTTTTGGTCAGCTGAACGCTGAATGGGCGGTCATTGTATGGAGAGTGAAAGTGGGACCGAGAACTCGACAAACAGGTTGTGGCTGCAGCAGATCGAAGAGAGTGGAATTGAATCAATCGCGAATTGTCACTTGTTTAAATTATGAAGATGATACATGATGGCTCGGCCGAACAATGGACTCTATTTACTCTTTGTGTAGCCTTAAAGATTTACTGCGGATTTGAGCATTTACATAGTTATTGTCTTCTACGAAAATCATATTCTTGCTTTGAATGACGTTTCACCATTGATTTCAAAAAAATTTTCTCATATTTCCCAGATTTGCAGTCCCGCCTGCACCGAGCTTGAAGTGGTGGTCATGGACTGGCTGGCCAAGTTCCTCAAGCTTCCCGAGCACTTCCAGCATGCCAGCGACGGACCTGGCGGTGGTGTGATTCAGGGCTCGGCGAGTGAAGCCGTGCTGGTAGCTGTTTTGGCCGCCCGGGAGCAGGCAGTGATAAGCTGCAGGGAGACGCATCCCGAACTGAGCGAGAGCGAGGTGCGAGGCAAGTTGATCGCATACTCATCCGACCAGAGCAACAGTTGCATCGAGAAGGCGGGAGTGCTGGCGGCCATGCCCGTTAAATTGCTGCCGGCTGACGACGATCTGATTCTGCGCGGCGATACTCTGAGGAAGGCAATTGAGGAAGATGTGGCAGCTGGACTGATACCGGTCATATGTATTGCCACCTTGGGCACCACAGGGACGTGCGCCTACGACGACATCGATTCGCTTGCCGATGTCTGTCAAGCCTCGAAAGTGTGGCTGCATGTGGATGCAGCCTATGCAGGGGGCGGCTTTGCCCTTGAAGAGTGCGCGGAGCTGCGCAGGGGACTAGATCGCGTGGACTCGCTGAATTTCAACCTGCATAAGTTCATGCTGGTTAATTTTGACTGCTCGGCTATGTGGCTCAGAGACGCCAACAAGGTAGTGGATAGCTTCAATGTAGATCGCATTTACCTGAAGCACAAGCACGAGGGCCAATCTCAGATACCTGACTTTCGCCATTGGCAGATACCCCTGGGCCGCCGTTTTCGTGCCCTCAAGGTTTGGATTACTTTCCGAACGCTGGGCGCCGAGGGACTGCGCAACCATGTGCGTAAGCACATCGCCCTGGCCCAACAATTCGAGGCATTTGTGAAGAACGACTCGCGTTTCGAAATGGTTGCACCCCAAGCACTGGGATTGGTCTGCTTCCGTCCCAGAGGCGACAATGAATACACCACTCAGCTTCTTCAGCGACTCATGGAGCGCAAAAAGATCTACATGGTAAAGGCCGAGCATGCCGGACGCCAGTTCCTCAGATTTGCCGTCTGCGGCATGGATGCAAAGCCGTCCGACATTGAGTTTGCCTGGACAGAGATCGAGACGCAGCTGACGGTCCTCCTGGCTGAGAAATCGCTGGCGACTCGGAAACCTGGCAATATTTCCGAGCTGACGCAGCACTTCCAGATGCATCTGGCCAGTGATAGCGGGACCCACGAGAAGTCGCAGTGAAGTCAATGGCGCCCGATTCATATAAAATTGAACTATTTATGTTTAGCATGTCCTTAGTTTGTTTTTTTAGTGGTTAGAAATAAATTCAATTTAAATTTGATTGCGCTCGTGTATGTAGTTCAATATAGTCAGAAACACGAAAGTAGCGTGAAACAAACACTCTATAAATGTCAATTTAGTGCAGTTGAAAATAACGCGCGATAAGAAAAACTGATATACTTATCGATATATTTTAGAGCTGCCAGATCGTTAAATAAACATTATCATACATATGTTCAATATATGATGTCGAGAAAAATAGCTGTTTTTGTGGGAAATCATAGAAATAAACTAGCTGAACATAGTTTATACCATAGAACAAATTTCATTTACATCTCATTCAACTTTTTACAGCACCTTATTGTGACAGTATTTTTCATTGCTGCGCAGCCCCGTACCTTTATCAAATTATTAAGCAATAAGTATAATTTATTCCATTACGTTCCATATGCAGTTAATTGTAGTCGCGTTCATTAAATTCATGAGTTTGAACTTAACAATTGTTACCTTCGAGAAAACTCTTTTAAAATGTACATTTAAAATTTGTCTAGCAATCGAGCTTAAAGAAATGCAATATCTAACTGTCTGGGAACACCGTTCGTGCCCGCCCGATTCGAATTGAATCGGAAAAGGGGCTGTTATGGTCTGCTCTCCCTGCACTACCAGCATCCGACTCCACGCAGGGATCAGACTACCACCGCCGAGCAACCCTACCAGCCGTGCTCCTATATAAGCGGGTTGTAAAATTGTACATTTTTTATTCAATGTTCCGACACGGCTCCAAAAATCGCGCAACCAACACCTTCATCACCTCCCTTCATTCAAGTGCACGGCTTCCGATGAGTTTCTAACTTTAATTGAAGATTGGTATTAAAAGTAAAGTTTCATATATTTATCATTTATCAGCTTCCGAACAAGTCAGACAAGGGATCCAATTTCTTTATTCCAAAATTTATGTACTCACATGCAAATACATTTCTAAGTTAAATTAAGAGATATTCCCATCAACATCTTCACATATGGATGGTGATGGTTTTACTCTAATTGATAATAAATTAATACTGAAATTTCTAGTGCATTTTATCGGCCCTTATCAGAAAGGAAGAGGGAATTTTAGGAAATGAAATCCTCTATCGATGCGGCTTCTCAACATAAATAAGAACGACATTCGAAATTTAATGGGAAACCTCTTTTAATGTTAAGGGCTTCCTTTAAGGTATCTTATTGTAAGTTTTCAAAATGAAAGCAGGCTTATCTCCTATTTTTCAAACACTGGTTGACATATCACATAACAGGGACATTCAGTAGGAATAAACACACAGATATATTTGGTCGTTATTTGGATATATATTCATAGTTTATAAATTATCTGCAATACCAATGTCACCAAAGAACCAATTTCAGACAATCACACAGATGCGCGGAGTAACTCTCGTGGTTCTGCTCCTAACATTCGGAGTGCAGATGGCGGCGAGTGAGTCCGACGTAGAGGTGGCAGCGAGCGATGAGACTCCTCAGGCATCCTGGTACTCTGAAGCATCCAACCAGCTTCTGACATGGTTTGAAGCATCCAACCAGATGGTGGCAAGGTACTGGGAGGACACACTGAAGCTACTTGGTCTCCACTCCGTCGAAAAGCGAATCGGAAAGGCCCCCGTTACCTGCTGCAGTCAACCACTGAACCCGTCAAAGATCTTCCAGCTGATAGGCAAACAGGTGCTGAACCAGGAGCAAGCGCTCAACCGCATAGAGGGTGCCCTGAGTGTTAAAGAAAAATTCCGTTCCGTGGCTTTGATCGGACCGCCAGGCGTTGGCAAAACACTGACGGCCACGGCACTCCGGCAGTACTTTCCTTGGCAGGAGAACGTGCAGACCTACTCTTGGAGCACCAGTGTGGCGGATGTTGAGCTCAAATTTCAACTTCTGCATAAGTTTGCGGATCAGCTGTCCGAGTGTGGCATGAATCTGCTGATCATCGACGACCTCCAGTCGTGCGATCACAATGTGGTTATCAGCTACAACAAGTTGTTGCTGGAGCGTATGGGGACGAGCAATAAAAATGTTTTGATGGTGTACATTTTCACTTTGAAGACGGACAACTACTGGGCCCAGTTCGAAGAGCTGCAGCGTGGTCTACCAAACCAAATGCCGCTCGTTAATTACCGTATCTTTGGACGCGATGACCTGAAGGACTGCCTGCAGAAGGAGCTGATCGTAATGAAACGCGAGCTCTGCCCAGACGAACAGTTACGCATCCTCGACAAGGCCCTGGACAAACTCCATTATGCCGGATGCAAGGTCCTGCATCCACTCATTCTGCAAAAGTTATCTAAGACCGATGCCTCTGATGTATCCGCCTGTTGTCGCTGATTTGTCAACTTATTATCCTAAATTAAATTGATCTAAAATTCTTTATTTTATGTATGATTTTATTGGTTAAGAGAATTCTAATCTTATGCCTGTCAAGGGTACTTTGTATTTCGAAATATTAAGCAGTACCTTAGTATATGTAGTTGATGTTACCTTGCACGAAAAACAGGCATGTGCATCATCTCGATTTACTCTCATAGAAATCCACTATACTATAGCATACGCTGAAGGCTTTTCGTTCAAACAAAGGGTTCTAACTGCACACATCGATAGTTTTTTCAAACATCGATTTTTTTGCCAGACACCCCTAAATTTAATCGATATGATTTTAATCGGCTCTGTTCCAAAATTGTATATTATATTTTGGTTTGTTAACCCAGGCACGTCAGCAACACTCGAAATTGCAAAGTATCGCTTGCTATGCAATGGTAAGTGTTGCTGCAGCAAGCGAACGCGGATGACGCCGGAATGCGGCACATACTGAAATGTTATTGCTATCCTCTTGCCTGCAGTTACAAACTATCCATCAGACGCAGCTTATACAATGCCACGGCTCTCCAATCGGATCTCAGCAACCAGAACCACGGCCCCGCCATAGGCAATCTTGATCTGGAATCGGCCCGCCAAAATGCCAGAATCGTCGTTGTAGGTGCCGGTCTATCGGGTCTGTCGGCCGCTCAGCATTTGCTGTCGCATGGTTTTCGGAGGACCGTTATTCTGGAGGCCACCGAACGCTATGGGGGACGCATTAACTCCCAGCGCTTTGGCGACACCTTTTGCGAGCTGGGTGCCAAGTGGGTGCAAATCGATGGTTCTCAAGACTCTACGTATGAACTGCTGCGCAATGTCGAGGGGTTGGGAAAGCGGATTAAGCAACCGGATAGGCCCGAGTACGTGCAAATGGACCACGACCAGAACAAAGTTAATCCCGCCATGGTTGACCTGATCGATGCTCTATTCCGTCATCTGTGTAGAGGCCTGAAGGTCTCTGACAAAGTAAGGACTGGCAGTGACCTTCACTCGCTGGACAACGTGATGGCGTATTTTAAGACAGAGAGCGACAAAGCCATCGGACTCTCCTTTAAGCCGGAAGAGCAAAATACGGCCAGGGAGATCTTTCAGTCGCTGTTCAAGGAATTTAGCAGCGTCTTGGGCTGCTGCTTGGAGTACGTCAACATAGAGCAAATCACCAGCTGCCCCGTCCAACCGGATCCATGTCCCATCTATGTGCCCACCGGCCTGGATAATATTGTGGACGAGCTGACTCAACATCTGGGCAAGGAGCAGCTGCAAACGGGCAAGCCCGTTGGCCAGATACAATGGACGCCGTCGGCAGTCGGACATCATAATAGCGTTGGCTGCCTTGACGGAAGTTTGTACAATGCAGATCACATCATTTGCACGCTTCCCCTTGGTGTGCTCAAGAACTTCGCTGGCAACCTGTTTAAACCCTCGCTACCGCAGGAAAAGCTGATGGCCATTCGCAATCTAGGATTTGGCAACCCCGTCAAGATCTATCTCTCCTACAAGAGACCCATAAGCCTCTGGCTCAAAAACAACTTGCGACCCCTCGGCGCTCTCATCAATCACGTGGCTAGTCCCCAAGCCGAACGAAGCTGGACACAACAGGTGGTAGAAATAACCCAGGTCCCCAGTAGCCAGCATGTGCTGGAGGTGTGCGTAGGTGGTGGATTCTACGAAGAGATTGAGAAACTGCCGGACGCCAGGCTCTTAGAGCACATAACAACGCTGCTAAGGAAATGTATTAGCAACCCTTTGGTGCCCTATCCCCAGGGAATGCTGCGCTCCAAATGGAGCTCCTCCGCTTGCTATCTCGGAGGTCGTCCGTACTTCTCCACCAACAGCAGTGCCCGCGATGTCCAGCGTCTGGCTGCTCCGCTGGGTGGAAAAGCTCCCAGCCTGCTCTTTGCGGGCGATGCGACGGCTCTGCATGGCTTCGGCACAATCGATGCTGCGCGATCCAGTGGCATACGAGAAGCGCAGCGAATCATCGAATACTATAACATCAAGCAATACTTCTGATAGAGTTGGCTTTCCAAATCGGTACAAAAGAAATCCTAGTCAAAATTACCAAATTTAGTTCAAATTTGTATTTTTTAAGCAGATAAATTTAATTAAAAGTAGCATTAACAACAACAACGATACGATGATAAGATACTAATTTGTGATGTGACGATGAACGGTAGTACCCGATCCATCCTATTCCGATGTAAATTCCCTAAACATGTCAAATCCAAAGACTGAGCTCGGTTTATTGCTCGGCCTCCATCTCGTCGACGGCGGCACTGACCTCCTTCCAAGAGTACACCATGTCTTCGGATTGAGTGAAGCGCGAGCAGACGGCCATTCGCAAGAAGTACACATCCTGTATCTTCGCCGGCACCATGTGTATATTTCCGCGGCCATTAATGCGCTTTAGCAGAGCCTCGTTGCGCTCGTTGCTGCCCTTGAGCCGGAAGCAGACGAGGCCCATGTTCACTTCTGCGGCTAATTCGAAGCGCGAATCCGCGACGCACAGCTCCCCGAACTGTGTGGCAAAGTTGCAGTGGCGGCGGATGTGTGCCTGTAGGTTCTCGACACCATACAGCCGCAGGACGAACCAGAGCTTGAGGGCTCGGAATCGTCTACCTAGGGGGATCTGCCAGTGGCGGTAATCCGGAGCGGAGCCTTGCATATCGTGCTTCAGGTAGAGCGGATCAACATTAAAGGCGTTTACAACCCAGCTTGGGTCCTTGAGCCACATTGCCGAGCAATCGAAGTTGACCAGCATCCATTTGTGTGGATTAAAGTTGAACGAGTCGGCCGTCTCGATGCCCTTCATCAGATGCCGATACTCCGGACAGATGAAAGCAGAGCCAGCGTAGGCGGCATCCACATGGACCCACACCTTGTGCTTGTTTCCCACCGGCCCACATTCGTCCAGGCGGTCGAAGGCGCACGAATTGGTCGTGCCTAGGGTGACCACAGCATAGAAAGGTATCAGGCCATCCTCCAGATCTTGCTCGATGGCCTTCTCCAGAGCATCGCCGCGCAAGCGACTCTTCTCCGACGGCACCGAACGCAGCTTGACGCCACCCAGAAGTCCCGCTCTCTCCACTGAGGAATGCGCCTGGTCAGAACAGTAGCCGACGAGTTTACCAATGATAGTGTGCTCGTCCCATTCTGGATGTTGGGCCTGAACCTCTTTAACCTTCTTCGCTTTGGCGCCCAGCAGAGCGACCAGAGTGGACTCGCTGGCAGTGCCCTGGATGACACCGCCTCCCTTACCGCCCGAACAGGCCAGAAATTCGGAAGGCAAATCAATCATCTTACCAAGCCAGTCCATCATCGCCACCTCCAGCTCGGTGCAGGCTGGACTTGCAATCCAGGTAAACCCTATGCAGGCGATCGCTCCACTCAGCATGTCAGCCACAATGGCCGGATACGAATTTGCCGTGGGGAAGTAGGCGTGAAACTTGGGACTGTGCCAGTGCGTCACCCCCGGCATAATCACTCGTTCGATGTCCTGCATAACGTCCTGCCAGTTCTCAGGCTTCTCGGGCGCTGCATCCGGTATCAGAGGCTTCAAGTAGCCGGGCTTCACTTCAGGCAGGACCCGTCTGCAATGCAGAAAATTGCGTTAGCCAGTTGTATACCCAGTTGTATACCCATCTATTCAGAAAAAGCTTTCTTCTAAATGAATTTCAAACTTAATTACCCCAACCCCAACTCCAAGCGTCTATGTACATATTCATGTAGATATTCGCAACAACCCCAGATTGTTGCCAGTAGTAAAGTGTAAATAAGAAATCAATAGCAATATGTACATATATATACATACAAATATGTACAGGACTGGGCGAAGACAAAGGCAAACGAGTTGGGGATAGCTGCTAGGGTACAGATAACATAATTATTGCTCTTGTTATTCAAAAAGGTTCTCTGCGTTTCATGGGTTGAATCTGAGTTTTTAAACTTTTTTATTTATAAGAAAGGAAATCAGCATGTTTTTCCAAACTGGTGAAAAAAATTAACTGCTAATTGAATGTTAATTCAAGTATTTTACAGTTTTTGTTCAGGGTTTATTCACTATACAATACGACTATATATGAATATGCAAGGCAGTGGAGAGTCAAAAAGAAACCGTTAGAACAATGGAACGGCAATCATTATTGTATAATACACGTACAAAGACGACCTTGAAATGCCAACATTAAAAACCTTTTTAATGCTGTAAAAAACGATTAGTTTTATTTGGTTTGGCCAAGAGCAATAGTAAAATATAGATAATAGCGTGTACACAAATGAAAGTGATTGGCTTCAGAGTATTGGGAAGGCCGCTAAAAGCGAGCGCGAATAAATTTGTAACAAAGCAAAGGTCGGATCGGAGAGACTTTCCCATGACTAACGCACAGTGGGCCGCGTGCCTTGTGCTAAATGTCATTCACTTGCTTTGTACTTTCAAATTAACACCGCACCGCGCGCTGAGGTCAGGCCAATAAGTATCACATCTATATGGTCGAGACGAGTACCGAATTCCTCCAATTAAATTAAACACAACGATACGCACTTAGTCACTCCCTGTCTTTCTCACTCGTTAGCTCACTTACCTGTCTCGTATATTCTCCAAATATTCTGCTATAAAATCCACCATTGATTTGGCAAAGTCTTTGAACTCCGGGGCCTCCATATCGATCTGGAATGTAAAGTGTAATTTTGGTAAGTACAGAGGGGATGGATGTTTTTGTCTTTGCTCGACATACCGACACCTTGGGATCCAGTTTATCTTCCACCTTGGCATTGGCTTCAGCATTACTGTTAGTTGGCTTGGGTTTGTTAGTGATATTAGTGGGTAGGTCGCTCATTTTAGGTTCGTTGCAATTTAAAAACTAAATGAAATCTATGCTCTGAGCGGGTTAGGTAAGCAATGGGAAAAAGTTGAATGTTGATATCAAGTTTTATAAGTGTATGTATTATTAGTATAGTGATTATGTATTGATAATGCTAATCAGTACAACAGCAAAGCCCAACAACGAACTATTGTAGGTATGTCTACTCACAGTAAACACACTACAACATATATGCATGTACCCTACCCTACCCGTATAGAAATAGTGGTTACAGTAACGTATAAATACTTAAGGAACCTCCGATTTTTGTGAGTTTTGCATTTTTAGTTAAATAGATACACATATTGGTAGACATTTGGCATTACTTTCGGCTCAGTGTAATTAATTTGATAATTAGAATTTCAGGTATGTTTTTGCATGAATGAGTTTTTTCGTGTTTTCTCAATTCAAGTCAATTCACTTTTAGGCAACGCAAACAAGTTGTTGGCATTGGGGGCAGCAACTTTTTGCCCGCTGCTAACGATAAAAACTTCTTTCATAGATACACAACTTTTAAATCCAAAAGCCCAAAAGTATATACATAATCCAAGGAATTCCGCATTTACTTAAAAATTGGGCCAGACGAACGAGACTCGGTGACTGTGCTTGGAGACGTCTTCGAGTCCAATCACCAGGTACACCATTGCGTATACGCCATGTGAGCACCGAAAATAAGTTGTGTGTCCATTTCCATTCAGTAATTATGTTGCCAGAGCACTTTAGATGTTTGCACGCACATATGTACTCGTACACGTCTATTCGTCCATGCAAATATTGTACATACATATATAGAGCCACTCACCGTGTACTTAGGGTAAGTGCCTTTAATTATTAGCACTTGTCGCGCTTTGTTTCCGTTTCGAACTAAATCTTTTCGTCTATTGCGATGCGATGCTTTCTAAGCTGTGATGAACCTACTCGGAGCTCGGTGCTCGGTGTTTGGTACTCGGCGTTCGCTTCTTAACTGAGCACTGCTCGCACTTGGACAAGGCATTTAAAGCCCAGCAGCAGCCGACACTGCCACCGCATCGAGCGCGAGCACGGACAGGACCGGTTCAAGCCACTCGGCTGTGGCTCCGGACTGCAACACGCTCAACTTGTTTTGCGATTTGTTATTGCGCTCTTCTGGTGATTTTTTGTTGTTATTTTGGAATATGCATTCATTTGCTCGTGACTCAGTAGCAGGACATTACACTCGGATCCAGTTCAATCGAATCGGTAAGTAACCCCCTCTGAATGACAGTTTTATATACATATATACCTATATATAAATATAATTGGAAGCTACAGCCGTACTAGAATTGACAGATATAGTTTCTAGAATAGTTTCCAGCTTCCAATAAAAAATATATTTGAATTAATTAAATTAATGAATGCGTTTAATATTCAAAGACAACTCCGAATGCATTAAATTCTGCGCACGTTCCTCCAAGCTTTTTCATTTTAAAGTTTTGTTTTATGCGGACGGTGCGAGTGCGGTCCAGGAATCCCCCGTCATGAGTCACACAGCACAGGGATTTTCTTGAGCACGACCGACAAAAAATATAAACAAAATGAAATTCAATGTTTTACGCGCATCTGAAAACAGGTTTTCAGAGCATCAACTATGACGTGGTCCGGGTGGCCCGATCCGCTCTTGTTATCTTTCACTCTAATATGCTGGTGACGTCAAAGAGTTCCATATCCTATTGGGACAGGGATGGGGATGTGGAGCTGAAGAATTGTTCAGCGCAGGGGGTGGGTTGCTGGCCAACTGTTGCTACGCGCCGTAGAGAGTGTGCCTGACATTTCAACGAAGCCACTTTGGCAAATCACTTCACTGAATCAACAGATTTTTATGCCATGCCCAACGGCTCTGCTTCTGATTGTAATGCGTTGAGAGCATTCCTCACCCCACCCCAGCCAACCCACATCACCCATTCAACCAACCAACCACCCACAGATATGTATGTGCGCACCTCCTTTGCGAGTGCTGAAAGACGGGGTCGAATGGGGCAGATTTCTCTACAATTTGATTTATAGCCGACTTGAGTTGGCAGAGGAGAGCATAGAAAAGACTTGGCTATTATGCATGTCCGATGAGATGGCGCCTTTAAGTGGGTGATTGCATAATCAGGCAGAATCAGATCAGCAAAATAACAGTAAAGATAACCACAAGCATGCAAAATAATTTGGAATGTTGTTCACATTTGGTTTGGAGGATAAATTAATATTAAGCCGGAGCAGCAGCAGATAAAAACGCCTATACCCAGACCAGACCACAGCTTGCACTTAGTTACACGTAGCACAAACGTACACAATACATCGCCATTGCCTACCTCTTCGTCCTGTGTGGCCAATTTCTATCATACTCTTGGCCGCCGGATGCTGGACGGTGATCTCACAAAGGATGGTATTAAATGGGATTAAACTCAAAGCAAGGTAAATAGTTTGTGTTATTTATTGTATTGTTTCTTCACATAATCAACATTTCTTGTTGTTTAGGTTTAGGTTTCATTAATTAACTGGATTCAGTTTGGATAGATTTCGATTTTAAAAACCAATTCGCGGGTTGCGCTTAAACAGCTCAGATAAAGACAACGAAAGTTGAGCCATGTTGAGGCACACGCTGCGACAATCGATCAAACTTTAGGGAGGAAAAACGTGGAAAAACCATTTTAAAAGAGACAAATTTTTGGTTGTTTCGCTTCATTTTTCCAGTCAGTCAGTGGACGCATTACAATATTGCATATTTCAGCAGAAACAAATTGAAAAGTACTTAGTAAATGCTAAAGATAGTTACAACTTAAGCTCAGCGCTGAGCTACTGCACAATGTTCGAGGGCAGACTCAGGAGAGTGTTCTGGCCATTAGGCAAGTAGGCCACGCCACGTGATCGTGACAGCTGGTAGGCAATATCCTCGGCTGCTTCAATACGACGTAGCTCAACCAAACCATCACCAGCCTCGCCGAACGATTTGGCCAGCAAACCGGCAGCGGCGGCATCACCTTCAGCCGAAATGATCGATGCCAGCTTCTGCTGTTCGGCCTTCTCCACAACGAAGCGGGCCTTCTCTGCCTCCTGCTGGGCAACCTGTTTCATCTCAACGGCCAGCGTGAACTCGCGGCCAAAGGTCAAGTGTGTCAGAGAGATGTCGTCCAGAATGAACCCGAACTGATTCGCGCGCAAGGTCAGTTCCTGCGACACGCGTTGCGAAACCATCTGGAGGTTGAGCAAAAATATGAGCACAAAGGTCGTCTATTATTGTTTCTATCAAAGCTTACCTCACGCTGTGTAATCAGCTCTCCGGCATCAAATTGAGCGACGACTGCCTTCAGTACCTCAGGGGCAATGGAGGGCAGAACGCGCTCATCGTAGTCCTGGCCCAATATCGTGTAGATCTTTGGCAGCTGGTCGGGAATGGGACGGTACAGAATACGCAGTGTAATGTTAACATTCTGCAAATCCTTGCTGCCTGTGATAACTGGAACGTTGCGGGGCTGAGAGCGTATGTCGAAAATAATGGGGCGCTGCACCCATGGTATGAAGAAGTGCGTGCCCTCGCCAACCACATGCTCCTTGATGCCGGTGAAGCGATCGAAAATAACGGCTCGATGGCCTCCCTCCACATTATATAATGCGGAATTGACAACGCCGCCAAGCACTGCCACTCCGAGTCCCAGCTGACCAATGCGATTGAAAAATTGCGCTGCCATAGTCTGTACAAAAGTAGGAAGAAAATTATTGTCTTTACGTGCTTAACTTTTTTTTCTATATGTATGTAAATAAAAAGCCGACTAGACTTATCAATTTCATCAACTTTTTAGGTTAGAACGTCATTTTTGGCCGACAACGTGCAGTGTTCATGTTTTCATGCCGTCATAACATAATTCTAATATTGCCTGAAACGCGATATGTTGCAACTTACTTATTACGACTTTTTAATGCGAATTATTAAAGATTAACACACAATTTTAATTTTAAGCGCAACAAAAACACGAATTTAGTCGTGTAGAGTAGAGCTGGAGAAATATCGATGTTAACATCGATATAATCGATGTTTGAGTCCTAACTGCAGACATCGATATTTTTCTCAAACAGAATTTTTGGCAAGCACCCATTTGGTTGAGTTTCAAAAAGATAACGTATTGTAAAATTGTGAAAGCCATGGATAAATATTTAATATAGCAGTTCATGGCCGCAAATAATAGAAATATCAGTATATACCATGAGAAAATACCAAAGAAACTAAAATTTCTCAAATTTTGATATTCTGTTTAATATTACAAGCTAACTAGGACCCTCAGGACTGAACACATAATTTTATGCTATTTGTCAATCAATTGTCTAGAAGATTGGTTAAGTTTAGTGACCTTTTTTTTTTAGTTTGCTTATAAAATAACGTGTGAGCAATAAAGGTCAAGGCATAAAATGTAAGTAGGCATGGAATGTTAGGGAAATTGTTACGATGAAAAAGGAATTTGTTGGGATGATGTTGCCTCAACAAAATCTCTCCACAAAATCCCTCCACAACCTAACATATTCGTCGATTTTGATATTCCGTCTAATATTAATAGCTAACCAAGACCCTATGCACAGACTAAATAATTTTAGCTGACAAATTAATCAATTTTCTACGAGATTGGCAAGTTTTCCTTCTTGGCAAAGGTCTAAAAACAACAAAGCGTCTATTAGGTTCTTCAGAAAACCAGTATATTCTATGACAAATTAAAATACTTTTTGCAAAATTTTGGCATCAAAAAATACCATAAAGTATTTAAAATACCATAAATGATCACGCTTAGCTGAAAGAGATGCTCACTATCGATGTTTTTGTAGGAACTCCAAAAGGTTCGATTCAGTGTGGGGATTCCTACATGCCATGACATATCCTACGTCTTAACACTAAAGCTAGGTACTCAGATCCGAAAAACTGTCCTGTCGACAGAAGGTATCAAGTAGTACTGCATTTTGTTGCTCTGTGACGCAATGACGCAGTTCTACATGGATTTTACTTGAGTTCTACACCGCATAACGGAATCCAATGTTATCAATAGGTTCGATTCAAACATTATGGGAAAGAAATAACAGATTTATTGTGTCATTTCGGACCGTCCAGCACCCTTAGGCATCTTTTTGTTGGTCGAGTCCTCCAACTCCTTGGCTTTGTAGTAGTGCGGTGCCACTTCCAGCAGCCACTTACTTTCGATTTCAATAACCTGCCTCATATACTCCTTGGAGGTGAAGACCAGCTCATGGTAGAGCACCCAGCGAGGCAACTCCTCAAACAGTGAAGAATTCGGATGAATCATAACCGTCTGGTTGTGCTTGATGGTCTTGTAGTGTCCGCCCTTGGAGAGGCGCGCCACATGGTAAAAATATCCGGCTGTAGCCGCTTTGCGCACATTTATCGTCTCCGGCAGACAGCTGACCATGTCAATCTCCACGCGCTGCATCAGGCCCACCAGCTGCTCCCGGACATCGCGCGCCCGCTTCATCGAGCGGTACTGGATGAAGTTCTCGTAGCACCATTGCGTGCTGTAGTCCGTTTCTGCCCACTGATTGTAGACTTGGAGCAGGCTCAGGTGGTCGCCGTGCATGTGGTTGAAGTTCTTTCGGGCCGTGTCCGCGTGTATGATCTTGTCCTTGGGCCGATAGAAGATGGCACTGTTCACCGACAGCATTGCCGAAATCGTGACCATCTCCTCAGAACATTTGTACCTGTGGAAGGATATTCAAGATACAGATAAGATATTTTTGGTTTCGAACAACATTCCTTCACTACTCACTTTTCGCTGGCCAGCAACATCTTGCCCATCATGGGATCCACAGGAAATTCGGCCATTCTCCGACCCAGCTTGGTCAGCTCCCCATGATGATTCAGAGCACCTAGAGCATAGAGCTGTTCCAGGGCCAGGACGAGTGTCTCGTGAGGGGGTGGATCCAAGAAGTCAAAGTGTATCAGATCGTTTATGCCCAAGGCTTTAAGCATAAGCACCGCGTTGCCCAGATTGATGCGCTGTATCTCCGGCACCGTGTTGTCCTCCAGCTCGTGCTTGTACGCCCATGCCGTGTACAGACGGAAGCATTTGCCCGGCGCTGTCCGCCCAGCTCGGCCGGCTCGCTGATTCGCCGATGCCTTCGAAATGGGAACCACCATAAGGGACTCCATGCCGGTGCGGGAATTGAAGTTGTTTTGCTTGGCAAACCCTGGATCGATTACATAGACAATGTTGTCGATCGTCAGGGAAGTCTCTGCTATGTTGGTGGCCAGAATCACCTTGCGGGCATTTGGGGGTGTGGGCTCGAAAATTTTAGCCTGCATGTCGCTTGGAAGGTTAGCATAGACGGGAATGACAATCAGCTCGCGAATTTTCGAGCCCAAGCGCTTGACGCGATCCTGCAGAACCTCTTGGCAGGTCTCGATCTCATCCTGACCCGTCAGAAACACCAGTATATCGCCTAAGGGTTGAGTGGCGTGTATCTGCAACACAGAAACGCAGCATGCATCAATATAGTCCGCCTCCGGCGCCTTTGTGTAGAATATGTCAACCGGATACCGTCGTCCGGGGATGCGAAAGATAGGCGCATCATCGAAGAAGGCCGAAAACTTGTCCGCGTCAAGAGTAGCGCTCGATATGAGGAGCTTAAGTTCTGGCCGGAAGCGAGCAATGTCCTTGACCAGGCCAAAGAGGATGTCTGTATGCAGAGTGCGCTCGTGGGCCTCGTCAATTATCATCACACTGTAAGAGGCCAAGTCGGGCTCCGAGAGAAACTCACGATGCAGCGTACCGTCCGTCATGTACTTCAGGATGGTGCGGTCCGAGGTGCAGTCCTCAAACCGTATGCTGTAGCCCACCTCGTTGCCCAGCTTGACGCCCATCTCCTCGGCTACGCGGGCCGCCACAGACATGGCAGCCACGCGACGCGGCTGCGTGCAGCCAATCATTTTCTTGTCCTTGGTAAAGCCCGCCTCGACAAGGTACTGCGGCACCTGGGTGGTCTTGCCCGAGCCGGTTTCACCCTCAATAATCAGCACCTGATGCTCTTTAACGGCAGCAATGAGATCCTCTTTGAACGGATACACAGGCAGCGAGCGGCGCGTCTCGTCTAGGGAGAGCCTTTTGCGTTCTTTTTCTGTTAGCTCCGGCTGGCGGCTGGAGGACTTTTCGCGACTACCGTCGAGCGTCAGGGCCTGAATGAAATCAATCTGATCGTCCAGCAGCAACTCATACTCCTCCTCGGCCTTGACGTCCTTGGCGCCGAACTGGAAACGGGCTGATGCCAACTGCTCGGCTTCCCACTTCTTTTGCTCGGAATTTGGCTGCCTCTCGAAGTCGTCCACCTCGACATACTCAGCTGAGAAAGAGAAGAACCTCAGGTGTGCATTCGCAGGATGCAGATTTACTTACACCGCTCGCCCTTCTTCATGTCCTGCGGCATGTGATAGCGCTGTACGCGCTCCAGCTCCCGCGCTTTCTCATGCTCCTTGGCGATATTCAGCAGTTGCTTTTTGTACTGGCGCTCCTCCCGCTCGCGCTTGGTCAACCTGGTAAACGAGATCCGGATCATTAGTTGGCTCCCATAAAGCATCAAAGGTCGCTTACACGCTCTCCTCGAAAAGATACTCGTCGTCCAAAATATCCGCCTCCAACTCGGCCACTTTGTCGTCCTTACGCTTTTCTAGATACTGGCGTCGCGATTGCAAGCGCAGGTGTGGCACGATCTTGTCCCGATCCTCGTGCTCCAGCTTCAAGCGTTTGGTGGCTTCCTCGATAGCCTTGCGGCTGCCCGTGGAGTCTACCACCTTACGTGTGCGGTCCTCATCGCGCTGCTTTAGGCGATTGGCGAACTCATCTCGCTCCTGCAAGTCCTTCAGCCTCGACTCCTCCTCGCTGTCCGGCTCCTCCGCACTGCTGCTGCTGCCAGCCGTACGTTTCCGGTTTTTACTCGACATTTTACAATAAATAATCAAAAAGCGCCAAATCAAAACAATGCTCCGTCTCAGGGCTGCCGATTTAGCCTTTTTCCCGTCAGATCTGGCTGTTTTTTCAACTGCGAGAAAAATATGTGAATTGCGGGAAATCGGAAATTCTTTGATATTTCAAAATTTGGCTGTTCTTAGATATTTTTATTTTTTTTGTATTTGATCGCTGGTGAAGCAAATTGAATGGTCGCAAAGAAATTAACTTGCAATGTCCAGATACAACGTTTTTAAATAATATGTTTTAACGTCGATAGCGGACACGAAGTGTACGTTTAATGCAGGGCTTACCTTTTTTTTTCATCATTTGTATTCGATTGTATATACTACGTATACAAAACGTTACAAAACGTTTGTTGTAATTATATTAAGTATTTTAGTATTATTTTATATTTGTATACCATAATATAAATATATTTTGTTTTTGTCCGTTAATTGTGACCCGATCGGCGCATGCCGATAACTGATAACCTGGTCCTACATTGACATGAGGTGGATCTATAAAGATTTCATCCTTGTGTAGTTACCATTCAATAAGTATGTTAGGCAATAGGGTGGATTTTACCTTGCATGCCATACCCTTTTGTCCATACCCTCTTTTTCCTTAAGGGAGCATTTTATAAACTACCCTTCTACGGAAGGGCATAGGGCATATTTGTGCAACGTTAGTAAATTATGAATTCGTAATAACTGATTTTATACATATATTTGTATAAGGTATGCCAAAATAATCTTCACATTCTTAAGATATATCAATGAAATTTTGTAGTTTATAGTCTTCCCAGTGGTACCAACTATGTGTATCAGGATAGTTCAGTGCATGAATAGGTCAAAAACATTTCAATACTAGAAAAATCATTGCTATCTAGCTTGGAAAACAGCATTATTATATTATTATTTTAATTCGGAAGTTAAGTAGGGTATACAAATGTCCATACTCCGTAAAAATATTTTTGTTTTGAAGCAAATGTGTAGTTACCGTGTAGTTGTCATGTAATGTAAGAAAAGGGACCTATTTGTCGACCTTCCTCGTTTAAACATTATTTTAGACCGAATCCAATAAACTGAGATTTAAAATTGGTCAATCTTGTAGAAATCGATGTCAACTATGTCGCGTCAGTTGAGTTTCAATCCCCGTAAGGAATTTGAATTGATTGAGTACCCCGGTCGTGTAGTCCACCCGACCCGTATGCTAGACACCTTGGGCGGAATAGTCAAAGTTTCAAAAGTGAGTGGAGTGGCTGAATTGCTCACAATTGGATTTACATTCTCTTCTGCTTGTTCCAGGTATTGGGAGATGAAGTAAAGAGACTGGAACTGCGCTTTCATCCGCAGAACCCCTACAATAAGCCCGTCTTTGGTGATTGCACTGACAAGGCTGGCGTCCTGCTCTCTGTCACTGTGCGGCGGCATAAGCGGGACAAGCAGCGACCTCCTCAGTATTTCGTTCGCGTTCTAGGGCACTGCAGCCGCAGCTTTTCCTTTGAATGTGAGTTCAGTTCTCGTACCGAGAGTGACAAGGCAACCGTCTAATAGCCCTGGATTGTCCTAGCGCTCTGTGACTTTCAGTACTTGCCGCTGTGGGCCACGCCACAGAGTGAGAACGGCCTCGCTGCGACGAAGCTCACGTATGCCCTGGAGCAAACGCAGCCGACGGACGTCACCGATTTGGAGTTCTTCAAGTGAGTGCGAGTCTTCTTAGTCCGATCAGAATAACAGAAGCTTCTTGCAGACGCGGGCAGAGTCAGCTTCTTTGCCTGCCCGAGCTGTTCGCCCGTGTGGACCTTGTCCATACAGGGAACTACCGCATCGACGGTGCCGAAGATGGCCTGCAGGAGGTACTGGGAGTGCTTACAAAGTCAACGTATGACAGCTATGACGTGATCTCATTCAACATGCTGGACACCTTTCCCACCCAGGCAGACGCGCAAATTTTGAAACGCCTCAAGGTTAAGTACGTTTCCGATGAACAATTTGCACGCGTTCAGAAATTATTCGATGAGTGCCCCATATGGACGCGCATAGCTTTGCTGTACGAATCTGGCGTGGGCACCGACAAGCTCAAATGCATCATACCGTCGTTAGCCTTTTACTTCAGCAACGGACCCTGGCGAACACTGTACGTGCGCTATGGCTACGATCCGCGTAAGGATTTCAAAAGTCGGTACTACCAGACCTTCGACTTTCGCCTGCGCTTTGGCACTGGCGTATCCGAGTTTGTCTACTCCAGGAAGTCGGCCAAGCTGAAAATGACCTCTGCTGCTGGGGCCGAGGAGCCGAAATGTGATCTGGTCCAGAATATTGACTATCCCTACTTCGACGAGCACAAATTGCCCCGCTCCAGACAGTGCATGCTTCGCTACTGCGACGTCCGCATCCAAAAGATCCAGGATATGCTGGAGAAGATTCCTACTCCCCTCACTGGAGCCATTTGCAACGAACGCACCGGCTGGCTCCCACCCAGTTTCGATGCTCAGGTGAGACAAATTGTCTGTGCCACCATTAGTGACCTGTTGCGCAGCCATTACCGCAAGGAGCATCTAATGGCAGAGATTGAGGCGGTGCCGCAGGCCGATGAGGAGGACGATGGCGAAGATGAGGAGACGCAAGAAGAGGACATGGAGATTGACGACTCCCAGGCAATGAACAGCTCCGAAAACTACATGGACAAGGACATCGAAC
This sequence comes from Drosophila affinis, assembly GCA_037356375.1. NCBI lineage: Eukaryota > Metazoa > Arthropoda > Insecta > Diptera > Drosophilidae > Drosophila > Drosophila affinis. Next base: position 282,241 of record CM074800.1, read on the forward strand.
AGTTGTTCGATAATATCACAAGCTGATCCGTATCTTTATTTGCTAAAGTCCATAGTCTTTCTAGAAAGCAGAATAAGAATAAAAAAAAATGTAAATATATCAATGCTTAAGAGTGGACATCACAACGGACCTTTAATAGGTCCATGTAAGCTGGGGAAGATCCTCTCCACACCTATTGCCTTAACCCTTAACCTAAGCAGAAATGAAACAATGTCACAGGACACGACACTCATGCGTCTGGCGTTTTTACTTATATGAAGAAACAGATCACCATCAACAGATGCACATTATGATCAAGCGTAGGCGCGGCCTTTATTTTAGAAATGTTGGATACAGATAGGTGGCTATGATTATAGGAGAAGGTGAAAATAGTAGAGTTCAAGGATTATTTGTGTAAATGCTGGCGCAAGATGGATAACGGCATGCTTAGGGCTTGCATCTGTCGAGGAAACGGGGATAAAGGCAAACCTCGCGAATGTGGTAGCGGTTGAGCAACCAGCAGAGGAAGCGTTCCAAACCTAGACCATAGCCGCCATGGGGTAGCGTTCCGTAGATGCGTTGATCTGTATACCAGTAATAGGGCTTAGGGTCAATGCCCTCGCGCTGATAACCCTTGAGCAGCTCCTCGCTGTCAAAGATCCTCATGGAGCCACCGACGATTTCACCCACATTGGGAAGCAGCACGTCTACACTTTCGGTAAGAGTCTTATCCTCCGGGCAGCGCGACATGTAGAAAGATTTGATCTCGGCCGGGAAGCGACACAGCATTATGGGCTCGTTGATGGCATCGGTCATCTTGCGCTCGGGAGCCTCTGGGATGTCCTCGCCAAACTCGTAAAAGGTGCCGTCATCTTTGGTCACGTTGTTCTCCTTCAGCCATTTGATGGCATCGGAATAGTTCATGCGTCGGAAAGGCTTCGTTGGCGGCTTAAAGTCGGGGTTCAACTCTTTCACAAGATAGCCCCAAGGGGACTTCAGCACGCGGTCAACGACGTCGCAAACGAGGTCCTCCAGCCGATCCAAGAGGTCGTCAAATGTGAGAAAGGGGCACTCCGCCTCTACGTGTGTGTACTCGGCCAGATGGCGGCGCGTGCGGCTCTGCTCCGCCCGATAGCTTTGGGCAATGGTGAAGACATCGCCCAGAGCCGGGAGACAGGTCTCCAGATAAAGTTGCGAGCTCTGGGTAAGATAGGCCTCCTCACTGAAGTATTGAAGCTTGAACAGCGTGGAGCCTCCCTCCACCTGGGTCTGCACCAATGTGGGAGGTGTCACCTCATTGTAGCCACGTGCGAAATAGTGCGACCGGAAGGCCTGCATCACCACAGACCGCATTTTAAGCACCTTGGAGGTGTTCTCGCCACGGATCATGATGTGCCGGTTGTCCAGCTGCACATCTGGCTGCGCCTCCTCGTTTAGTATGGCATCGGCGCCACCTGGTGGCGCTAGTCCGATCAGCTCCCAGTAGTCTACATTCAGCTCATGACCACCGGGTGCGGTCTTACCCTCTGGGATCAACTTTAGGGTGCCAAACAGCACCACAGTGCTCTCGGTGCTCAGGGTGAGAGCGTCGTAGGTCTGGCAGAGCTGGTCGTTAAGCACGCACTGCAGAAACCCAGTGCCATCCCTCAGAGTGATGAAGATCAGGGCCTTTCCCTGACGCCGCAAGCGATGCACCCAACCATAGACCTTTACTCGAGAGCCGCGGTTCTCGGTGCCCTCCATTATGCGGATTTTGCGGGCCACTGGCCAGCTGGGGTCCTCAGATATCTTAACTTTTTTCGCCTCCTCAAGGTTTTGATGGCGTTTCTCCGCATCGCCAGCTTCACGCTGCTGCTTCTCGGCGTTCTTGTGTCCCTCGCGAACAAACAACTTCTGAATCTTCTTCAGCTGGGACTTGGCAGCCGGCTCGAAGGCCTCGGTGGCATTCGGGTCCTTGCTGTCCACGTAGATGGTTGGGAACGGCTCCTTGCCGGCATGGCGCATCGCCTGCAGGATGCTCTTATAGGGTTTGGCTTCGCTGCCGTCTCCGGACTCGTCGCTGCCGCTCTTCTCAGAGGTGAAGAGGGCGCCTGCACAGGAAGGAACACACACACGGACGTATAAGTATATTGATGCACATTAGTCCGATACTTTTCGCCGCTCGTTGGCAACGTGGACGGCAGACAGGCACGTGTAGTTTTTGACAAACAACAAAAGTACTTACTTAAGGTTAAGTCAGCCAAATCAGCGGGCATCTTTTCCAACAATGATGACTAAGAAGGAGTTTAATATAGTATAGTTTGCCGTCTGGTCTGGAGAAAATCTGCACAAAATTTCATCAGATCGATCCACTTACTCGATAGTCGCCGAACGCTTTGGAAACAGAATTACGATATATATCTCCGATATATCGAATCGAAAAACCATCGCATGGCCGAGAAAAACATAAACAAATTGGAAAATAAAACAAAACACGAAAAATGCCTGAAAACAGGTGAGATTTCCGAATTAAAGCAGCTATTACAGACTAGTTTATGGTACTAAGCAGTGGATATTGTATGTTCCCACAAATCATTCCAGCATTAAGGTAATGCCCAAGGCAGTGGTCTGCGAAGAGAGCAACCTGCGCGGTGACATCACCTTCTCCGCTGGCTGCGTTGTACACCCCAGTGCCACTGTCGTCGCAGAGGCCGGCCCCATCATCATCGGTGAGAACTGCATTCTGGAGGAGTACACCACCATCGCTCACCGGCTGCAGGCCGGGGCCAGCTGGGATGCGAACAATATCCTCAGTATTGGGACGCACAACGTCTTCGAGGTCGGCTGCACGGTGGAGGCGGCCCGCATTGGGGACAAGAACGTGTTCGAAAGCAAGTGCTATGTGGGCCCAGGCGTCACCGTGCCAAGCGGCTGCGTTGTCGGTGCTGGCATACGGATGCACACGGCCCAGCTGCTTCCGGAAAATACCATCGTGTACAGTCAGCAGGCACTGCAGCGCGAAGCGATCGAGAAGCAGGGCTCCCAGACGCTGCAAATCGACTTCCTTCGCAAGGTCCTGCCCAACTACCATCACCTGCGGAAACCCAATCACGACCCTAAAAAAGCGCGCAGCGTCGTTTAGGAAACACTTATGTATTCTCTTGCACCACTCTGGCATTCATAGCATTAAAGTTATCCATCTCCTTCCCAAAGGTGTCTATCGTGTGGTCGCACAGAGCCTCTAGATCCTCGAGGCCGCGCTTTAGAAGGTCCACAGCGCGATCCCGGCGCGACTGTATGCGGAAGTGCAGCTTCTGCTCAGTGGGATGGGGGATGGTGTAGCCGCAGAAGTCCACTTCTGGGTACCTGGCGATAATCGTTTTCAGCGCGTTGCCCAGCGTGTGGCCCTCGTTTAGGAATACAAAGGTGCGGGATCCCTCGCCGTCCTTCTCGTCGCCTGCAAGCTGGTGTAATTGGATCAGTGAACATTATATTATGCTTCAATTTTTTTTTTGTCACAAACCTCTGCTAATGCTCCCATTTTTTGTGTTTGTTCAAAAAAAACGTGTAAGCCACATGCGATATTATGCCGCGCTTAACAGCACTCAGTGTAGAGGTGTTCATGCAACGAAAGCATACAACAGAATTTTCTGTTTATAAATTCATGGTGTTTGTGGTATTTTTCTAGGTCTCTCCCTTTTCACTTTGTTTTTCTCTAAACAATCTAAAAGAAAAAGTCACTAAATTTAACCAATCTTCTAGACAATTGATTCATCAATCCTATTAAGCTATGTGTTCAGGCCTGCGGGTCCTAGTCCCTTAGTTATTTTAAACAGAATATCAAAATCGAGGAATATGTTATATTTTTGGTATATTGCGGTATATTTTTATTTGGGATCATTTTCATTTGAGCTCCTAGCTTTCCTTCAGAAACTTAAACAAAAAAGAGAAAAAAATTCCTAGAGTACATACATACATATATCTTAAAATAAGTCTTGATTTTTGTTAAGAAACATTAGTTTTTTCTTTCTTAGAGACGGAACAAGACGTTAAAACTAGACATCGATGTTTCGCCATAAGCAATTGATGTTTTACAAAATGGAAAAAACATCGATGCATCCATGGTAACATCGATGTTTTTCCACCTCTAATTTGTCGCGGTTTTTTTGGACACACGACGCCTGCTGCTAATAATTCGTTAATTTCGTTAATTAATTCGTTTAGTCGACGATATTTGGCTCTTTTACAATCGTTTTCCCCAGAGCAGCATTATATTTGTGCCAGCAGTGACCCGGTCTTGTGATTGAAACTCTGTGTTTGTTTGAACGCGCAAAAAGTCTTAAGCAGCAGAAAAAGGCGGCAAAAGAAGCGAAGAACTGAACCAAACCTTTACCGCTGCGTGCAAGGTGAGGCTACAGCAACAAAAAAAGTGCAACGGCAAACATAATTATTTTCGCAATGCGCTGAGCTTGTGTCGGCGCGCAGCTCCTAAAACACCGACACTTGGACGCACACGTTAGCGTTTTCGCGCCCAGTTTTGTCTTCTGCCAGCGAAGACCAGACGACGGGAATAAACTGCAATACAGGTTTGTGTCGAAGAGCAGCAAATACAGCGAAGTATAGTAAAAAAGTGAATCAATACACTTATTGAACTCCAAATCTTCGCCAAAGAGAGTGTCACTTCGATTTTGGACATGACAACCACACCTCCCTCCGGCCGGAATCAAAATTATGCAAATTCATGCATTGCACACAAACACAGAGACAACATATCACACATACAGGCAGCTGCCGCTGCTGCGTCGACGTCGGCGTCGAAGCCAGCGAAGGCGGAAGCGAATGCGGACAGCAGCCAGCTTTTGGCGTTCTGTTTTGTTGTCGTGTACAATTTGATACATTCGGCTAATAAATAATTACAAATTGTTTAAATGTACATTTTTACTTCTTCTTTTATTGGTGGCTAGGCGAGCAGCTCTCTTTCTCCTTGCGGAGAGTCAAGACTCTTCCTCCCAAACACCCTACACATCTGTTGTTTGTCAACGAAGTCTGTCTTTCGGTGGTGGTGACTAATGCAAAAGCATGTTCCGTTATCTCATTTGTTCCTATGCTACCCACTATGCACAGTGGGTCAGACGGCCCATCTAGCTTATATAAGCTAATAGCGTCGATAGTAAGAAAGATCTATATCGTCTTTGTGGGTTTTCCTACGTATATGAGGAATATTTTTTAAAATTATAGACGAACTTATTCTATAAATTAATTCTAATGACTAATAAAAAAAAATAGAAAATATTAATCAGAATCAGATTCTGGTCGGATGAAGATCCTAAAGCAGACCTAAAATTTCTGAATTCTGGGTAAAAGTGAATGTTTTGAGGAAAAATTTCGGGAAAACACTATAAAATGCAAAGAAATATTTTTATTTCACTGTGAAAGCCCTTTTTTATACAATATCTATATATTTGTGAAAATTATACTTTTTTTCACCTTTTGCAATATGACCAAAATTGGCCGTTTGACCCACTGTGCGGCGTTACCTTTCCACACACATGCACACACACACTGACTTGTAACAGCGTCGCTCTGTCGTTCGTTTCATTCAGCTCCATGCGTTCCCCCTAATTTGCGCCAGGCTGCAAAAAGTTGTTGCAATTTGGTCTAGGCTGTGTTCCGCTTCCATTTTGTTTCCCCTATTATGCTGTGCGCCCTTTTTCTGTTGTTTTTACATTGCTGCAGTGCACTTATATGTACACATTTATATTTATGTACGTATGTCGCATGCCTACCGGCGTTACCTATGTATATGTATGTATGTATATATGTACATTGGTATATGTATTATGTTGTGAGAGCGAGGCATCTGCTGCCAGTTCGCTTGTCGCTACTCTCGTCGCTCTATTTTTGCATTTATTTGGCTTTGTTATTGCAACAAAGGAATTGCATTTAAGCTGCACGATCATCGCAAAACAAATAAAAAGTGGAATTTTTCTGGGAATACGATACAAATGTTCTCATGTGGCTGGTTAAGAGGGAGAGAATCTTGAAATATGACTTGACTGATATCAATATTTTCATATGGCTTATAGCGCCAAGTAAAAATTGAAATAAGTTGAATATATCAATGGATTCTGTCAGCCGTGAAAACTATACATTATATGTATGTATATACCTACGTGCATACATATATAAAAATGGAAACGGCAGAAAGCGAATACCAAGGCAGATGCGGACACGGAGACACCACAACGTGCCAGGCCAACATCCTGTGCAGTAGCAGCGGCCACAGCAGCACGAAAGAGCACAAAAAAGCAGACAAAACCCAGAGAGTTGGAGAATGAGAATAGGCAGGAGGAGAATGAGAGGCAGAAACCTGTCATCTGGCGGCTGCATTCGATGATGATGAGGAGGCAGAGCAGCAGGATGGAGCTGAGAGAATTTTTAGAATTCCCAAAATCAACAAAAAAAATATAAAATAAAAGAGTAAACGAACAATGCTGGCCAGACAGACACTTCTCCCTCCATCTCTCTCTGTCTGCCTGTGTGCGTGATCGAGTCCCGGCCCAGACGCAGTCGTACTTTATATATACAGATGATATACATACATATGTACATATGTATGCATGTGCATTCTTCTGTTGTTTCCTTTTCGCTCTTGTTTCCTTGTTGTTTCGGCTCTCGCTGCACACTTTTCTGGCTTTCGGGCTCGCTTTGGTAAAACAGGAATGGACTCTGGACTTCTTTTGAGCCCGAAGCTTCTAATACCCTGCACAAATCTCAAAGTTATGGCAGGCAATATGTAGACTAAAGTGGAACGAATGTAGAGGAGCAGGCTATAAACTCTCTTAAAGAATTCAGTTATTCGGAATAAGTCTATATGGAATTGTTCGTTTCTTTTGGATGTCTTCTGTGATATCCAAAGATCTCCACAAACGTATACTACTCTGTGCAAGGGTATGGAAACTTTCGAAGAGATTTTCAATTGAAATAAAAATATTTTATGTTTGCTTGAAGAGATTTGCATAATACGCTGTGGAAGAACCGTAAAATGTGTCCAATGCCGTCTGTTGCCCTCGTCCGTATTGCTCCTGGTGGTGGTTGGTTAGCGTGAAGTCTCGGAGGAAGGCCCCATCCCTTGTCGATGGCGGCAGCGACGGCAATGTCCTGAGCCAGTCCTTGTCCCCTGTGCTTGTGTATGTGTAGTTTCATTTCGTTTTCGTTTCACTTTTTTTGCTCTGTTGCTTCCTACTTTTATTGTTGAACTTTTACAGCTGCCGCTCTTTATACTTACATTCGCAGCTCCTGCTACATTCTAGGTAGGGTGGTTGCTGGGGTCTGCCGACGTCTGTCTCACTGCATTGCCACTGAAAGCTGGATTTCCACCACACTCGCTCATCGTGTGCGTCTGACTTTGATCCTTTTTTTTTTTTGCTTTTGGTCTGTCTGGTCTGGCTCTGAATCTGCCACCCCCCAGACCCAGACCCAGGAGCGTTAGGGAAAGTGTCTTGCAAATAAATAAATAGTCATGTCAGCCGCATTATTAATGCCCCAGCGGAAGAGAAGGTATCGCAGCGCAACGTAGGGCGGTGGGGGTGGAGCGGGGACCGTTTCTAATCCACCCTCTTAAGGGGTGTGGTGTTGCTGCGTCTTACCCCAAAATATACCAATCCCAATGCACATGTACAGCTACGCATATCGCTGTCTGCCTCTTGATTTTGGGGTCAACAAACCTTTGGGCCAGACCCAGCCCACGCTCGTGTCCACACCCACAGCCACATCTCCCCCAGCATCAGTGCTGGCTGCCGCTGGCTGCGTGCGAGTGTGCGAAAACCCCATCGTGCTGCGGACGGGGCACGTTCTACGCATTTTTGTGCATTGACCCCAGGCAGACGACAACCCTCCTCCACAATATACACACATAGACAGACGAACGCACTCACACAGAAACACGCACAGATACACACACACACATTTACATATGTATGTGCGTTTGTATAGTACAATGGCAACCCTAGCTGATTTGATTTCCACAAGAGCACGTTGGAGGGTGGCTTGGATGTGGATTGCCCGGATTTTGATGGGTCTGTACACCTTTATCGGATGTTTTATGCATTTTGTTGTATTATTTTTTATGTTTTTATGTACATACATATTGTAAATATATTAAAATATGAATTTACATTGCTTGGGCCGTTGGAGGGGGGAAGGTAGCTGAGGAATCTTCGATTACAACTTTATGACGTCATAAACTCAAGAAGCGACTTTAATTGCACTCCTCCCTGCGGCGGGATGTGGAGCAATGAGTGGGGTAGTGGGAGCTGGACTTTTGGTTTAGAGTTATTTTACCTTTGGGAGGGCATATAAAATGGTTTTATTGCGGCCCTCTTCTCCTTATGTCTGGGTGTGGTTTTTGTTTGTGTAAGAGATTGATGGGTTTTAGTTGGATGATTCAGTACGACAACCATTTCCACTTCCAGTTCCTGTTCTGTGTTCTTTCTACCTTTTGTTTCCTCTTCTTGTCCACAAAATTTGCTGAACATCATTATTAAAGGTCATTTACTTTTGTTAATCGCTAGGCTAGGGGTAGTTTTCTCTAGTTTCAGATGCGGCCGAGCCCGTCTCTGTCCCGTCCCGCCCGTCATGAGTATGCGAAAATTTAACGCATGCAAATGGGAAGGAAACGGAAAATTGTCCCGAGAATAGTGTCTTGTAAATGAATCTTTATGGGCCCTGTAAAGAGGGTTGTAACCAGGGGAGGGCAGGCAGGGAACGGTTCGTGAATTCGTGGGAATTTTGTTCAAACTTTTGTTTTGAATTGTTTCCTTTCCCGCTGCACGAAGGAAGGGGGTTTGGGTTTGTTTCGATTGTGCCTGAACAGGTTGGGCTTTGTTATTGAAATACATAGATACCATTATCTTAATAGGTCTGCTTCAGGGAGCAGCGTCTGGCGCATACTATCGGAGCTACGAAATCTTTCAACAGAGATTCGTCTCCTTCAAGCCTCAGTCGCTCTGTGCTTTTAGTCTTCTTATTCTTGGAATCGAAACCCCAGCATGTGTCTTCTGTTTGTTTGCTTTGGTTTGTTTCTTTTTCCCTCTTGTTGTACACATGTCTCGGATTCCTTCGTGTCTGTCTTCTCCTTTGTGGCTGTGGCTCATGCGCCATCTCGCTCTGGCCACCATGTCTGTACAGCCTTGAATCTGAGTTATATTTTGTTGTTGCTGATGCTGGCTGATGTTGCTCTTTTCATACCCTTGCTGGAGAGGGTATGATAATTTGTACTCTTTTTGATTTTCCGGTTATATACATACATATAAACAACAGCAAAAGTATTCAGTATTATCCCATGACATAACTGTTGCTAATAATAACAAGATAATTAATAATAAAAAAATAATATGACACCCCGCGACTAATGCATTTATTTCTACCCATCGGGAAATCATTGTTTTTTATTTTAAGGTGTAAGGGTATCTGCAGATCGACCCCTCCCAGCCATTCCCTCTTTTACTTGCTGCTTGCACTTGATGACGCTCTTTTGCCGCCCGCTCTGTTTGTTGCTTCTTTCGAGCTGGGATCTCTCTCTCTCTCTCTCTCTGTCTGTCTCTCCTCGAAAAGTTCACACGCTGCCTGCGTCTTTTGCATTTTCATTTGCTTTTGACTTGTTTGGCTTTGGTTTTGTTGTTCTCAGGCCAGACGACGGAGCCAGACCAGCCCACACGAAGGCAGCTGTTAAAGCAAATGAATCTAGCAATAACGGCGACACGCGCAAGAAGAAACAGAGCAAGAACCAGCAACAGAACGTACCCAAGTTACATTCAATAGAAGGTAAGGCTTAAGCACTCCGATTGAATGTCGGCCCCCATTTGGGACCCAGTTAGTGCGAACGAGGGCGAGATGGTGCAATAAAAAAAATGCACAGTAATGCCAGTGCATGACCCAAAGAGAGGGAGTACGCCTTACCTTCTATTCGACATGCTATGAGCGGACGGACTCGAGTCCGCAATGAAACATTGATGTGGAAATATTCAGAGTTTTGTAGTGCGCTGAAGCTGAAATGTACTATATTTTGCTTTGCTGATAAAACAAAGCAAATGCCGTTGTTGGGTGTAGATGGGGGTGGCGGGTGTTTCTGATGGCCAGGGAGCATGTGTACATGTGTATTTGTATATGTATGTATGTATTGCAATCAATTCTTCGGCTTTGTTGCTGGGTTGGTGTTCCTGTTGTTCCTGTTGTTGTTTCCGCTTGTTGTTGCGTCGAAATAGAAATGATTTCACAATTTACTTGAAGCTTCGACTCGTTCTTCCCTCCCCTCTAACATTCCCCTTGTCTAACAAACGTCCACCCGAGGGACAAACAATAAACAGCAACAAAAAACGTAAAAAACAAGAAAGGAAAAAAAGCCAAAAACACGTTTTTTAGACTTGGCTTTTGCTGATTTCTTATTAAATATTTCTCCCTCTCTTTCTCTCTGTTCCTCCGCTTGTCTGTCTGTCCAAAGTCACTTATTATTTATTCTTTCGTGGTTTTGGGCTTATGGTGATTCAGCTCCAAACGAGAAGTGAGTGCTGTGCTCCCCTCGTCCGCTGCCCGTGACCGTTCCCGTTCCTGTTTCTCCCAGAAGCTAGGCAACGCCTTTTCCATTTCGTGTGTTGCTGTTGTTTCTGTGCTGTAAAGTGTCAGGTCAGTATTAAATAATGATATTACAGCAGGAAATTCTGTAAATGCGCATATGTATGTACCGTTTCCATGAGCAAGCCGCTAGAAACACAGCGTCATGTAGACGAAGAAAAAGCTTAAAGTACTGGCCAAACGAAATATGCATCATCTTTACTCGAAGGATTGTCGGCGATATTTACGTATGCTACCGTTGCTATAATCCTTATGTAAGTAGCGTCTATCACCACTTGGCTTTAAAGCCAGTCTTGAGTGTGTCCAGCGATGCACCAAAACCACTGCTGTCTCGACTGCCTATTGAGAGGGGAAATAAAAATACTCGTAAACTTGGGTGAGTAAGCAAGAGAGTGAGGTGACTGATTGATGGACTACAACAGCAACAGCAAGAGAGCTTAAAACTATGTTGAAGCTGCTGCTGATTCTGGTTCTTCCTCTTGTTCTTTAATGAAGGTCAATGTTCGTGGACGCCAACGCCGCTATCGCCGTTCACTGTGCGGGCTTCGCTGCTTGCTGCTCGATGATTGGCAGTTGTTCGGATCTGATTGTTGGGGCCGGGCCTTTTGTTGTTGGAGTTCTCGGGTCTTGTGTTGGCGGCGGGTCGCGCTCTCGAGGGTCGGGTTCATTTGCTCATGAGTGTAGACAATTTCGAAGAAACCGACCATACCCGTAGAACTGGTTAATGATATTGGTAGTTTCTGGCTGGCCTCCACTCCCCAACCCACCCCACCCCATTTACCAAATAGACAATCCCCATAATTATGGAATCATATAATTGTTTTCATTTCGGCTTCATTGATCAACCTTTTGGGTATGAACCTCTCCCTAATCTAGTTGCAACCTTTAACCTTTGGAGTGCCCCCTTGAAACTGGGAAATTGCGCTCCGAAGTTCTTTGGGGAAATTAAGGGGGAATAACCCACTCAAGACTCGACTCTCAGGGGAGGCTGGTGGTCGCTGGCCCAGTTGAAAGAACTTCGAGATCTGATTAAGGAAATATGTAATAAGAATATGGTGCGAATTGAGAATGCTGGAGAGGAAGAGGTATGCAACAAAATTTTAACAAATAACGCTATTCGACTATAAGGTACCCCCTACTTGGATTCGTTTCTTATCCTAATTCCTACCCTATTCCTAATTAAAATATTTATATGAAGACAAGATTTCCATATCTTTGACAATTTTTAAATCACAGCTCATAATGTATGTACATAAGTACCCATTATATAAAAAGGGAATTGTACAGAAAAGCACATTCTAGATCGACCCAAAGTTCCATTTCCGTTTAATAAAAATATAATAATTTGCCGCATCTAATATTCAAATTGTGCGAGAGAAGACCCGACCCGGCTCCCTCGGTTCGTTGGCTTAAAGAGTGCCGCAGTATACAGACAATTATGAACGTTGACCTTCTGCCAAAATGCTCGTACCACAAAAATTTCCACAGTCACAAAAAAGACCCCGTCGCAAAGGTGAAAGAACGCCACAAGAGGAAGGCAACAAAGACATCAGAAGTGGTTGAGGGGAAATGGGGAACTGGGGAATGAAAAGCAGAACTAATGGCAGCTGCTTCGTTGGTTGGCGAAGGGGTGGGACGGCGGTGGGATGCACAGAACTTTGAAGCAGAGCGGGGAGAAAGAAAAGTTTTTAGAAGCAAATAAGCAAAGAACGAGAGATAATAATAAAGCTGGCAAAACAAAGCGATTTTGGCCAAGAGCAAAAGGCATCACAAAGAGACTCCGTAGTCACGGGGTTCAAGTGTACATCCATTCATACATATACATATGTATGTATTAACGTAGTATAACCTGGCGCTGACTTTGCTTCTTTTTTTTTGAAAGTTGAAATGCCTCCAGTCCAGCCTCTGCCTCTGTTTCTACCACAGCCTCTGCCTAGGTAGAGCCAACAAACGAGTTTGAAACAAAAGAACAGACGCTTAGCTAACCCCCCATCTTCCACTCGCCCGCCCCCTCACCATCTCCAGTGCGCGTGTGTGAAGATCGCGCAACTGTGGGCGAAGGTGAATTGGCAAGAGGAACGAAATGGTAATTGGAACAACTGTGGCATTGAACCATGGAGGAATCGAACATGGAGCATCCCAGGCTCGAAAACTTTACTCGGGAAGGAGGACTCTTCCTTCCCTGGAGAAATGGCACAAAAAGTGACAGTTAAAGCCTGATATAATTAAAAGCGCTCATCAATTATGTACATGAGTCCCGCTTAAACATACACACCACACAACTCACACGAGATCCGTTGAGGCTGAAATTACAAAGCTCTTAAATACCACTACCCGTCTGCCATTTTGGGGCCTCCATTCTTTCCTGTGCTGTGGTACATAATTAACATTAGTTTTGTCTGGTAGAAAAAGAGAGGGATACTCAAGGAGAGAAAATTACGAGTACTTAAGAGCTTTTTATTTTCGCATAGACAATACATAAATCCGGCAAGGGCGACTGTTAGTCACCTCTCCTCGCCTTGTTTGTCCTTCGTACTAAAAACCTGCCGCTACTCCTCTGTCTGAAGAGAAGTAGAGCCCTTAGTCTTGCTTTGCCGTGCGGGTAATGGGTGTGAGAGAGAGATAGATGGAGTATCAGTAGGAGTAGGAGGAGCCCATAAAGCATGCGAAACATGTGCCGACGGCATCGACGCGCTCCTGACATTCTCGTGGTTTTTGTTTCTCAACTTCCGCGCCGAGCTTTTGGCATATGTAAATATGTATTTACATAAATATGTAGATAGTATGTACGTTTGTACGTCTGCCGCCACAGGACATTTATCAAGCCATTTGTTGCAGTTGTTGCTTTTGCTGCCTGAGCAACAAGTTTATTCTCGTCTATTTTTTTTGCTGCTTTTTCTCTAAACAAGCCGCAGCGACGCAGGTCGCCGGTTAGTTGGTTTATTGACATCTGCCTCTGCCGCTGTCGCTGCCTGCGTCAACGTTGGCTACACACTTTTTCAAGTTCGTGAATTTTTTAGCCGTTCGTTGACTTTTGAGGTGCTGTTGTTGTTTTTTGTGTTCTTCTAGCGCTGTTAACGTTTTATTTATTGTTTCCAAACTAATGTCATTTAAGCGCTGTTTCTCGCTGCCACTCGCATGGTTTTCGCAACATTTTGACCAAACTGCGAACTTTCTGAGAACCCGAAAAAAAACTAAGGGGAACAGAAAAAGCAGCAGCAGCAGCAGCAGCAGAAAAAAATTATTGAAAATTGATATATTGGTACCGAAACGCAAATACCCTTCGGGGTATACACAGCATGTTGTTTATAGTAATGAAAACTGACACTTTTTTTAATAATTATTATTATCGACATATGGTTTTATACAGATAGTTTTAAAATAAGTGTTTACTTTTCAGGGTCGCATATGTTTCGTTCTAATCGTCGCAAATGACTCGCTGAAATTATATAAACTTCGCTGCATGAAGGGTATATAAAAAAGCTCGAATGGTGGCCCGCAGAAGTTCGGATTTCAACGGGTTGATTGAAATTTCCTGCTCATGGATGGACGAACGCTGAGCAGTTTGGGCCGGGGGAGGGGTTTGGAGGAGTATGATGATCTTCTTCGCTTATTATGTGGCTTAATGCGAATTATGAGGTCAGTGCATAGACACATTGCCTCGGTAGGAGGGTACCACAATCAAACGGAGAGAGAATGAGAAAGGAATTCAATAAAGAGCCCTTATTAGCGGTAATGTAAGAGGATATGGTGGGCGTTGAAAGACGAGAACGGTCAGTATTGGCCGCCCTCGGATCTGGGCCTGTGTCTTCTTTCGGATCTACCAAACACCATATACATATGTATGTATATGCGGGCCACGGGGCTAGAGTTACAATGCCTTATGCCACCAAAAACATAATAACCCCCCGCTCTCTGATCTACCTTGTTCTTTTTATTCTTCTTCGTTTTCTTCTACTTTATGTACATATGTATGTACATATGTGTGTATGCATGTGGTGTTGCTGTTGCCAACCCAAATTGAGCAATTCAACAGCGCAAGAAAAGCTGATGGGGGAATTTGTTGTTCTCTTTTTGTGTGATACTTTCCGTTGCTTCTCCATTACTCCATTTCTTCTCAAAAGCTCAAATTCTCGCCCGTATTCCGGAACTAAAACGTGTAGCTAACTGTTTATAGTGTTCTAATGCGCAGATTTGTTAGTGATGTAAGATCTTATAAATGTTCCTGTTTACTCATTCGGTCAGACTGGGCGACTTCCTTCCTAAAGAGAAGCTGCACTCTCTCTTTGTCGTCTCTTAAGTGCATAAGCATTCGCTTCCCCAGCTGGCTTAAGAGCGCGGATAAAGTAAAGGAGCAGACCCAACGAGTGAGAAAGCGACAGCTGCTGCTGTTAATTTCCGGTTTCAAGTGTCACATTTTTTCCATCGTCTTTCCCAAAAATTATTGAAAGAGCCATAACAAATACGTGTGCATTGTTGCTGTTGTTGGATGGTTGGTTTATGGGTTGGGGTTGGGCTTGCCCTCCCCTCCGATCGTTCATCCAAGGGAAACATCTGGTGCAAGTGGTGTGGCAGTAAAGGCGCAGGGGTAGATCGGCGACAGCTGCGACAAGGGATCGCGCGTCCCCATTTCCCTCGTGCCGTCCCTTGAATTAGCTTGTTGTGTGGTAGGCCCCGGTAGTCTTGGCCGGGGGAGAGGGGTTATTGAAACGAGTTCGATTGAATTGTCTGTCAATATGGCAATAAAAGAGTTGAGGTCGGGGAAATGAATGCGCTGTGCCCTGGCCGAGACGAGCCTATACCCAGATAATCTCTCGCTCTCTTTTAGCAGTGAAATACATTCATACATACATATGTATGTACATACATATGTAAATATATTGAACGTTTGGCGTAGTTTTCTGTTGGCATGACGCTGACTTTTTATGCCGCTGTATCGGTATCTTTTTGCTACTTTAGCCACGTCGTCGTCCCTCATGGACAGAAGGTTCATGAACCGCCGGCAAGGACAAGACGCGTCGAGCGCTGACTCTGGCTTTTGCTCTGGCTAAGTCGGCGGGGACCAAGGGTACATCGATCACAGACGCTACAAATGGAACAGAGAAAAACGCAGAAAAGGTAGAGAAGGCGGAGAGATAGAGAGAGAGAGACAAAGAGAGACGGACAAGGCATCTTCTCCCTGTGCCAGTGGAATCACTTGTTTCCTGTGCAGCCACCACTTGAACTTCTGGAAATTCTTGGAATCTGGCCTGGGCTGTGGAGCCATACCAGACCAGACGCGTTTTTCCTCTGCTTCCGCTGCCTGCTGCGTGAGTCACGCAGCCAATCACGGCGAACAACCGAAATTGGCAATGCTGTCCAAAAGAGAGAACAAGAAATCACTGACCTTGACTTTAAGCAGAGTTTAAGGCCCTTTGTAGCTGCCAACCACTCACACACACTCGCACATACCAATCGCTATACATACATACATACATATGTTCACACATACTACCATATGAACATATGTACGTTGAAAGAGCAGCATAATTATACAGCTGGGCGGCGTGCGCGTTTCTAGACTGGTTTATGATACTCCCCGCCCCGTGTCGGCCGTTGGCTTTGACTGCGGCTGCGACAGCGGCTATTCACGTTATTCTTAAGCTCCGCTTTGAACGAAACGAAAACGCACATGACGCAAGCGCGCAGACTTTTACATTCTCTTCTTTATCCCCCACCCCTTTCTCTCTCTCTCTCTTTGTTTCCCGCTTCATTCTATTGCATCAGCACTAAAGTTACAGCGTGTAAACTAGTCGTTTATGACTTAAAGAGTAAGTGCAATGTGAGTGTGTGTGTGTTTCAGTTCTTCCTTTCTCCAGTCGAAGAGAAATACCAAAAGAGAACAAGAAATAGCAGTTCAGCTCGCCTGGCTTTGTTGTTGTTCTGTTGTGTACCTGTAACTCAATTCCCGTTTATGCAAATTATATGTAAAATACATACATACATATGTATATGTATGAATAAATAAAAATTAATTTTAAGCTTTGACTCATTCTTGGAAAACTGTGTATTTGACCCAGCACTGATATTTCGGCCGTTTACTCCTACTGTTCCCACACACACACTCGTTTACTCTTCTCTCACTTGCATTGCTCTGGAGTGCACTGCTCCCTCGCGCAATTTATGTTCTGGCGCTGGTACGCTCTCCTTGCACTAGTGTACGTGCGTATGTGTGTGTGTGTATATATGTGTGTGTGTAGGAGGTTGTCAGAGGTCAGTCTCATCGCTGGCTGCGCTGCCAACGATTCCGACGCTGCCTAGCTATACATACAGATACACACATTCAAACATATGTATCTAAATACATTCATCATGTTCCAATTGCCACTCCATTCCGCTGCGTTCTGCGGCCGAAACTAGATTTTTGCCTCTCTCAGTCGCACTCGTTCTTTGTCTCTGCGATATAACTGGTTGAGTGAGTTTTTTTAGTCGCGTCGTTCCATTCCGTTTCGAGGTGCTGTTCCGCGTTCCACGCCGCTACTGCTTCTGCTGCTGCTGCTGTCGCTGCCTCTGCTGTATCTTGTATCTTGTAAAATTCTTCTTTGCTATGGCTGTCCATTCTCATTCCGTTCTTAACGCTCGCCGGAAAAGCAACGTGTGCGCTCGCGTCGTACCAACAAGCAGCAGGCCCCCGTCGCGCCGTTGTTTTCTCTCCGTCTACCCGTGAGTGTCTGTGTGTGTGCGTGTGCAGTTGGTTCTGCGGAAAAGCAATAAAAAGTATTAATAATAGTGGAATAACCAATAAAATAAATATAAGTGCAACTCACATTTGCAACAACCTCAAAAACATGCATATGTACAATACATACATATGCTTAAAAATGCCCATGTACTTATGAAAAATAAAACCGAACTGTGTGGTTGGTTCTCTTCCTCTTTGTGACGCTGATGCGGACGCTGACGCGAGCAGAGTTCATCAACTTGTTTAGAATCTGCGGCAGCAAGCGTTCGCGCCGAGTACGTGAGTGCGTGATTGCATCTGTGTTCGAGTGTATATGTGTTTGTACCTCTCTGTGTGGGTGTGTGTGTTCTGCCTTTTTCCTTCTCGCCTTTTCCCTTCCATTTGTCTACGAGACGTCTTGTGGCGCATCACTTGCATTGTTTCTATATAGCCCCGCCTTCTGCCTCCCCTTAGACCCCTGCGTGTATTTTTCTGCTCTCTGCTTTGTGTTTGTTCTTCTTCGTTGCGGTGCTGTTGTTGAGGGCAGCACTGCGTTTGTGCGCTTTTTGTTATTATTATCTCATTTCTTGTTTCGTTTCACGACCGCCATTCGTGTCGCGTCCGGCATCGATGTGCCCGCTCCCCCACAAGTGAATAAAAAGGACAAAAAAACATTATCTGTGGGGTGGTGGGAGTGGTTTGAGTGGATCAAGAACATCTTCCTTCTGGCGGGGTTACCTTTACCCCGCTCCCCCCAGGGCGAGCCTATTTATTGCGACACAACTGTATAAACAATCCCCAGACTCGACTGTTCAAGTTATTGTTATTGTTGCTGCTGCTGCTGTAGCTGTTGTGTCTCCGAAATGCGGAAGAACAAAACACGGGTTTATTTCTTGTTTCTGTTTGTGTTTTAAACAAAAAATATTACGGCAATGTTCTTTAAAGTTAATCACTGTGGACGAGCAGCCAGACGGCCGTCCGACTGATCGACGTGCGAGCGGCGCTCGGCGCTCGGCGCTCGGTGCTCGGAGAGCGTAGCTCGAGGGGCTCTCCTCATTAAAATACAAAACCTAAAACGTGTTTAAAATTTGCTTCTACTCGAACGACGAACATAAACACACGGAACGAAAAAAAAAACATTGGATGTGGCTGGCTCCATGTATCTTGTTTCACGCTCGATTTGGCTCGGACTGATTGAAAGCTGTCGCCGCTGATGGGCCTCCAGCTCTAGCTCTAGGGGACCGCTTGTGCCATGATATGAAAACAGTTGGCTAGTACGGCTATCAAGGAAGGCGTTTCAGCTATCTAGCCCAGCGTCTTGGCCGAAATGCATTTCCTGCTTGCTCCAGAAGTGGGTCGCTTGGTTGGGGTCGTTTCTCCTAACCAATCCAATTTCATGTTTTGTATGTGCTTCCATTATCAAGCAGTGTAGAGTCGCGTTTGCTGCACCACGTAATAGATAACGCCAGATGGAACACAAAACACACTTGGTCGGGGCGAACAAAACCCGAAATCGAAATCGAAAATGGTACAACTCTAATTGAAAATGTTAAAGCAGATAGCAAATATTTATCAGAGGTTAACATGAGCAACGAGGCGGCAGAACACGTTCCATTTGATTGGATGCAGTTAATAGATAACGCCAATTTGTTTGTGCTGCTGCATCTATGCTGTGATCCGGCACTGTACTTCCAGTCCCAATATTCTCCTCCTGCCCCTCTGTGTACAGGACACACACTTCATCTGTCCCTGTCTCGCTCAGGCTAATGGCTGGCCTGCCAACAGCAGGGAAGGGCACCCGAGGGAGCGGGAGAACACGAACCACAGACACTACAAAGCGCAGTAAGAAAGAAAACTGTTGTGCAGAAAGAGGAGGAAGAGGAGAAGGAGGAGGAAGAAGACAACGAAAAAACAAGAACTGCAGCGACGCCGTTGACCTGTCTGTCAGGCTGCCGCAGCAGTGCGAAAGAGCAGGCACTAGTCGTGGGAGAGCATCGGGATCGGGACGCAGTCTGCTAAATTGGATGCTGCTGTCTGCGTCTCTTTCTCTGTCTCTTTTTCTCTTTCTCTGTCTCCCTCTCACTCTCTAGGCTACAATAAAACTCCCTTGTGCCTGGCATCGCAGATTTTTTTCGCCATTGTCTTGTTCAATAAAATTTCATTCAGCAGCAGCTTGAGCAGAACTGCCTGCTGCTGCTGACGCATATTTCCCCGCCTGTCAATTGGTACGGTAGAGGGTGGGGCGGAACGTCGCGAAATTCTGGGGAGCATACAACATTTGCATCGAACAGTGGCGGGTCGTGCTGTGGCGGTGCCTTTGTCCCAACCTGGATTGGGGATTGGGTCGGGACTGCGATTGGAACGAATATTTTATCTTCTAGAAGTTCCTTTCCTGTGTGCCTTTTTGTATTTGTATTGTATTTTTCTGTGTGTTTGTGTGTGTGGATCAGGTAAATGTAGTTGGCTTTGTTCTGTTTTATGGCTTGCTCTTTCCTCCTCTTTCGCTCTCTGCCTCTGTGTATTAGTGTATCCCTGCACTTGTGTGTGTGTGTGACATGCTCTTTGGCTGTGGTGCTGTTTGTTCTTGTTGTTGGGCACACGGTACCATTGAACTCTGCTGCAGTCGCAGTTTCCGTCGCAACCCCAAAAGCAAAAGGCAGCGGGGAATGCATGGAAGTGGAACAGAGCTTTGTTTATTTTGAGTTTGTTTGGGGGGGGGGGGGGGGGAGTTCTGCAGAACCAGACCTGCTCGCTCTCCCCCTTGCCTTCTGTCCGTCTCTCTGCCTCGTATCGCTTGAACTTGGCTCTGTCTCTTTCTCTGAGAACCTCCCGCTCCTCCTGCCTCCATCGGGAACATAACGATCTCAATCGTGTGTCCAACAAGGGGGCCCTCGCTGCTGACTGTTTCCACTCTCTTGAGCCATGAAATTCATAATCGTGTACAAATTGTTTTGCATTAGTAATGGCTGCGTTGGTTGTTCCACTTCCCACTTCTCCCTTTCTTGTTCTTCTTTCTTTATTACGGGATAATGGCGGGGGAGGCAGAGGCAGAGGCAGAGTGCAGTGCACTGTCTGATTATTGGCTCCTCTTCTCTCTATTTTTAAACACTTACAAGCCGTCTGGAATTTGTATGTACATTTCATTGCTACCGCTTCCGCCCCTGCTCACCACTAACACTCTTCCCAGCGATCCACTTCATAGAAAACATATGGCGGAGATATTGAGATCCGGGCGCTTCTTCTGATGGCCCAAATGATATTTATCTTGTCATGATATACAATCGGACTGACAGTTCGACAGTTTGGCCTGCACCCCTCTTCGGGCAAGAGGGGCACGAGCAATGCCCCAATCAGAAATGTGCTAATCTAATCGATAGACAATGCGCGCCTACTATCAACCTCTGCCGGCCACCAAAACTGAAACGAAGCTCCGTACCCCCGTACCGCCGGCTTCCTCCGTTTCATTTTATTGGATATGCCGGTGACGTTTTAGCGCTATTCTTGTATATATTAACTAACTTGTCCAAATTACCAGCAGCACCCAAAGTTTATTTATGAGTCACTTTCTGGTGGTACGTCCCAGGTGCGACTAGAACTTGAGATAGAGTTGAGGTTGCCTTTGCAATAGTTGGCAGTGCTGCAAATTGCCATTGTACGTACTCTATGAAGGGATATACATATGTACATATATATGTACGTATATTTAACTAGTTTGCATCAGCTATTAGTGTGGCCAGGTGGGCGATGGGACCAGAGTTTACGTACATAAATGATCGATATGTTTAAAAGATTTGCTCTTCGGTATTCATCCTTGATTTTCAGCATCTCTAACTGCTGCTAAAATGACCCTACTTTCATACTTCAAGTTATCTATTTGATTGAAAATTATGATGGGGCTTGGTTTTTATTGACATGAATGCATGCATTAAAATGTTAGAGGATCTCGATTTTCCCGAAGTTGAAATTTGTGTAGATATGAGCAAGAATGTTCTAGTACTGGATCAATTATTTTGGTCATCGATGTGTGCGTGTAACATAAATACATATGTCTGTGCATAGGATGTACATACATACATAAATCGTGTGTGCCTGTCGTCTAGCTATTTCTCATCGCTTCTCGCAACCGGGG
Source organism: Drosophila affinis (assembly GCA_037356375.1). NCBI lineage: Eukaryota > Metazoa > Arthropoda > Insecta > Diptera > Drosophilidae > Drosophila > Drosophila affinis. The sequence goes on from CM074800.1 coordinate 303,660, forward strand.
GGGCATACAGAAATGTTCACCGTGCAGTTATGCTGCCGTGCTGCTGCACTGCTGGCGCCGGCTGCATAAGCGCTTCCTGCTGCTCGAAAGTTCTGCGGCAACATAGAGCAGACAGACCGCCAGCCAGCCACCCACTGCCCACATTTAGTGAGTCAGAGCGGGAGAGAAAGAGAGCTGCAGACGCTTCGTTGCTATTGCTTTTGCTTGCTTTTTGCGGTCGTTGCCCAAATTGGGAAAAAAACATGCGCAGGCAGCGGCAGAACAGCGACGCGGGCTCTGAGAACTCTTCCTGCTTGCTACTTTTCTCTCTCGCTCTCTTGGTCTCTCTTCGCTGCCTTATCTCTCTTTGGCGCTGTCAGTGCTCTCAGCGGAGCACGCAACCTGTAGCACGCGCAAATTGTTTGCCATGGAAAATTGTTGCTCTTGAGGGGGAGACTTTCGAGAGTTTTGCGGGTGGGTGGTCTGGTATGGTATGGTATGGTCTAGAAGCCGCCATATTGTTTTAGGGGTTGCTATACAAGAACAGCAACAACTATGAGCGCCAGGGGGATGCAGTTTGTTCTTGCTGTAGCTGCTGCTCTTGTGCTGCTCTGCTCTGCTGTTTCTGGACCTGGACCTGGACCGGACCGGCATTCAACAGTTCGGCATGAGCGTTAATTCTCTCTCGTGTTCAGGTCTGTCGCTCTGCACATTGCTGGCTCTCCCGCAGCTTGTTGCCGTATATGTATGTGAATAGGAGACCATTGTGTGTGTGCGTATTGATTTTTCGCCTGTTCTGTCTCGGAAGTGGTGGGCATTTTGCCGTTAATTTTTAAACTGGAAGCAGACCCCACTGCGCTCTGACGTAGGTAGCCGCCCCGTGGAATGCAGAGTTGCATTTCTGCATATTTGTCTGGTCCCCAGGCACAGGACATGGTCTCGGTCCCGCTCATTCTGCAGGCGGCAATATCGCAGTCGAGTCGCTCTTGCCGTCGACAGAGCTGGCGCTGCTGCTGCGGCTTGGGAGCTTTACCCGGGTCGCTGCATTATGCGCAAAGTTAGTTTTGCAGGGAATTGAACCTGCCATTCGCGTCTCATCGCGTGGGGACAGTAGATGTATTTTCTGGCAGTACCCTTTGGCCAGACACGCACGTCCCTGTCTACTGTGTTAGTCCAATTAACGAAACATAATAATAGTGACTATGATAAACCTTAAACGGAAATAAAATGTGCTAATTACAAATTTGTTTTGTTTTTCCATTGCAGCAGTTTGTGCGCGAGCCGCCATTAACGGACAGCACTTAAAAGTATGCTACACAAATCTGTTTCAGCGTGTCCCCGCAAACAAAAGCAAAAGAAAAAGCAACAACACAACTACAACCACAGCAAGCTGAGAGCAACCAGATAAGAGACTGCAGAGAGCAAAAACTAGAAGTAAGAAAAGAAGAACAAGAAAACAACCACAAGCTGAGCAACGGAAGAACGAAAGCGGAGATTAGAACATAGAAAATTCAACAAGATATACAAAAACAAAACAGTAAAGGTGAGTCGTCGCCCTGTCCCTCTCTCGAGTGCTTTGGAGTTGTATGAGGGATGTGTGTGTGTATGTGTATGTGTATGAGAATGATAAATTCACTCCAGTCTAGACAGTTGCACAGCTCCCCTCCTCTCTCCTCTCTCCTATATCCCCTCTTCCTTCCCCCATCTCCCATCTCTCACTCAGGACCACCCCTCAAACCGAATTTTCGCTCACTTTCCGCTCCCCCGCACATTATTCGGGGTTGATGTCGTTACGTTCTCTCTGCTGTCGCTACCCTCCGCGGTTGCCTTTTACGTTGATTTCCTTGTTGACGGAAGTTCAGAGCTGGAACTCTGGAGAAGTTTCTTTTTGTTTACTCTTTGACGACGGGGTGGTGGATGGCTCTCTGCCCTGTCCTGTTTTGGCCGTGCAAAGTTCTGTCCAAGGCAACGAACGAACCGCCGTGCGAAGGGAGTGAATGTTAATAGGGAGTGCGGGGTGCTGTCTGCTTGTGGGTGCGTTTATTGCATTTTGTTGAGACTGGGGAAGTGGCAGGAGAACTCTACGACTGCTATGACTGCGGCTGCTTTTATCCTGGGTACAGCTTCGCTGTGCTTCCGTCTGCTTCCTTCCATAATTTGAACGTTGTTTCCCTTTGACCGGGGGGTGGGGCGTGTTTCCAGCTTTCAATTTTCAGAGTGGGGGAGGAAACGGGGACTGTCCATTCTGTCTTCGAAGATGTCACAGTTGCGAGGGGGGACTAGCGCCGACAATTACCGAAAAATTATGAAGACAATGAGGTTCCTGTGGGACTCGACTCTGCGCTTAGGTGAGAGTGTGTGTGTGTGTGTGTTTTGGGGTGGGATCAAGCGCTGCTCCAATAAAAGTGTCTATAGTCTAGACATATGAACAAGACAAATTAATGAATTATTCCGTGCTCTGTAAACTAATTTTCTTCCTTTCTCCCACTTTGTCCCACAGCTGTTACTCCTAACGGTCAACGAAGCCAACGCAGGCAATTACACAAAGATGGCGTCCTCGCCGACACCATCTCTGGACTCGATGCGGGGCGGGGCGAACTCGATTGAGTCGTACGAGCACGCCGGCTACCTATCAGACTCCCCGCTCACCCTGAGCGGCTCATCGCCACCGGCCAGCGACTCGGCGATCTGCAGCGACGAGTACACCAGCGTCGGCAGCAGCAGTGTTGGCGTCAATACTCGATCGGACGTGACCGTCATCAATGGCCACCACCCTATATCGGCCTCCGTCTCGTCCAGCTCGTCGGCCAGCTCGTCCTCCTGCTCGTCGTCCTCATCCTCGTCGTCGTCCTCATCGAGCTCCTCGACTAGCGGCCTGAGCGGGTGCGGCAGCACTAGCAGCAGTGTCATTAGCGCCAGCAATGTGTCCTCAAACGGACCCGGCATCATCGGCAGCAATCTACAAAGCTCCGCCAGCGGCAGCACCTCGGGCATCAGTAGCCTGGTCGTGGGCGCAGGCAAAGGCAGCTCCAGCAATGGCAGTGCCTCCTCCAACACATCAAACGGAAGCAGCAACGGCAACGGCAGCTCCCCGCCCCGCTGCACCGCCTGCAAGAGCAAGTGCAGCGACGCGGTGGCCAAGTGCTTCGACTGCCAGAGCTACCTATGCGCCAACTGTGTGACGGCTCACGAGTTCATGCATTGCTTCAATGGCCACAACGTGTGTCTCATCAAAGGGTTCGATGCGACCGCTGCGAACCTGCCGCTGGCGGTGAGCCCGCCCAGCAACAACCCGGCCTCCAACGACTTTAAGTATGCCAGCTCCCTGACCATGATGCTGCAGCAGCAACAGCAACAGCTCGACTCTCAGCAGCAGCAACAACAACAGCAGCAGCAGCAGCAACTTCTGCCCTCCCAGCCCATGTCGCAGCTCTCCAAAATCGTGCTTGCCGCCGCAGCTCAGGCCAGCTCCCAGGAGCAGCAGCACCAACACCAACAACAGCAACAGCAACAGGAGAGCCTCTACAGCTCAGTGCACCAGCAACGGCAGCTCTTCTGCCCGCGCCACAAGCAGGAGCTGCTTAAGTTTAGCTGCCGCACCTGCTGCATCCTGGTGTGCAAGGAGTGCATCGTCCTGGAGCACTCGACGGGTCTGCACGAGTTGGAGAACGTCCAGTCACCAGCCCTGGCCACGGCGGCCCCCAGTGCGGCTTCCGCGGCGAACGAGACGGCCCTGCAGACCCTCCTGGCGGATATGCGCGGCAAGATCGGGGAGATCGTGGGCATAGCCGGCAACTCCGACCAGAATCTGACCAAGGTCAAGCTGCAGTACCAGAAGGCGCACAACGAGCTGAACGAGACGCACCAGTTCTTCGCCTCCATGCTGGACGAGCGCAAGACGGAACTGCTGAAGGAGCTCGAGTCCCTCTACTCGGCCAAGATTAACAGCAACAACGCGTGGCAGCAGCGCTCCCGGGATCTGATTGACAAGGGTCTGGCCACATGCGAGGCGGTGGAGCGTTCGCCCGCTCCGCCATCGGCTTTGTTGGCGGAGGCCCTTCTGCTGCGCAAGTCCCTGGAGCAGCAGCTGCAGACCGCCATCCAAGACATGCAGCTGCCCTTCGAGATGGAGTTCATGTCCAACTACCAGTCGATCCAGGCCGGCGTGCGCAACACCTTTGGCTATATCCGGGCCAGCAGCTCTGACGGCGGCCATGGTGCCCTCAGCCAGACAAGCAGCATCCACGGCAAGCAGCCGCCCATCGCTCGACCCACGCAGAGTGCCAGCAATAGCAGCGCCAGCAGCGCCGGAAGTCACAGTCACAGCCACCATCATTCGGGTGGGCAGTCGCAGTCGGGCGCCCAGCACCATCACCACCATCAACAGCTGCACCAGGCACAGCAGCACCAGCTGCAGACTCAATCGACGCTCCACGGCCTGGGTTTGGGCCTGAGCGGTGGTTTGCTTGAGAGCAGTTCCGTCGGAGGGGGAGCGTACACAAATGGCAGCAGCCTGCTGCTGAGTAGCCGGGAGCGCAGTGCCCTGGCCGTGGAACAGCACTTTGGCGAGCTTCTGCCCAAGCGGGGTGGCTACAGCGGCAGCAGTGGATCAGGATCGGGAGCTGGCACCGTGGCCCACTACAACCCATACGAGAAGTGGAGCAACGGGGGCAGCGACAACCTCTTCTCATCGGTGGGGGCCGGAAGCGGCACCAGCTCTGCCGTGGTGGACGCGTTTGCCAGCCAGCTGTCCAGTCTTTCGTCTGGCAATGGCGTAGGGGGCGTGGTTGGGGGCGGCAACGCCGTGAGCTCAGAGTCCCTGCTAGACCTGACCAACAAGCTGCTCTCAGCCACCATTTACCCGCCCAAGTCGCAGATCAAGCGCCAGAAGATGATCTACCACTGCAAGTTTGGGGAGTTTGGAGTAATGGAGGGCCAGTTTACGGAGCCGAGCGGCGTGGCGGTGAACGCGCAGAACGACATCATTGTGGCGGACACGAACAACCACCGCATCCAGATCTTCGACAAGGAGGGCCGCTTCAAGTTTCAGTTCGGGGAGTGCGGCAAGCGGGACTCGCAGCTGCTGTACCCCAATCGCGTGGCCGTCGTCCGCAACTCGGGCGACATCATCGTGACGGAGCGGTCGCCGACGCACCAGATCCAGATCTATAACCAGTACGGGCAATTCGTGCGCAAGTTTGGGGCTACGATCTTGCAGCACCCGCGCGGTGTTACGGTGGACAACAAGGGTCGGATCATCGTAGTGGAGTGCAAGGTGATGCGCGTGATCATCTTCGATCAGAACGGCAACGTACTGCACAAGTTTGGGTGCTCCAAGCACCTGGAGTTCCCCAACGGCGTCGTCGTGAACGACAAACAGGAGATCTTCATCAGCGATAACCGGGCGCACTGCGTCAAGGTGTTCAACTACGAGGGCCAGTACCTGCGCCAGATCGGCGGCGAGGGCATCACCAACTACCCGATCGGCGTGGGCATCAACTCAAACGGCGAGATCCTCATCGCGGACAACCACAACAACTTCAACCTGACCATCTTCACGCAGGACGGGCAGCTGATATCGGCCCTCGAGTCGAAGGTGAAGCACGCCCAGTGCTTCGACGTGGCGCTCATGGACGACGGCAGCGTGGTGCTGGCCAGCAAGGACTACCGCCTCTACATCTATCGCTACGTGCAGCTGGCGCCCGTGGGTATGTAAACGTAAAAACGCTCGACATCCACAGCCACAACTACGACCACAACCACATCCACGTACGGAAGGACCTGTGCCTGTGCGCCTCTCACTCACTCTCTCAGTAGTCTGACCTACGCGGTCACTCTCCCACCACTGTCTCGCCTGTCATCTGTCCGATGTCAACTTCTTCGCATTTTTCCTATGTCCCATCCATGGCCCATGACTTTCTCTATCTGTCTCTCAAATCCTAGGGTAGCGAGCAGTAGGCCCGCTCCGCTCTGTAACTCGCTCAGTATCTGTAAACACACGCACACTGTTGGAACGATTTTTATTACCTTTTAAATTATTGTTGAATTTTGTTTTATTTTTATATACATATATATTTACACTGTTAAGTCTAGTTTTTACTTTTGTGTGTATTTGTTTATGATATGTGTATGTCTTCATGTTCATGTTCAAAAGTCGGATCGCTTCCGCCTACCCCACCCCTTTTAATTGATATCACCCAGGCCCCCAGGCTCCCTGTCCCCTGCTCCCTATCTCACCTGCGCAAGTCCAAAGTGGATAAAAACCGAAAGAAAAAAGAAACAACAACAACAACAGAAAACAAAAAGAAAAACAAGAGCAAACCACAAAATAAGAATTTTTATATACCTACATAATAATAATAATAATGATAATGATAATACCAGAAGAAGTCCCTCCACTTTCTCATGTTCGTTGCAAACTATGGAAGAAGACGCAAGAGAAAACATGAATTAAAAATAATACAACTAAAAAATAATCAAATATAATTAACGATTAGCTGCTTATAACGAACGACGAACGATAGTCGAAGAAGGGTCGACTCGGCTCGAGTCGAGGAAGAGCGTAATTATTTGATAACCGATTGTAATTCTAGATGTATAACTGCGCAGATTGTTTGTTATTATTATTCTTTGATTGCATAAACATTTGATACATATATATATTATACAACTGTTTCGTTTTTATGTTTATAAATTATTTTTTGATTATACATATGTACTATCTATTGATTACTGATTATTTATAAAAACCTACTGCTTAAGAAATGTTTGCTACCTTTATACGAAACCACTCCCACACCCACACCCATACCCACACCTAATCCCACACCCGAAACCACGACACAACTGAATTAATTTTTTATACTCGCCTAGCTTTACGTTTGATGTTTTATATTCCATTGTTTAATTGTACCACACCACACCAAACACCACACAAAAAATGATCAATAATAACACAGCCAACACAATCTTAGCCGTTTCTTAGTTTCTGAGTTTTGAAATCCACATAAAACACAAACACACACAAAATTAGTTACACAAATGTCGTTGGCGATTGATTGTTGATACTTTATTTATGAGTACGGTGCGTACTCTCGTAAGCGTATTTATGAGTATTTTCGCAATTTAGTTGTTCGAGTTTTTTTTTTCAATTAACCCACAACGCAGCTAGTGGTAGTTTCGATGCAATTTGAACTAAGGTTCCAATTAAAAGAGTGCATAAATCAATTTAAAAGTAACAAATACATTTAACTGAAAGTTGGCAATCAGCGCAGAAGACTTAACATTTATGACTACTGTAATTATACAACTAGGTATACACGCATACATACATATGTATGTGTATGTGTCCCCATATTTACATGTATGCATACAAACATACATACATACATACATATATAGACGAGTATGTAGGCAAACACTTGAAGAGTGAAACAAAAAAAAAAAATCTCAAATAATTTAATAATTACGGAAGAAACGAAAGGGAAGAAAAGGAGCGGAAAGGGAAGGAAAGAAAAGGAAACTGGCAGCAGCTTCGCTACGTAACGTTATGTTCTCTTTCGAGGGCCAGACAGTGCGTGCCTCCTTATGCTCCTTATGCTTGAGGCGCGCACTGTATCCATTTAAGGCATTTACTTTGCTAACTAAAGTGTTCTCTAAGTGTTAGTTAAATAATAATTAATAATTAGACGAGCAGGGGGAATATGTAAGAAACCGAACCTTTTGAGACTTCAAACGCAACATTAACAGGAACAGCATTTAAAAAATGTTTATTTTGTAATTCTTAAAGTAATTAATCTCTCTCTTTTTTGTTGGTTTTGCTTGGAGCCCCTGTAACCCAGAAGCCCCAGCCCCCGTCCCCACCATGACCTCCTAATACACAAAAAAACACACACACACCAACAACCACACACACACACACACACACACACATAAGCAGGTATTAGACTTCTTGAATATAATTATTATATTATACCTATGTATTACTTATTTAACTATGCTAGTGCTTTCATTGTTTGTTTTGGAAAAACGCTTTTCTTAGTGTATTTTTTTTGGGTTTTCTATGATTATTTTTGTGTGTATTTATTAAGTGAGATTATTATATATACGAGCATATAATTTGTAGTTCTCTCTTGTTGTATGTAACCTCCATTGACTTGAATGACTATTGTGACGACGAACGATGTATTTGATGTATTGTATTAAGCTGTAACGACGACGACGACGATGCAATGATGCAAGGGGGGTAAACAAAAGTATTGTGCATTTTCTGTGTGAGAAAACTTTTTACTTGACAACCAAAAAACAAAACCACAAAAAAAAAACAAAACAAAACTAAAAACTAAAACTGTTGAAATTTTTTTATATACAAATTGTTGAAAGAAAAAAAATAAACTGCTATCAGTAACATCAATTGATGGTATATATTATGTCCTAATAGGCATTTACCACACCTACATAGCTGATTGTGTAGTACAGTGTAGTATGTGCGAATGCAAACTATTTAATTGTATTTATTAGCGCATTTTGGATGGCATTGACCGATTCCGGCGAGGACTTTTATTTGTATTTTGTGCTTGCGTAAACTTGTTTTTATGTTTATCAACTATTATTATCATTATTATTAGGTTTATAAATGTTATGAAACGAATCATTATGAAAAACACACCAACCCACACACACACACCACAAAGACACACACAAATACATTTAATTATAGTATTTAAAACAAGAAACTCAACAGTAAACAGACCCTCTGCTCCACGAATTGTTGTAAACCGTTGTCTACACAAAGCACACAATCCAACAAATGCCACAAACAAAACAAAACAAACACAAAAACAAAAACTGAGAAACATTAAAGATTTTTATATATATTCTGATAAAAAAAACCCCACTTGTTTGCTTTATTTATTTATTTAGTAGTTTTACTTGGTTTGATTTATTTTTTAGTTGATTTCTATAGTTTGAACAGTTGCAACACAGTTTTCTACACCCCTGACGACGACGGCGATCCCTGATGATGAGACCCTCTCCTTCTGCTATCCCCCTCCCCTCTGTCTATAGTAGCGGTATAAACTATGTATAAACCTTATATGGATATATATAAACATATATGTTTAGTATACATATATATATGATGATGAATGTATGTTGATAAACATTTGATGAATTGAGAATCTAATAGACTGTGCAACAAAAACAACAAAAACATAAGGAAAGCCGAAACAATTTTTTTAAATATACAAACAAACATAAACATATGTATGTTCTCTATATACGAAAATTGGTCACGAAGAAGCCACACATTTATGTACATACATATGCATATGCATATGTACATATACTTATAGGACAGTGAGCTCTTGAAACTATGTAACTAAATATATGTAGTTATGGTACTCGATGTGCACACGTACTTGTATATGTATGTCCGTGCATGCAGATTTATTTCTGATAATCCGAATCGATAGACGACTTATACCGCCAACTAACTGTGCTCTCCCCTAAATATGTATACATGTGTGTATAAATATACATACGAATATAGTATATGTATATGTACTCTTATATGCCTATATAGTCGCCAAACTGAAGCATCAGAGTGGTGAAGCTCTCCTACAACTCTGGCACTGACCTTGGCGCATATGAGCGTACACACATAAACCGATTTATATATGTATATATATATATGTATGTTAACATTAGCTATATAGTATATGTACATGTAGTTGGTCATTTTGCGTGTGTGGCCATTTGTGATTAGTTTTTTGGGGAAATTCCTCGTTTTCCCCGCCCAAAAACGGAGAAGAAATCACAGAAAGAAAAGTAAACAGCATCGGTAAGATGTGAAGGCAAGATAACCGATTTAGGAAGCGATCATTGCGGAATATTTTGATTAGAGCTAAGTGTAAGTGTTGTTTGTGGAAGAAAGGCAATGGCGGTCCGGTGCATGCAAGTGTTGGTGAAAACCCGTATAGAAATACTCGTATGTACTACTTATTACAACTATTATTATTTGTGATTGTTAGGAGCTCTATATAAATGTTGAATGGAATCGAAATCGAAATCAAACGAGATCAGTCCCCCTTAGAACTGGTCTCTCTCTTTATTTTTTCGAGCTGGTCAAGAGACTTCCAGGCAGGTGCACAAGTTTCATACATGGAAAACCTAAGGGATAGAAGGTGCGAGCATATGTATTACAATGTAAGTAGGTGTATCCATGCATACATATGCATGCATGTATGTATGTATGTGTGTGTGTGTATATGTTTGTATGTCATATCTAAACCAGAAAACCAAAAATCATTTTAATTGTAGTTTATATTTTTGATAAATGTTATTAAGGAAAGGAAACAAAACGTAAATCAAAGGCATTCGTATTCGTCGGCGTTGTTGAGCATGTTTGCATGGAATTTAAATTTTGTAACAGATCGATATAGATATCGGTAGACGTCAGCGACAACCCAGCAGCGAACTAATAAAAAACCAAAACCAAAAATAAAAACAAAAGTAAATTAAAATTCAAACTGGCTTCGTAGAAGTGTTTTTAAGTATTATTAGAATATGCATAAAGGAACCACTCGAGAAAAGCTTAAACACTATTTAGTACAGTACGAGTATATCTGAATAACTGAATAACCAAATGATTATGCGTGTCTATGCTTGGGGCAGCCGCCACGAAGGCAGAACGATCTCAGATCGGATCGGATCGTATCGTATCGGGGTTCATCTGATCTGATCTGTCAAACGAATCCGAAACCGAATCTGAATCGCTCGGCCTTGCGGCGGCCCCACCAGTTTTCTGTAAGTAGAATTTTAATTCTTATACTAGTCCGTCAAAGTGTTTTAACAAAATATATACATATGTAAGTAAATATGAAAGTATATATGGTATAAATTTATGTATGTTCAAATTGCATGCTTGAGTAGTGTCTGTTTGTATGTATGTATGTCATTTGTGCGAATCGTAATGTTGCAAAAAAAAAAAAAACAAAAAAAAAAGGGATTGTGTTTTCCCTCTTATCACTTGCCCCTTGTCAACGGGGGCAAGGGTTCTGTATGGGTGTACAGATTGCAGAATGTTAAGCAGTCTATTTCTGTAGACATTCCCTTCTTTTGGCCCACTTTCGACTAGCAATCGCAATCCCAACCACAACATTATTGATAAACACTCAAAACCAAACAAATAATTGACTATACTATGACTGATTTTATACACGAATTGAAAACATTTACACAACAAATTATACACATATACATGCATATACATATATATTTATAATGTTGCTACTATATAACGAGTCAAGTTGAAGTCGAAGCCCGTCAACGCACGGGCTCTCTCTCCATCTGTAATACATTTACACACTAGGCTACTTCTGCTACAGCCGTAAGCTATGAACAGTATATACGATATATACATATATATATCTACAAATATACATATACGAATATATTTATGTGTGTGTTTAAAGGCAAAAAAGAAAAAAACCCAATTTAGTAGAGAACTTACCACTTTTTCAACACTCGAAAACAACAAAATCTTAGACTGCTTCGAAAACGTAAACGTAATACTAAAAACACTATAAAAAAAAACTAAAAAAAAAAAAACTCTTATGTGAAATAAAATGAATATGAGACTCGTTTAGGGAATTTTTCTGACCAGACTTTTCCGTTTCCGCTTTTCCACGCTGCACTTGTTTAAACCGAGGAACGAAGACTCAACTGATTTTAGATGAAAACTGATCTTTCACTCTCTCAAACAAACTCAACTGAATCAGAACCCTAGAACTCTAACGCGCAAGACATCCACAACCACAAATAAATATACATACATATATAAATATTTTCGCTAATTTTCTAGCTGCAAAATATAATATTTATATACATAATATATACATATACATACATACACATTTAACCGATATAAATATAAAAATAAATATAAATATAGTGCGTATACAAAACATAAGGCATATTAACTGTTTGTTGTTAGCTGCTTATTCTTCCTATTGAAGACTAAAAAAACCAAAAACAAAAAACGAAAAAATGAAAAACTATAAAACAATTCATATCCCAAGCATTTTTGTAATTTTTAAAGCAAAGCAACGCATTTCAAAAACAAAAAAAAAACTAAAATTTTATTTTAGCAATTTAAGGTAAAAGTTAATGAAACTTTAAATGAGAACCAAATGGGCAATGGAAAATGCAATAACTAAATAAGCGGATGACAAATTCGAATGATTGAACTTTGATGGATTTCTGATTTTTTCCCCGTATTGGTTGATTATATTTTTAAGGTGGAACCCCATATACATGTATGTATAATGCCAGAAATCCCATAAGAGAGTGTGCGTAGAATTGAATTTACCCTTCCAATTTCTTGGTATAATTTCCTTTTTGTTGCTACCCATTGATTTTAATTTTCGTATCCCCCTTTTTTTTTGCAGTGTTGCACAGCAAAAACCACGACATCATCAGCACCCAAAGCTTGGCAGACAGAATACAGCATTTCATTTAAAAATAATTTAAAGAAAATCGATCTAATCTACATATATTATTATTGACAAACATTCCCCATTTACCATTTACTTCGGCTATGTTAAATTTGTTGTTTGAGAATGGAAGATCCGCATATACATACATAAGTAATGACGAAGACATTACCCACTACCCTATTGGACAGGACAGTTTCGTTATGCAATTAATTTAAATCAATTTTGGGACTCAAAAAAGTATATATATGCATACCATACACAGTGGTTAATTAGTGTAAATGAGTCTCTACGGTCGAACCGCACACAAGAAAACACACACACACACACACCCACACGCATACACACAGAGGAAGAAAAGTAAAGGAAGGCGAGACGAGATTCACATACGATCCATAAATGTTATCTCATTTAATCATAGTCACGCATACGCATTCGATATAGATTCTAGTGTTTATATATACATATATATATAGCTACATATATAGTGCAACTACGCCGATCATGGAACCATCATCTAGTCATCAAGCATACACATAAATATGTATTTTTATAATTATTATTATTAATTATTAATATTAATCAATAACAAGTGGAAAACTAAACCAAACAAGAACGAGATCGAGAACGAAAACAGAACAGAACACCAATATAATGTTAAATGTCGTTACAATTAAGTTTTCTTTATATACACATACATATATATATGTAATTATGTTTTAGCTAACGTTTATATATTTTTTGACTAAGAATTCATTTTTATACGTACAATATACATATGATATGTATTCCCTTAAAACGCAATTTGAATTTGAATTAGAATTGAAAGTCTCTGCTAAAGCCAAGTTAAATATGAGAGTGAAACTAAAAAAAAATCTAAAAAACGAGATTATACAGGGTGTTGCTTAAATTGCTTTTACATACATATATACCATACACATAGACATACTTGAACACATATTATTAATGGAAAACCCAAAACCCAAAAACAAAAACAAACTTTTTATACGCTGAACAATATGTTTTCCCCGTGGTTAATTGTTTTCACAAATCGTTCAGTTGAAACTCTTATATTTCGCTCAAATTTTGTTTTAAACTTAAGAAATAAAAACAAACAAAATATAAGAAAAAACAAAAACAAAAAAAAACATGTTAAAGCAAAGGACAAGAATGTGGAAAATATGGACTGACATGCAAATAATGTATATCATTGAGGGTTGGCATTTTTAATCATATATGCATAATTATATATATATATATATATTATATAGAGACTTTGTCAGGCGCCATTCTCAGCTGTTTCGAAAGAGGAAATTGTTAAATTTTTGTGTTGAAAGAAATGAAAAAATATGAAAAAAAAAAACGATATACACGCCCACCAAATGCATACTATATGCTATATACTGTTTCTAATATGCATACAAAGATTTAACCTCATACACACACAGAATTAGATTTGGTTCATGTTTGTACTCAACATGACACTCAACCAACCTACTGCCAGGATCAGCTCATCTCCTCACTCACTCACCACTCACTCATTGAATCATTCAGCCAGTCAGTCAGTCATTTAGTCAGTCAATCAAGTACCAGACCCTACCAACGAACCAAATACAGTTTATCTTTAAATGACAACTTTCTCAAGAATATCAAACCAAAACGAAGCATTTAAATTGATCACTTTCTATTTTTCGATAACCACAAAGCTGTGTTTTTTTTTGTATTCCACTAGATTTGAATTCGAACGAAAAAGAACAGAACAAAAATAAAAAGAAAGAAAAGTGTATTGTAATCATAATCTTAACTAAATCGAATACGATGTAATTGAATGTGAACGTTATAAACTCATTAACTATTATTATTACTACGATTCCAACTGTATGCGCATTTTATATATATGTATACATATGTGTATAAAAAAGCAAAAAAAAACAAAAAAAAACCGGAACAAGTCAAACAAAGATTAATGTAATGTGTAAGTAAAGCAAAAAGCAACAAATACTTGCAGCAAATTATATATAAATATTTTTATACACGTGGAGAAATTATAATAATATCTGAAATGCTGCAACTTGCTAGAGCTAATTCTGGAAGAGACGACACCTCTATGAATTTTATATATACTGAATACTGATTATGATTATGAATAGTACTCAGCTCGAAATACCAACAAAAGTAACAGAACAGCAACAGCATCGAAAAAAATTGCAAAAGATATGACGGTGTACGGATAAAAACTAGAACGATGAGAAAAGTCTTTTAATGCTTAGGGGCCACAATTTTCGAAGTAATTAAAAAATGAGAAAAAACCAAAAAACGAAACATGAAATTATTATTATATTAAAGTACGGTATTAATTAACATTTAAAAAATGTTGTGTAACAGTAATAATAAACCAACCAAGCAACAAAAACCAACAACCACAATTGTATTATTGTAAGAATTTCTATTTCCATCAAACACAATAAAATTATTTTGTTTTTAAATAAAACAAACGCGTTTCATTTTTACTTAGAAGTGAGTTCGACTCGACAGTCTCTTCGATAATGATATAGCGAATGTGAATAGTCAATAGTTGATGATAACAAGAATGATGATATCTACATCTCAACTTGATCAAGAGTATCTATTTACTAATGCACCCTCATGTGGGTTTAATTGACCAATAAAATTTATGTTTGGACAAGCTATCAGACAATCATACAATTATAAAAACCAGATTCGAATTCCTATACTTATAACCACTCTTTCCTACGGCCTGTATCGGTATTTTAGAGCACTGTTCTAGTCTCCGAGAACTGAATATAAAAATCTAGTGATCCTCAAAATAAGAATTATGCTTCTGTCACATGCTTTCGATAAACTCCTTTCATTCTCATTCGTAGTTCCAAATTCGATGTGTTAACACAGCAAAATATTTTATGTAGAAAATATTTGCCTTATTATTTTGTTAGTTGTGTTCTGGGTTCGTTCTATAATTTAGCTATATTTAAGCTGAGATCGAGCTAATAATCCCAAGTAGAGAACATTAGCACAACAATAGCACAGACTAAAACCCCTAAGTAATCGTAAGTATAATCAGTCTTAAATGATCCTTCGTGCCAAAACATTGATGTCTTTTTCAGAACATGTGTTGTGGACCTGCTTCGTGCTGCCCAAGCTGCGGCCCACCCTGTGGCGGTCCCTACTGTAGACAATGTTGCGTGGAGCTCTGCTGTTCTCCCTGTACTCCGGCCTACTTGCAGTACACCTACTGTCCCTGCGGCCCCTGTTGCTAACACAGAACAGGTCATTCCGCGCGACGGATAGTCCTCAAGATTGCTGATCAGTATTCACAACTAACAAAATGATAATGTAAAACAAAAAAATAAATAAAATATAAAATCATACAGTCAGTGTTAATTCCTTTTATTTAATCCATAAGGTTTAGACGTCACATATGCTACCATGCAGTCAGGGGTCAGCGCAGAAGATTTCAAGCTGTAAATAAGTAGATATTTTATTTAATTTAAACCCAGTTTTTCCAGCGGGATTGCCTAGCCCTGAATGTAGGTGATTGCCCATGTTCATTCGAGAATAACCATAGTTTTAAGGTTATCCTTTCTAGACTTTCTCTTGTATTGAGCCTCAACAGGCTTTGTCTTTTCATTTATTAGAATGTGTGTATTCGAATGAGTTCAGTTGGTTGCTAAATTTCAATCCGGTCAGGTGCGTTGTTTAGCTGATTCCCAGAAATTTCCACAGGTGAGTGAGAACGTAAAGGCTGAAGAAGATACTTTGGAGCAAATATTCCAGACTATACATACATGTATGTATTGGTATTCATTTTATGGACTTACATATAATAAATGTATATATTCATGTAATAATTGTGTGAGGTATTCTCTGCAGATAGCATTCTTTACCATTTACCAGAATTATTAGAATAGAATAGTCACCTATTAGGCTACCCGATTCTCGTCCCACCTCCAGAGCCACCATGTGCTGTCCAAGTCGCTATTATCGGACCACGCCATGCGTGCAGTGCTGTCTCATCGACTGCAGCTACTGCTGCTTCCGATCGGCCTGTTGTGGCCCCTGCTGCGGGAGCACCCACCCGCCAAGTTTGTGTGGTGGATGCTGTGGATCTTATTGCTAGCTGGGCTTAAGGATGGAACACGACAACGCACACCGACTGGACTGGCAAACATTTCAACTGGATGCGGATTTTATTTTATTTTCTATTAACAACTTGTACTAGTAGGCTTTGAGTCGATTTAGAGTAACTGTCGAGTTTGACGAGCTGCCAAATGTCGCCTGGGAGTTCATTCCGACTTTGAGCCTGGTTGTGAGCACATCAAAAAATTTGTAAATGTCCAATAACTAACACCCTTTGGAATACTAAATTTGGTTTGCGGTAAGTGGTCCAGAGCATGCAGAAATAAACCTAGCCACTTAGACTTAATGGAAACTCTTTTCTCCTTTGACAGAACACTTGTGCTCTCCTCTCCGGTCGAAACCGTCCTCTACCTCCTGGCTCCTGCTCCAGCTGATTAGATTAGGTTCGTCGAGATGTGCTGCAATCCCGGTGGCCTCTGCGGCCAACCCGCCTGCATCCAATGTACCAATTTCTGCTTCAACTGCTGGACCGGTACGGCTAGCGTTCCCAACTGTCGCCCTGGCTACACACCTGCCTGTCCGATCTATCGCGGCTGCTGCGGTGGTCCTCGGGGTTGT
This sequence comes from Drosophila affinis, assembly GCA_037356375.1. Taxonomy (NCBI): domain Eukaryota; kingdom Metazoa; phylum Arthropoda; class Insecta; order Diptera; family Drosophilidae; genus Drosophila; species Drosophila affinis. The sequence goes on from CM074800.1 coordinate 320,849, forward strand.
TGCTAGCTACACTCCTCGTTGTCTACGAAACTGAGAATAAAAATTTGCCATCTTTCATACAAAATCAACCGTGAATAAAAGAATTGCAAACCAAAGTCATTATTAATATAGCAATATGTACATATGTTACACATGTAAAACACATGATGCAACAGCACGATAGCAGAGTCGTAAAAGTTACAGAGCCCCATCAGAACTCGGTCAAGTCGACACACAGTGGGGCCTTGCCGATAAAAGGTGGCAATAATTTTTTGGAGAGTGCATTTATCAGAATTTCAGAAATGCAAAGTTCAATAAAACCAGAAGTGAGATACTTAAGTTATGTAAAAAAAGGGCACTCTCTAAAAAAAAATGTTAAATATATGTTAAGAAACCATAATTGTTTTTATACCCGGTACTCGAAGAGTATATTAGATTACATATTATTATTATTATATTATAGATTAATATGTTATATTAGACTTTCCATCTGGGCCAAAAATTAATTTGTCCCTCTTGCGAACACATAATAGATTACATAAATAATAAGATCACATATATTCTGCATGAGTACCGGGTATAAAGTAGGACGCGGCCATTGCCACAGCTCACAACGTTCCCTCTCGTTTTTTTTGTATAAATTTAAAAGAAGTAAGTTTCTTACTTTACTTTGGATTAGCAACTTATAAGAGGCTGGGAAAAACTCAATTTAAATAGATTTGTTTACAAATATTTCTTAGGGACTTCTAGGACGCCTCTGGGACCTCAATTATATCATCCTGCTGCGCAAGTCGAGCTTCAATGATCACCTTGTGTTCGTCCACTTTGAAAAAACGACTCTTGTCTATTGTGACCAAGTACCAAGTATACTCATAAGTACCTACATACATATGTATGTATCCATCCATAATAATGACTTTGGTTTGCAATTCTTTTATTCACGGTTGATTTTCTATGGGAGATGGCAAATTTTTTTTCTCAGTTGCGTAGACAACGAGGAGTGTAGCTAGCAACAACCCCGAGGACCACCGCAGCAGCCGCGATAGATCGGACAGGCAGGTGTGTAGCCAGGGCGACAGTTGGGAACGCTAGCCGTACCGGTCCAGCAGTTGAAGCAGAAATTGGTACATTGGATGCAGGCGGGTTGGCCGCAGAGGCCACCGGGATTGCAGCACATCTCGACGAACCTAATCTAATCAGCTGGAGCAGGAGCCAGGAGGTAGAGGACGGTTTCGACCGGAGAGGAGAGCACAAGTGTTCTGTCAAAGGAGAAAAGAGTTTCCATTAAGTCTAAGTGGCTAGGTTTATTTCTGCATGCTCTGGACCACTTACCGCAAACCAAATTTAGTATTCCAAAGGGTGTTAGTTATTGGACATTTACAAATTTTTTGATGTGCTCACAACCAGGCTCAAAGTCGGAATGAACTCCCAGGCGACATTTGGCAGCTCGTCAAACTCGACAGTTACTCTAAATCGACTCAAAGCCTACTAGTACAAGTTGTTAATAGAAAATAAAATAAAATCCGCATCCAGTTGAAATTTTTGCCAGTCCAGTCGGTGTGCGTTGTCGTGTTCCATCCTTAAGCCCAGCTAGCAATAAGATCCACAGCATCCACCACACAAACTTGGCGGGTGGGTGCTCCCGCAGCAGGGGCCACAACAGGCCGATCGGAAGCAGCAGTAGCTGCAGTCGATGAGACAGCACTGCACGCATGGCGTGGTCCGATAATAGCGACTTGGACAGCACATGGTGGCTCTGGAGGTGGGACGAGAATCGGGTAGCCTAATAGGTGACTATTCTATTCTAATAATTCTGGTAAATGGTAAAGAATGCTATCTGCAGAGAATACCTCACACAATTATTACATGAATATATACATTTATTATATGTAAGTCCATAAAATGAATACCAATACATACATGTATGTATGTATAGTCTGGAATATTGTTCCAAGGTATCTTCTTCAGCCTTTACGTTCTCACTCACCTGTGGAAATTTCTGGGAATCAGCTAAACAACGCACCTGACCGGATTGAAATTTAGCAACCAACTGAACTCATTCGAATACACACATTCTAATAAATGAAAAGACAAAGCCTGTTGAGGCTCAATACAAGAGAAAGTCTAGAAAGGATAACCTTAAAACTATGGTTATTCTCGAATGAACATGGGCAATCACCTACATTCAGGGCTAGGCAATCCCGCTGGAAAAACTGGGTTTAAATTAAATAAAATATCTACTTATTTACAGCTTGAAATCTTCTGCGCTGACCCCTGACTGCATGGTAGCATATGTGACGTCTAAACCTTATGGATTAAATAAAAGGAATTAACACTGACTGTATGATTTTATATTTTATTTATTTTTTTGTTTTACATTATCATTTTGTTAGTTGTGAATACTGATCAGCAATCTTGAGGACTATCCGTCGCGCGGAATGACCTGTTCTGTGTTAGCAACAGGGGCCGCAGGGACAGTAGGTGTACTGCAAGTAGGCCGGAGTACAGGGAGAACAGCAGAGCTCCACGCAACACTGTCTACAATAGGGACCGCCACAGGGTGGGCCGCAGCCTGGGCAGCACGAAGCAGGTCCACAACACATGTTCTGAAAAAGACATCAATGTTTTGGCACGAAGGATCATTTAAGACTGATTATACTTACGATTACTTAGGGGTTTTAGTCTGTGCTATTGTTGTGCTAATGTTCTCTACTTGGGATTATTAGCTCGATCTCAGCTTAAATATAGCTAAATTATAGAACGAACCCAGAACACAACTAACAAAATAATAAGGCAAATATTTTCTACATAAAATATTTTGCTATGTGTTAACACATCGAATTTGGAACTACGAATGAGAATGAAAGGAGTTTATCGAAAGCATGTGACTTAGGAACTAGGACTGCTAGATTTGTGATTTTATTAAGTGAGGCAAGGCGAAGTTTATATATCTTTGCAGTATATCTAAGGGAGAGGCCCTTGCCCTTGTCCAATTTCGGGGAAAAAAGAGGCAACAAATTATGTGGCAGTTTTAAAGGAGCTTTACTTTTCAAATGTGAGAGGCGTGTTGTGTTAAAAGGGGATGGGAGAAAATTTCTCAAAAATATTGAAGTGAGGTGATCTCAAAGCAGCTTGGATAGAAAGTTTGGTTGCTAAAGCTTTTATAGTCTCTGAGATCTAGGCGCTCATGTGGACGAACGCGCAAAGCAGACGTGGAGGGAACGATGACTTTCGATATGGTTTCCGTCGTTGTGGCTATTATGGACTATTGATATCTGATCTGATTAAAATTCAACACTCTGATAGATAAAGGCATTCTCTATGACTCTACGTTTTTGATTTTCTCGTATCTTTAAAATTGTGCAAGGATGTAGATTTTAAATTAATCCATTCATAGCATAATATTTTCAGCTTTTCATTTATGTATACTGTTCATTGGTTACAGTTGGAAAGTGTACATATGTAATTCTATGTTTAAAGGTAAGCGGCTGAAGAGAAACTGGTTAGAAAACTTCACATATTCAACGCAAATTCAACGCTATTCAAAACATTTTTATAAATACAAAATACATGCCAGCATGCGTAACTCAAGCCCTTCCCTTTGGAGGGTCTACGCGGGGACTCCACTGGCGATAGTCGATCTGTGTTGCAGCTTCGTACTCCTGCGCCAGACAGTCCACAGTGTCGCGGGCCAAGTCCAGCTCGGTGAGATCCTCCTTGAACATATCTTCGCGTCGGAAATTATCCAGAAAGGCGTTGCGCTTCTTAAGCTTGTCATACTGCGCCAGGGCGCGATTAAAGAGTGCGCTAATGCCAGTATGATTGGCCATCATAAGTCCGGAAACCTTGTGGGGGGTCTGTACATAGGGAGAGCTGCGCGATAATGCAACCTGGATGCTGGCCGGGCCCCAGGGTATGAATTGGGCCAGCTTACGCTCCCTTATTCGCTGAAGGGACTTATGTACCTGAGTTGGGTCGACCTCACCCTGAATGATGTTCAATATAGAGATAAAACAATGTCGATTGTGCTTGTCAGCCGTTGAGGACACCATCATATTCTTGGGTTGCAGTAGGCGCCGCATCACGTCTAGCACGGTGGTCCTCCTCACATTCGCTTTGGTCTGGAATCCATAAAAAAATACTGGGTTGGATGCAAGAGTAAGAAAGTGAGCTCAGCTCACCTCATAGTCCGTTATGAGCGGTGTGTAGCCCGTCATAAGGAAGTGCAGCTGCGGCGTGGGTATGAGCGGGGCAATCAGACCAATCAGATTGTTGTTCATATAGGAGGGATACCGCAAAGTAGTCGTACTCACACTCATGAGGGTGGAGACTAAATTGTTGATTTGAGTGAATGTCGGCGTCTGGATGTGCAGACGCTCGGTGGCTATGCGGTTGAGGGCGGTGTTGTCCAGCACCACCACGCTGTCGGCGCACTTGGTCAGCCGCTTCAGAGTGAGTATCGAGTTGTAGGGCTGCACGACCACATCGCTGATCTCATCCTGGTTGGGGAACACACTGTAGGTCTGTATGAGTTTCTTGGGGAATCGATCGGAGAGGCGCTCGAGTACGTATGATCCCATGCCAGAGCCCGTGCCCCCGGCAATCGAGTGACAAAGCACGAAGCCCTCAAGCGAATCGCTGCCATCAGCCTCCCGGTCGAGTATATCGAATACCTCTTCTTGGACACGCTCTCCTTGGCTAAAACCGGAGGCCCAGTTGTTTCCTGCGCCGCCGCCATGCTTCGACAGAAACACATTTTCCGGATTGTAGAGCTGTCCAAGGAAGGAAGGATTTCATTCCACACTGATTCATTTCAGTTGACTTACCTTGGCATATGGCGAAGTCATGATGCTCTGGATGACACGCGGCTCCAGGTCAATCAGAACGGCGCGCGGTATGTAATGGTTGTCGTCGGCCTGGTAGAAGAACACATCCTTCCGGTCCTGGCCGTCGGATGCAAAGTCCTCGAGAACTCCGTCCGGGGATATGCCGTGCTCCAGGCACAAACGCTTCCAGAACTCGAAACCAACTTAAACAGAAAATTATCATGTGAAATTATCAGTTGAAGCTTTTGCTCAGCTCACTCTGATTGCCGCATTGGCCCAGTTGTAGCGTAATTATTTCACTCGGCATTGTCAACTTTTCAAAGATTTTTTTACAGAAGAAAAGGTAATTCAAAATAACTGTTCTTCCTGAAATGTGGCATAGGGATGGTATAAACATATATTGATATATCGAGTTTTAATACATATCTTTTGAGAGTGAAAATGTATATAATATTAATAAAACATGTTGCATTCGAAGGTCTTCGATAATTGAAATTCGGTGAGAAGCGAAGGGGAATAGTCACGAACCGGTTGGCAGCGCTAAAATTTGAGGGGTAGGCCGTTAATACTGGCGCCCTCTAGTCGGGGGATCCTCAAAGAAGTCAGAGAGGCCTGCGCTCTGTGATCCCGTTCGGGAGAGAAATCTCACCAACCAGCGTAGTCCCGGTGCAGATACTCCCACAGAGAGTAGGCCATGCCCTTGAACCAAGTTCAAGGGCAATGGAAGAGAGTAGAGAGCGGCCGGTCACAGAGGAAAAAAAATATAGGGGAGACTAAGCCTAGTGGGAGTAGCGATCAAAAGATCAGTCGGCGTAGACCCAGACGGAGATGCTTCTGGTGTTGCGAGAAAAAAAAAGATTTTTAAAGTGAAAGTGGAATTTTTGCAAAGTGAGTGATAGGAGGATGGAGTAGTGGCCATCAACATTACTCTAAGACAATATTACAGAAGACTGGGATCAGGGAGAGACGTATCCAGAGCTGACCAGGAGAAAAAAAGGAGTCGATCCCACCAAGATAGTCAAGTGAGTGCGTTTCATAGGAAGGGGGAGAAATTTTATATTTTTTCTTGGAAAATCATAGGGGATCGTGTCCGGTTCCTTCCTCCGGATCACTCTTATTTTTTTTGGATCTCAGGAGAGCACTCTTGTGGCATCATTCCTGGCCCCATCTCTGCTCGGGAGTGGGCGAAAGGGGAGCATATCTAAACACCTTGAGCTCGTCGGAGGCACCCAAAGCACCACATAATTTATATTAATTTATTATAGTCTCTGTCCCTATTTATTTAATTGTATTCTCCTCTATGTAATTATTAATGTTATATTTATTTATATTTATTCATATTTATATTTGTTAATTTATTTATTTATAATGGGGGGATTTGTCGGCCGAAAATTCACCATCTAGGATAGGCAGGAAGGAAAATTCGGAAAATTAACTAGGTAAAAGAATTATGTATAACCCCATAGTATTCGTATGAAAATTATAACGATGTTAATGGAAGGCTAATTGTTTGTAATGGGGGGAGGGGGAACCAACACCACGGGGGAATAAGATAACGCTGCCCATGGCAGGGAGATTCAAGACGTTGATAGGATGTGGATCTCAGGCAGGGAGGGTACGTCGGAGGTAAACCATCCACACCTCACCAGCTCCACGTCTATTTGTGAGTCATGTAGGTCAAATGTCTAGTAGAATCCGTGTTGTATGTATACATATTGTTGTTTGTTCTTTTTTTGAGTCTGAGATGTCCAATTTGTTGGCTTATTGTGCGAACGGAGGGCTTGGGAAACACCCAGCCTTGGGATGACTAGCTAGCCCCACCACCAAGAGGTTCGTAACAAACATTAATAAAACTCTGTAAATCAAATTCGCTTCGCGCTTCGATAGGCGATGAGCGATAGGCTGTAAAATCGATGCACCTGTTAAGTAGAAGTAGAAGAAAATCAATGCGATGCGTAGATCAAATATTAACTCGATATTGACGATATTCATTCTTTGTTCATTTCATTCGTGAAAGGACTCAGTCAACGATTTTATTTCGAGTGGTATTGTTTGGCTCTCAGTTTACGGTCACACCGCTAGTCGCGAAAACAGCTGTTGTTATTGATTATTGGGTTGCACAAAAAAATGAAAAGTTTTTGAATAAAAATCATAATGCTGCGTCAGGAGAACTTGGCCGCCAACTTCTGTGGTCTTCTGGCCAGCCAGGGGCACACAGGCAAGTACTTTTGCTTCGAATTCAAGGACATTCGCTGATAATAGAGCATTCTACTGGTCTCGGAGCAGAAAAGGCCAACGAATGGCGAATTTTGGGGCAGGAGCAGGACGGCTCACTGTTAACATCCTGGATTTTTGACTATTTGGACGATGAAAAGAGACGTGAAACCTGCATTGGACATTTTCATGCCACCAAAAAGCAGCTGCGCCTGCTGTGGACCATGCCTTGCTGCGAGGTAATCCAGGCGAGCATCAACAGCAGCGTGACTCTTCTCTCGTATGTGGTCAAGACCGAGGGGCAGTTCTACCAGCCCTTCGTGGTGGAAGTTCGCAGCACCGAAGGCGGCACGCCCACGCCCCTTAACGCGGAGCCCTCGCCGCGCCAGATAATGACGCAGTTTCTGTGGCGTGTGGAGGGCGCTACGCGTACATGCTGGCAGGACAAGCTGCTGGTGCTCACCCACGAGGAATGTAAGTAGTTGTGGCCGGAGTTGATCGTTAAGGTGTTCCCCGTTAACCATATACTCTCGTATAGCCATTAAGCAGTACAATTGCATTGTCAAGCAAAGCTCGACAACAACGCAACCTGGTGGAGCCGAAGGCAGTGCCTGGCGCCTGGACACCAGCATACTAACCCAGGAAACACTGGCCAAGAATTTCAGCTGGGCACAGTGGGATGCAGAGTGTCAGGCCCTCTACTATATACACCTCAAGCCAAAGGCCAAGAGTCTCAGCTTGCTGGACGACCGCGAGGAGACTAGCGAGCAGACAGCTCCAACACTGAGTCCAACACTGTCCGCTTTTCAGTTCAACGAGAAGCAACCGACGGAAACGGTGGTATGTATTTTGGCTACATAGCATGATAAACCCAGTTAATACGATAATGCATTCGCTCCTTTTCAGCTAAATATTCCCCTGAATCTACCGAAGCTGCCAACGGGCTCCAATGACTCCAATGATTCCTTGCCCCGCTACGATGACGATGCTGTTCCTCTGCGCGTGCACGATAGCACGCTGAACTTGATCATTCTGGCGGACACTTCGGGCATGTTCTTCGTCTGCCACTATTACCTGTACCAGCCCATGCAGACGGAGCAGCAGGAGGTGCACTTTGCCTACTCTGTAACTCTGTTGCATCACGGGTGTGTGGTGCACTGTGTCATGCCGGGCGTTCCCTGGCAGAAGGCTCGTTTACTGCGGCCCACGTTTGCCCTGCATGGCCAGCACCATTTGCTCGTTTCCTCGGCCTTCTTCGTGCACTTGCTGGACGTGGGACTGCAGCACGAACCTATCTGCCACATCGTTTGCGCGGCCCACAATCGAGGGCCGGATCTTACACAGCTGGTGCCCTTAAGGAAGTGGGGTACCTTGGCCTATGATACAGCCACCTTGGATTTGGTTTCGCTGACTGTACCCAGATCGCATCTCATTGAGGCGTTCCGAAATGACAGCTCCCTGGACAATCGCATCAGCATCATTCACTACTTTTTACTGCATTCCAATGATTTGGATGTCCTGGCGGAACTGCTGAATACCATTTTGGAGCGTCCTCTATCCCTCGATACGGTGGCCCTGCTGAAGGAGGCTCTCGTGGCGGGCAGCTATGCGGCCGCCAATCGAGGATTGCCCGATGAAGCGAAGCCGCTGATGAGACTCATACCTTTGACAACGGCCGTGGCCTCTCGACCCATCCATGCGCGTGTGTCTGACATCAATGTGGGTCTGTCGCACGAGACACTTCACAACACCAGTATGATGTTGCTCTCGCCGCAGCAGCGATTATCGCCTTATCGCACTGATATCTGGACACGTCTCTGGGACCTTCTGAACGAGTCAGCCAAGCAGGAGCACCCGCGATTCAGCGCCGAACAGGTCACAGAGAAGCTGATCTTCAGTTTGGCGTGTTATCAGCCGGAGGCTTTATCCCGTTCAACCACACCAATGACGCCGGATACGGGCACTGGCGGCGGATTCGGGGACTACAGCAGCAGCAGCGCGTTTCCGTTCAGCAACGAAGTGCTTCCTTTTTTAGAGCTTGAGGGATGCACGGCCAGCAAACAGGAGCATGTCATCTCTGTGGTAAGCAAAAAACTCCCTTCTCTATGGGTTTTCAAATAATATGCTTTTATAACATACTACTGGTAGTATTTACGTGAGCTGAGCGTCCATTTGGTCAAGCACTCATCGAAACCTCAAACAGGATTCCGCTGGCTCAAAGAGACCTTCTTCGAGCGGTCGCAGGCTCCGGCGCATGTCCATGCCGTTGCCTCGCAGTTCGTTTCTTCGCAGCTTGAGCTTTCCAGGGCCCTATGCTCATTAGTTTGTCGAGCTACGGGCCTGGATGCACGTCTGGAGACTTTAAGAGGATTTCAATTGATGTGAGTAGAGGAGTAATAAATGTGACTCCTTGCTTCTGGACTATACTCCATTATATTACTATCTATACTATTATTTAATCGACTTTTTTTAGTGACCAAATGGCTGCCAGTCAACAGCATTCTCTGTTTCTAATCCTGGAGCGCTACTGTCTGGCTGTGGAATCGATTGCCTTTCCTCTACCCGAGGGCTTTTCTTCGTTCTTTACCTACCTCGGTTATCGGGCCTTGGAATTTGACATGTTCCTGCAGTACGTTGAGAACCATGTGTTTGAACTGCAGGTGGATGTGATGAAAACTATTGTCTATGGTGGGATTACTTTCGAGCATTCATTAGAGGCATTAATGTACTTCCGGTTCCATTCCAGATATCGAAGATTCCCCTCTAGGAATCGAGCGAAAGCTTTTGTTACTGACAGCTCTGCCCAAACAGCGGGCACAGAGGCTGCTCAAATGCTGGCAACATCCGGATAGCCTCATGATCCGTGGCCGGGAGCATGCAGCCAATATCCTATCAGGTCAACAGCAGGAAGCTCCGCACCAACAGCGACCATCTGCCGGTGCCAACCAGTTGCGGACCAACGCGAGGAGCGGTAAGATTTCCCTCTCCCAGTTTTCTTTAGAATCAATTTCATTCCACATCCACTTCGATTCAGCTTTTGGAAAGCCTCACACAGTTGTTTGCCATTCGCTTCTTTTGGTTTTCCTACTTATTATTTTAACCACCGCCGTCCTGAGCATTTCTAGCTTTGTGTTCAGGCAACGGCCCCGCATTTGGTAGAACAGTCAAAGCTGATTATCTCATCTCATCTCATCGATGACTGGTAAGCGATTACAGCGCCATCAATCATCAATCTCTGTGTTTGCCAGTCTCTGTCCTGTCTCTAAATTCATTCGTGTCTGTTGTATTTTTGTTGTTTCTAAATGTTTACCGTATGTAAAAATGTATGTTTCAGATCTCAGTACAGAAACACTGTCTCCTCTGGACTCTTTTCTTGATTTGCTGACGGCAAAAGCGAGTCTAAACGAATTGGACTACAATTTGCTGATCGAAACGACTCTAAGTTCCATGGATCAGCTGAAAGTGGAAGAATAGTGCTTATAATAAAGCAAGAGAATATAAAAAAGAAATTAGTATTACATGTAGGCCAAAGTATTGTGTCAAAATATTAAGTATGGGTTGCATACCCTTAAGTATGTACGACGAGCTTGTTCTAAGCTTAATTCCGGCTGGTGGCCGGACCTAGCTATGGTCCGTTTATAAATGTTCCAAAGTTTCGGTGTTTAATTTTATTTCAATGGTTCCTATTGTCTACATACATATGTATAAGGGCTTACATACATTCCATGTCTCGTAATGATTCCGCTGTAGTTTGTATAATTAGTCAGACACATATGCATTTATGTATAATTATTAAATTATATCTAAACATAAGTTAAATTATACTGAAAGGTTAACAAAAATATATATGTATACATATGCTGCCTATTGAATTAATACAAGCCCTATCCCTCACTAGCCACTGTAGTTCAGATCAATTGCACACAAGAGGAAGAGAAATAAATCTAAAACTGTAATAATAGAAAGACGATCCTGACTATTACATTTTTGATTTGAACAACTCATCAACCAGACAATCTGATCTAGGTCTTTTGCAAACTACATTCCGAAATTATGGTTATGGCAGAAAAATGCACATCAAACATTCCAAGGTAAACATTTAAAATATTTAAATAAAGTAATTGTTTTTTTATTTATGTGTTACACTACACTATTCTATATTGTATGCACCAATCGCTTAAATAAACAAATTAAAAAATATTACGAAAAACACAACCGCGCCAGGGACTGTGTTATTACTGCGTTATTGGATTGTTAGAACCGAATTAGACTGAATCAGCTGCCAATTGCACTGAGAAACAAACGAAGAGAAGCGAGAGGTGTCCAGAAAGAATTGAAGAAAGTTTGCCGAAGAAACCATGGCTCTAAAATTAATGTGGAGCTTCCAGTTTTTGAAAACTGGAATTGTCAATGCTCAAAAAACGCAGAACCATATAGAACGATCATATCTACGTGATTGCAGAATCGTATCCGATTTTATTTTGTCTGATTTTATCGATTTATTCCTCGAAGATCTATATTCTAGGTCCTCAGCTCTATGCTTTGTGGGTACAGTTTGTTTTTTCAAAGAAAAAATACCACAACAAAATATGAAATTTGAATTTGAAAGTTAAATATCTTCCAGAAGATAAGCTGGAGCAACAAAATGTCTGAGTCGGATTTTTAGCTGCATTTGTTAGCTTTTCAAAACTTCAAAGTTCAATACAACCAGATATAGGAAACTTAAGTTATGTGAAAAATAGAAGCACTACTTCTGGAAAAAACATGAAGTTTAGTTTAGTTACTTACTTGTTAACAGTTTGAATGTTATGGCACTGTTAAGTTGAGCTGTTCTGTTAAGATTCTTAATTCTTTCTGAAAACTGTTATACCCGCTGAAAATGTTTTTTCAACATGCTGCGTATACAAGTTGGTGTTGGCACATGTTTATTCCGCAGCATGCTGACGAAACATGTTCGACAACATGCTTCTCGAAATTCGATAACAATGTTGAAAATTTGATACAAAGCGATATAACCTTGGGAAAAAAGAATTAAAACAGAAACTAATATCCACGTTTAAAAACTGTCTTAATGAATTTTGCCCTGTTGTGTTTTTTTTACGAATGATTAAAATGTTGCACGTTTTCTAGCAACATTTGAACGTGCGGATGCATGCAGCATGTTGCTGGACGCTACCACGTCGTTCTCACACACCCTGCTCACGTATTTACCGTATATACGTATATCGTGCTCTGACGAACGACCGCGAATAACTGAATTTTGAATCGCCGCTGCCATCAATTGGGAAAAATCGTCGAGCAAGGTCGGTCACGGTGCGCGCAAGGAAAATTCGTCGCGGAAAAGCCAGCGCGGGTTGAGTCGAGTGCATTTCACGGGCAACGTTAAATTCGAGTTCTTCGGAGAATGAGCGTTTGAAAGAGTCGAGGCAGCGTGGTGTGGTGCCAAATGCACTGACAAATAATTATATTTGTCCCTCGAGCTACCGGATTCTGAATTAAAACTAAAAGATTAAACCAGTGCAGCGAAAATTCGGTTTTTTGCTTTTTGCCAGTGCCACAAGATAAGAAAACAAAGTAGAAACAGAACGAAGAAAACTCCGTAACGGCATTGAATAAAGGAAGAAGTTGAACAGTTCAAAAGGAAAAGTGTCAAAAAGCAGAGACGAGACCCACCGAAATGACCGGCATCCGGAGAAATTTCTTCGCTATTGGATTACTTTACCTCCTGAGCGGCGTCCAGGCCCACCTGAACATCTTCCTGAATCTGCACGAGGTGCTGCGGCTAATCGGTGAGTTATCGCCCCCAAAGAATCCCCACAGTCCGTTCGACGGCATGGTCTCCGGGCCTGCAATTGATTATCAATTAAGTGGAAGCCAAGCCCAAGGGCCGAATGTAAATTTACATATGTACATATGTATGTGTGTTCTGCGCATTTGTATCTCCCCATTTGTTTTGCATCTGTTGGGATTCGATCAAAGAAGAGTATTCAGATTCAGATTGAAATGATGCTCATCAATCGCTTCTTCAACCATGGAAATTATTTAGCAGTTTAGTTTACCGACAACAAGTATAGAAATCATACTCGAAGACATACTCGGGAGGTGTATTTTATTTATGCAGATAGTATCGTTACCCAAGCCAGGAGAGCCTTCGATTCGAATTCCACTCTCACCGCCTTATATTCTTCAAATACACGTACTCGTATTCCGACTGCTGCAAAATCCGGCCAGAAAATGTCACCAGAGCAATAAAAGCGAGAAAAATTGTTTTACAATGTGTCGCAGGCCCAACAAAGAATTTACAGCCACCTCAGTGCGTGGCTGTGAGCGCGGCAGTGCCCTACTGCATAAAAAATAAATCAGTAGCCGTTGGTAAGGGGAAAGTGGCAAAGGAAAAGGAAACGAAAAGAAGGGCTGGGCTGGGCTGAGGCCAAGTCCATGGGGAATGGAATCGTAAAACACATGCAAAGTGTTTGTTTGCTCTGGAGATGTTTGCGCGGAGATAGGGAGCATTATCAAAAATTATGTTGTAAAATTTACGGCACCACACTCCACCACGTTGGGCGTCGCGACGCCTCGCTGGCCCCAGTGAGCGGCCAGCGCTGCAGCGCCTGGCCGTGCAAACAGGCTAAGTGATTGATGGCCACAGCAGCAGCAGCAGGAGCGACAGCAGCAGCAGCTCCAGGAGTTCGCGTCACTCTTGAATAACTGGGTAAATATTGGGACGAGTGCAACTCAACTCCAATAGAGGGGATACTGCTAATCAGGCGCTTATCTAGCCAGTTATCACCGCTGCCACTCGTCGTAATTCATGTAGTGCATTCGGGGGGTGCTTGGTGCTGGCACCTGGGGATCGGTTGAGGTTTTGCGCTATCAGCCATCACCCATCAACTATTACCCGAGCGCCAGTCCAGCAGACAATCAATCAGTAGCGCTGGAGCGGTGTCTGCGGGGGAGATGTTGGTATTGGCCAGTCAAGGCTCTGCACTTGACGCGGCTCGAGAAATTTATTAGTTGCGTCAGCCGCGTGTCAAACGAAATCAAAACTTAAGCCCATTCTTTTGCCCCGTCCCCCTTCCGCCGTCCATCGCCAGAGGGGTTTTGGACCGGCTTCGACTTGGCTTTGGATCACGGATTCGGGTTGAGTTTGGGCTGGGCGAGGGAGACGACCCTCTAATTGGGGAGCGGTGACAGCGGGTTGCATGCCTGACCTACTTCTGGCTCTCGGCTCCCCATATACGATACGCGGCCATACGATATGATACATATATCTATATGTATGTATCCATGTATGCATATGTATGTGCAGTGGCTAGGTGTCACTGCTATTTCATTTTATTTTTTCAGCGGTGGCTTCAAAAGCCTTTGTGTGAGTGCACATCAATTAAATTGTCAACCCGCCACCAGCAAAAAAGCGGAGGAGCTGGGCAGCGGCAGGGTCTGCGGCAGCAGCAGAAGCAGCAGCGTTTTGTGCACTTGCAGCTTTAGGTGTTGCTGTAGCAGTTGCTGCAGCTGGGGAAGGGCATTCGTTCGTTAGGTTAAAATCCATTTGCCCCAAAAGCCCCACCCGCAGCCAGAGTGAAGTGCGCTCCAATTTTCCCAGCTCTATGTAAACCGTGTCATCAGGTGTGGATCGGACATTACGGGTTCCACTCGGTTCTGCTGGGCGCTTCAGTGCTTCTGCTCGTTAGCGAAATGAGCGGATATGTAAAGTCGGTCCGTTTGATGGATTTCCGTTGCGGTGGCAGCGGGTGGCCGAAAGACTCACCATTCCCGTTAACGAAGGCCTGCAATAGTTTCCTTTACCAGCGCGTACTAGATTTCCATAAAGTCACCTCAAACAACCGAAGATTCGATTGGGATCATAATCAATAATTTTGAAGCTTTATCCCTATCAACACCCATCCCCATCTATTGTAACCCAAAAGTTTCGTTAACACTTTGTCCAATAAGCCTGGTGAAAGTTTGTGCAACTTTGAAGGACGACCCAGCCATCAGTTTGCACAGATCCACATCCTCATGCACCATCCCTGTCCACACATCCAATCGACAATGGCCAGTCACGTTTCGGGGCTGTCTATCAACACTTGCTAATCTCATGCCTCTCTAAACGATTTGACATATTCCACTGGGGCAAAAAAGATTCATCATCTGCAGTGGAAAACTCGGAAAATCCTTCTGCAGATTGTTGCCGATTCACGTTTGGCTAATAAAACCAAACCAAGAACATTTCGCTAAAAATACAACACATATTTTGGCAAGTAATGTAAACTCAATTAGTAAACAGCAGCATCATCATCAGCATCAGCAGCATCCTTCCCCTCCGAGGGGCGACATGCTAAGACCTTTAAGCCGTTTGCGAGCAGCGTGGAAATACAGTTAGAGACAGAATAATTAATATTACAGAGGCAATCGAATCGGAGATGGCATCCCGACTGCACAGATGTGTTTGTTTTGCCAACATCCAAGTCGGTGCCCCTCCAAGTCCCTTTCTCTGCCCCGCGAACATAAACAACAGTCCCGTCCCGTCCCGTCCCGTCCTGTCCGGACTGTGGCCCGCTGAGAGTAATTGGCAAATGAACAACTCGGAGAGAAAGGATTTGAGGGAGCAGATGGTTGGAACCGTGTCGACGCTGTTGCAGTGACAAGGACGATGACGCAGCCAGCGGCGACGCCTTTTGCAACATTTTACTCGGCGGAATCTCAGCTGCTACTTAAATCCTGCCGCGAATGCACACACGTGTCAGTGTCATTGCCCCGCCTCTGCCTCCGCCTCCACACTGCAAGTCATTGGCTCTTCGACGGCTTTCACATCACAGTCGCCCCGACCCTACCGACGTTCTGCACCGCCCCGCTCGTTGCATAAGTATTGGTCAGTGCACTTGACGGTAATATCAACAGCGCACCGTGTTAGGTACGGATAAATATCGGTTATGGTTAGGTGGCCACGCCCCGCAACTGACGCCTCCACTCGCGCTTAATTGAATCACTAAATGATTTGCGAAAGTGGATGTTGCTGCCACAACAGAGAGAGAAAGAGAGAAAGACAGTGGCAGAGAGACAGAGACAGAGAGTCGTGTTGTGTGACAATAATAGTAACAAAAACTTCCAACTGGCTTTCACCCGAACCTGCTGACACACCGCACACGCATGCCACAGACACCTGATCAGCTGTGACTCGTTTTCATTTAGTTTTAAATATGATCAAAAATTGAAGCAGAGAAAAATACCTCTGGTGTCTGGTATCTATGCAACTTCCAGGCAAGAGCGTACACATGTATGCACATACATATGTATGTACCTGTGGGAAGGAAAAGCGACTGTGTAAAGTTGTATACCCTAGAATAGAAGCGATGAAATTGCATGAAGATCAATTCCAGTATAATTAGCTAAAACAAGTCGGAAGTGCATATGTGTATGCCCTACCTGTAAGCCTTGAAATCCAATCGGCTAAATTGCATATAAGGTGATTTCTGAGAATGTTTCTTCGCATAGTTTTCCTAATAGAATTCTCCAATTAGTCTGGTCAGCAACAAGCCACAGTCTTTATTTGGCTGTAGAAATGTATTCTTTATACCGACACCGTAGTATTTTTGGGAGAGTCTTATTGAATACTTCCAACTGAAGTGGCTCCGAGAATCTTAGTTGTCAATCTACGAAATTTATGGCTCTCAGCCTTAGCTATCACAAAAGGGCCCAAAGAAATAAAGAAGAATTAAACTATCTGTAATTGCTTTCGGCCCGCCTGTTTGGCATGGCTTTCAATTAAACTAAATTTATTTAAATTAAAATCATATTTCACATTCCAATTTAGCAGAGCACGCAACGCACACACGAGCAGCGCAACCCCTGATAAGACCCTAGAAAGAAATGTGCTTCCCTGTCATATCTCAAGTGCTTCCAAGCCCTCTCCGGGCCGTCCGAGCTATCCGAGCTTTTCGGACTGGTTATCAAATTAAATTAATCAGATCCAATTGTTTATGTTTTTGGATGGTTTTTCTCGGGTTTTCTTTTTGTTTTTTTGCATGATTGGTGGTCGTCAGACACGAAAGGGGAGAGGCTGAGGCTCCGCCAGCCCAACTCCTAATGCCCAACCCCCTAGAATGAGTTGCACCATTTCCAATTGAGTGTGCTTTTCCCTCAGTCCAGGGCACATTCGTACTCGCACTCGCACTCCGTCGCACTCCCCGCGCTTCAACAATTATCGGGCTAGACAAATTGTTGCGTTGCGTTATGAGGCGGATTTAATGGGTGCCCCGGCCGGATTGATGGCAAACACATGTGGGCTGTGCCGTGGAAATAATTCATGAATTTCCTCAGTTGTGTGGCATTTTGGAAAAGCCGAAACACAATTGAAGTGCGATTTTCTCTGGCGGTGGTTGAGGGGGACGGATTAAATCAGAGTAAAAATATCTTAAGTCAGTGGTAATCCTTGGGAAATGGCCAAATCATCTTGTCAAAAACGATGGTCTGTGAGGAGTAATCTCTGGGCTGCAAAATAATGAACGCATTAAATAATACTCCTTGGTCGCTTTTCCGGGGGAAGTCTTTTTCCCACAATCATGATGAGCGATTAGCGGGGGTTGGCAGATGCATCAGCTTAGCTGCAAATAAAATGTCTAAATAAACAAAGCCAAAAGCATTTGACGCGCTCTCGGCAAAAGCAATTGTATCTTGTGGATACCTTCTGCCACTCGCAATGGCTCTCACCCTCAACGCCGAACTCTCCCAGGGCCAGCCCGGAAAAGTGAGAAAAGTCGCACACAAGAATGACAAACGTTCCAGGCTCGTCCGCCTCGTTCGTGGGGTGGTGGTGGCCTCATTCTACCTTTACAGCAAAAGCAAAAGCAACAGCAAAGGCAACAGCTACTTAATGGACCAGAATGCGTCGTGCAAACACAGCAGCAATCCCTAGTTCCCTGCCCCTTGTCCTGCCACTGCCGCTGCCGCTGCCTCTGCTGCTGCTGCGTATGCAAACAAACGGGAGGAACTGTGTCCGGAAGGGGAAATGCGCGGCACCACGGCGAGCAGGGCAGGCAAAGTGGAGTGGGAGAGAAGGACTGGGATGAGGGACTGACTCAATGGAAAGCAGGCGGACCCGAGCACTTGAGCACGCCGCATCGTGGCTGAGTCCTGCCTTTACCCGCACCGCTGCTCCAACACCAACCTAGAGACATGCCCGGACCATACACACACCCACCCCTGGTGCAGGCGACGGCTGAGACATATACGTCCTTTCATCTTCCCAACCCTCGCTGAACGCCTCGTCGGGAGAACGGGCCTGAAACCTCGCCTGCAGTCTGCCTGCAGGCTGACATTCCACTGATGCCATGGCACAGTGGTTCTCATCCGTAGAAAAGCACATGCAATATAAGAAAAGGGAAAGGACTTGGAAGGATTCATTAGTATATAGTGCAGGAAAATTACTTTTCATAGCATGCTCAAGTTTGGAGCGCTCTCAGCCCACTGTCCACAGTGTCGTCAGCGGCTCATATTTTTATTGCTGGCGAATTCCGAGCGGGCGCCTGCCTGCCATTCCCGCCCTCCCTCCTGGCAGGCTGCTTCTGACATGACTCTCGTAATGAGCCCGTAAATTATTTTTTATTATTTCGTATTTAATTTTTTCATTGGCTGGTATTGTTCCCTCTTTACTCCTTTCCTGCGACCAGGACAAGGACAAGGGTAACTGCGGAGCAGAAGCGGTGGCATGGCGCGTGTGTGGCATCCATTTGATGCTGGAATTGATTGTGGGAATATGATACGACGTCTGGTGGGCGGGGAGGGGGGCAGGTATAGCACCTCAGGGCAGCAGTTGAGAGCAAATCGATATTCATCTTCAATCGATAGTCGTTTCCTCGAAGCGAACCACAACATAACGGTCTTCTGTCAGGGAATCTATTAAAATAATGCTAATTACTTTCCGCACAATTTCGAGTATCTGCTCCATGGGTGGAGCATGCATGTGTACATATGTATGTATGTACATACGAGTATAGAGTATAGTATGTACATAGTATATCACAAATGCAGCTTATTGGAAAATTTCACACGCCCGCACAAGTTTGCTCAGAAGCCGCCCCAGAAGCAGGGGCACCATTAGCTTCCCACGCACTGTGGTGAGGGGGGATGCCCAACAGAGTAGTGTGTTTCTGTGTGTGTGTGTGTTCTGATAACATTTCTGGCAATTAACAATTTTTGGAGCACTTAAGGGCCGCAAAAATGATGTGCATGTGTGGGGGGCCTAATGGGTAATAATGAGGGATTGGATCGAATGAGATGGGATGGGATGGGATAAGCGCAGGACTGAAGCAACAGCTGTGGAGGGGACGCTCTTTCAGAAGAGGCAGAGGGATTGGGATTATGGATATGGTTATAATGGATATTCAGGCTATCAGTAAGTGTACAATAAATACAGCTTCCTTTGGGGGATACTCTGCTGTGAAGATGGAACGATACGATTTCTGGATGCGCCACTAAAAACACATAAGAAATATTTACAGACTGATTACCAATGCAAATCAATACTTACTCGCTTAAGAATTTTCCCCGGAGCGCAACGAATTTTGGAATTCCAATTTCTTCGATTTGGCCCACTTATAGTGTGTGGTTTTTCGTTTCATGCCGTGATGGCTCCCAACAATCCCGACATATGCCGAATGTTTCTCAACAATTTTGCGCCAATCAAAATATCCAAGAGAACGGCACCGGCAGGCACCCCTCTGCAGCTCCCAGCAGCAGCATTGACCACATCATTTATGCCATCAATCGGACTGGGGCTGGGACTGAGTCCTCTTCTGGTTTGCTACTTTGTATTTGTAAATTCTCTGTCACGCGTGAAGGAAAATCGACTCCACATGGCACGTGAAGAGAGCAGGACAGATAGAGATCGGGCGATCGGCGGGGCGAGCAAGAATCCTGATTATTTCGCGGTTTATTTTAAGTTTAATTAAGCGATGATACGGAATATTTATAAAATGTATTTCATCTGAAGAGCAAGGAGGAGACTCTGTCCTCTGTCTCTGGGTGTGAGTGTGCGTGTGCTCGCTATGGCCCATGGGTATTCAGTAGATTCGTTCCGCAGCGAATGCAATTCGCTCTGCGTTCTCCCGTGCATTAGTCGCGGTTATTATCATGTCTGCTCTCCCGCTCTCCCTGTCGTCTTGTTCCCCTCTCCTCTTTCTCTTTCTCGTTCTCCTTCTGTGTGCGTTTGTTTGGACAGCCAAATGGGCGTTGAGTGTCTGTTTGAGTTGGGTGTGTCGAAAGGAAGGCAAAGACAGAGAGAGAGAGAGATAGAGAGAGAGAGAGAAGCAGAGGCAGAGATATAGATGGAGATGGAGTAGTATTAGCAACATTAACACATTAACATATTTAAATGTGGCATAAGCCAGGGGACGCGCGGCAGCCAATGAATAAGTAAGTGAATGAATGAATGCATTCAAATGGAAATCTATTTAGTGAGTGGAAAAAGAGCGGACTCAGCAGCGTCTGGATAATGTGCGGGGTATCCGAACAATGTGCATAAAAGAGTCCAAAAAAACAGGGATACCCCACATCGAACAGGAGCAATGGGTCCCAAAAGAGCGCCCCCATCATTGTTCCACTTAACATGCGATTAAGTGTCGTGCCCGAAATCCCATACCATTATCTCACCGCTAAGCTGTGTTAATTATATCTGTATCTTAACTGTTTTTTCCCTCACACGCCACTTATCCGCCAGAGTTGATGAGTGAAATGGACCGCAGAGAGAGAGAGGCAACCGGGAAACGGGCGAAACGGAAGCAGGGAATAATACTACTGGCACCCATCCAGCTCCCTTTGTCTCTCTCTCTCTCTCTGTCTCTCTGTCTCTGTCTGTCTGTCTGCTCCGTGTGTGGTATTCGAAAAAAGTGTATTTTTCATATGCCGCCTTCTGCCTTGTCACGTTTACAAGATGATAAAGTAAAGCCCCAAACCAAACCACTTTTCAGCGACGAATGAAAACACACCCAAAATTCACGTACATACATACATATGTATGTGTGTGTGTTCAAATTTGCTTGACCCAAAAAACACTTACACTGGCTCAAACAAAGGCCGAAAACTTTTCACGCTTGCCACCAGGAGAGGGCGGGGGAAGTGGAGGCTCTGTCCACTTCAGTGGCAGCAACGCTTCCTCCTACACCAGTGCCAGCAATGCAACAATGCTAATCTGCTCTTGCAACTGCCGTCCGCTCCCTTTGGCTTATTGTGTGCCTCCCAGCAGCTGCTCGGCAAAAAGTCAATGCTAAAGTCCAAGACCGTCGCCATAGCCGTTGCCGTGGCGGGGCCCATGTCCATGTCCGTGCCCGTGTGCTCCTCACTCGGTCAGAGTCATAAATTACAGCATCCCGGGGGTGCTATTGAAAAATATGTGCGTCTGTGCTCCTCCAGCAACTCCAGTGTCACACTGAGAGAAAATACTCACCTGAAATCAAGAACAATACAGACGCAACTAGACCATAAATCAGGAATACGTTCTCCCAGTGTAGGGACTCGCCCCGTCTCTCTGTGTTTGTTTTGGGCCCCGAGGTGCCTGCTAACTGCTCCTGCTGCCTTCCTTGTCAAAAATTGTTCATAAATTCTACCTCAAAGTATCGCCCCTGCCCGCCCGTCCCGTCCCGTCCCAAACTCCGAAAAATTTCAGCACAGGAAGTTGCTGTTTACTTAAGGCTCACAAAGCACACAAAAAACAAATTCACATACGACTTTGCGGGTTTTTGTGGAATGGAATGTCTTTGGGCCGGGCGACCACCCAGGGATGCAAATCCAAGCCGCAACGCCATTAGAAGCTGACCCGGGCAGGTCGAACCGCACCGTAAACCACAACGAAAGCTCTCCCACCTCCACCTTTAACTGGGCCACACACTCACTCAGGGGACACCTGCTCTCCTGCCCCAGCTCCGAGCCATCTTCCATGCCATGCCATTGGGCCATATGGAGGAGCACCGCCCTCCCTCGCTTTATGACTTAACATACATTTTATGACAGCGCCTAGACACCGATACAGCTACAGCTACAGCTCCAGATACAGATACAACTACAGCGGGGAGAGGTATCCCTCAGCTAAAGGTGATAAAAATTTCATTACGTCACGCAATGCACAAGCAACGTAGCCAAAGCGAGACAGAGCGAGACAGAGTCAGCCCGAGCTGGCAACATTGCCTGGATGGCTTGGATTGCTTGGATTGCCTGGAAAATTGAAAGAAAACTTTCCACCAGTGGCAAGTTAATGACCCCCTCTGTCCCAGCTTTTCTGTGAAAGAAATCACTGTCATGGGAGGGCTGATGGGGATGGGGTGGAGATACACATGGAGGGGCAGGACTGATGGATGTGTCTGTGTGTTGTCATACAGATAGCTGCCACGATTCCCTGCGGCTGTTGCTGGTTGTTGCTGCCTGTTGCTGCCGTCAGGTGTTGCTGCCCGCTATCTGGTCTCTCGGTTAATAATCACATTTACTTCTCCAGATAATCACATTAAATTTAAGACCTTCCCTGTTAATGCTCCTTTTGATTTTTTTATGAGTTCATAGGACTCACTTCACATCACATCACATCGCATCGCAGTGGCTGCCATCCTGCAGTAGGAGTGGTATGGTTGACTATCTTGCTGCGACTTGCTTGGGGTTGGGATTGGGGTTGGGATTGGAGTTGGGATTGGCGTTGGTTCCGACGCGCACCTGCTCAAGTGCTTGCCGCAGGGTGTATTTTGTAGCAGATATCGGCCAAGTAGCTCGGGCATTAGATTAATTACAGATTAGTGGGGGAATAATTAAGCTGTTTAAGTGTCTTGACCCAAATGGGTAATGGGTTCAGGCGAGGTGCGGAATGTTATGCGGTTTATTGGGGGAGCGATAGTAAAGTCCTCTTGACGATTGGATTTGTTTTCTGTAATTTGTAAGAGCATCGTGAATTATATTATTCGCAGAATATTGCACGTTTTATTCGTTTATTCAAGAAGGGAATGGATCTATAAAAGTGCGTGTGTTCAAATAAAGTCATTTCATATGTTCGAATATCATTTGAAGGGATGTTTATTGCCCCAAGTTACCTCAAGTTTCCCTCAGTCATTGCACTCTCCGATTCCGAGTCCGATTTAAAATCCGATCTTGAGCCCTTTCGGAGTGCAGACGGAATTTACATTTTTAATTGAAAGAGACTGAAGAGACAGACACACCAGAGTCCCATTCTCATTCCCGTTCCCGTTCCCGTTCCCATTGCCTTTTGCAACGCCTGCAAGAACCATAAATGTAATGCGTTTCTTTTATGGGCTTTGTCATAGAAATCTACAAGCGTTTGGTAACATAATTTATGCACCACTGCAGGCTGCCTCGCAGAATTTATGGTGTTGGCCAAGAGGCGAAGAGCGGGAGGCGTGAGGCGGGAAGGAGGCAGTCTTCGATGAAGAGGCCGCGTCAAGGTGATAATGTAAAAGAAAATACACAGCTCTGGAGGTGGACTGGGACATGATGATTGCGTTAGTGCTGCAGGCGGTAAATAATAAAAAAAGAACAGAACCAGCAGCAGAAGCAGCAGCAGCTCCAACATCACGGCTGCAGAGCCAGGCCCAGGCCCAGGCCCAGATCCAGACCCAAACGCAGACGGAGACGCAGGAAGAGACCGGGGAAAATAAATTGCAGCTGCTCGAGCGGGCGATGAAATACAAATAGAAATACTTGGCAGCTACTGGATGAAGTTGCCACATAGCCTGCCACTGACTGGCTGACTGGCAGACTGGCAGACTGTCAGAGAGCCCCAACGTTGCCTGGCTGGAGCTGGAGTCACTTCACATGTCCTTTGGCTTGTTTGTCTTACACTCTGACGCTCTGCGGATCGGATCGGATCCGAGCATGGAGCGGTGCAAGCAAATGATAAGTTGTTTGGTCAGACAGCGCTGTGCGAAGAGGCCTTACCCTCGAAGCCAGCCAAGCACGAATCATGACCATTTGAGCATAAAAATTGCCTTACCTTGGTCTTCACTCGTTGTCTGTCCTGCCTCCAGGCCCCTCCTTGGTTTGGCACCAGGCACCAGACTCCCATGTCTGCTCTTGACCTTTTATGGTGCGACTCAGACTCAGACTCAGAGTCGGACTCCACTGGACTCCACTGCGATTTAATCAGCATCCTCGACCAACATATAATTTGGAGAATTGCAAGCTGCATTTTAGGAGTTTGTTTGAGCATCAAAGGAAACGCAAGAGCGAGACAAGAAGGGGAGGACGCTTGGGTTATGACGTTTCTGCCTTTGGCCTAGGCAAATTTGCGGCTCTGTATTCGTATGTAGATGGAGATTGAAATGGCAAAACCCATTAGATGTCTGCACCCTTGTCTCCCTACCGCTGCCCCCCGGATGGCCCTTCCGCAGGCGGCCCTAAATCAGCATCAGCTTCTAGGCCAATGCCCAACCAAATGTCATCATCAGCCGCGGGCCGACTCAGATAACTCCCCCAGATAATAATAAAAATGTCGTCTGACTTTGGACTGTATACGACGCGTCGTCTCACCCTCACCCTCTCCCCCTCCACTGTCTCCGGGTGGGGCCAGGCCCTCGCTTGGGGTCTGCTTTAATGCACAACATATTCATGTGTCAAAAGACAATTTCGGATTTATGGCCTGCGAAATCCCCCAACAGATCCAAACTCAAACTCAAACTCCAACCCAGTCCCAAAACCCTAACAGACGAGGCTATGGCCAGAGTGACGCAATGTGGGCGAACAACAGAAAAAATATGTTAAGAAAGCATAAAATCATATCCAAACTACCCACAACTCGTATGATATGGTCTGGCTCTGGTCTGGCTCTGGTCTGGGCTGGAAATCTCACTCATGTCTGGCTTGGGTTTGCATAAATTAGGGTCCGGACGGGTTGCTGAAAGGCGTCGAGATGGGGGAACACTCGCACGAGCATTCTGAGGCTATTGGGAGCTCAAAAAATTGGCAATTCTCTCTTCTTTTTTCGGTTTATGCGTTGGCCATGGCGTTTTTAGGGTTGTAATTGAAATTAAATAGATGTCGTGCCATGAATTCAAATCGCCTTCGCTGAGGCTGGGACTGTGACACTGAATGTGAGAGTGGAAACGGTTTGTGGAGCTCGAGCATTTGAAGCGATGTATTCCAACGATGGAGAACGAATTGCTGCTGAGATATTTTTTGCCAAATTAAAGCCACTTTTTTATGGTCTGCTATCCGACAGAGATTTTCCTGCTGTAAGTCAACTCTTCCATCCCATCGCTACTGGCACAGCGGGAGACGCAATTGCTTTCGCTTCCCTTTTATTCATTTTTCTTATTATTTTCCTTCGCGCAGCTAAAACTTTTACTTTTCGCCGAGCGTCGAATTTATGTGTCAGTGGCACTTGAAGTAGAAGTTTTCCGGGGACTGCTGGCACCGTTCCTCCACACTCCACCCTCCACCCTACACGCCCGCTCCCCGCACCTTCCCAAATTGATGGATGCTGGGGAAAATCGATTTTCCCCATGGCACCTGCCTTGGCTGCTCTGCCTGGCATCGACTTCATTTGTTGGGCAATCAGCACTAATTAGCACAAGACCCTGGAGTTGAAATGCAAAACGCGTCGCGAGGGGTTGGGCTTGGGATGCGGATAGGGGTTGGTCCAAGTAAATTGCTATTACTTGTCTATAATTGCCTGGGAGGGGGCAAGGGGTAGCTGGCTGGAGAAGAATGTGAGCCTCATCTGCGGAATGGAATTTAAATTGTAATTGCTCTCAAAGTTTCAAGGGAAAAGAGTTTTTCTTAGAGTTTTTCTTTAATTTCTGTGCTTCATTACATTAAATGAGCTGCACCTCACATGTCTGAGGCCCATTAACCCTTTGATCCCCACACCGCCGCGATGCAGTTATCATCAGCTCTCTATCTCCGTCGACTCAGTTCATTATGCGACAGTTTTTCATATCTACCCTTAGACCTCGAACTCCAGCTCCAGCTCCAGCTCCAACTGCCCTCCTTCCCAGGACATCGCTACTAATTACATTTTCAGAGTGCAAACGAAGCGTGCAAGGAACCGGAGAGGCAGTGCTGGAGTGCCTGGTCCTGGCCTGGGTGCCGGGCTTGTCCCCACTAATTAGTACGATATAAGTATATATGAATATATAGACCGCTTTATGCACTACCTTTTCCCTCTCGCTCTCGCACTCTTTTGCTGTGGGTGCCATGAATAGGCCGAAGCATAAGTGGCATAAATTAAAATAAAATGTACAAGAATAAAATGTAACTGCGACGGGGCAACGGCAACGGCAGGGGCAGAGGAAGCGGCAACGGCGACCGCGATACAAATCTAAAATAAACATTGCGTCTTGCTGCAGCGGCGCATGGGTGCAGACGGGGCATGCACCGCACACATGCAGCAGCCTGGCATGGACAAGCATGGGCAGGCAACCTTAATTAAGCATGAGCATTTAACCTGCCCACCGAGCCACGCCTCCGCGGGAGGGAGAGAGACGGAGTCGGAGTCGGAGTCGCGTGTCTTGGCTTGGGGTTCGCTTGAGTCCCACATTTTGATTGATTTATTGAGCGCCACGCAAGGCAGGGATCGGCGCGAGGAAGGGGCCAGCGTCACCCCTAACCCGAGTAATCGTACGGCTAATTTAATTTAAAATGCATTGTGAGCCAGGTAACAGTTACAGCTTGTCTCAGCCTCAGCTTCAGACTCAGACTCAGAGTGAGGGGCAACATACAACACAACACACACGAGCTGTCAAAACTATCAGATCAATTTAGATAAGATACAATGGCGATACGGAGAGGGACCCTTAGACAGGTGTCTGTTCGGGCGCGGGGAGATATATTGTGTGTGGATTACCTTCAATGCTCTCTGCTTAAGAGGTGGAACGTTACCTGTTTCGAGTTTAGTCAGTCGTTTGATTTTAAGGATACTTTAAGGATACTTTCCCCTTTTTCCATGGCAGCTATCCAACTTATTTGCTGATTGTTTACAAAATAAAAGAGAGTATGGGGGGACAGCCGCTTTGAAGAGAGACTGGTGCCATTTAACTCCTTCAATCTGTCACTGAAGTGTCTCAATGGACAGATATTGGCCGAGTCCCGATCCAGTGGGGGGGGGGGGGGAAATCAATTTACCACGCCCCCGCCTTCGCCTACCCATAAGAAAGCGAGGAGAAGAAAACGTTTATCCCTGGTGATTGATTATGCAGCCGTCTCGGGTGACGGTGCGAAAAGTTCTTCGCTGATTCGTAGGGGTTAAAGTCTGGAACTGGTAGGGGTAGGATTCATTTCTTTGGGATGATTCGGGCATACAGCAAGCATTACTAAAGGATTTTCTTTTTTCTCTCTCTCATTAAAGGCGTCTCCGCGGAGCTGTACTATGTGCGCGAGGGAGCCATCAACGATTATGCCCTGAACTTCGCAGTTCCCGTGCCGGCCAACATCAGCGACGTGACCTTTACCTGGCAGTCGCTGGTCGAGCACCCGCTGCCTTACAGCATCAACATAGCCACCTCGGATACGGACGTGCTGCCCCGCCCATTGCTGAACATCTCTCGGATCGGGGACGTGCCGCAAGAGCCGCAGACCTGGGGCATCGCCCTCAAGTGCTCGGGCACGCGCAACGCCGAGGTCACCGTCACCATCAACGTGGAGGTGATCCTTGACCGGACCACCAACAACAACACGAACCTGATCTTCAAGCGCAAGAAGATCTGCCTGAAGGAGGAGCAGGACAGCGCCCACGAAGAGTACGACGACGACGACGTGCTGCAGCCGGCCTTGGGTGGCCACGAGGACGTTCAATATGTCGACCACAATGAAGAGCACGTGGTGGCCAACGGGCACTTGGCTCCCAGCGTGGATCATGACAAGGAGAAACACCGGAACGTGGTGACCGAGCCGTCAGTGAATGTCGGGGGTCGGGGCAATAGCAATGCGGGCGGGTCCAAGCGGGACTTCGATCCCATGCTGAGGGAGAACCTGGTGCCGCCGGCCAGTGGCCTGGTGACCCTGATTGTGGGCGGCATCCTGGCACTGGTGCTCGTGTCCACCCTCATTCTGATTGCTTACTGTGCCAAGGGTCCCTCCAAGCGTCATCCCTCGAACGGGGTTCACTTGATCAAGACCTCCAGCTTCCAGCGACTGCCCACGATCTCGTCCACGGCCCACAACTCGATCTATGTCTGCCCCTCGACCATAGCTCCCACCTACGCGACACTGACGCGGCCCTTTCGCGAATATGAGCATGAGCCTGAGGAGTTCAACCGCCGTCTCCAGGAGCTGACAGTCCAGAAGTGCCGCGTGCGCCTCTCCTGTCTCGTCCAGGAGGGAAACTTTGGGCGCATCTATCGCGGCACTTACAATGACTGTCAGGAGGTTCTGGTTAAGACTGTGGCGCAACACGCCAGCCAGCTGCAAGTGAATCTCCTGCTCCAGGAGTCCATGATGCTCTACGAGGCCATCCATCCGAACGTGCTCTCCGTGCTGGGAATCTCCATCGAGGACTATGCCACCCCGTTCGTCCTCTACGCGGCCACGGGCAGTGTCCGCAACCTGAAGACCTTCCTGCAGGACCCCTCCTACGCGCGCAGTGTCACAACCATTCAGACGGTGCTAATGGCTTCCCAGCTTGCCATGGCTATGGAACACTTGCACAACCACGGCGTCATCCACAAGGACATTGCGGCCAGGAACTGTGTGTAAGTAGAACCGCGAAATGCGATCTTCAGGTGCCTCTGTACCGAGCTACATTCTAAGGAACGCCTCTGCTATCCTCCATCTTTCTCCCTCAGTATTGATGATCAGTTGCGGGTGAAGCTGACGGACAGTGCCCTCAGTCGGGACCTGTTTTCTGGGGACTACAACTGCCTGGGCGACGGCGAGTATAGACCCATCAAGTGGCTCTCCCTGGAGGCTCTTCAGAAGTCTCACTACAACGAGGGCAGCGACGTCTGGTCCTTCGGCGTCCTCATGTGGGAGATGTGCACGCTGGGCAAGCTGCCCTACGCCGAGATCGATCCCTATGAGATGGAGCACTATCTTAAGGATGGCTATCGACTAGCCCAGCCCTTCAATTGTCCCGACGAGCTGTAAGTATACCTCAGCCCTATATTTGTACACCCCTATCCCGCCCTGTCCGCTTCTCTTTATACAGACGAAACAACCGCCAAATAGAGGAGGTTTCTTTGTGAGTTTTCCTTTACTAAAGTGCTCCATTGTTTCTTTATTTTCTCTTCCCATGCAGCTTTACGATCATGGCCTATTGCTGGGCCTCGATGCCGGCCGAGCGACCCTCGTTCAGCCAATTGCAGATCTGCCTCTCTGAGTTCCACACCCAGATAACCAGATATGTTTAACCAGCGGTGCTGAAGCATGCCAAGACCTGTAAATACAACAAGAGGCGACGTCGCAAGATATTCCAGCAGACCACGTCGTCCACTCTGTTCCCAAAGACATATTTAAATGGTAGCGCCTAGAGCGGGGCAGAAGCGGGGCCCCCCGTACGTATACTTAATATGTGTATGAAGATAGTTATTTATGCAGAAGGAGTGTGGGTGCTGCCGTTGGGCACGTTGGGTAGCACCGAAGCAGAAGATCTTAGAAAGAGGAGCTACCAGAACTGCCCAACTGCCCGACGGCATCTATATTGCGCCCAATATTGCTCTTATTTATAGGTTAGCATGTAAGGACATGTGACATTTCAATGCAAACATTATAAGATATAGAACACACACACACCCTTAAATCCCCCTGTTGTCTAACACGTACACTCTGTAGGAGAGCTAAGCCCAGTAAAGAACAGGTAAAAGTTTCAATTAGAACCCACAAGGATTCTTGCAGAATTTCAACATAAACTAAAACAAAACATACGGATAGTAAGCATGCATAGCCCCAGTACTAGGATAGGAACCGAACCCCACTATGCCCACTATGCCCAGTATGGCCAGTAATCGCAGTATGTACGAGTAGTCTTGAAGGGAGAGAGAGAGAGAGATCTCTTGGAGTTACAGTCATTATAAATAAGTACTAGTGCGATACCAATACAATACCGAAACGTATATCTATGTAAGTGTATTCACGTGTACGTACATGTCTAAGAACCGTAGTGCTAGTAAGACTCTACATATTTATCTAATGTTAGTGCACATGCGATAAAGTCCGCCTTCCCCAACCCTTACGGGCCCCTTCCCTTCTCAGTTAGCCCTTACAGAATAAAGTTTAACGTTTTTTGTGTAATATACTTAAGCAGTTCGCATTAGGTCCTAAGTTATTCCTATGATTTGTATGGCAAGACACAAAAGAAATACCATTTCAATAAACGTCCGTGCATAATATTTAAAACACAAACCAATGGATTTCTTTTCTTTATACATATGTAAGTGGGGAGAATGGGAAATAGGCATGCCATCGCTATAGAGCCTCTGGCTAAGTAAAACATTTCCGTTCTGGGCAACAATTGAGTCGACTCGAGTCAAGTCAAGTCGGCCCACGGCCACGCCCGTCACTTAGCCTAAAACAACGTACTCTAAGAGCAATGTGCTGTTTGGTTACCACACAACCCCAACCCCAACCACAACCTCATCTACACCTCCTTCTCGTAGCTGTACCTAACTAAACCCCAACCCAACACAACGGAACGCAACACAAGGCAACGTAACCGAACCAATCTCGTTGCGTATCCAGGCGCACGGGCAACACGAAAGGCATGTAATGCCAACTGCCTATTCGAGCCAAAGAATGGTGGCGGAGTGGGAGGTATGTGGGTAAGATCCCGGTCCCTGGCCGCACACCTGCACGTGGAATGGGAGCCGTGGCCTGCCTTTTGATTGCCATGCTGACACTACTTAGTTTTCGGCACGTCATGCTGGGGACATGCTGTTGGCAGTGTCCTTTTTAATATGCCTGTCACACCACCATCAGCCAGAAGAGAGGACTAGTTTGTGTGCTCGTCCTTCTCGGCCAGGCAACGGCAACGGGCGGACATCTCTTAAAAAACGTTCGGCGAACGCTGCTCCTGCTCCTGCTCGCTCTCGCTCGGCACGTGCCCGACCCGTGGCATTTAGCTAAAGCCACTACGCAAATCGAAAGCTAATAAGTATAATGTCACAGACTATAGAGCAGCTCCACGCGAAAGTGGATTATTTTAAGTTTGGAGTGCTCGAGCTCTATGCTGGATTTAAATGGGAGAACACAATTTAAACTACAGCCCAAACGGTAAAGTTTATTATAATCTTCCCCAACATAATCTTCATTTTGGTCGCAATTGCAAATGAATGGGAAACCCCTCGATTCGGACCCCTGGTTGATGTAGGTCCCGTAGGCACGACTTTGGCACGCTTGCAGATACATACATTCTCGTTGTACGAGTATAAGTATGTACAAGTCAATCGCAAAGTGTAAATGGGACTCCGCTCATGTTATTGATGACCAGGGAACACACCAAAATTTGGTCAAAGACCCTTCATCTTTGTGACCAGATTGGCCAGAAGAGCTGGCGAAGTTTTCCAACTCTGAAAAGTTTCAAGTGATATCGATGAAAGAGTTTTCGATGTTCCAGCGAATACCACAAGGGCAGCGAAGCCTTTTGACTTGTGAGTCATTTCTGATATGACGGCGACTACTACGTCCCAGCGGAGAGTGCCAATAAGGGGATGCAGCTCGGCGTGCTCCAGTAGTGGCGTTCCAATCAAATTAAAGTGCAGTCCAGCGGGCTGACAAAGGATATTTAGTTATTAAAAAAGCAAACGCAACGCGAGGAAGGAAGTAAGTACTAGGCACGGGGTGGGTGCCGACACCCTCTACTACCCGCCCCGCAGCCCAACATGAAACCCAAAACGTCAAAGGGTTCGTATTGATGGGAGCCGGGCGCCCCCCCCACCCAACGCCGAGGACGCTCATTGAAAGCGAAGGAAAAACAAACACAAAATGGAGGAAAAGAAAGAAAAAAGTGAGTGCAAAAAAAAAACTTGAAATTGAAAAACAAAAGCCAACTGGAACTTTGTTTTTGGTCAACACTCTAAGCCAAAAATCAACAAATATAAAAAATTTCATAGCACGTGAGGCAGCGTTTCCACTTTTTAGCGGAAAAACTTTCGGCAGCGCGGCTGCACTCCTACCACAACCGTAAAACACCAGCAACAAGGATAACAACAACAAAAAGGGGCAGAGACCAGAAGCAGCAACGACCACAGCCTGAGTGTATGCAAGGTGCGTAGCCGAACCTGTAGATACCCTAACAGACCGTTCCTCCACGATGATGGATTTGGTTTTACCTCAAGGAAATAAGTAGTACCGTTATTCCATATATTGCTGGATACGAGCCGAAACTGGCGTTAAAATTAGTCATATTGCCTGTTTGCTTCATCGCCATAGAAACACTATTGCTAACTTCCTCAAAAGTAGGGAAATTGAGGAAGAATCAAGCGTAGTGGCAAGCCTACAGATATCGACGACCGCAGTAGGAGGCATATTTTCAACAAAAAAATATGTCTTGCTCGGATATTCAGGAACACTTAAATTTAAATGTATCAATGAGACAATCCATTCTAGTATTCTGCCAACCTTCAGGTACAGCTTTACTACCCTCTGACAGAGTATGCCAGCAAGAGTGAGAGCGTCAACCGAAATGACGACAGGTAGTCGTCCGTCAGCTAGTCAGTTGGGAGCCATTTGGGAAGCCATCGCCCGGCCAGTCCCCGTCCCTGGAGCCTGCGGCGCTCGACGAGTCCAGGTGATGGCTGAACTTTCTGGGGGATGAGCTGGGTGGGGGCTGATGAGCAGCCGAATGGATGGGGTTCCTGCTGATGGCTCTGGGAACTGCAACACAACTTTTTCCAAAGTCGGTCGGGCTTTGGAGTGTCCTCAAAAAATTGATTACTTTGTAGAGAGTGCGCGACGCGGTCCAGTTCTGCTCGGTTCGGTTCGGTTCGTTTCAGTTCTGCTCAGTTGTACGAGTATTCGGTGCGGTTCGGTTAGCATTTTGAAGCTGTTGATTATGGCCAAAAGGCATTAGCAGGAAAATAAATATTTACCTTTGAAATTATAAAGCAAAGTTTGCAGCCCCGTATGACCCCCTGATTGTTCCATCAGCCCGAAATGCTTCGTCTCGGAAAGTTTCAGCTCCTCCCATTCTATTTTTTCGATTGCAAAACTAATTAAAAAGTTGATGAAACTCGCCGTTTGGAATTGCTTTTAAAGATTTAATTCGTTTAGTGGGTGGCTGTTTGTGTTAAGGGTTAATTTCTTCCAAGGTTGTCAATAGTAATGAAGAGTAACGAAAAGCGGACAGCGGAGGAACATAGCAACTAACTTATTCCCACAACGGTATCACTTTGACGTTTTACTTAAAGTGCACTCAGTATTTTTGATTTGGGGAAGGTAGAGGAGAGCAAGGTTAAACTGCAGGAAGAGACCACGCAGGGAAGACCTCTTAGACCAAATTAGGAGGTGTCGCCTAAGTAAAATCCAATAGGAGAATGTGGGTCCCCGTACAAGGGTCTTCTGATCTTAGAATCATTCAAAAGTATACAACAAATAATAGTAAATCAAGCACATGTGTGTACACTGTACACTTATCGATATGTAACCCTTCTAGGGTTACAATTACCAGAATGTCAGCTATAGTCAGCTCTTAAGAAAAAGCTGGAGCTTCTTTGGAAACTTTCTCGAGTCGATTCAAGTCCCCACACCCGCATCTCCATCCCGCTGAGAAAATGCCAAATGCAAAAATTGTTTTTCAATTTCTTTTCTTCTTTTCCAATACGCACACAAAGCACGCAGCGGAACGAGACCGAAGCAGAGCGGGCGCACAACATTAGCATACAACTTTTCTTATTATTTTTTATGTGAAAAATTCTCCAAATTGCCGCCGCCGCCGCCTTTGGTGGGCTGGAGGGATGCTGATGGAGGACGGATCTAGAGAGGGCGGAGGCGGGGGCGAGGGCGAGGGCGAAGGAGCAGCGTCAGCAACAAAACTGCAAACGGCTAAGGAAGCGGAAACGGAAAGCATACAACGCCAGACAAACGCCAGAACGGCAAAGTAAAATTTCGTTGGCTCGGCGGGTAACGAAGGCGAATGCTGGAGCAGAATTTGCTCCGGGATTTGTTCCGATGCTCGCAGAAAACAAGGGTATATCGTGTATTCCTGATCAGCAGGAACAGAGAGGTCGTGTATGAATTAACCCCTCGATATCGGGGAGTTCGAGTACGAGAGACACAACCCACAAAAATTAAAGATTTGTTTGGTGGAATTATTTTATTATATTCTATTAATGCTGTAATCTCTACTATTGAAGAATTATTACAGAATGAATAGCAATAATTGTGTTTATTATTACTTTATTCTATTTTTAACACAAATTAATTCTGAGATATGTATGAATTCTGATAGCGGGTATCTCATAGTCGAAATACTCGCCCGAAACGAACTTTATTTGTTATCTCTGGTGGGTTTATCTGTAGCTCCAACTGCACGAGTTTCTGTATCTCTGTATCTGTGTCTGTGTCGATGAGCCAAAGCCAAAGCCAATGGCAGAAAAGTGAAAACCATCGCGGCGACTGGGGTAAAATACATAATAATGACATGGAAGGAAATGATTTTCATTTGCAAGCCATCGCTCCATTGCTCATGGCTCATCGCTCCTCGTTGCTCGCTCCTCTCGCCAGTTGATTGAAGTCACGGTTACGGCTACGGCTACGACTACGGCTACGGCTACACAACTTCAACTCCGGCGGTGGCTGGCTTCATTTGTCGCAAAGTTTTATTGAATTACTCGGGCGTGCCTCCAGACCCAGACCCAGAGCCAGACTGCGACTCGTACTCCCTCTGTCATTCGTTTGAAGTGGCTGGAGAGGGACGGATCGGGTGGGAAGTTCTTCTTCCTTTTGATTATAACGCCTTTTGAAAATTCATTAAAAACTTTTCCTCTTTTTTTTCGTTGTCGTTGTCAATCGATTAGCCTCCCCCAGTGCTCGTAGACGACGCCACCTGCATTCATTTATCATTCTCCCCGCCGCTTCTCGTGTCGCCGCCGTTTTGCGCCTTTGCCTTTGACTTTTTGCCAATTGTCATTATTCATCTTAAACCGTTTTCGCTTCCAAATACAGCTCCAGTTCCGCTTCCTCCCCTTCCACTTCCACTTTCCCTTGACATGGCATGGAGTTTCCGAGCTAAGTTTCCCAAAATTGTCCACATATGCTGGACGGAGTGTGATTAATTGCTTCGAGTATGGATTCTCCCCACCTTTCGAGGGCCGCCCCACCAAGTGGCCACCCCCCACCGGCGTAACTCGTGTTGACGCTTAGGTCTGCCTGCAGTCACATGGCTCATAAAACACTCCCAAACTTGTGATTTAGTAGTATAGATAGTACAGATCCCAAGCGATTGATGTCACAGCGGAGTTCAGTAGTGGAGTAGATTTCGTGGCTATCCCCATGCCATGTGATCCATCTATTTTGGTCGTTGGATGATATTTTCAGATATGCCTTTTTTAAATATGAACTTATCATATTCTTCTAGAAGTGCTTCCTTGTACTGTGATGCTTTTTATGTTGCAGCGACCTAATGATATTTTTACCAGGAGGCATAAGCATATCACTTCAATACAAGTTTGCCACGCTCCACAATTTTGAAGCTATGAGAAAACCAAAAACGCAGAATCTAGGCAAATAAACGTATCTACCAGACTGCTGAATCTGGTACTGAACCGGCAGACTGCCTATTATATCGAGGATACATTATACCTACATATGTATGTATGTATGTATGTATGTGTGTATGTACGAGAGACACAGCCCAAAAGACACATCCTACATTGGAGCACAAAGCGCTACATCAATTTGTCGAATAAGCAACTTAATCATTTGCCATTGTCAATGCAGTGCAACTGCTCTGGCCGTTGCCGTTGTCGTTGTCGTTGTCGTTCCCGTTGCTAGGGGAAGAATGGGCCTTGATCCGGGCTTGAGCTCGCAGGAGGATGGACGGCAGCTGGCGCACTCTTATAATGCAACAGAAACAGAAGCAGAAACAGAAACAGAAAACGTTGCCAAGGCATAGAATAAAAATTATGCAGACTCCAAACAAGGACGGTGGGCGGCAGGCGGTTTGTGGCAGTGTGCGCTTCCATTCAACCGACCGAGAAATGTGGCCCTGCCACTTGCTGCCAAAATCAGCACACCCGATTGGGGGAGGGGGTGGGCAGACTTGACTCTACTTGACTTGGCTCTGATTCAGATTCTGACTGTGGCTCTGAGTCTGGTTTTGGCTTTGGCTTTGGCTCTGGCTCTGACTATGGCTTGCCTCTGGCTGCAGTTGCACAATTTGTCGGCTTTGGCTTTCATTTTTGGGCCATCCACTTGCTGCCATATTGCCACTTGGTTTTATGCAACAAATCATTGGCGTAATTTAAAGCATCGCTCGCTTCGCCCAGTTCCACTTCCGTGCCGCACCGTACCCCATCTGTGGCATTAGGGGCGGGGCGGGTGGGCCAATGCCAATGTGGCGTTAAGTGAGACTCGCCCAGCATGCATGGCATGGAGGGCACTGGAGTCTCCCCGGCTTGGCATCCCTGCTGCATGCCCAGCACATAACATCTCCGGTCTCTGTGCAGCTCTATTCTGTTTCGTTCTGTTCTATTTTGCCCTCCACGAATATGCATGATTATTGAATGTGGTCGAAGATTAATGATGCTTCCGTCTCGGTCTCAGCCTGGTTCTTTGTGCCCGACTCTGTCCCTCTATCATCGATTGGGACCTGCACCGTACACCGTAAATGTTTGCTAATATCTGTCTGTCTGGCAGTGCAGCGCCGATTCGATTTTCTTTCCCATTTTGCTATGGCCAATGGCCAATGGCCAGGGATTTCCTTTAGTTAAACTCATTGCAGACAATAGGATAGAAGGAATGTCTAATAATATTATGAAAGCTTTAAAAGCTCTACAAATCCGAAAAGAAAATAGTCAGAAGTTATCCAAAAACTCTTTTGGGTCACAAAGGCTGGAAATGTCATAGAACACCAGTTTAGGTTTATATTTTTAAAGGTGCAGCCCTAATTTTCCCAAAATAAAACATTGATATCCCCACATAATAATTACTAATTCTCTCGCTTGAATTCTGTGACGATCATATTGTAGGTATAATCATCTCCAGTTCGTTTACTTCATTACAATCATAGTATCCCCTCCTTGTCTGGACGGACCTTGGAAGAACTTTGCTCTTCACTCCCCACACGTGGTGCTGGCCCACTCGTAACTTGCCAAGCTGCCAACTTGTTTATGGGTTTTGGCACCTAAACCAACAAACTCTGCGTAGACGCCGATTTCGAAGGAGAGGGGAGGGTTCTGATAGGACAGTAGATGGTCGGGATGCGCAATAACAAACTATAATAATACTTGTTATACTCTCGCACTATAATAACACTCGAAACGTGCAATTTAATTAAATTTTTGGCCAAGCCAAGGCCTGTAGAGTTTGGTCTAGTTCCAGTTCGAGCTCGGACTGGACTGGACTACGTGCCGCAGTAGGCAGCAACAGCAACAGCAGCAGCAGAGCTCAGTGCTGGAGGAGATGTGTGGAGGAGCCATGTATGTCTACCTGAAAAGTCTGTCGGCTGGCGACATATGCGGCGCATAAATTAAACACTCCACGGGCCTGTAAAGGCACCAACACGTACTGCCGAGGCAACTGCCACCTGCCACTGGCTTTTGGCCATAAACGTGTAGGCATTGCTCATTAGTTTTCCCCGTCTGGGGAGGAGTGCAGTGCCGGGGGGACTCCTTGAGACACATTCGCGTTGCTCGTGTGTACATATTTCTCTTTATTGATTTAAGTCCATTTTTCTTCTGCAGTTCTCCGACTGCGACAACATTATACCCATACCCGTGCCCGGTCCGTACACCTCGCCTGGCTCCCGTAGTTGAGTAGTTAATCATTTCTGCCTGCCCGTTCGCTGTCCCACCCCGCAGAATCGCTCGTCCACCGCTCTAAATTGGTATATGTATCTGTACGTACATACATACATACATACATATATGCCGTGTCGTGTCTATTTCTCTTTTTTGGTGAATTTTTTGGCTCACGTCCGTTTCAATTTCACAAAAAGGTGTCTTCTGGGGCCTCGCCTCGCCCCTTCAAATGTACAGTGTGGTTCAAAAGTACAGGACGAAGACATTCATTGCTTATCTGCAATATGTAAATCCTCTAAGAGTATCTACAACTATTCGTAAGTCTTCTTTTAGTAAGTCTGGGTACCAGGGCGTTCCGCAGTATTTGGGTATAGATAGATCGCAATCTACAATCAACCAAAATAATAGGAACCATTGGCGTTGTTTCAGAAAAACGATATCAAATGAATATTTTCAGTTGTTTTGAAGGAGTCTTAATTTATTAAATTAACTTATATTTTGCACCCCTTAAAGTAAAAGTAAAAATCTCAAGGATACTGAAAAATAATTAGCAAAAAAATGTTATTTGCTATTTCATAGACTTTTAACTGTGGAAAATAATAGGGTTTACAAAGTCTTCGGTATGCTATTCGATAAATTATCGTACAGTTGCATTTCGATACTGGGATAATGTTCATAAATATATATCATTATAAATATTGAATCTTGCAATCGTCTTACGTTGCCAGAGCGTACTGTACTCGCTCTACTTATTCGTAGATATTCAACTCTATTTTTGTTGTATTTTTTTCTTTTTGCGACAACTGCGTTTCAAGTTGCCTGGCTTGGCAAGGCAAGGCATTGCCTGGCTTGGTTTGGTTCTGCCTGGTCCATGGTCCATGGTGTGGTGCCATGATGAAGAAGTTGGAAGTCCTAGTCTGGCAATCGTGTTCCGAGGGCGATGCAGCTGGCTTGTGCCCATTGAAGTGTGGCCGGGGCTGGGACGGGCTATGGATTGGTATGGGCAGCAGTAGTGGGCAGAAGTTTATCAATAAAATGCTGTGGCATACAAGAGTACACGAGTTATTTCTTTTGCATAGATGGATAAGCAGATGTATTGGAGGAGAGGAGCAATGATGCCAGTGGAAACTCCATCCACTACCAGCCCCCCCTCACTTGTCTGATACATATTCGTGGGGAGTCTGTAGTCAACCACAGGTCAGGGTATGGTATCGCAATAAAAATATGTTTTCGGTTTTGAGTGGGGAACAGTTCGCTCAATCTTTTGTCGCCCCGAACTGAGATGCAATAAATCAATCAGCAGCGATAAAGCACGCAGCTGTCATCTATTGCAACTCGATCCCAATCTCCACCAGCTATCAGATTCCGTGCGGAAACAGACTCTCTAAATCGGCAGCCCGACCTTCTCTGACTGAGTGATTAATCTGCAGAGCTCCAGAAGACTTCTGAAAAGGTGTGTGTATTGATAACTCAATTAACATGTTACTTCCACGAATTATGAGCAGATTTTGCGCACTCGAATAGAGCCCGAGACAAAGAAAACCAACACTTCGGAGGGCTCTATCGGGTCGGGTATCTTGTATCTGGATGGGATGTGTTGAAAAATTACTCGAGCTCAAATTTCAGACATCGTGTAACACGAAACTTTGCCAGGGGCTCTGTGAACAATTGATTGGAAAAGGATTCCGGGACTCGGTTCACTTTTTTAAATGAATTCTCATTGAAGCGTTAATCCATTTAGGGCCCGACCCGCAGTCCGCAGTCCAGACTCCGGAGTTCGGATTCAGGCAGAAGGGTCACAAAATTGTTGCATGCACACGTAATCGGATTTAAAAGGCACATTTGATGGGCAGCACTCCGCCCCAGGCCAATTGCCTGTGGTGCCACACTATTTAGTGACAATGACATACTTGTTGGTGGCTCAGCTTAAGCCTCATCCGCATCCTCGTCGTCGTCGTCGTCGTCCTTCTCATCGTCGTCCTTTTTAAGACCACTCCGCAGGGAAAACCTTTATTGGGGCTAAGCAAAATTGTGCATAAATTAAAAAATTGGTTCATAACATAAACTATAAAGCCATAAAAACGGGTGTCATAACCACCCTGCTAAAGGAGATTGCCTTGCCCGCCCCTCAGCCTCCTCTCAATATCCCCTTCGTTGTGTTGTTCTTTTCAAAGGCAGAATTGATGACAATGCGGCTTTTCATCGCCTGGCCCGGATTCTGCTGTGTGTGTGTGTACGTGTGTGGGGCTGGCTGCAACAAAAGATAAAAATTTTCATTAAAACCATTATAACCTGATTTTGCAGCAGACAACAGAAGAGGAGAAAAAATGAAAGAGAAAATATCACAATTTACGGGTAACAATGCCAACGAGGAAAGTGACGTGGGACTTATCCTCCACAGGCCATATATGTACATACATATGTACACACACACACACATGTACACATGTATTCCGCACGAAGGTGCTAGTTGTAAACGTTAGTTAATAAAGGCGAAATCTTTATAAAAACCCATTTATATGGGATTTACGTCTATTTAGCTTAATATTCATTACAAAAACTGCCAAGCACAATATGATTCGCAGGAAACTATTACCAATTAACATTTGAAATGATAATGATGGTGGCAGTATCTCGGATAATAAATAATAATTGGATTGAATTGAAATGGATTCAAGTGCCTTAAACGATATTCCCTGGATAAAACCGGAATAGATCGATTAATGAGGAATCGACAAATTAAACGGGGCATCCAGTAGATACTTTGGTCTGTTATCGGACCCCGCCCACATCGGATCGCCTTTCATCGATGCAACATCCACGGTCTCATATATCTTTTCCTCGGGAGGGAGGACACAGCGTTTTCTGCATGAAAACATACGAATGGAAAAATGTACAGTGTGAAACAAAAATGTAAGTACCTGTATGTGCCCTATTCGAGTTACCGAAATACATGACCCCTACTACATTTATGTACCTCTACCATTTCATATTTACTACTTACTCCCTTCCTAGTCTTTAATTACTGATACTCTCATATCTTCGTCTAATTCTTGAACTGTCTTATGTTTTTGAAACGCACTGTATGTCATATATTGCTCCGCTCAAATTACACACACACACAGAAATGCTAAGCAAATATTGTATGTTGGGTAAATATCCTGGCTTCCTATCAAGGCTTCGCTTTCCGCTTTCCACTTTGCATTTTCCAGTTTTCCCGCTGCCTCCAGGCCGCTTCCTCCCCTCCCATGGATACGGGCGGACTTTAGGCTTTTGTATGCCACGCGAGCAGAGCGAGAGCACACGGCGGAGTGGGGTGGAGTGGAGTGGAGTGGAGTGTCGTGCTCCTTCTGCATACACGAGTATGCGACGACCACGGGTATACGTTGTCCTATTTCTAGGTGTGTGCCTGTGTGTGTGATAACAACCCAAGGATTATTTCGCATTACTTTATTTTGCAGAACAATCGCTGGCAAGTTTTGCGGTACTTTGGCACTGCCTTCGTCCCTTATAATTTACACGCTGATTGCGCGTCGGGATTATATATAATTTCTCTTCGGTTTTTCGGTTTTTCGGTCTTCCCAAAGTCTCACCCTGCCCCCTCCCCCTCCCCCTTTCCATGGCCTTGGCCATGCCTGCCTCCTGGCTTATCAGATTCGCTCCGTGTATATTTTTTGTGTGAGTTTTTTTTCTCCTTTTGCTCTTGCACGTTTTTATAAGCTTATGAAATTGATTGTGTGTGTGTGTCTGTGTGTGTGTGTAGATGTAGGGGTAGAGATGTGATGGATAGGGATGTGGGCACATTTGATTATGTTTTGGCTAAATAATGAAATTATCTGGTAATAAAGCGTAATATCCTCCCATGGCAGCAGGCAACCTCGAAGGTATTAACGGGGCCCAAACCCCCAGCCATCTATCATGATATACAAGTACATACATAGATGTGTAGGTGTAGGTGTGGGTAGGGGGAATAATTGAAATTCAGGGTTTCAGGCAGCTGGAAGAATAAAAGCGAAATTCGTTGGAGAGTGTTTGACCAGAATGACCACAGAATGACGCTGTAACCGCATTGGACCCCTCTCTCTCCTCGGACCACCATGTAAGTGAAACCCAACCCGAAACAGTGACAAATATTGGAAAAGCTGCTATCTGCGGCAGTCTATGCATCCGCGGTGCACGTCTCTCCTTAACAAGCAGAACATTATCGACTCTAATGTTATTAACGAGCAGAAACGGAGGATGGATTGAACACTCGAAACGCATCAACGTTAACAACTGAAACATAATACAAATAATTAAAAATAGCCCGGAGAGACAATGGCTCGCAATTGCCAGACGGCATTAGGGAAGGCCTAACCCCCGGTGTAGCGAAAACAATTGTGTCAATAGGTTCGCCCGCATCCAGAGTGGAGCGGGTCACAGGGACAGATAAACACAGAATGATAATGGTACGAACAGCTGCTGGCAACTGTCAACCGACCAACCCAAACAACAAAAAAAAGGAAGGCCAAGGAATGGGAATGGAAAGGGGCGAAACCGAATCCAACAGGCTGCTGCTCCTCAGACACCATGATCTATGCGACACACACTCATGGCAGACCAAGAGCAGACCCAGAGCAGAGCATGACAGAGGAAATGGTAAGGCGACACCTACTGCCATCATTTGTTTACACAATATTGGATATTGGAAGGCTCCGCTCGGCTGGAGAAGGGAAAGGAAACAGGCAATAGCTGAAAATTTGTAAGGCCAAACACGCACTCGAGTCGGGACAATCGTAAGAGTGTGTCCGGAGAATAGTCGAAGGAGGCTAGAAAATTTATGCAGGCGACAAATTTAAAACGCATGTCCTGGGGTAAGGTATGGGGCAAGGATATACTCGTAGGGAGAGGAATACAGAGAACATGAGGTAGCAATCGTCAAACAAATCTATTGTTTATTTATTGTCTGTTACATTGTTTACTTTTCTTTTGTCTATAGCGGTCCGGCCCGACCACACGCGCTTCTTCAATACGGCTCTTTTGCCGATTCACGATTCACGGGTACAGGGTTCAGGTTCTGGGTTACACATACCTGGTTCAGTCTTTCTTCTTTCATCGAAATCAGGGCTAGAACTGGCTTAGAGGCAGGTGCCGGTGTCTGGCCATCGTCCTTCGGATAACTTCATTTGTGGATTGGCTCATTTTACGGCTATTATTAACATGAAATATCCAGGCGGTCATCGTCTGGCCTTTTGTTTTGGTTAACGGGGAGTTTTGGGAACTCCCAGTGAAGTAGAAGCCAGTGGCGAAGCCACACAAGAAGCCTGAAATAATTGGAATAATACGAAGCCGAACAATAGGTAATTCGAGTTACCAAAGACTGAATGACGGAGAATCCCCAAAGGATTGGATTTCCTTTGGCCCGATTATCCCATCATTCTCTCCTAATATCCCACTCACTCTCTTTCTCTCTCTCTCTTTCCGACTGACCAATTTTCTGTGCAGACAATACTCGTACGACTGCTATAAGCCAGCCAGGAACAACACATTGATTAACGGCTATCCCAAATCCATAACACATGCTTATCACACACATTTTCGAAACAAGACATCCCAGAGTAATTCGAATCTTCCATGAAAACGTGGTTCCTCCCATACGAAAAGAGAAACCCACAAGATGGAATCACAGCGATGGGAGCGTGACGGGATTCGGGCACGAGTTCTATTTTCAATGCCAGACATATGATTCTTTTTGCTAGGAATGATTCGTTAATTATTAGAGATAATTTCTGTTGTAACATTTTCGGTAAACAATATTCATTCAATTCGGGGTCACGTTACTCAGTCAATTTCCAAGGTATGCACAGTGCCCCTTGAGCAGCCCGAAGATTTAAATGCACCGAGATGGAGATGGAGACGGGACCAAGCACCGAAGCGAATCAATCCTGCTTGTGAGGCTCGGCTCTGACATTAATGGGACATTTATTTGTCACAAGGCGGTTGGCCGTTTAGGACTTGTCTGATAGCACAGCCGTTCAGACCCTAAACCGCACCCGCACCCGCACCGGCACCTGAACCGGCACCCGCTCCCGCATTCGCATTCTTCCTATCTATCCATCAATCCTCTCCCAGGGTGGAGGGTGGAGGGTGCAGGGCGGAGGGTAGCCAAGACAGACGCATTAATTCCATGCGCAGTGGAGCACTCGGATGGTCGGTTATCAATGGGTTAATAAAAGTGGTTATAAAATATGAGTTCATTACGGGAATGCTCTAGTTATAAATATTTTTCAGACCGGCGCTGCTGCGCGAGTCGTCGCATTGCCCGATTCCCACTGGCACTGCAGGGACTATAAATTCGATCCGAGATGCCTGCAGAGAGACAGACAAAGATGGGTCGAAAGGGGGCGGCCGGAGTTGCCCTGCGAGAGTGTGGGGTGCACACAGAACACAGAACACAAGCACA
Organism: Drosophila affinis; assembly: GCA_037356375.1. NCBI lineage: Eukaryota > Metazoa > Arthropoda > Insecta > Diptera > Drosophilidae > Drosophila > Drosophila affinis. Next base: position 365,188 of record CM074800.1, read on the forward strand.
CAGCAGACAGCCCACAGCCCACAGCATATGGCATTGTCGTGGTCGCTTTTGTCGTACTTGTAAGAAGAGATTATATTACTTTATGCGACTCTGGCCACGGACATGAACGTGCGTCCCGCCAGTCGTGTCCTTGGCGCTCTGCCTGTCTCCCTGCCTGTTGTGGCCTGTACTTAAGTTGATCCTGCGCTCTTGCGCCTGGCTTTATGCCGGGTGCGGACACGCGACTCTCCTTGAGGGTCCTTCAGCCGCACGAGTGAGGGTCTCGCAGGCAAGTGATTTGTGTTTCTTTATCATATGCCTCTCATGCATAGATTGCAATCATAAATCAAACGTTTTGCCAAATGAGATTCGGAATATGCTGTGGCTCATAATTACTACTACAAAGTACGTGGCATAAAAAGATGAATCGAAAATATTTGGGACTACTCTTATCCTTTCTTTCCTTAACTGAACTCCTTCCCACTGCACACTCGGTCCTCAAAGATACCTTATTGGGTCCCTGTCGAGTGCTGCTACACCGACATCTGCCTTTAGTTTCACACTCTCTCTGACTGGGAACATTAGGCATTTAGCACAGACTGTTATCCTGCCCTCGAGCACAGTCCAACGCAGAGCCACCCATCCCAATTCCACTCCACTCTCGATTCTTCTCATCTCATCGCAGTCCTCATTTCTCATCTCTCATTTACAGTGGCACGTTAGTCGCTTCCGGTTCCTGCTGCCTCTCTCTCTCTCTGTCACCCTGTCTCCCTGTCTCTTTTTCTCTGTGTTTGCACTCGCCAAGGGCTTACGCATTGCCTTATTCGCCAAGGCCGTCCCCGCTCCTGCAATCGCTCCTGCAATCGCTCTCACCCGCTTCGGGGTTCAATCCGCCCGCAATCAAGCGTTACTTTGTTTGCTTTCGGAACTCTGGTCCATTAAGTGCCGTTGAAGCCATCGCCGCCGGTGACTTTTCGCACTCGATGCGATGTGCTATGGGAGCCGAGCAGCGTCGACGGTCACGTGTCGGAGTCCGGTCTGTAATTGTATCTTATAGATACAATTACGATTTTTCAATATTTTCGCACAGCGGGCGCCACACGAGCGCATGTTTGTCTCTCTCTCTCTCTATCTCTCTCTTCCTGCATCAGTTTGAGGGCGTTATTATTTATTTATAGTGACACTTTATTGCAGTGCCACCGGCGGCGGCTGCAGGATACGCACACAGGACGCAGGACACGGAAAACGGGACACAGGACACAGCAGAATGTAATTGCGCATTTGCGGCGTCTTGGAACGCCAGCTCTCGACGGTCGCTGGAATATGTTGCATCATTGCTTCGGTGGCCTTAATGTCCCAGAGCCAGTTGCCAGACAGACTGGAGTGGAGTGGAGTGGAGCGTCGCCTGCTTAATGTTGCGTTGCGCATTGCACGAGTCCTAGAGTCCTGGAGTCCTGTCCCAGGAGTTGCTTTTGTTTAATTTAATGCGCCCATACAGTTGTCGTTGTCGTTCCCGTTCCCGTTCTCGTTCTCTCCCAGGGCATTATCATAATTTTTCAATTTATTAACAAAGTCAAAACAGTTTAGTCCCCCTCCCCGTTGGCCGCGGTCCCTCTGCCCGAGTCTCATTTATTATCTGTGCTATGCAAGGACTTGGTCTTGGGAGCACTGGTCCTTGGCCGGATAAATGTCCTGCGGTGCTTTGGCTACAAATGCGCGTTAAAACGGCTTTAATTGTCAAGCATTTCGTTCTATTATTTATGCTTCCGTTTGAGGTCTATCGATGTTGGAGTGAGAAGCGGCTGTGGGAGGGAGGAGGGCTGGTTCTGGTTATGGTTCTTCCACCAGTCAAGCCCTGATTAAGACAAATTCTCAATTCATTTCAACAGCCTTCAAGCACTCACACGACCCATAAATGATTCATTTCCTTTCTACCACAAGACTTTAAGTAAAACAAACAGAGAAAAGCCAAGAATTGAGACAATATCTGAAATTGGAATGAAATGAAATGGAAATTAACTACAGTATGCCGCGGACTCGGCGAAGGCCTCTTCAGACAATTGATGTCACTGGAGTTTATTTAATTGATTGAGAACAGAAAGAGCGCTTCAATCTAATTGACCCAGAAAAACCGGGAGAATAATTTGGGAAATATTAAAATTAAAGAGTGAGTGAGCGAGGGTCGACCCCCTGCTCGGGCCCTGCCACTTTTGCGGCATCCACGTGGGCAAAAGCCGGGCAAATGCGAACTTTAACACTCAAACTTCTCGCCGACTTTGTGGGGAGAGAAGGAGGTGCGGTGCCGGAGGTGGGGGCGAGGCAAACCGAAATCCAATTTGCAAGTTTCTCAAGTGGCGCAGCACACACGCAAAAATCCTCCTTGGCAATACATGGGTAATGCTGTTTGCTCAGGTCTACTCAGGCCCAATCCACTCCTGCTCCTGCTCCTGCTCCTAGTGCCAGGAGCTACCTTAGTTCCCCCTCAACCCTCAACCTCGACGCTGACAATCACGCACGATTTCAGGCAAATCTAATTTAAATACGACTACACGTCAGGCATTCAAGGAGCAGCCAGGAGTGGGCAACCTTTGATGGCTTCCCCCCAACCCATCCCATCCCATCCTATCCCATCCCATCCAATCCCATTCCCATTCCATCCAATCGCACCATTCTGGCCCAGGCTGCGAGAGCTACCAGTTTACTTTAGTTAGTTAACTGTTTATGAACTATGCGGAGCAGAGGCATGGGCGGGGCTGAGCACTTTACACTTTTGTACCAGCCAGCTCTTCTGAAGTAATTAAGTGTTTTTCCACATGATGGCTTCATAGACTTTGGCCAGGAAGTGTTGCTGGGCCCAGGGACCCCTGGATGCCCCCCACCTGCCGCACTTGGCTACCTACGACTCCTCCCCGCACTGAATACTTTTATAATTGGTTTAAAAAACGTGAAAAGAAAGTGTTGCCTGGCTTGATACTTGGAGATAGTTTGCTCTGCGCTCCCCCCTCGTCCACCACTGCACTTTACTCGAGCCGCTTATAATAAAGTTCTGGAGAGTGTGAGTGGGCTACAACAAAAGCCCTCGACGGCATCAGCTAAATCATTAATAAACTATTAAGGTATTTCTCGGGGCCTCAAACCGCAGTTGCCGGGATTAGACGGACGGGTTGTTGTGGGAGCGGCCTCGCGCTGATGCAAACTTTTGAGGCAGACAGCGGAATTTTGATCTCAAGGCGGAAGCCACAAATATCCATATAAGAAATTTAAATTGGATGAGAAGGTTTCCGAGTTTAAGGAGATCTCGGGTTAACCTTATTATGGCTTAATGAAGGGGATTTTGTGTGTTTTTACTTATACTACACTATTTACAGATACTATCTTTATGCTAAGAATTTTATGAATTCTAGAGTTCGAATCCGGTTGGTTTTTGTTAATTATCTACAAACATTTTGAGTTATCTATAACCTTCTGATTGCTATGTGAACATGATTAATCCTGCACGCACTCAACACCCTCTCCATCTCACTCCCACTCCATATGACATATGACATATGTATATTGCATATTACATCGAGAAGGTAGAGGAGAAGAAGGAGAGCATGAAATGCGCGAGTAACTCTGCCGAGTGCGCTGAAACTACGCAGTGCCTTCTGCAAGCCTCTCACCGATATTTCTTTCTCACTCCCACTGACAGGTGACACATGCCCGCTCTTTTGATCTCCCTTTGCAGTAGGAGAGGGAGAAGATTTTGAGCAGAGATAAGCGATTAGCAAAATAAGCTGATGAGAGAGTGGGAGCGAAGGCAATTAGGAAGAGAGCGTGGCGGAGAGCATAGAATGAACGCATTTGCACCGCTCCAAAGAGCGCTCTCTTGTTCTTTCACTTGCATTTTTTCCCCCGGTCAAAGCGCGTGCGTTCGTAAGTTAGCTCCACGTTTCAAACCGCAAAAGTCGGGAAATTTTTGAAAAACCCAATGGTTGTGTAGTGCAAGTGTTGTGTTGTGTTGTGCTAGTGTGTAATCAAGTGCAATAGCAACCAAAAGGCAGCGGAGGAGAAGTGAGTTACTGTAAAGCGTAGTGAGCTCCAGCAAAGTGGTGCGTGTTTGTGCGTGTTTGTGCGTGTTCGCCAAATGATCTCCCTCTCCCACTCCAAAGTAATAGTGGAGAAGAAGAAAAGAAGAGGAGAATCATGGAATGCACGTGAGCTTCTCAATTTTTTTTCGTTTAAGTTCCAGCTACATACATGTGTGTGAGCGTCTCTCTCCCACTCCAGAAGATGGGAGAGGGACGCTCATTTGGCGAATATTTCGTACGCACAAACACAACAAGTGCGGAGTGCAAAGAAGAAGAGCGAGCGAGCTCTATTGCCAAAATTTGAGGCGTTTTATCTGACTCTCTCTTGTTTACTGTGTGTACACACTGACTTCCGCCCCCTAGTGCCACGCCTTAAATGAATAAGCATAGTGGTTGTGCCCCTACTGGATTTTATTTTTTGCGTTTCGTTAGCGTTTTCGGAGCGGTTTCTTTGCGGTTTCGGTGCGTTTTCGTCGTAGTTGTCGCGCGGTGTTTATCTGCATCGGAAAAAAAACAAAACAAACAACGAATATCTAACGGAATTTCATTGGTAAGCGTACTGGCACTGTTTACATTTTTTGGTTTTGTAGTGATTTTGAGAAATATGTCCAATGACTGGAATTCAAGGGCACCCACATTTTCGACTCTAACATTTGCATATCTTACTAGTCATTCCGACAAAAATTCTTAAAATCAGAGAATTTTTCGAGTCGCATATATTTGAAGGTGATAAATTTAATGTTCGCGATATTAGATATGAGTAGTCTCAGTCCACCATGCAGTTGCGAGTACCCAGATGAAGTTTTGTGCAGGTGCCATCCTCCCATAACTCAATCAGACCACGTACCGCATTCATCACTCAGCTTTGGAGTGTAAAGGAGTGCCTTTTGTTTACAGATCGTTCAGATCGATATTTAGCATTGCAAATTTGCCTACCCGCAAGGCGAGATGCTCAAACCTATGTCGAATGCTCGTCTCTTTCCATGTTGGCCATTAACCGTTATCACATCTCAGCTTTAATAGATCCAAATGTGTATTTTACAAGGCTGAATGCCCCATCCCATCCATGGGGCAGTTGCAATTGCAGTTTCAGTTGCAGTTGCAGCTATTTTGCCATACAAAACATTCGTAATCAGGTCCAATTAATCTCAAGACTCGCTCCATCGCTTGGACGTTCCTTCGTTCGTTCGCTCAAGACTCCATCCAGTTTGCCATTGCTTGATGGCTGTACTCGTAGTTGCTGTTAAAAATAATTTCTGTTGACACAAAGATTGAATGCCTCATGTGGAAACGAGAGAAAGACAGAGTGTGAGAGAGAGGAGGAGAGGGGGAGAACAAGACTAGAACCCGCGACCAAAAGAAGACAAACAACAGTCGACTCCACGCGGGATCTGCGATCTGCGATAATTTATGCCTTCGATCACATGAAGACATGAAAAATGTCGCCACAAGTTGCCAGAGCAATGATGACGACTACGATCCCCGATCTCCCATCCCCATCGCCACCGAGCCGAGCCGAACAAAACCGATGCGAGATCCGATTCGAGGCGATCGACGGCATGGCCATAGTCGTCGGGCACTCTTCGCCAAATGCAGCCAGACCAGCCGAGGCACGGTACGAATGGCAATGGGGAACAGAACTGGATTGGATTGGATACCATCCAATGGTATGGTATGGTTGTTTGCCTGCTTTGGGAATCGGGCATAAATTAAGTTGACAAGCGCCCGAGATGCGGTGGCCCGACCTCTGAGGGTGTCTGTAGTTCGCATAGTGCCCCGCCCTCTCCGGACTGCTCCTTGGGCTCTGCTGCGTCTCCCCAAAAACGAGCAGCGTCACTTTAATGTGCGGACATAATTTTCCTGTCGCATTCAATATGAGCAGCTCTGTTCGGAGCTGGGATATGGCCATCACAACATACAAAACGCACAAAAAACACAAAAAACGAACGCAAAACATAAAAAAGGTGCACGTGGATTGCATCACTGATGCGGCGTAGAGTGTTGCACTGTGGTGACGATGCTGATGCTGATGCACTGATGCCTGATGCCGTCGATAATGGGCATGGCAATGTGCACACGTTTTCCGAGTGCGTGCAGATAATTTTATGTGGGTCTAAGGGTGAGTGATATGGCAGCGATTTGGTTGCCAGAGCCCATGGACACGGCATCGGCAGAAGAGCCTCCGAACGGGGGGAGCCCCAGTGGAAGAACGGAGAACCGAGAACCTTTTAAGGGAGACTGGGTGTATTCCGATACATAATGATTTGATTTGTTGGTATCTCAGAGAGTGGATGGAAGGATATGGCTAGGTTGGTAATGAGGAACTCCCTAAAAGGAAGGAGTGCAGAGAAGTCGTGTTTGTATATTTACATAAACTAAGCAGAAAACAGCTAAAAGCGTTTCAAGACATGGAATGCATTAATCAATCGAAGAAGTAGTATAATATAGTATATATAACCACTAATGATCCAGTATTCGAGCAACAACTTGTTGAATGGAACATAATGAATTTCCATATTCGCTTTGCTTTACTGAACGAGGATGAGGATGCGGATGACGACGACGACCCAAGCGTCCCCTTGAAGTCCCTGGTATTTGATCCCCCTCGTTGTCCTCGCGGCCTGAGCTTAAAAGGTTAGTTAATGAAGTCATTTTTAAGTTGCTGCTTCCGTTTAATTGTGAGTCGTCGCTGTCTAACCTTCCTCTTCCGCTGGCCTGGTCTCCTCCGTGGCTCCTCCTGTCCTCCTCCTGTCTGTGCGACCCACGTCGCATGCCAATTGCTGATGAGCTTTTAATAATGTGTTTTTTTTTGCCATCGTATTTCTATCCGTCTTTCGCTGTCTCTTGTGCCGCACTTGCCGCATAATTCGATTATGGTACGGCGGCTTCCAAGCAGCGCTGCTCAATGCGGCACATCCGTGCCACAAACGTTGCTCCGTTGCAATTTAATTAAGTGAAGTGCAAGTTGATGGAGGTGCTGGGCTGGAGCTGGGGCTGGGGCTGCGGCTGCGGCAGACGTCGGGCAGACGTGGTGGCAGTTGCAAAAAGGCCGCCGATCAGGCGCGATTATCGGCAATTCTTGTACACCCACACCCACACGCACACGCCGCCAATGAGACGTGGGATGAGGCCGACGCTGACTCTGACGCCTTCACCACTTCTCCGACACGTGCGGCATTTTGTGTTTGATGGGAACTCGGATGGAGAAGCGGAGACTGGGGGTCAGGGACAATGGGGAGAGGTAGAGCCTTATTTGGCAGCAGGTTGCCGACACGCCCACGTAATTATCGCTATCGACTCGACTCCGTTTGTTGCACGCGTCTGACTCGCGGGCTCTGCCGCACACTCAGTGTTTTCCTGCGGGCTGGCCTTTTCCCTGCAGCTTCCCTGGCATTTTGCGAATCCCCCAGAGCTCAGCAGACCCCCTCGCATGAGGGGACTCCTTCTTTGTATACCCTTCCCAGGCGTACAGCGCAATTTTAAGCCACTACTTTAAAAGCATACTTTTACTATAGTGGTCCAGCCACTATGTACTATAGTTTGAGCTGCGAAGATTCTTTGACAGATCCACCAAGACAAAGAGATCGATCTAAACATATGCGAGGAGTTAAGGAGGAAGCTTAGCATAGACTCATTTGGTCATAGGTGGATGAGTCAAAGGATGCTCTGCATTGAAGTTTGCTTTATGTGAAACTGCCAAAGGGGCAAACAGTCCTAGAAAAAGAGGTAGGGAGAAGGTGGTCTTGGTTTTAAGGATAATTCAAGGTTCTAAAGCAATAAACTATAACTTTCAGTTGAGTCGAATGAAAAGAAAGCAGGGAGCGGTGCTTGTGCTTTTGCTTTGCTTTGCGGCCCGAAGCTAGACTTTCTCTCTCTTGTGTTTTACTGCACTTTCTGCAGCCCCGCTCCACGGCCACCTAGAGATTGGATGACATTCCGGTTTGGTTTCGGTTTTCTGTTGCACTTTTATTTAATTGAAATTTTTGTTTACCGCCCGCTCTAATTGGATTATCTGTGAGTGCAGGACACTACCCCTCCCCACCCCCATCCGCACCACATTCCCATCCGAGAGTGTTTCAGGCTAATGGAGTTGTGATGTTTTTACTTAGAGACAGTCAACTCAATTATGCACATTAGCCATGAAGGGGCGATGTATGGCATATGATCCCAGAGAAAGATAGAGAGATGGAGAGATGGAGAGATAGAGAGTTACTGGGCGGGATTAAGACCGAGTGAAACGGACTCGAACAGTAAGCAAACTGAAATTTGGTATTTTACCAGCTCAATTCATAAGCGAAGACCGAGTTTGCATAAATTTGATTTCTACTCTGCCCGACTTTCCCTCTTCCTCCACTCCGACTCCAGCCATAACTCTCGAATGGATTTCATACGCCACCACTAACTCGATTGACTTGACCCCAGACCATTGAACTGTCGACGGCCTTTTTGCCGCCACTTTGCATTCTGGATTGGGCTTGCGACTGGGAGCACGAGCATTCCACTCTCCGGTCTGCTGGTGCCCTATTGACATGCCCATTGCGATTTGTTTTCGACTCACTTGACAGGTAATGGCAGTCGCCCAGTCGCCCAGCGGCTGTGACAATGGCAGAACTCCCGATAGAACCCCTTTCCACGGACCACTCCGACCCTCCTCCTCCTTTAGCTCCTCCCCTGAAACCACTCAACGCTCGTTGGGCTCATTGTCGCCGGGAGAGTCGGCAGAGTCGGCCGTGACAAATTGCTTTAACATTGATTTAAAGACAACACAACAGCTCTGTTCCGAACGGAGCGAATATTTCACACAACTGCCACGAAACGTCATTCCAGACAACGCCCTAATCCCAATCCCAATCCCGGCAGAAAAGTCCCGTCCCGTCCCCGATCCGTGAACCCCCCGCGGCGGATCCATTGAATCGATTTGAATGGACTGAAGGAATAGGAAGGTTGATGGCTATGAGTATGAGTATGAAGAGGCGGAGGGGGAGGTGCAGGGACGACCTTGGTCCCGGTGCGAGGCGAATGAATAAATTGAATGCGTTTTCAATTTTTAATAAAGCAAAAGTGAACGAATGAAACGAAGCCGAATCCGCATCCGCATCCGCATCCAAAGCCAAAGTCGAGGAGGGAATCGAACCCAATGCAAAAGGCATCGAATTACGGATTTCAAAACCGCACGGCCATGAGGAGGACAAGGCTGGCGACGGCGATGGCGGTGGCGACTCGACGACGCTGCCCATTATCCTTGATTTATGTGTATCCTGCTGGTCCATCCATCCGAGCGACGGCGGTGAGGCCGGCCCTCTTTTTGGGCTTCTCCATAAACAATTACGGGGACCGTTTACTTTTTGCACTCACTGTTTGCGCCAGCCAGCTGCGGTTTTTATTACCAGTATTCGCCCGTCCAGGCCAAAGTCAATGCTGGTCCTTTGTGCGGCCGCCCCAAGTCTCCCTGCCCCTGCCCCTGCTCCCGTCCCCGTCCCCCTCCCCGTCTATCTGGCGGGGCTTTTGCATTTTAAAAGCAATTAGCAGCGAATTTTTCGGCTGACGATGTTTTTTCTTTTTATTTTTCTTTCCCATCCCCCAGCGGCTCTCTCTCGTCTGTTGCTACCGCCCTTTTCATGGTGATTTTCAATAATAAAAGGAACACACAAAAATTGTGACTGTTTGTTGTTCTTCCTTCCGTCGAACAAACACAAAAGAAGCAACTGCCCCACGGAGGGTTCGTCGTCTCTCCCGACGACGGGCTACCCAGAGAATCCACGGATTCTTCATCTTGGCCGCGACTCGGACTCCTTCAAGTAGAAAATGAACTTTTTAATTGGACAATGGCCTCTACGATCAAAAAAGATGCGAAAGGGCAAACAAATCTGAGACTGTTGCTTAAGCCAGCCAGAAATGGAGTCGCTATGGAGTCTGCAACTACCGTACTGGACCACATTCATTCCGTAACATCCACAGAAGTGAAGTATACCTCGCGACCGTAGCAACAATGCCGAAGCTGTGGCCTGGCCCAGTTAACCGTGCCCCACAAGTACTCGGATCTGGGGGATTCACTCAAACGTTGTTCACATGTCAATGGATTTCGTTTGACGATTAGTTATGCAACTGAAACGGTAACGCTGCGGTCGGAAAGGGGAAAAAGTGGCAGCGAAATGGCAGGAGCCGTAGATGCGGGCAAGGGCACCGCCGATATAACTAAATTCCATCTGCGGGAACGATTAAAGTGTAACGCCTGTAGGATGGGCCTCCTCCGACCTCTCACACAGTCCCAATCCGCCGATTGAGTGATGCTTTCTCTTTCACATCCGCAACAGCCGTCCGTTTGCTGACCAAACACTCCGCTCCACTCTGTTCCGGGCCGAAACAGGTGGCGCTGTCTCTTCCCACTTTCACGTTCCACATTCACCATCCACGCACACATCCATATCCTTCATGCTGTGCAATGTGACGTCAATCAAATGATTGATCCCCCGCCCCGCCTGCCATCCAATTTGGGGATGTGAGAGTGGGGCAAGGAAGATTTTAATCTCCCCCGCAAGCCGCAAAAGCAAAACAAAAGAAGCGGGAAAGTAGCTGGCGATACGTATTAGCAGGAGGGGGTAGGGCGAATCAGTCAATTAGTAGTCATTTCTGATAAGCAACACTGTCGGAGTTGGGGCGACGGAGAGCATCGAAACGGCACCACAATTTATGGTGGAAATACTTTGGTAAATAGATAATAAATTACATTGTTGGGGGGAGACACATCTCGGCTGGGTCCAGGCCAATTTTTCGGACTTGCCTTCCCTTGGTCGACTCTTCCATCCATCCATCAATCAGCCAGGAAACTATGCAAAGAGACTCGAATAGTTGTTCCCTGGCTGCGGCTTAAGGTCTTGAGGTTGCCGGCATCAATTATGCGCCTGTCTCAATATTTATGAAAATTGATTTCGGGTTTCTTAACCGAACAGAACCCTCAAACGTCAGTGTCAATTAGAGGGAATCATGGAGGCGGACGGAAAGAGCGACGAGATGATGTCAATAAAATGCAGTCTTTGCGCTGCTCGGAGCAACATTTGATTACAGAAAGCAGCTCAACATCTCTGAGCCGCTAAAATTCTCCTTAATTGATGCCTGAGCGGTCTGTAGTTGTCGCTCGTTATGACGGCGGCACAAAGGCTGGGAAAAGGTGTCGACACAAAGGTGGCCCAAATGAAAATGCAATTGCCAACTGCCAACTGTAAGGGAAAATGACAGACACATCCAAAACCGAATCGCATTGAGCCGAAGCGAAGCGAAGCCAGAGCCGGATTCAGAGCTCTTCTTAATCCGTTTTCAAGTCGCGCATTGATGAAAAGGTGCAAAAATCTCCAGCACAATGGACTAGATGAGAAATGAATGAACGAATGGATGAATGAGGGATGGTGAGTGGAGTGGAATAGGGTCCTGGGGGAGCGTCCTGGCCTGGCTGGTTGGAAATTCAATCAATGCGACAGCTTAGAAATGCGTTTGTCATAATTTCAATGAACGATTGCAGAAATATTTCCCATTTCCCAGTGTGAAAAACAGGAGTACTTCCCCGCTTTGTATGGAATTTATTTTATTTGTATTACTTGTCTACTTTCTTTCATTTCATTCGAGGGAAATGAAATGAATTTTTGAAATGCGATTTTCACAGTCTCGAAGGGGGGGAGTGGAGTGGAGCGGAGAGAAGAGGAGTGAAGGGACGTGGAGAGGCCAGGCCAAGACGACGACTCGACCGAAGGTGGAAATCCATGTTGACAGCAATGCGAATTGGTTTGGCCAGTGTTTTTGACACACATTTGAGGTCTTGAGCAGAGTGTTTACTGTCTGGCACAGGCACAGGACACAGACACTCCAGACTCCAGACATCTCTGGCACTCATCGATGGCATCGATGGCATTCTGACAGTTGATAATCCTCCAAATGGATTTCCTCTCTACTACTTGCTTGGGGCTCTGTACGAAAATATTCCCAATAAAGACAGTTCCTAACCATTTTCAGTGCCCAATGTGCACTTTTGCCCAGTGTGTCAGCTCTCGTCCCACTGTACCTTCTGCTCGTTGCGTTGGGTTTGGGTTTGCGGTTGAGGTTGTACGGCTGTACGTGCTGACAGTTTCGCGTCCAAAAAATAGGAAACGAGAAACGTGGCAAGAAAACGCTTATAGATCATTGATTCCTGATAATAAAACTATCAGCAATGACGTACCGCAACTCGAACCCGCAGCAGGCGGCGTATAAAAAACAATAAAAACCCAATAAAAGCGAATGCTCGGGGCTTTTAAGCCCCGCCAAGAAGGAGGCTGAGGCCGCTGTGGATGGATGGAAGGACTAAGAGAATAGAGACAGACACGGCAGAGTGCTAAGCGAGGGGCAGAGCCAGGGCCAGGACCAGGACCAGGACCAGGCCATGACGAAGCTGGCAAAATGACAATAGATTTGATTCTACCAGCAGGGCCAGATAGAGGGGTCTACGGGGACTCCTGATGCCTGCTCCGAGACGGAGACGGCACACAAAAGCAAACAATAAAAGGAGGAGAGAAACGAAAGAAATATAACAAAAATTGAAGACGGCACTGAGGCAGGCAGCAAATAGTTCCACAGACAAAGGAAATAAAAAAATATATAAAAAAGAAATGTCGTTGCAGGAGGGGGAACTGAAGAGGGGCCGGGCAGTCACAATAAGCGCACATTTAAAAGTGTCAAATATCCTTTTTATGCGCTTTGCCCTTCCCCTTCCCCTGCCCCTTCCACGCCCCGTCCTCCTGTGAATGGCAGGCTACCAGCCAGCAACAAAACACTTTATATTCCTGCGAGTTTTTTCCACTTCTTTGTCACGAAGGCGAGCAGAAAATTGTATAGAAATGTTAATGCGATTTGATTTAAAGAATAGACCAGAAGGAATCAAGATGTTGATGAAGAAGCCAAGACCTTCGGCCTGCTGCCTAGCTGAGATCCCCGAGGGCTTGGGACTGGGACTGGGCATGGGATTGGGTCTGGAACTGGGCCTGGGCCTGCGACTGGGCATACATTTCCATATTTTAAAGGTTCTTTATGACTTCATTTCAGTAGCAGGTTCCTGCAAACAATTAAGCGTTAATATTCTAGGGTCCCCGGGATCCGAGTGATCTCGGAGCAGAGCAGAGCAGAGCCGAGGCACAGGCACAGGCACAAGGCCATTGTCCACTGGCAGTGACATTAATTTAATCCTTGAATGCATCTTTGACAGCCCCATCAGCATCAGCATCAGCATAGGGAAACGGGGAGTGGGAGTGTGGCCTGGCCTTAAACCAACAACTCACTCGCTCAGAGGTTTCATTTTGAGTCTGAAAGACCCGGCTCCCATTCGCCTTTCCCCCTGTGTGTGGCATTGTCAAAGGAATTAGTTTTGTGTTTTTGATTTGCGAAGAGAGAGGGCCTTAAGTGAGCAGAGCTCCAGCAGCGGTCTGCTGATTGCTTAAATAAATATGCCACCAGGCGACTCTCAACTCTCGACCCGAGACCCGAGACCAGGACCGGGCGGGACATCGTGCAGCATACAATGCCTTCGGGTCTATGGAGGAAAAGTCTTTTGCATTCCAACCAAGCGAGCACAGATGGAACAGAACACTGTTGTAGGTTGGGGCGAGAGCTGGAGCTGGGACTGGGGCTGGGGCTGGTGCTGGAATGAAGTGTAATTTGAGATTTGCCAGTGACAGTTTTTGGGCACTTTATTAAAATATTTGACTCTGGCCATGAGACCGGTAATCATTGTAAGAAGACGTGTTTGTTGGAGGCCGACAATGGATCCGAGCAACTACTTGGAATAAAAGAGAGAATGGATGACAATGGATGCCAGAGCTGGCGCTGGGGAATGGCAAGGACTGCAACAGTTTTGGGTCAACTTTAAAGATAAAATACGAAGTTCATACTTGAGTAATTCTATACAAATATCACCGTTTGGTAGCCACAAGTATCCAGCCAACCACTTGCTTGTGCAAGTCCCCGACATATCCACCTTCCTGCTCAAAGAGTAGCCTTGAGAACTCTTTACTCTTACCCAAATCCATAACTGGTTGGCCCATCCCATGAGGCAATTAATAATGTCCACAATCTAAATATCTGTTGCCATATCTAGCGAAATCGAGCCAAGAGAGTAATGTTATCATTATCATCCCAAAAACCAGCACCAGCCGAACTGGTTTCCGCGTTGATCGATCGACTAGCTGAAGTTGTTGCACCGACCAACAATCAATTTCACACCAAAATTGCACTCTAATGAGTGGCAACAACCACAAATTAGTTGGGGGAGACGCAGGAGGGGCTGGGGGTCTCGGGAATTCCTGAGAACGAGTTCCAGCTGGAAGTTGTCCACTCCTTGGAGCGGCCAGCTCAGTTATTAATTAATAAACGAAACGCCTAAATTAATTGCAGCCATTTGTTGCACAGTCAGCGGTCTGTCTTGGCTCGGTTCGGTTCGGTTCATAATGATCGATCGATCATAATGGGGCGGAGTCGTAGGGGATTATGCTGCTGTCAGCCTCGCTGCTTCAGGCCTATGGTGACACTCAGCTCACAATGAACTCTGATTGCCCAGAAACGGCTACACGAGCCACACGAAAAGGGAAAACCGTTTCTATCGTTCTTACCCACCCCCACACCCACCCCCACTCTCTGTGAGCCACCGCCAACCCCTCTCCGCATACAATGCCAACTTAATTAAGTTGTCAGTTCGGTGGCATCTTCATAAAATGCTCATTACCGCGCAACCAAAGCAAATCAGATGTCACAATTCAAGGTCCTTTCTTCGGCGGTGGCACTGGTGGTGGGGGATGGTGTTGGCGATGGCGGTGGTGGTGGTTTGGCTGTCACCCTTTGGGCGACGTCCTTGCTGTGTCCTCCTCGGCATCCTTGTTTGCGTTGCCTACTAATTTAAATATAAACAAGTTCTCGCACTCCCCTCCGGATTCCCTGACAGAAATGAGAATGTTGCTCACTTCCTTTCCCTAGATAATTTATGCATATGAATCCACCAAACCGATCCGATACGACCCCTTCGGCATAGGTTTAGCCCCTGACATTCGCCTAATGCAAATTTATTTGGCCGTCGCCACTGTTTCGCCTGGATGCGAGGCGTTAGACGTTAGACGCTAGGCGTTAGCTGACATTTGTCGCTTTTATTCATAGCCATCGGATGGGGTGCGGGTTCGGCCTGGTTTGGGTTTGGGCTGTGCAACTTTGATTTCCGCTCTGGTGGGACGTTCCCTTTCACATATGACTCATTTCGGCCGCGAGGACAGTAGTCGCCGAGGAGGACCTGGTGCCCAGGGGTGGTGGCCGACTCTGACTGGTGCTGTGTGGATAAAGGTGAATTGATTCATTAGGTGCGAGCCATATATGGACACTCCGAAAAGTGGACAGCTGTTGTGGGCTGTTCCTTAAGAGCTCCCTTGGGATGTGTTTCTTTGCTGTGTGATAGTGGGGTTATGTATAGACCCTTTGGGATAAAAGCGAGGCAAAACTGGCTATGAAGTATGGGAAATATTGGGAAAGCACTATCGTGCAGTGTTAGAAGTCACAGTCGTAATTTGATACTTTTATCTATTTTTCATCTAGTTTTCTTCGGCAGATAGCGCTCTCTGTCACTCTGTATCTCCCTCTCTCAGGGTGGAATTTATATGAATTCCAGCCAGAAAAGGCGAGCTGGAAATGTTTTATGGAGTTACTCACCTTAGTCTTTATATTGTCTTTGGCCATGGGATATCAAACAGATTCTTTTGCGAGCGAGTGACTTACATTCACGGCTACTGCTTAGAGTCTCATACTCGTAAGTGGTATTGTTCATCCCCATAGTTTAGCAAAATGTCTTTGACCCACATTTCCTGCCTCCGATTCGCTTCTCCCAACTCGGGGCTGAACTCTTGAACAAACAGCAACCCTTCCGCCGCCAAGAACTTATTTCCAAATTATTGGAGCATCAAAATTGCAATGATTATTGTGTGTATAGAAAATGGCAAAAAAGGGAAGCAAACGAAAGACGAGCCAGGCAAAGTGGAAGTGAGGGAAAGAGAAGCCAGCAAAAAATGCGAAATGCGGTGAAGCCAAGTGAAAGTGCTGGGGAAAATAAAGAAAAATTACCCCACTGGGGCCAGGGGCAGTGGCTGCAGGCGGTGGGTGCAGGGGGTGGGACATGCAAGAAAGCATGTTCACACCTCCGAGGCGGAGAGGGATGGGATGGCAAGCGGAAGGGAGTGGGCGGCAGTGGGAGTGGGAGGACTGCTTACCGAACTCGTGGTGCGAATACAAAGTAAATACAAATAAAAACATAAAAAGCAAATTCGCATTTGCAAATAAATCAGAGGGAAATCAGTCGCTGACAGGGGGAAGTATTTATGGTTCGAGTGGGTGGACGTGGACGCCTCGAGGATTTTCCTCTCACCCTTCATCCTCCCCTCCTTCTCCCTTTTGTCGTGTGTGGGTCTCGGGGGTTCGCCCAAATCGGAGAGCGGAGAACAAATTCGCAGAAATTAAGAAACAAATCGAAAATCAAGCAGCACTCATACACACAAAGAACTAGGGTCGAGAGGCAGGGCGAGGGAAGAGCGAAAATTGAGGAAAGCGGCAAGTGAAAGAAAATTGTATAGAGCTTGTTTGCACAGCCACTGGCACTGGCACTGGCACAGTCACAGCCCCTCCCTCCTCAGAGGCTTCAACCCCCGAACTGGTTTCCAGCCCTGGCTCTTCGCTTGTTGGCTGATTTGGGTGCATTTTTATGGCACATTTTCAAATAAATTTGCGAGAGATTAATTTGGTCCGTTTGGCAGCGTGTAAATACAATTTTCATGAACTTTTGTCGTGGGTGCTTTCGGGTAGTTTTCGCTCCAGTTGGGCAGCCCGCCCCAGTCCCAGTCCCTGCCAGGAGGAGGCGGGCGGAGGGGGCTATGCTAGATTTGGCAATGTGTTAAATGTTCTTGAAATTCGTGAGCCGGATCCTTGGGGTCGCCGCACGCTGCTTGGCTTTTCAAGAGTGCCAATCACGGGAATGGGGCTGGGAATGGGCAGGAGGTTGGAGTTGCTTAATTAAGGCGTCAAGGCTGGTGTTGGAGTGGCCATAAAGAGGCTGCATTTACCATTCACTGCTAATTCTGATGGCAAGTGGCTGAGGTCGGCCTGAGGTCGAATAAGCTTGGAATAATTTGATATTTAACTTGTCGACGGAACTTTGCTGCAATTTCGAATGCAGTTAAGCTTTTGCAGGAGGAGGAGATTTGTATCTATGCTTCACAAAAGATAATATAATCGTACGTGATAGGTGAAGCATTGCTCTTCTGGGGACACTCTTAAGTATTGACATTCTAATAGTCAGTTTTCTTTGATTCGAGGTTATTCAGTCGTTGGCTCAACGAGCCATGGCTCATTGCTTATTCCGATTATATTTCATAGAGTCTTCTATGCCATGTGCGAATGCCCATCATAGACCGCCTATCATAGAGCGAAACAGCCCCCACTTCCAACCGATCTCCCACCCCCTGCGCCGCCTGGTTCATTATCTTTTAATGCGGCAATGTATTCAGACAAACAAATTCGAAATTCACGCAAAAATAATGCGTCAAAATTATGAATTCAACATTTGCCAAATCAATGAAAATTAATTTCATGAGCAACAAACAGCAGCGCGGAGGAGTGCAAACACAATCGAGCGGTTCGAAGGGGGAGGGATGGGGTGGGTGGTGCTTGGGTTGGGTGCCTGAGTGATGGGCCTTTTGGTCTGAAATGAAATTACATTTTCATTATTTCGATTCGAAATCGGAATGGGTATCGGATACCGGACTGGTCTTGGTCTGTGCTCCGTTCGCTTGACGATAAAACGAGGGCGGGCTCCGTGAGCACGTTCGGGGAACAATTATAAATGCGCATCAATTTATGCAGCTTTAGTTGCTGGCGCTAGCAGATTCAATGGATGCACAGATTCAATGGGAGATACATTCATACATTTGTTTGTGTGTGTGTACATCAAAGTGAGGTAAATAAACCGAGGAAAGCCAATGAATTTTCATGCAAATCAAATGAGTTTTAAACTTTTGCCGCAGCCATAGCCATAGCTATGGAACTATGCAAAACAGGCTGAGGCTGGCAAACAAATAATCAGGCAAACAAACTGTCGCCCCCCACCCCCCCATCCCTCTGCCGTTCCGTTGTCAGATCGGCAAACAAACAGACCAACAAACAACCAAATCTGAAAACAAATAAACGGTCACATTTACAACTACATTCTCGCGGCATCGCCCTGGCAGACACCCTGGTAGGTGGCACAGTGGTACACAGTGTCCTCCCTGTTTTGTTGCACTTTGCGCATAATTATTTTTGCATATTTTACGGCCTGCCCTGCCCTGCCCTCTCCCCAGCATCCGCCCACAGCCCCACAGCGCCCCTCAGCTGGACCCCACCCGGAGCGTGCCCAGCAAATTACGGGGAACACGAGCATTGAAAGATAAAAATTGAGTTTGAATTATGGCAATAAATAAGCAGGACAAGGGCAGCAGCGGCAGCAGCACCAGAGTACAGTGCAGACTCCGAAGAGGAGGCAGTCGGGGACAGTCGAGAAAATGGCGCCGCTTGCCTCATTGCTTACAGTTCAGATCAGAGGCGTAGCCAAGTGCGAGTGGGACGGCTACCAAGTCATCTAATTTGCCTTTTCTAATGGTACTTACACCGCCTTTTTGGCCCCACCACGCCGCTCCTCTTGAATCTAAACTATGTCAATTTCTGCATGCGGCTGGTAAGGGGAGCTGCATGCCATGGAGACATTGATGCTCTTTATTTGAGCAGCGCCGTTGGTGGTCGCCATTGATATAAATTGCTAGGGCTGACCACGATCTGGGTGGGAGCTGTACAGATCATAAGATATAGGGTCAAACTATAGCCTAAATAACAATCATGATTGCTGTACGTTTGCTGGGAAGAGAAGGCACTTAGGATTGCCAAAAAAGTCAGGCCAGAGCAGAACTAAGCTGCGAAGGTAGAACTTCCATTGACTCCAGATGCATGTACATTTAATGCACTTCCTCCGACTTTGCAGGGAATTCGCATCTGCATATATGCACATGTGTATGCAAATCATGTGGGGGCACAGCAGAGTGCCAGGAAAGTTGAACCTTCAGTTTTTGTGTTTACCTTATTGAACTGGCGGAGATTTATGAGTACTCGTACCCGTACCCGTGCTCTTGCTCGGAGTCGGAGTCGCACTTGCAGCTACTCAATTTCTGGGCAAAACCAATGGCTTAAACGAAATGGAAATTTATGTGTGAGGCAAGGAAGTGGCACAGGACTCCATCCAGCGTAACCGAAGCCACTTTCACCGCGTAACCGTAAACCGTAAAGTTTTTGCGCCGTAAAATCCCAAAAACCAACAACAACCCACTGAAAAATATAAATTTATAAGCCGCCAAGGCAACAAAATGAAATAAAGCGCTGCCGAATGGCGGTGGAGGAGACACGAACGGGATTCTGGCCAGGTGGTGTGCCTCTTGCCATTTGCATTTGCATTTCATCCGACGATGACGACGACGTGCTGTTGCCTCTACAAAATGGCGTTTGCGGCGCGCCAACAAAATGGTGGAGGCGTCAACGGAAGTTGCTTTTCGCAACACACAGACCCCAGCACAGACCAGACACAGGAACGGCAAGTAAATTGCAAGTTATTTGAGCAAAAATAGCGCCAGAACAGAGCCAGAACCAGCGTTCCAGCGTTGCACCTTCTGAGACCGACCGCTGGGAAGACATCCTTGCAGGAGTCGTAACCGTGAATGCTATGCCGAATAAACGTGAACTGCATTCGCCACACTCGCAGACACAGACACAGATACGAGTGCTTGGATACGTACAAGACTGTAGCGAGTCCTGCTCCTGCTCCTGCGGCGCTGCAGTGCTAAATTTATGGCAACATTTATATGTCGTGTCGCGTGCGCGGTAAATACCGGAAATGCCGGAAAGAAGTGCATAATAAATGACGTTATTAACCCACATGCACACTCGCACACATTTCAGCGGGAAACGGGACACTAGAGAGTGTGTGGCAGAAGACATGGGAGGACAGCCGGACGGACAGACAATTGGACAGAACAAAGCCCCCATATAAATAGCTAGAGAGAGGGAGGCAGGGGAGGGCTTAGAGGGTGCTCGGAAAATGTGGCGCACTTATCGATGCTTGATGCACGGAAATTCCAGTTTTAATAGCACTATGGACCACTTGTGATCCAAAAATTATTTACTTGTAGATTGATGATCGCTCCTTCGAGTATGTCGCATCTTGGCGTCGCACAGTGGGACTTTCGTGCAATCAAGCTGGCAAGAACTAAAGCTTTTGAACGAATTTTAATATTTAAAAAATAAAGATAATATTTTTGTTTATTATTTTTTTGTTTATCGCTCTATTAGTTTTGGGCGGTGGGAGCACGAGTGAAGTGAGTGGGTGGGTGCCCTGCCCCCTGGCATTTAATAAATGGAAATCAAATATTTGAATATTAATGTCAATATGTAATTGAAGCCACTTCAGGTTTAATATTTTCACTTCCGGCTGCCAATTAGTGGCATAATTATTTCAATCTTCTCTGGGTGTAGCATTAAGTTTCAAGGACACCTGTAAACCAATTGGAGTTGCTAATGCTGATCCATGTAAAGGATAGCAAGCATTCTCGTAGTACAATTTTCACTTGTCGAGCGATATGTAAATCCCTTTGCTAAATATTCTGCTCCTACAGTGCCGCTTATCGATCTTTCGCCTATCTTTTCACTACTCATCCAGGTCGTACGCGAAATTTACTTTCCGGGCACATCCACAGCCAAGCCGAGAAGTTCTAGCACTTTGCCAAACTGCGGCGCATCCGCTGGTGGGATGCCCGCAGCGCCGCCAGCTTTAATTAAATTTTTCGAACTTCCGTTAGGGGCTCGTGTGAAAATTGCTTGGACCGTTACGCCTTCGTAACGCCCTTGTAGCGCCTCCTCCTGGCGGTGTCTCCTCTCTGTGTGGTGCCTTTCACTTTTCATTATTCCCAGAGCCGGCTCTTTGACGGCTTTCTCTCTTCCACTTCCACTCCCACTTCTCCTTCCTCTGCTCTTCTCTTTTACTCTTCCATACTGTTCTTCTCTCCTTTGGGAGTGGCTTTTACTTGTTGGCTTTCCTCGAAATTTTCCTCGAGTGGCGCATAATGAGCGCCACGCGGCGTATGATTAATATTTTTATCGTCTTTAATTCCCGCTGCATTATGATTACATATTACACATTATAAAGGGCCGGGAATCGCTTTAAAATGCAAATCACGTGCCAGACCCAGCAGCACGCAGCACATATGTCTGACATCCCCCTCTCATCTCCCCCTCCCTCTCTCTCTCTCTCTCTCTAGACCAATTTCCAGCCAGATTCCCCATCTCCCTCCCGCAGCTACCGCTGACATCGTCTATTTACTCTTGGCCGAAATACGAGCGCAGCTGCCAAATACATTTCAATATTTGCGTTATAGCTAGGCCCCCTGCCCCCTCCTCTGCTCTGCTGTGGTCCGGTCTGGTTCAATATGTATGTGTATCTAGGAGGCGAGTGAGAGTAGGTCCTGGCCGATGCCGATGCCGATGCTTTCGTCCTGTCTGCGTGTAAAATGTGCAAATTACCTAAAAGAACCGCAGACGAACACAACGAGACCACAAAACAAATTTAAATAGACATATTTTTTCGCCGCCCAGCTCCTCCCTCCCCACCCCCCCATTTATCTTTCTCCTGTGTGCCGGCTCCCTCCCATCCACCAATATTTCCTTGCTGTTTTTATGATTTTTCAGATGTTGTTTTGCGTGTACGATATCCTGGCGCAAAATGTTGGCTGCAGCTGCAAATTGGTGTGGTTTTTCAAGGGTCACCACTGGACGAAGGGCGGAGGAGGGAGGACGAAGGCTGGTGGCATTTTATTTGTATTTTTAGCGCTAAAACAAATTGAGGTTCGGCTCCTAAACGAGTCCTGCACAGCCTCCTCTCATGCATCTCCACAGCCCTCATGGCCATTCATTGTTATGTTTATTGGCGGTGTTTCCTACAGCTTTATGTGGCATGTACACGGCATGGCATGGGGATAGTGCCAATAGAGTAGATCGGCGGGAATATACATATATTCTAATTGGATGAGGAAGAACGATAGACATGCAACGATATGAGGATAGCTATTGTTGTTTGAACACTCGAAGCAATGTTAGGACTGAATTATATGTAGCATAGTCTGCAGCAACCTATGTACATAATTCGTTGATCCTTTTTAGGAAACTAAATTTAAGATTTCCCTCCATCCTCCGTCCTCCATCCTCCGTCCTCCATCCTCCACCCTCTGGTCTGCATTTGCAAGAGTAATACAAAATAACAGAGTAAAAAGTGCTGCAACAAGAGGCAGAGCCCAATTGTTTTTTGTGTGTTCCACTTGTAGTTATTGTTTGGTTATTTAAGAGCGGTTCAGCCTTGTCTGGCCACATGCACATGGATCGCAGCCACATGCAGCTATGCACTGATAACAGCCATCCAGTGACCATCTAGCCGAACGGCTATCCAGCCATCCGAACATGGATAACAATTTCGGTCGATGCATGCACGAGTATCGCCATCTGATGGAGCTTTGTTTGTGTTTCTTTTTTGGTTTGTTGATTACTAAGCCATGGGAAATTGTTTTGAGTTTTAAATAGAATAAACGTTGACGTATAAATTGTGTAAATGTTCAGTCAACAATGAAATCGGCACCAGCCAGACAGGCAGACAGACAGACAGACAGACAGAGAGGCAGAGAGGCTGACAGGCCAGGGAGGTAGGGTTTCATTTAACAAAGTGTGGCTTAAAATTATTGCATGAGTGCACCGGCCAACAAGTTTTGGCTCGGGATAGAGCTTGGGAGTGGGGTAGAGGATCTCTATCGATGCTCGGTTCTCCTGTCTCCGTTCTTGCTGAAGCGAACGCCTGTCCCGCGTCCCGTCCCAGGACGGCGTTCTGCAGAAGCACATTGAAAACTTTTACTTTTCATCAAAAACTCTGCTCAATATGCACTTAGCCACAAGCCCCAACCAACTTTGACCAGAAACTCTGAACAGTTGGAACCGAAACTATGCATACATACAAATATATATACATATACTTCCCACTCTAACTTTACATATTTATTTAAGCCACTCTGTGACATTTATGACGCAGACATGGCCGAATCTGTGTCAGGGATGGCTCTGGGCTTCGGGAGTGGCGCTCTGGTCGGGGCTCTGGTCCGGGTCCTGCTACTGGTAGTGGTACAGGTCCAGACTCCAGTTGGTCATCATAAATTTATGCACTTTGTGCCGCAGCCCTGCAGTGACCGAAATTACAATTATGACAACCGCAAAAAGGTTTCTGGCGCACCAACAAAAAGAGGCCCGGTCTCTCGCCGAGACCACTGAGGCTGGTCCATAAAATGTTTAACATGATTAAACCAGCCAGGAAGCCCGTCTGCAGACTAGAACAAAGAAGAGTGGCGGAGCATTCTTAAATATTTAACAACTTGATGAACCTTCAGGAGTCAGCGAAGCGTGGCTTAGACGCGGATGGATTGCAGGCAAATTCCAGGCGATAGCAGAGTCAGAGGAAGAGTCATTCCATGAATTCCTATAAAAATGCCACACACACACGCCCTCAGAAACGGAATCCGGCATAATTGCGAGCCTCGGAGGTGGGCCAGGGCGAATCCAGACCAAGTCCCACCCGCCCAGACAGCGATAGTGACAATTAACCGTGGCTAACTCTGCTGCGGCATTCGCCGGTTCGAGTATCTCTGCCGGCTGTGCCCGACACCCGGGCGTATCTGCTGTCAACTGCTGTCGATGGTAATTTGAAACGTGAAACCGCAAAATCCAATTCCCAGACAGAGTTCTTTGTTTCTGTTTTCCTCGTTGTTTTTTTTATTCGCCAGCTCCTCCACTCATGTGTAGTCTGGGAGTCGTCTCCGCTGCCGCCTGTTCCTCCTCCAAGTGCACGAGAGGCGAGGGCGGGGCTGGGAGACTTTAGGTTGTTTTCCACACTTCATTGATTCGCCGAGTTGCTTACAAGTGCATTTAGACAATCAATTAATCGACTGCATTGGTCCCAGGGCACGGCTGGGACGAGGAGGAGGAGCAGGAGGAGAAGCTTAGCTCCGAGAGTGTCCGACTTGATTTATGATATCGGGTTTCCGGCTAACATGGTCTGCACATTTTTGAAGTGCTTGTTTTGCTTGTAATGTCCTCAAATTGGTTTTGGGAAGCCTCACAATTGAGTGCCCGGAAATCCAAGCTCATCAGGGAGCGCTCTGTTTCCCCTCAAATTCGAATTTGACAAGCGATTATAGTTATAGTCTTATTACTGTTGGTTCTGTGATCCTGCTTGCACATGGATTATCCATGAGCTAATTGGTGCCTTCTTAAAGTTTTAAAGTTCTGAAGGAAAGCTTGTGTATGAGTGTATCGTTATGCATAAGGAATCAGCGGATGAAGTAGGTTGAGGATTGGGATGGTAAGGCCCTTCGATGAATCCCATTTATGAGCAGCGGGTGTTGTTAGTTGGTTTCATGGCTTCATAATGCTTTGTTTGATTAATTCTCTTTGCAATCACCATCAGAACGGTAACAGAAACCAATCTCATTCGTAAATCACTTTTATGGCATGCATAAAATCTGCCAGTCTCGCACCGTTTCCATTTGCAGGGCGCCCGACAGTGCCACGACAGTGCCACTCGGCGGAGACCGCAACACCCCTAATACATTAAATGCAACATTTATTACTTCATCTGGCAAAGAGCTCATGCAACAACAATTGCAAATTACACCTGCTGCTGGTGCTCAAAGGGCGGCGGCGGAGAAGGGGAAAAACTTTTCATTTTATGGGGCTTGTGTCAATGCAACTGGTGGCTCAGGTGTGAGCACCACCTGGCAGCCCGGTGGCAGCCCGGCCGGGCACAGCACCATAAAAGTTCAGGACGTTGAATTTCACAGCGCTAGCGGTTCACCCCAGTGTCGGAGCAGCAGCGTGGTCCTCCTCCTCGGTGTAGTAGAGCAGAGTGGCGTCGCGTTGCCATTGAGACCACAGAAACCATTTTTGCATCTGGGAGCACATTTCAGGGGCCCATTGTATTGGCATTGTTGCTTTCTCTGCTGCTGCCTCGGCATATTTACCTTTTGGCTGGTCATGGATGGGTACGAGCATGGTCATGAGCATGAGCATGAGCAGGGGGAGGGGGGCGGAACCCCATCTCCCCTTTTTTCACAACTTTTTTCTGTGCCTTGAACAAATTTGCAGCAAGCGAGAAACTTTGCACAATTCACTTAACTTTTCGGGGCAGCCACCGCAAGTTTCGCTCGGAAAAGTCGGCACGGGACTCCTCCGCAGTTCTCGGTCTCTTTTCGTTCCATTTATTCAGCAGAGATAGCAGCAGCAGCAGCAACTCCCCCTCCAGCACTACAATAGATCATTTTTATACCCGTTAAGAGCTCAAAACAGGGGAATGCTGGGTGTCTGCAGCTGCCTGGCCCTCAATGCCATCAAGTAAAAAGTGTCCATGGTATGTGGATCCATTTGACCCCTGGGTATCTTCTGGTCGGTACCAACTGCTATACCAATTCTGCTTGTCGGCTGGTGGAAAAGCAGCCGAATAAAGTTAAGAAAAGTGGGAACGAGGCGGACAACGAAGCAGCCTGCAAATATTTTCAACTCGAATGCATTTAGTCCAAAACTCACTCAAATTATTTGTCAGTTGGGCTTTAACCTCTCACATTCCGTATCCGAATTAAACGTAGTAGTAGGAAGTAGGAATTTGATTAGTCCCCATGACTTGTCTTCCCAATCGAAATGAATGGACAAAAAATTATTTCTCTCCTGAAAGCAAGTTGTGAGATTCAGAAGCATTGCTTATCATCAGTTTTTTATATTAAGATTTTGATTCGTTTCTATTTTAGGATTAATCTATATGGAGATATACACACAGAATATGTCCCTCGGGGGTATTATTCGGGGAACTGAGAGAAGCAAAGTGTTTTAAGAGCCATGGGGTAGTCATCATTGGGCTGCAGCTTCTGGCAATTGAAAATGTTGACAATGTGGCTTCTCATTCTCTCATTTGCTCTGCTTTTTGGGCGTAAAATTCATTGCGAAGAAAAGGAAAAAACGAGAATTATTATTAATGCATTTCCCACTTGTGCCCCTCCCCAGGCAAGAGTGCGGCACATTATTTCAATTAAACTCATCAGCGACGTCGCAATTAACAAAGCGACGCGTCGGCTGCACTTGACTCCGCTCCGCTCTGCTCTGGACTGAAGTCCGACCCGGAGTCAGAGTCGGAGTCGGTGCGGGTGTGGGTCCATCTACTTATAAGGAAATGTGTACACATAAATATGATGTGTGGTCGCTCTAATAATGCTGGCGGCACTTCGCTAAGTGCACTCGAATGCGTTGAACCCGCCCCAGGGAGAGAATGAGAGAAAGTTTCGTCTATTTGGAAGTCGCTTATCAGCGAAGCTAAAAATAATTTCCCCACAAGCTGGCTGGGATCCCCCAAAGACTCATGAAGAAGCGGCTCAGCCGACGATTTATGGCAGTCAAAAGATCAACCCGAATATTCAGAACATTCGAGTGTGCATGCGGAAATATACTCGCACTGCTCGGACTGCTGCCCAAAGGGGCAGGAACCCTTTACTATCGCTGCGTGTTGCATGGTGGCTTCTAGACAGGATGTTCAAGACATATGCATGGGGCTACGGCCAGGGAAGCGGAAAACGCTGGCAAAGCTGAGCCGGAACTCAGCGGGTTCCGGTCGCATAAGATTAGTCCGTAAAATATTGTATATTTTGCATGCCCCACAGAAGCACGAGTCGCCCTGAGTGCCAAATCCGAAAATGCACTTCAAAGGTTCAGCGATACAGTGAAGATTCCTCCATTGCATGTGGATAGTAGAATTAGAAAGTAGATAATATTAGTTATAGTCGGAATTATAGTCATGAAGCTATTCTATAGTACTCTTCTGTAGAGCTAAAGCTGAAAGGGAAAAGTAAACTTAAAGTCTGGCCATAGCTCAGGATTTATGTTAATCTTGAAAATATTAGATCGTTAATGGAGCATCGCATTTAGACGACATGGAGGAGGACCTGCACTGGCCGCCACTGCACAGTCGCGCTTAAAGAATCCTCCCTGTGGCAATCCTTTTGTATCTGGCAGCGACAACCATGGCGGGGCGACAATACAGTCAACAATTACGAATATGAATTTTTGAAAGCGACAGCAGCAGCGCGACTTTCATCTCTCTACGGACACTCGGCCCCCAGCTCCCCGGTGGAGGCTCCAGGCAGAGAAACAGGGGGAGAGAAACAGGGAAAGCATGTGGATGGCCAGCACAGCTGCTACTTCGGACCATCTCTCTCTCTCTCTGTTTATCTCCCTCTTCTGGCCCGACGCCACTGCTGTAGCCATAGCCATTGCCATTGCCACTGCGACTTCCGTTTCCGTGCAGTTTCCGGACACTTTTTTCCTGTGCCGGGCAACAGCTGCGTTGACTTTGAAGTGGGGCTCCGCAAGGGGATACGAGAACTAACAAAACTGCAGCTCCGGAGACCCCTTGACCAATGTCAATTGAGTGAAATTTACACAGAGACCGACTCCGACACCGACACCAACACCGACACACGACCGAAAAGAGAACGAAAAACGCTGCAAATTCTTTGTCATTCGGCGATGGCGACGATGGCCCCTGCTCCTGTTCTGGCTGGAAATTTATGGCAAGAATACGGACGGCCTACATTCCCTCGCCTAGCCTACGGCCGCATAAAATGTGGCACATTCCCAGACGACCAGCGAAAAGGGATATGTACGTATGATTTTGCGAGTATGCACAATAGAGAGGGAGGTGTGGAGGAGAGGCATGTGGCTACCGGCGGCAACCTACTTCCGGTTTTCGGCCGCCATTTTGTTGCTGACTCGAATTTAAACAATAAATTTTGTAATTAAATTGGCGAAAAAACAGAATGATATGCCCAGCGGCCAATGCACGCGGAAGGGTGGGATGGCACGAACGGGGGATGGGGGATGGATGGGGGATGGATGGTCAGAAAAGCCGAAAGTTAATTGAAACGTTGTGTAAATAAATATTTAATCTTTATTATGCAATAAATTTAAATACATTTATTGCGCTTCACACGCTGCCACACGAGCGGAGCGGCGCGGCACGGAGTGGGGCGGTGCGAATGCGGTGCGAGTGCTTTTACTCGCGCATTATGCGTGCGTATGGGACCCGTGACTCTTATTTATATTTACATTAAATAATTAATAATTACATCAACTCTTATGTAATTGCTTATTACGGCCAGGCCAGGCCATGCCAGCCCATACCATGCCATTTGAGTGTCGCAAATAATGAGCAAATAATGAGCAGGGGGCAAGTGGAATCAGCGCCCGAGATGGAGGCGATTAAGCACTCGGCACATGACACCCAGCCACCTGATCGATCTCAACATACTCGTACTATCTCGTATATCTCTCTTGTTGTGTGGCTAACCAAGTCTTGGGTTTGGTTTAGTACAGTACTCCTAAAAGGTTAATGGATAGAATATATACCCAACTTCAGTTTCTTGCTATGCAGATAGAAGGAATGCAGATAGATAGCTAGATAGAATATACACAAACTGTTCCATGGAGTTCGTCGTAAGCTGTCTGACCTAATTAATCATTTGTAAAATTCCCCAGGGGTCGAGTAATTTCCAGCAGTTCAAGCATCTCTGAGGCAGTTCAAGTGTTGACTGGGGCATTTATAAGCTTGCCTTCTTGCTGCTCTTGCTCGAAACTAATCGTATGGGATTCTTTTCGTCGGAAACGAAACCTCTCCACATGCTGCGTATGACGTTCGCCAGTTCCTCAGACTCAGGCAGTTCCTTTGACTCGCTGGAGAGTGGCGCCACTTGAGTGTTTAATATGCAGCGGCTGCAGCTGGGGCCGAGCTCCAGAGTTTTTGCTTCGCGTTGCGCGTTGTTGGCTGTCAGAGATGTCGGGACGTGGCATCCCCATCATTCCCATCACCATACCATGATGATCATCATCGTCGTCGTCGTCGTCGTTACTTTGAGCTGCCTTTTGAGTGTCAGGAGCGCGTGTCAAAGCGCAAACAAAGCATGTCCAAGTCGCGGCCTAGCCAGGCTCCAGGCTCCAGGCCCCAAACGCCACCCGATAAATGCAAATGTAGTTCCAGGGATGGGATGGAAAAAACAGTGGAAAACGGTGGAGAGCAGTGGAGGGCGGGGCGAACTTATCAGACATGCAGCCATCCAGTCCGTTATCCGTAATCCTTTGATGCCTCTGCAGGCTGAAGCACTTGACATAATTCCAGAGTGTTTGCCGCTTTAATGCGTTATGTTAATTAGTTTGTGGATTGTTGCCGTTGCTGCACTCAAGTGTCATCCACACACCCACACAGCAGCACCAGGAGCAGACACAGATACCAGCAACACCCGTTAATGGGTCAATAGTTTCTGATAACCAACAGGCAGGCAGGCAGGCGGGCAGGCAGGCGGGCAGGCACGGCTGCCAAGAGTTCTTTGCATAATTCATGGCTGCCTAAAACGAACGAGCCGGAGCACAGCTGAGAGCTCAACTGGGCTGAGACCTAACCCAGAACCCAGAATCCTAAACCCGAGAACAAAAAGTTTCTGTTTTTGGCCAAAAGTCATTTCAGTGGAAATTTGATTTCACGCGACGCAGCAGCAGCAGAAGTGGCAGCAACAGCAGTCAATGGCAGTTGGCAGCAACAATGAAACAGCAAACAGCAACCAGAATAGGGATGCAGGTCGCAGGACGAGATTCCGGAATGGAAATGGAACCAACCAGAATGTCGGGGCCATAAAAACGTATTAAGCATATTATCTAGGCAGGCACAGACGCCTGCCAGACGACGGTGAGGCAAGCCGGTGAGGGCTTGGCTTTGGCAGTTTTTGACATCACCCAAAACGAAAACACAAACAAGCTCGAGGGAGCTGTGCAGGAGCGGATGCACAGCACAGACGTCGCCCGATCCCTGCCCTCCTCGCCTAATGAAACTTCAGATTTTTGGCTTTGTTTTCGTTATGGAAATGAGGCAGCCAACGCCAGGCAGCCAGCCAGGACTACGACTAGGCTGGTCTTATTCAAGACACAGACCCAGGCAGACCCACAACGTTAGCTATGGCCATATGGCACATGTGGGCGTGTGTGCTTGTGTTTGTGTGTGGGTGAAATAACGTTGTCAACAGCAGCAGCAGCAGCCAGCGGCGGCAGACGCATTTAGGATTTGAAAGGGCAACAGTGCGTATGAGTGTCATCATCGGCATTGATTTGGGAGATTTGACCGGAGAGTGCGACCTGAGCCAGTTATTTAAACCTGGTTAAAGCTCAGCCCCCATGATCATACAATAGCAATCGGCTGGGGATTGGATTGTAAGTGGTTAATGCCTAAGCGACCGAAAATGATACAACCTGATGCATCTGCCTTTGAAATGCAGTATTTCCTATAAAAGAAATGAAAAGTTGAATTAATTAGATTATGCAATGCATACAAACGATACTTCGACCTGCGAGCCAGTAGCTGGCTTTAATATCGAAATTAATTAGCGAGTTTATATGTTTCAAATGTACGTTGAAACGCTCAATAAATCAAGGCTCTTTTTGCATGGCCAGGCCATTAATCTATTTCGCCATTCGGTTTACAAATTGCGGATTGTTTCGCGAACCGCTCTGGAGCATTAATTGATTCCGAATACAATGCGTGGCTTGCGCCAGCGAAAGGGCAGGAAGGGCGAATCGATCCGGTTCGCCGAGAGGTGCGAAACAAATCCCAAAGTAAACCTAATTAGCGACAGATTAAATCGGATTAATTTTCATTTAACGCATGAATCAAAAGCAGGCTGACAGTCGCTGCCAGACGCACGACTGTCCCTTTCCGTGGACCAGACCCCATTTCACGGCTGCCTCTGCAGACCTGCCTCTGCCCTCCTTCAGTGGCGAACTCCCCTCTGGCGAACTCTCGTGGGTGGCTTTTGTTCACGCATTTCATTTTTTTCCGTTTTCTGTTTTTGTTTTTCCTTGTTTGACCCCCGCACACAACCCAACAACCCAACTCCCAGCGCTCGATGGGAGGGAAAACCTGTTGGCTCTGCTCCAGTCTGGGTTCGTACTGGGTTTCGGTTCAAGGGGCCATCGAGTGCGGCTTTAAACACCCTGCAAAACACAAACATATGAAATATGCATGGAAAATTGAATTTCTCCCGGTCCGTGTGCGGCTCCCAAATTGTCCTTCTCCTCTGCTCCCAGCAGCTCCGACGGCAAGCATCGAACGGTGCGAACAAATTGATTTATGCGCATTTGCCGCAATTTGTTGTGTAAATAGAAAAGAAGTCAGCATTTTAATTAATTTTCTGCAGGCTTCCCCCTGCCCCCTCGCCATCCTCTCGGACTCGGGCTCGCACTCGGGCTCTCTTCTTTCTCGACTTCTTCCCAGCGTCGTTTCCTTTTTGTGACTGCCCCAATTAGACGGCAAAAAATTGCTGCAATTTTCTACATTTGAGCCAGGCGATGCCTGGTCCAGGCACTTTCCTCCCAGCTGGCTCCACTCGACTCCACGTTGCTCTCCAGAGGAGCTTGGTTCGGTTCGGTTCGCTTCGCTCCGCTTCGGATTGGATCGGATCCCACCGCCCCACTCTATTGACCGAACTAATTGCTAACAAAGTGTCAACAGTTTGGGGCGCCGCAACGAGAGCACAGAAAAGAAAGCAGCAGCAGGAGCAGCAGGAGCACAGACGCCGCCTTAATTGCGAGCGTTTATGATTTAGTTAAATAACAATTAGATGCAGTTGCTCATTCTGGAAGCTTGCCCATTTGCTTGGGGCGCTTGGGGCTGGAGGGGCTGGAGCACAAAGGAGCTGAAAGTTGAATTTGCCAAAGGAAAGCGGAAGTGCACTGCCATCAGATCAGACTTCCTTGTGGCGGAGACAGCAGAAACGATGTTCCGTCCAGTCAAAGCCAGGAATAACAAGAAGGAATAAATAATACAACAATATAAATGGAAAATAGTGTTCGCACATAGTTTTGTTGTCTTTCATTCAGGGCAGACTGCACGCACCATAATTTCAAAAGTCAAATCCTTGGTAAATAATGAGGGATTCCCAGATACTCCCTTCTTCTTCTTCTTCTCTATTTGTGGGGCTGTGGGGATGCACACAACTGACACATCCATTTGGGGCCTCTGATTTCCAATCATTGCTGGCTGCCCTGCACCTGCACAGCTGCAGGGGGGGCACATGCAACTCACCAGCAGTGTAATACCTGCCTCATGTTTATGCATATGGAACTACTCGGAGAATGCATATCCCAAATGTCGGGGTTAGATTCCGTGCGGGCCGCCTCCTGCAGACAGCCTCAATTTGCCACAAAAACACATTGGCAACATTTTAATGAATGTTGCAGCCGCTGCTGCGGCACAGCTTCAGCTCCAGCTCCCCGAAAGACAAACAATGGGGAGCGGCCTCCACTCTCTGCTGGCTCCAAGTGGAGGCTTTCAAAATGCTCGACAAACATTGGCCAACGATAAAAGTAAGTAAAAAGGATGTGGATGTGGCTCGGGCGGTGGCTGTGGCTGTGGAAAGGCGCACGCCGTTGCTCAGTGGATGCAATTTGTGCAAATATTGTGGCAAGCCAGTATGGGGCTCGGAGGCACGGGCAGAGGCACATATCCAGCTGCAGCAAAGGCACTGCCGTCGGGAGCGGGGAGCATTGCGGAGCAGGGCATGCTCCAGGTCTAGGCATAGGCATTTTTGCATGCGGCGCATGGTTGCATTTTTTGGGCTTACCGGAGAGGAGTCTGGAGCTGTGGCGGGACGCGGTGTTGGGTGTTGCACTGCATGTGCAAGGGAAGAGGAGAGTCGGATGCTGAGTCGGAGGCTGAGTCAGAGACAGAGACAGAGACACCACCAGAGTCGACGGCATGATAAACGTGCTGCCAATAAATTACACTGCGTCAAGGCAACGGCTTCGGCTACGGCTACGGCTACGGCTACGGCTCCTGGTTCGAGACGAGCACGGGAGCGGGAGCCGGAGGAGTCGCTGCACATTTTTGCTGCTGTACCATTTAAAATTTACTACAATTTTCTTTTGGCTTTCACGTGCGCTTTGCCTCGTCCCCCGCTCGTACGGTAAACAATTTGAATGCTTTAGCAGGCAGGGCACGTAGAGCAGGCGGCGGGCGGGGCTCCAAAACGGGGACGGGATGACTCTGTTTTGCCTTTAACTATCTCCTGGTGATGACACCGTGACACGGTCCTCGCCTTGTATCGGTTGCCGAACAAGATTAATGATGGCAGGTATAAATATTTAAAAAATCCCATTACCATGTAACCTCGATGCGGATGGTTCCCCAGGTCTGGTAGACTCCTTCGACTGCACAGTGAACTGAAAGCACTCATCTCTAGCCATAAGCCGGCGCTCTTTAGTGGGTCTCCCCTTCCTCCCTTGCCGCGCTGCCTCCTTCCGTTCAGCAACAGGACAATCGTAGCGTAAAAAGTTTGCTCTTTGTTCCCGTAACCCCTAACTATGCTTACTCAATCCTCCTCCGCGTCCACATACACACCCCCAGCCCCGCCATCCTGGCAACCATTTGCAAAGCAAACACTGCTAGTCCTCCTGCCCGTCCCGACGGCTCCCTCCTAGTGGGCTCCATTTGAGCCGGGCACGCATCCCGCATTGTGTAATATGCTCTGCGATTTATGTTTGCCCTAAGCCGGAGGATACTGGTGCATTGGGTGGGTCAGAGCCACACCCCAGCTACCCCAGTCACCCCAGTTCCATCTCCAAGCCGAAAGAACATAAATTGAAATGTTCTTAGCTGAAAAAATATTGAAATCATATTTGGGGCAAGTGCATCCATGGCATCAGCATCAGCAGGAACAGACTTCACTTGACTTCAGACTGCGCAGCCCAGACGAAGAGGATTCCAAATTCAAGTGGCATGTTCCTGCTCCCCCTAACCCTCCCCACCCCCACCCCCACGCATGCACATCCCAAGTCACAGACGACAAACAACATAAAGAATGTGGGAATAAAAAAGGGGAAAACCGAAAGAGAAAAAAAAACAATGCAAAATCGGGGGAATATGGGCACTGTGAGGGGTTTTTGGACCCTTATGGGAATGTTTGCACTCGCAGAAAGCAGAGAGATTCAGCCAATAAGAAATCGAAATGGAAGCCATGCATTCATATCAAACGAAGTTTACCCTGCTGAAACAATAGAGCTTAATAGACGAATCGAATTTCAAATTTGGGTGATTCCTGATTTGTGTGTGTTTTCTGCGGAGGAGTAGTTGCTACAGGGTGCTGTCCGTAAATTGGATTCATTTAGCTTTCATGGCCTTTATCATTCTCTCATTGCTCGAAAATATGTATAG
This sequence comes from Drosophila affinis, assembly GCA_037356375.1. Taxonomy (NCBI): domain Eukaryota; kingdom Metazoa; phylum Arthropoda; class Insecta; order Diptera; family Drosophilidae; genus Drosophila; species Drosophila affinis. The sequence continues at coordinate 399,682 of CM074800.1, forward strand.
CCAGTCCACTTACGCCTATTATTTTGACCGCTGCTGTCTAAGAGGAAGTCAATTGAATTGCATCCGCAAATAAAATCGTTCTTTGTACACTCTAAGCTGCTCTTATTTTCCCCTCATCACGGCACTCCACAGCCACATCCACAGTGCCACAGTGCCAGAGTGCACCTCTTACCGTTTTATGGCTTAATACAGTTTTTATGTGCTGGCCATTTTGAAGAAGTCAACTGCGGTGGCACTCTGCTGGTGTGGGGCACGCGCCCAATAAAAAGCCAAAACATTTGAGCCAAATTCGGAGCATTACGGGTGTTGTGGGTGCGGAGTAGGGTACTTGGCGTCACCTGTTTGCTCCGTTCGCCAGCCTGCTCCAGCGCCGCCTTCTCACCTGTTTATGGGCGGACATAAAACGGTTTTATGTGCGGCTCTCGGGCAAGTTTAATGCTAATCGTCATCGTCATACGCCGAAAGTGCTCGTAAAGGCACATAAACTTCATTCTTATGATTAGCGCTATTTAAGAGAGCAAGCGATAGACTGAACTGGAGCAGCCCAGGGGGATGCTTAGAGGAAACTCCTCGAAAGCTCATTTCAATGAAATCAAATTAGTGGCAAGTGATTTTCGATTTTGTTGGGGATAAGCCATACAAGGAACTCTACTTTGGAGGATAAAACGATAAAGTTTCAAGGAATTTGCTTGCGGCAAATTGGCTGAATGTGAGAGGAGATGTCAATGGACACGAAAGCGGAAAACAGATAAAGGTGCTGGAGCTCCTAACATTGAATGCTTTGGGTGGATTGATGGATCATTTCGAGGGATAATTAGGGAGACTCCCAAGAAAGCTGTAAACTTGGAGCATACACACTGGTTGAACGCCTTGGAACATATTTGAACAACTTTGAACTCTGTCTGGTCTCCTGTGTCACCCCTGACAGCATCCTTGCTATAATATTTACATGCCAAATGCAAGCTGCACCTGCCATTAGGCAAGGGCTGGGCATGGGCATGCCTTTATCTTAAATCAGAACCCTGGAATTATCAGCTTGTGAATGAACAAGATTCGAGTTTCATAATTGCATTAACATTAATGCTCAGGATGCCACAAAACAATACAATGCAAGCCTGCGTCTGCATCTCCATCTCCGTCTCCGTCTGCATGAAGCCATGAGAGCAAATGTTGTACAGCTTTGGTCCTGGGGCAACCGGAAATTAGTCGAGACGGCAGGAGGGACGAGTGAGGGGCGGGTGGGAGCAGTAAACAAGCGCATTAGTTGTTCATTAATTGTGAAAACATAAATATGTATAGTAAATCTTACGAAAATTTCTGTTTGCCTAATGACAGCAGCAGGCGGAAGTGGGAGTGGGAGTTCCAGTGGGTGCAGCATGGCGTATGCGTAATCTTGTTTATCGGATCTCCCCAAAATTATGCATCGTATTTGAGCTCTAACTATTTTCCAATCCGCAACATAAATTAGGATTTAACTAAGTACATAGCTGCTGATTGAGGGGCTGTGGGCAGTGGGTTGTTGGTTGTGGGCAGTGGGTTGTGGGGTTTGGTCGGTTAGCTCGGCTAAGCACACAAATCCAATTCATAAAACTGACAGACAGACAAACAGACATACATACAGATGGGGATGGGAAAGGGGTTGGGGACAGAGTCAGGGTTCAACTAAATGTTGTGGATATTTATTCGGCACACACGATTATCTCCTGTCTATGGCATTGTGGAATTTATTGCTTTGTCGGGCCTGTTTTAATCTCAAGGATGAAGGCTGCACACATATTGAATATGAATTCGCATACAAGAAGATCTCATCCTATGAACGTATGTCGTCTTGGGTTTTTCCATTCAAGACGAACTAATTGCTGCCCATGGGCTGCTCCTCCTGTTACTGCTCTGCCTCCGCCTCTGCTCTGAAGACTTATTAATATGCATGACGAACATTTTGACAAGATTTTCATTTTACATACTTAATTGTTTTCACATTACAGCTACCAGAGATTCATTAGCATACAGGACCCACACGTGGGCCCCGCAACTTCCCCTGGCCCCCTCCGCCAGCATCTTGAAAAGTCAGAGCGATTAATGTCAACTTGCTTAATAGCATTCCTTTTGCCTCATCACGAAAGCAGCTTGCAGAATATAAGGTCTTCCCCTCTGCCCTGTCCCATGGCCGCCACAAGACAGGCGGCAGTAATTTCCTGTCACGCCCCCATCCCCGATTTGCTCCGACCACCCCCCCTCCCACCTCACAAAATGCAGGCTCAACATGTCATGTCACTTTTGCTGGCCCAAACTCAGGCCGAGGCCAAGACCGAGGCTCAGGCATAGGCATGGACTGCGACTGGGGACGGGCGCGGGGGCTGATGCTGCGGTTGTTCGCGTGATGAATTACACACTCGCCGAAGGACACGATGATGAAGTGCCTGTCATTCGAAAGCTAAAAGAACGTCCAACTGTCCGTCCCGTCCCTCAGTCCAAATGTCAGTCTGTCCGCTTGTCAGTCCGTCAAGCCCGGCCCGGCAGCTGCTGTTCGCTCCGGTTCGGTGTATTGTTGTAAGCCATTTGCATAGAGCGTCAGAGCGTCTTCCGCATAATTTATCGACACTTGTGCAAAACTTTAATTACTCCAAGCCCAAGGACCGAAACATTTTCGGTCTAGTATTCGCACAAGCAACGGGCTCCAGGGACCCGGGCAGCGTCACACCAGGGGGATGGGGAGGGGGCTGTGTGAATTTGTGCATATGGAAATTGGTTGGAGGGGGAGGGGGACGTTCTCCGAAAAGCTTGAGTCTTTTGTCTGCGTTACTCAATGCGTGTTCCACGAACACACACACACACACACAAATATATCCCCTGGCCATACACAGTGCAGTGGATCCGGAGGGGGGCGGGTTTCGGGTAGTTTCGGGGGGATGGATATGGTTATATCGCTCCTGGCTAATGGCCTTTAATTGAGCGCTGGGAAAATGTTCAAGTGTTTGCGGCTGCTAAAAAATGTTGCCGAAATTTGATATTGAAAATGAAGTGCCCTTCGACTTGGCCCAAGAGCAAGGACCCAAGACCAAGACCCCTGTATGAGTAAACTGCTAAGGATTTGTGTTTGCTGAGTGCCAGAATCTGTGTTGTAAGCAAGTGTCGAGTCCTGTCAGAAGCTCGAGTATTGTGTGCCTGGCCTAAGTGGAAAATTGCTCGGATAACTTGAATATTGGGAATCGTTTACGGTTTCAGTATTGTCCGGATGGTCAAGTTGCTTTTGAGGGAACTTAAGAATGTGTGGCTTATGGCACCCATTCGGGTATGCTCGAATCATAGCTCAATCTCTGTGTCGCTCTCATAATTTTCCCAGCTGCGGAACGGACGTTTTGCCGCATCCATCAAAACGAACTTCAATTAATGCGGAGCACTTTAATTTGTTGTCCCAGTTTCGGGCTAAAGCCGGGTGGGGTCCGTCCCATCCTTCCATCTAGGCTTCTTCCCCATACAATTTCCTGCCCATAGCCACATAAATTTGCACACGAGAGAGCCTGCCATGGCAGTGCTATTTATGGAGCAGTTCCTGTTCGGCAAAAGGCAAAAATACTCGCACCGAAAATGCCAGAAAGAGAAAGGAGCCGAGCCGAACTCGGCCACTTCTAGAGCTGTTCCCTTCTGCCTGCCGACTGCTGTCTGGTTGCACGAGTCCCAGTACAGAAACATAAATCCAAAATTGTCTTTTGTCGCATAAATATTTTACTTGTGCCTTAAAAGCGAGGCATCAGCAGCCAGCCGGCGGACAATGGGGCAAGTAGGAATAGGACATCGAAAGACATTATTTCTTATTATTAGAGCAGCGCAAATAAGTGAGACTCGGAAGGACTCTGAGACACTGGGACACTGGGACTGGCCTCCTGCAGGAAGTGTGATGGAAGAGGATTGGGCTGAGGCTTGGGCTGGGCCGCAATCCCCACATGTCTGTCTTCATAAATGCTTTATCTCCGACAACACACACACAGGGACTCGATTGTTGGATTTTGAAATTATGTGCATATAAAAGTTGACCTAAATAAAAACAAGCGCCGACTTCATCGCAGGGCGATTCTGGTTGTACTGGTGAAAGGACAATAGTTACACTGAATTGAAGGTTTTCCCTCGGGCATGAGCAGTCTGTAGTTCATTAAATGATAAGCCATCGAGAGCTGGTCAAACAATTGGACTGTGAGGGCAGAAACAATCACCAGTAATGCAGGGGCTTCCTCACCGGTAGAGCAAGTGCTCGGCTGGGAGATCTCTCAGGAATGACGAGGGGAGGGTGAGGGACGAAGGAGCTGCGTGTAGGGACTCCGTAGGGTATCTGCATAGAGACACGACCCCTTTGCGAATTTATTGCTCAATATCCCGCTCTCTTCGCACATTCCCACAGCTTGCGGGGTGCGAAAATAAATTCATAAATTCAGCATAAAAATGGCAGACAATCGCCTCGCCCTCCCTCCGCTCGCCGCTCTCCGCTGATTCCTTTTCTGCTGAATTTGCTCGGGCATTATCCATTAAATGCGATGAATCAACTGTTGGCCGCCATAAACAATCTTTGACTCAGTTGCTCCCCTCCCCTCCCCGGTCGCCGCTTCCCGTTCCCATAAAAAGTCAGACGGATGGCAGAACGGAAATTTATGCTCGCCATTTTACCGCGGACATGTTGGTATTTGTCTCACCAAAAGCATGTGTGTGTGTGTGTGTGTATATTTGACTTCCTGTTGACTTGGAAGATGGCCGCCGAACGCGCGTCAGCCACTAATAAGACGGGATTCCCTCTGGGTTCCCAAGAACTACAGAGAATGGACTTTTAGAGTCGGAATCCCATCCTCAATGGCTGTACTTTGCATCCGATGCTAAGATGGGAAAGACGGTCTTCCATGGTGGCGTCAGTGTGGCATTTTCTAGATCCTTTTCTTTTAATCACAAGAACCTGTGTGTATGTATCTCCGAGACTACAGTTGAACTGTGGGTTAATCCATCGGATTGAATATTTCTGTGGCAGTAAGTCCGGTGTGATATCCATTACGTGACCCCAGCCCGCCCTCAGTCCTCCTTCTCTGTCGTCCTGTGGCTGTTTCCTCCTCAGACGTTGCTGCTGCCCGAAATGTTCTTACTCAATTGTAAGTTATTTGCATTTCTGTTATATTTCTTCCTTCGTTTTCTCTGTCCGAGTGCGAGTGCAGCCATCGCCATCGCCATTCACTTTGGCTTTTGTCATTTGGCCATTTGACAAAAATGTGGCCAATGAAAATTGCAGCTGGCAGCAAAAACAGCAAAAGTAAAGCCCCAAAAAAGAGGGGGGAGGGTAGAGAAAGATGGGAAAAGGAGGTGCAGAGCGAGAGAAGACAAGATAATTGATTGTTTGATTCAATCGCAAAATCAAATGCTTCACTCGGAGCTGGCTCGAAATGGTTTCTGGATGATTGCGTGAGCGTCAAAGGAACGCACTGAGCACCGAGCACCGAGCACTGAAAATTGGTTACAAATTCTGATTAGAAGCGGCAGAAAACAGCCAGAGGTAGAACGGGCCAAAAAAAGCAAGCAGAAAAGCGACAAATTGGGCGTGGGGGCTGGGTGGGTGTGGCAGCCGGACAAATTGAATTGTATTCGGTTTGTGCCCTGATAAGACAAAGCAATCAGTCAGCTAGTCAGGAAGCTTGAAAACAGGCCAAAGCAGGGGAGGAGGAGGGCGTCAAATACTCGTAAATGTGGACAGGCATCGAAGGATGGAATAATTGGTAGAGTGATCGATTAGATATGTGAAATGAATTATATGCCATGCCAAAGAAAGATTAATTGTGAGGCAGGTTTCTGCGTCCCGCAAGGATCTACACACCATTCAAGTTTCACTTGTCGTGTAATCCCAGACCATGCCCCAAGCATTACTATCCGAATGGATCTCGTAAGTGATATAGCTCCCTGACTTTGACTCAGTTTTTCACTTAATCTCAGTTTACATATCATGCATATCACCCAGGCCCACCCCATTCCCATCCCCATCCCCGCCTCGACGAAGCTCGAACCCAACCAAACCGAAACCGAAACCAAACCGAAACCGAATCGAAACCGCATTTGCATTACATTTCATCATTTTGCCAATTTTGAGTTTTCAATCAATTGGCCGCAAAAAGTATTCATTCATTCGCAATTCTGCATTTTGCCAATTACAGTATAGCTGATTGGATTGTTGCCAATCTTTTTTGCTTATCCCTTTTTTACACAGGTATCTGCCGTGCCCCCACTCCCCCACTCTCCCACATATCCATATTAACGTCCGTGTGGCTGTGTGGGTGCGGTCTGATCTGGCCGTTCATTCCTCCCCTGCATTCCAGCAACTCAATTAAATCGAACTGCAATCATATTCACCTGTTTCTGGTGCTGCTTCCGCTTCCGTTCTCCGGATAGCTGACATTGTTTTCAGCTTCTGCGCCACTGCATGGAAATACTCGTATCTTTAAAACTCGAATTCATATTACGGATTACAAATTCGCAGCATGTTTGTCATTCCACAGTTTTGCTGTTGCTTTTGCTGCCTCTGCCGCTGCTGCTGCCAATTTTCGGTTGTTTTTTGCTTTGTTTTTATGCTCCGTTTTCCTTTTCCCCTGCTCAACACTGCCATTTTTAATTGCGTTGCATTGTCGTTGCTTTTGTTGGATATTTTACCAGCTATATACTTTATATACACAGATATATTCCCGCTCTATTCCCCCCCATTCCCTCCGACAGACCGACTGACAGACTGACTGACTGACTGACTGATGTGTGTGTCTGTGTGTGTGGACAGAGCTCTGTCCTTTATTTGATTTCAGTTTCATTTCGAAATTTGTAATGCTCCTCATGTAGCGTCAGGTCCGTGCCTGTTCCGCTGGCTGGCTGGCTGGCTGGCTGGCTGACAATTCCAGGAAGGATAATGAAACTATGCGCTTGTCGCCGCTCCGTTTGTTTTACACGCCCACTCCTGCCCACTCCTTCCCACTCCTGCCCCGCTCCCAACTCAGCCTTCAGCCATCAGTCTCCGCCAGGCAACGATTGCCCCAGCTTGAACGGCCCGTCCCGTGATTGGCATCGGTCTGACTGCAGCGTTAGCTGGTGACCACTGTACTTGGTTTTGTGTCATCATGTCATCATCATCACCAGGAGCAGGGGATGATGCCGGGCTGGTCGGTTCAGGTCGGGTCCCTCTGCTGCGGTCGGTCTGCGGCATTTCAATTTCAATTTTAATGCCAGCTACAAAAAGTGGCAAATAAAACGTACGAAATCATTATTCCCCACTATTTGTTCAAGGTGTTCCACCACCTGCACGGGAGGGGACGGGAAAGGAGAGGAGAGGAGGGTAGGAGTGAGTTTCAGCTCAATCAAGGGATTACTCATAAATTTAAGTTTTATCTAGCTGCAAGGTACAGCAGGGGTTCCATCGTTAACAAGAGCTACTCGAAGTGGTGACATCAGGCTATTGAGCTTTCAATACCCTATCCGACTGTATTTTGTGAGCCAAACAGTTGGCCACGCCTCTTGAAATCATCTTCCATATCCCATTTATTTGAGTGTCACAACAAAGTGTGGAGAAAGGGTGAAAAACAGAAGAAAACGGCCGATCGCAGTTACAGGGGCGGGGCAATGACCGGAAAATTAAATGGAACGGAGCATTGGAACTCGATCGAGCGACGCGTCGCTCTCGTGCTGTGATCTACGGCCAGAATGGAGGAGGATGGAACAGATGTAGATCCAATGAGCCAAAAAATGAGCCACGGAAATGAATGTGAAGATTTGTGGGGAATTATTCTAAATTTTTTATTAAGAATAAAGTCAAGATAGACTTCGTTTAGGTTTCGTATACATTGGGCAGTTGTCAGAATCCATCCCCTGAAATTGCGCATACGAGGCGGTGTCCGAGCAGCACTTAAGCGCTGGATGTTCGTTTGCAGCGAGTTGACAATTCGATTAAGTTTGGCATAATTGTTGCTGTGCGAGACAATTATCAGAATATTAAATCGGTTTATCGCTGCCCAACTATCAGCGCATTAAAATGTCAATTATGTACGTCGGACTTACATACATACATACATACATGCACATATGTACATATATCTTCCTGTGCGTTCGCTCCTTCTCCTCCCCTCGATGTGCCTTCAGGTTGCATTGAATTAATGCGCCATATTTGCTTGTGATTTATTTTGTTTGAATTTCGGTTGTATTTGTTTTGCTTGTTATTTGTTATCGAATTTCGAGCTGGGGCGAGGCGAATACATTAAAAAATTTAATGAACTCTGGCACCGGATAGCGAGTCGATATCTTGCCGAAATATCAAATAATTTTGTGACTGTGAAACTCATTTTGAATTTTGCACGCAGTGCGTGGATTATTTATTCGCGGTGCAAACCGCTTCCCGAAAATCAACACCCATTGTGACTGACCGCAAAATCAATTTCGATTGTCAACAAAGTCAAAACAGGACGAGCACAAAAAGCAAAGCAGCCACAAAAAAGGAAAACAGAAACCAAACCGAGCAGGAAAAATCATAATACAACTTTTAGCAACATTCCAAGGCCAACAATGGGAACGAATCGAAACTTCGCCTTCGGCCGTCGCCCCGGACGGGGCAAGAAAAGAAATAAATTCGAGAAACTTTGCCACCGATTTCTGTGACTTTGGGAATCGGCTGGCCGAGCCCGATATGGCTAAGGACGGGGGCAGTGCGTTCTTTAAAGTTTTTGTGGTCTTCTGCCCAGACAAAGCGCTAGACGAAGGCTGAGATGGATATAGAGCAGAGAAGGGGGCGTGGACGTGGACGCAGACAAAGTCGTGCTGGGCCACTAATGAAGCTGTTTCAGCTTCAGGAGTCTGTGCTCGGGGTCCTGCCGGATAACACCTGACCACTGGGAAATCTCTGTTTCGCCACTTTAAGTCAAATGTTTAATTGCATTGATTAATTAAAGTCGACACAGTTATCACATAGATTATTTGCGTACAGTTAAAGCAAACAAAAGAGATGGGCTTTCTTTTGACGTTGCAGGAGGCTAATCTGTGGGGAACACGGACTACGGGCCATCTTCCAGCCTTAGTCGAACTCCTGATACGATATGTGATTTGTATTTTTTTAAAATTCATTATGCACGGTTATGCAATTGAAAAATCAAGCGGAAATAGAGGTGAGGGCGGTCAAACCTGAAAAATCAAACATAAATAAATAATAGAGAGGGAAACTGATTGACAGATGAACCAGTTAATTGACTAGAATGACATACGTACGTACGTACAGTGGGTTGAAAGCGGTCGGAGCCTCTCCCAAGCGAGACCTACACGTGTCTCTGGGGAGCTCCGAACGGGGCCAACTTTAATGGCATCAGAAATTGAATTTTCCACAAAATCAAATGCAATTGTTTCGCATACTTGAGGCCATAACTATTTCAAGCGCCACACTTTACAGAGCGGGAGCAAGGAGCCTAGGCAGTGGGTGAGTCGAAGGGAGAATTGTGACCCAAACATCCGGTGCAAAATATTTATTTGTGCAACAGGAAGAAAGTTGTGCCGCCGGTGAGGGGTGGGGGCGAGGGGCAGTCGAGGACGGCGGCAGTTTTCTATGGCGGAAATTGATTTCGCTTTGAGCGCAGCATAAGGAGCAGCAGATTGCTGGTATGGAATGGTATGGCATGGCACTGCTAAAAGGGCCAAAGGACAGAGGACATAACGCACATTTCCTGCGACAAATTTGCCAGGCAAAAAGGTTGTGGCAAGTGGAGCTGGAAGGGGAGTTGGAGTGCCGGGAAGAGCTTCCTTTTAAACGAACTTTGACTTCTTGTTTGGCACTCAATTTATAGGTCTATCGAGTTTTCCACTCGCCCCGCCCCTCTACTGTGCAAAAAGTCGACTAAAAGCGCACATAAAATGTACGACTTTTTCATAAATTTCCAATGGCAGAGCACTATATTTCTTGGGCGCCATCGATCGATGCATATGCATCGAGGTATCTGGGGGTCTGGAGTGAATTGATAAATATTTTGCGAAAATGAACATGATAAATAATAGTGAAATTTGCCAGTGCAGGGGGAAACTCACGAACATTCCAGCAATCGTCGGACAGCATTTCATTTTGTATTACAATTTATGCGCAGGTCAAGTCCACACACACACACGCACACACACACGGACACACATTTCTGGGGCTGGCGTTCTGTTGCCAGGACATGACGCTGCTGCTGCTGCTGCTGCTCTTGCTCCTCCCCCCCGTTGATGCTGTTTTTGCTGTCCAAATATTTATATTCATTGTGTCAGAGTGTTAAAGCGATAAAATGCAGGGTAAATACAAAGCAGCTAACCTCCTGCTCCCCCCATTTGAGCTCCGCCCCGGTTGCCCCTTTTGTGTGATTAGAGGAGGAACCCCGCTCCGGAGCCCGAGATTCGGGCTGTTGACCACAGAAACCATTCGAATTATTCATGCATTTAATTTTTGTGTAATTTGCAGCAGGATTTTCGTGTAACTAGCAAAGCAAAACCGACTGTACGACCGTAGGACCGGCAGAGCAACCTTCGAACAAACGAAGCCCAATGCCTCGTCCTTGCAGGGATTCTGCTTCACTTCTGCCTTGGGCATTGAGCCCACAGCTGGCCAGTGAAAGTGTTTGTGGGTGTGGAAGAGGCAGCTAATGGAAGTTGTATTTGTGCCGAAAAGAATTTCCAGCAAAGCTCAAACCAATACTAATACGACATGTGGTCACCGAAAATTCTTGGGAATTTTAGCCAAAAGAACGTATCCTATTTACTAGACATTACTTTCCATTTTCACCATCTGCAGTTGACGTGAAAATGAGGTTGCAAGCGAATAAATTAGTATGAATTTATCGTTCAGCAATAGCTTAATTTGTAAGCCTTTCGATGGAATGGCGGCTGCGTGCAGGTGAACTAATTAGACGAACCACGATTTAAGCAGCAAAAGTCGCAGGGCTATGCAGGAGAGGGGGGGACAGAGCGGGGCACAGAATCAGGGCGAGAGTCGGCGAGCCAGAAACCAGAACCAAATCCAACCAACCTGCCAAAGCTTCTCACATTAATTACTTTTGCATCTGAAATATTGAGAACGCTTGTTCGCCCAGACCTGGCCGCAGTTATGATAATTTCCCGTTGCCACCTCCTTGCCAGTAGCTGCAGTCAGCGGAGAGCAGTATCTGCGAGCAGTAAGTACCTGCTGCTTGTATTACAAGTAATTTCCTTAATGATGTTGCACCGCTGTGGCATTATCTTGTTTGTTGCTCTGCTCCCACCTGCCTGCCGTTCTTGGATAATAATTTATGCAAAATACGAGCACACTACATATATGTGAGGGGAGAGCAGAGAGCAGAGCGAGCAGCGCCGACCAGAAATACCCACCGCATATGCATGATATGCATAAAGTTCCGCCCGCTCCATCTTCGTCTCTGAATCGCATGCAAAACTTTCCCAGTCAGCAGAGCTCACACTTAGTTTGGGTTTGGCTTTGGTCGGTCTGGCTCTGGCTCTGGCTCTGAGTCTGGCCTTTCGCTCGGCCCGGCCTGGTCTCCCCCGTCCTGGCCTGCCCCGTCCTGTCCTGGCTGGTTTCTGGGGTCTGTGTGGTCCAATTTACACGATTTCACTTTGGCAGCAACGCGCACCTTTCTCTACTCCGCTACTCTGGCCTCCTCGACGATGGTACGGGTATCTGCACTTGTAGTTGGTTCTAATGTCTCGAGCCCCAGTTCCCCGCCCCAATTTATGGTTAGTTTGTTGGCAACTTCTCTGCACTGCACTGCACTGTGCAGTGAATTAACTAATGACCGAGCCAGAAACATGGACAGGTGGCTCGGGATAGGGACACGGATGGCTAACTGAGATCTCGGTCGGGAACTCTGCTCTCAGGCATTCACAACACGAGCACAACTAATTAATTGGCTAAACACAGGGTATGCTATATGTTTTAAAAATTAGCACATTCACATTCGGCAGGGCATATCCGACGGAGGCACCATGCACTATGCAACGACCAATTTATTGTATTTGTCAGATATTTGCTCCCCGCTTTCTGCTCAAACCCTGCTGCGATGATCTGCGGAGCCAAGTTCGCCCACGCATCCATTATCGCCGAGCGTTTTACAAGTGTTTAACGTCTAATTAAGTGCCTGCCGCAGTGAGTAGTAGAAGTGCCAGCAGTACGAGTAGTTGTAGCTAGCGCTGAAGTTTGTTTGCCCCGCCACTCTGGCCGAGAGCAGCAGCAGCAGCAGCTCAAGCAACGCGTTTTTAATTAAGTTTTTGACACTTGCATTCGGCGGGGAGGAGCCAGGCACTCGGCTTGATAGCACGGAGGATAGCAGGGACAGCAGGGCTGGGCTTGAAGTGCTTTCATGGCTAATGCAATTGGTGGAGATCGGGATGAGCTGCTTCGCGGAGCTGCTGCCATTAGCTGAATGAATCTGCTGCAATTGGAGGATGTTTGGTCAAGGAAGTTGGGCTGTGAAATTGATGGAAAGCGATTTGAGTAGGAGATGGAGGAGAAGGTTCATTTGTGCCTTGCTGAATCAGGTTCGGATTTATTGTTACACTTGGCTACATCCATAATGAACAGAATGAAAACAATCCTGGAGAAACTGAACTGATACAGAGTGAAATGTAATGTTCGGGGAACATGATTCGTGGCTTCAAGGGTCAAACACGCTCAGGGATAGATTTCATTTCTTTGAAATATCTGTCTTAATCCCATTAACCAAAATAAATGCTGAACGCTTTTGGCCATCACTTCTTTGACTTGTCGGATAGCTCTTCAGGTGCTCAGCCCTTCAGCTTCAGCCGAGGCTCTTAACCCACAGCGACCCCTGCCCGGCGAGCGGGGCACGAACTTTTATGAATCTCATCCTTTGTGTTTGGGCTGTGCCTTTGACAATTTTCTTGTTGGCTTTGCAAGTTGCATAAAATAAATTAAAAACTGCTTTTGGCTGCATTTGCTTGTGGCACCTTCTCCCCGACCCGACTGAGGCAAAGTAAATGGCGAGAGTCACCCGAAAACTCTCCACGAGCTCCTTTGGGAATTACCTTTGATGTGCGCCTGGCAGGACAACGCAAGAGCAGGAGCAGCAGCAGAAGCAGCAGCAGCAGCTCCAGGAGCCAGAGAGGTGGCAACTCTTTGACATTTTTCATATCCATAAACACGGAGGACAGGTGAAAGGAGCTGTTTCTTGCCTCTGACATCTGAGGCGTCAGAGTGATGTGGAGGGGAGTGTCAGCGTCAGGGTTACTGTGGGGCGGTGTGTGTGTGTGTGTGTGTGTAAGTGTGTGTGTTCTGGGCTTCTGTTCGTGCCAACAAAGGGTTAAAATATGCGGTTTATTCTTTGGCCCTGTCGGGGCTGGGCTTGCTGTCATTGCATTTAATTTCCGGCAGCCGGATAATGGTAATGGCAATGCCATCGACACATCCCCAACAGAGACGGCACTGATAGACAGGCATGCAGAGGGAGAGACGGACAGACGGACGGACGGACCGACAGGCAGGCCTTGAGGCTAAATTGAAATTCCTTCGCCTTGAAAACTGGGTCAGAATTTCCGAAAACTACGGGAACTGCTAAGAAAGTTTCATCTTCGACTTTGGTATTTATGTGACATTTTTATAGCGAGCGTTTGCTCCTCCGTAGGAACCCCACTGCTCCGCAATCCCAGGCTCCCAGACCCACTCTATCGTACCGCTCCGTCTTAGAGCTCGAACCCTCCATGGAATATCAATAGGCAAAGGGGAGCTTTTCCTCTTTGGTTTCCTGTCGGGACCGAAACAGGGAGGGGGCCTCGGAATCTCTGACATTTTTATGTTTTATTGTTCGAGTTTTTCTTTCATTCTTTCGTTTTCGGTTTGGTGGCGCGTGTTTGTGTGTGTGTGTGTGTCTGAAAATATTTGAATATTAAAGTGATTTAGTGCAAGCTGAAAAATGGTGAAAAATCATTTGAAAGGTGAAAATACACGAGACACACACAAAAGAAACAACGCTCATCGGGCTCCGCCTCGCTTCATGTAATCCATAAAACGTTTTAATTAATGACAACAATATGTGGCGTTGTAGCGGCAGCGTTTAAAGAACCGCCGACCCCTGACGGAACTGCAGGGGTTGGGGCAAGAAGTTGACATTCGTCTGCGATCTCTCCCTCTCTCTCATGTTTTTTTCTTGTCACTGAAATTATTCGAACGGAACACGAAACGGGCGTTCAGTGTTTGTCGGAGGCGTCGTCGTCGCTTATAATGTCCATGAGCTGTGTTCGACATTGTGTGGGTGTTGAAATGATAAACCGAATTAGGCATAAACGGGAAGATAACATTTCCGAGAGCATGTCATTCTGTTCCCAACAAACTGCGGAGAAATATTGAATGGCTCTTCCTCTACAGCCTCTACATCTAAGACTCACCGAACGAACTGAATTTGTTTTAAAAATATCATCATTCAATGGGAGAACCTTGTGAGAGTTGAGGAAAATGCTTGAACCGGTTAGGGCGGCAAAATAAATGTGCAAATATTATTAAAGAAATAGGCAGACCAACAAAAATGTTGATTTTAATTAAATTTTGGGCTAACTGAAATTCCCGAAGCTCTCCGCCAAGCTGTCAAGGCAAACAGTCCCTTTTGTTGTTGCTTATTTCAATTCTGAGCTATTTACCCAACGTAAATGAAAAGCGTGACAAATTGACATGCCTATCGATTTGCATGTTTCACATACCTAACCATCCCTGACCCCAGGACGACATGGCCATGCCTGGCGAGGGCGAGGGCTTGAGCGACAGCAGCAGCTCCATCTCCATCTCCGATTGCCCGACGACATGACAGGCCGGAGAAGGGTTGCGCCTGCTTCCAGAAGTTCTTTCAAGGCGAATGCGATCAATTTCAATCAATCAACTTCTACTGCCATGCTCCCCCCTGTAGCCCCCACATCAAAGTCGCAGGAGGGAGCTGGCCATCGGCAAAGGGACGACGAAAGACGGGGAGTGAGAGATTCAGGCATCAGCCACTTAGGCAGCGCAATCCCTCAATTCATATTCTAAAAAGTAGACTCAAAGTGGATGGCCCAAAGGAGAGAGGCAGAGACAGGGATGGGGAGAGGGAGAGGGCGTGGGAGTGGGAGGGAGAGATCTCGGCAAAGTTTACACAAATAATTTGTGTTTATTTTAACAGCTATAGGGCGACGCTTATAGCCCAAAGCACTCGTCCTGGTCGTCCTGGTCCTCCAGCCAGGCCAGCCGTGGAGCAGATGCTCTGCTTCTCACGCGGCACTTAATGGGGAACGGAACTGCCTGGCTGGCTGTCTCGCTGTCTCGCTGGCTGTGGGACTGGAAGACCGGACTCCTGATTATGCAAAGGAACGTAGTGCGCATCAAGCAATAGAGTGCCGAGAGAGCTGCCAGGCTGCTCTTGTAATGCGGCCACGCGGCGTATGCGTGATGCGCCATGCCCGTGTTAAAGCCTTAAATTTGAACTGGAATTGAAACCGGGCCGCAAATGGGATGGCCAATTAGCAGCATTTCGGATGCCTAGCAGCAAACATAATTTTCTGTCCAACCGCAGGCGAACGGTGAGGAATGGCTCCGGCTGTCGCTGCCTCCTGTCCAACTGTCCAACTGTCGGCTTGCGGCTTGTGAATCCATTGTGGAAACCGCCACTGCCGCCCCCCAAACAGTTCGCCCAGCCCCTAGGCTCGCGGCTCTCTACTCGGCCCATCGATATCAAGTTATTAATGGCTAATGAAAAGATAGAGGGCACGCGTACAGTTCCCCAAAGAAATGCTATCAGCGGTTCAAGTGGCAGATTCATTTGCGAAATAATTTCGGCTTGAATGAGTTCCCCAACGGAAGAGAGGGACGAATCTCGAGTACCCTACTAATCCAAATACCAACATACCTACGGATGCTACGTAAGCTTATTTACGTATTGCGGTAATCAATAGAATTCCATTTGAACAGGTATGACCCGAACAGCAACTGGCATCAAAACAAATATCGGGATCAAATGTGAAGTGTTATTAGATAGTTGGCTTACCCTCTGAGGGTAGCCAGCAAGTTGGCAGAGCCATAAGTTGCCAGGCAACCAGTGACATCAGCGCCGTCCCAGTCCCAGTACCACTCCCCGCTACCATCGCGATTCCGCACCCCGCACCCCTTGTTGCTCCTAGTCTTAGTCCTCGCCGTCGCTGTCGCCGTCGTCGCCTTTCGAAGCTTTTCTGCTCGTTTTGCCATGGGATTTAAATGCAAATTTCCGCCGACATCGACGCACTAAATGCGACTTGCAAATTAATGAAATGAACCTTTAACTTGAGTTTAACTTGGCGCCTTTTTAGCCAGAGATAAGGCGCCAGAAGCAGAAGCAACTCCAACACCACGAGCTATCAGGGCCAAGAAGGATAACAGCAATTGGAGCATAAAGAGCAGCAACAACAACAGCAACAACAGCAACTACTGCGATGGCGCCCAAGTTTAAGCAAAGTTGATTATGCATGCATTAGGTTTCCACAACAGTGGAGCATTTTTGGCAACGCTCATTTCCCAGCCACGCCCTGCGCCCTAACGCCTTCTCCAGGGGCGGCACCGCAGAATTTTGACTTTTGCATTTTGTTGCGCAATTTCGGGGCGAAAGTTCAAGTTGTCTGTTCTGGGGTTTTGTTCTGTTGCCGGCTTGTTTCTGTAGCACTATCGACTGGGACTGTGTCGGGAGGGAGTGCCGGAAGGGAGTACGGGGGCAGGGCAGAGCGGGGAACGAGCAACTTTTCAGTCTAATATTCGTTAGCCCTTGATATATAAGGAAGCGAAAATGGTTTATGGTTTATGGTCATGAAGTGCGAAAGTGGAAAATATGAAAGGCATTTTGTATCTGCTAAATGGCATAAGTTATGGGCAATGGTCATCTGCTTAAAATGTTTAGTGTCTGGCGAATTTGAGTCGTCGGGAGGGGCTTCTGCGGCAGCAATGGCGAGGATATTCTGAGCCGCCATTTTGGGAAGGGATTTGTGAAAGTGGATCAAAGAATTTACATATATACAATTGGAAAGAGAACTGGGGTAAGAGATGTATGCGAACATGAGAATTTGTAGGAAGAGTGGAAATAAATACGTACATGATACAGTATAAAAGAACTTAAGCAGACCAAGAAAGGAATAGGGAGACAGATTGAGCTTTAAAGACATTGAAGATATTATATATCTTGACCAAATGTATCAGAACAAAGAGATATGCCTTAATCGCCTTAATACATAACTATGTTTAAAAAGATATATATAACAAACATTCATATACTTGCAGCGCCCAACGGTCACGACTGCGTCCCGAAATCTAAGCCTCTCTGGAAGAGAGATGCCAGGTAAGTCGGACAAAATGTAAACTTATTATAAGTCCGCAGCTCAAGCTTCTATACGTAGTTTGGGTATAAATGGGTATCAAAAGACACCCAAATAAATGTTATAAAATATATAAGTAAATAAGAAATTTCTTGGCACCAACAACACTCGTCTTCCTCCCCTTTGTGACCGCCTTTATTCACGCCTCTAGTCGCCTCCGTTGGGGCCGGATCAGCTTAATAGGAGACATAGCTTATGGCAAACGCGACCCCACTGGGCTTTGCACTTGCCCATCTCCGGCTCTATTAGCAGCTTCGGTTTAGAACGCTGCCAGCGAAAATAATTGCTTTGGCACACGCGCTCCCAACAGCCCTGCCCCAGACCACATTCCCCACCCACTCGACCCCTCGGGCACCCGTCCATCCATCCATCCATCCGGCCACTGGGGCAGGCCACATTCTGACCCGAAAAAGTTGTTCCACTGCCAAATGGACGAGTATAAATGGCGAAGCATTTAAAATGTGCACAACTTTTGCGCTTCGATGCTTTAACTTTTGACACCTACGTCGGGCAAATAACCCGACCCCGAACGGGGAATCCCAGCCCGGAACGGAACTGATGGCCGCCCTCCGGCAGGGTCGGCCATGCCAGCACCTCGCCGCCCCTCCACTCCACTCCTCTGCCTCTGCCTCTGCCCGCAGGAAGCAATGAATTCATTCATTTGTTTACTCGTTCAAGTGGCAACTTCATTTTGTAAACACTTTCGTTTACATACAACTTTTGGCTCTAAAAAAGAACACTCTCGAATGAAACCTGGCCCCAGAAAGGGGCATGGTGAGAACTGGGTGCAGGGCGGTGGATGGAGGGCGGGAGGGCTGGGGATGAGGATGGGGCTATGCAAGGCAGGCCACAAGTTACATATCCTTTAACACACAAAGTCGACCGCCGACCACTGAGACGACGAGGGCGCAGTAGGATCCACAACTCACGACGGGAGCGCCGCCATCGATGCTGCACCGTGTCCCGAAAGTGCATGAAAAGTGTCCCCATTAGTATACATATATGATAGAAACTATGATAGACCTCCGTTTGTGGTCCGTTGCTTGTAGTTGGACAGAAAGGAGAGACGATTGCAGCGGCTTCTGAAGAAGTATATCTGGGAAAATGTACATTTAGAAGACAGATTTCGCCAAATCAAAATGAAGTATTAATGGAACCATATTCCATTCACCATTGGCCATTTTCTATAATTTAATTGCCATGAGATGTCTTGATGTTATTTGGGTACTCGGTTGTTCTGTTGCTGGCCCATAACTTATTCATGTAACATCGGTCGGTCCCACTGTGCGCCGTCGCCATTCGTTGCCTTTTGCGGTTCCCTGTCTGTTTTGCCATCTCACTGCCCCGCCCCCGCCGCCTCCGCCTTCGTCTTGCCAAGGCCCGGCCAGGAGCAAGGCGGCACGACACTCCCCCCTTGGGCGGCGACCCCCTCGCAGTTGGATGGCGCTTCACAGCTCCGGTCGGCAGCTTTTGGGAAAAGTTTCGTGTTTTACTTTTAGTTTGTGGCTTTCCTGGTTTTATCTTCAACTTAATAAAACGCCGTCAACAGTTTTAAATGCAAATTTTGCAGCTGCAACGCGTGCTGTGCGTGCTACGCATCCCCCTAAGCACACCTTCCCCTTATCCTATCCACCACTGTCTTCCCTCCCTACCTCCTACTTAGTACAAATGAGACTTGCAAATGATTATGCGCTTTGCTTGCTTGCCACAGGTCTTTAAAGACCTCGAGATTCGGGGCCAGGCCCCACTTTTGGCTCTGGCTCTGTCTCTGGTTCTGGTTCTGGTGCTGGTTATGGGGCCGGTTCTCGTTCTGGATCTCCGGAATGTGTCCCCCAGGCGACTTTAAGAAATTTTATCAATTTCTCTGTGCAAGTTTCTGTGCAGTTTAGAAAGTTTTAGAAGCGTGTCTGTGCTGGCTGGAAGGGGTGGAGGGGGTGACTTTGGGGGTGCTGGAGGAATAGTTTAGGGCGAGTTGGCATCTCTTACCCTTAATATATGGCCTTAGTTTAACCATTAGTTGTTGCTGTTGCCATTGTTGCCGGCTTTGTTTGTAGGTCGGGCTGGGGGCCTCAAATTCTGGCGGAATGACATCCTCTTCGGGAGAACGGGTACCAGAGAAATGTTCACAGTTTAGGCCGTTAATGAGCTGGAAATGTAAACTTTGGAGGGATTTAACTGTTGCGCTCTTGATGTTCCGAAAGTTCCTCGAAGATAGGATTCTAGAGCACCTATGGGGGGATTTCGACGTATTTCTTACCGGGAAGATCTCTACTTTTGAATATGGTGAAAATGGTTTTTCGAAGTCCCTTTTTCAGTGCAACTATCCCATGGAAATCCTCATCATTCCCATTCCCCCATTCAGATGGCATCCTGAAAATATATCCCCGTCCTCTGTACGGCTCTCCCCAAAGTTCCACCCACAGAACAATGCCTGGCAATCATCATATCCATGTTTCATTTTAATAAACAATTCAATTTGATTTCGAGGGGAGCAAAAAAATGCCTTAAAAGTGTCAAAGCAATCAACGAACAAAAATGCTGGCAAAAGTTTGTGGAGAACTTCCCTGACACGTAGAGACACCCGAATAGGGTCACAATAGAGCCCCGCCCACAGAACAAACACTTCTAATTAGTGGGATGGCTGGGTGGGCTGGGAGGGCGGGGATGGGAAGGACACGAGGAAAGCTCACAAATTTATGATAATATTTCCAAAACAAAAAAAAACAAAACAGAACAGAACAAAAAATAAACAAGAATGGGGCAAACGGAAGAATTATTTATATAAACAAAAACAGGGAGCAGGGAACAGGGAAAACTGGGAAAAACAGGAAAACAGGAAAACAGTAGCGAAATTCATTCGCATATAAAGTAATTAAAAAGTTTCCAACGCATTTATGGCTTTTCTGTATTTATTTTTGAGATTTCGTTTTCTTTTTTTTGGGTCCCAAAGAGAACAACAAATTAAAGTTGAAAACAAAGCTCTGCAGCTCTAATTCAATTACGGGGAATGATTTTTTTGCGTTCTGTTCCTGTTTGGTTGGCCCGGCCTTCCCTTCGGGTAGGTTGAAACATAATAATCAGCAGGAGCTTTGCAACATGCCATTTCGTGTGCTCTTCGAGGATTTGTCAACGTGGTTTCTGCAGGATAAGGGGGCCAAATGTGATCGGAGACGCCAGCTGGCCCACTCCACACATTCGTCGGCAGACGCACGGCAGACCCCAGACCCCATGTCGTATGCTTAATCCGGCTAAAAGCGCACTTAAAAATCATTCAGATTCGCATTAGCTGCCACTCCCCCGCCGCCCCAGCCTCCCACTCGCCCACTTTGCAGCCAACTAACGAATCTATAAAACAAAAGACTGGAACAGAGAAATAATAGAGAAGCCCGAACAAAGGAGTACGCAAAAAGTACAACTTAAACTGAAATACAAGTACGAGTATGGCACATAAACAGCGGAACTGTGTTAGTCGTGCAAAAATCTCTTAACTGGGCAAGAAAACAACGGCAGAGCAGGGCAGAGCAGAGCAAAAAATAAACTAAACGAAACGAAACGAAATACTAAAAACAATGTGGAACATTTCTGCTGAAAACGAGCTAAAAGCAGCATTTCCGCTTGGGTTGACTTCCACGGCTCCAGCGCCAGCGCCATGTTGGGCGATGTTGATGTTGATGATGATGATGACGATGCTCGGTCTGGGGTGGTCCCTAGCTGGCGGTGTCCCGGTCTGTGCTCCGTTGTGGCCCAACAATCGCAGACTGCAAGTAACTCAAACAAATAGAGGTAAGGAAAGGCAGAGCAGAGCAGGCCGGAGCAGAGCAGAGCAGAAGCACGCGAAAGCCTTCTGCTTGTTGCATTTAGAGCTCCGCCAAATGGGGTTTACTTTATGGATAATAAGTTAATTCGCTTGTAAATAACTTGGTCAAAGAGTCTCGCCACTCGGGAAGCCGGGGCGGCAGCCAGTGGGTGGCCGTCCACAATGCACAAATGGGTTGACGATGAGTGAAAGTGCTTTCAAGTATTGCCCATTATGAGGGGACTCCAGATTAGCGTGATATGAAAGGAGGGCTCTTTGTAACTTGTGTTCATACTTCGGGAGTCCCAATATGTCCGACTGCAATCAGAGGCACAAAATATTTACCACAAAATCAACCCGAAACGCTCGACGCATTTTGCATTTATAATGCCAGAGACTGAGAGAGAGAGAGGGGGGGAACGCAAATAATTTTTCTGTGGAGTTACATTTAAGCCCCGCCACGGAGATCCCTCATTACCTTATAAAAGAGCTTTAGGTGCAATTGCCTTTGATATCAGGAGCGACCCCTTTTCTCCTCCGGCCCCCCCTGGATCTGCATAACTAACGAATGCAGTCTCCTCTGCCTTCTAATTTGTATCCCAAAAGCATAATTCAAAATTCAAATTGCAACAGCATTAATGCAGTGTCCGAGTGCTTAGTTAAAAGCAGTGTTATCGACACGCCCGACCCCGCCCCGCCCCCGCCACCGACGCGACAATTTTCAATGGGAAATTCCGCTTAATTTTCTCGAATGTTTATTTATGAATTTTCGTCGCGCCGAACACCAACCATCAACCCGAAACAAGTGCTAAAACTCCACCTGGAAATGGCAAATAGCATCACGCCATATTTATCTACATAGATGGCTATTAACGCCCCGAACAGTGAGTGTCGGAGGTGTTTTAGCTGAAAGCAAATGCAAATTAACAAAATATTTAAATAGCAGATGCTCTGTGCTCTGTGCTCGACTCTCCCTGGGGTCCCAGGCGGGGGCGGAGGCGGGCAGGACGGGCCTGTTGGCTGGCTAATTGAATTCCAGCCAGATATATTCTGAAAATTTCGGCAAATTTGCTTGGTATTTGCGACTGAAACCAGTTTAAAGGCCCAAATACTTGTTGCTAATTAATTGAATTATTTTTCCATCCCATCCCCATTTCAATAATGTATATTCGGCAAAAACAACAAGAAAAACAACAAACAAGTGCACGAGCATCGCCACGATATACAGACGGGAAATATGTTTTATCAAAAATGTCAATTAAATGACACTTTAATATTAAATTCATAAATGCAGCATAACGTTCGACTGGAAAGTGTGCGTGTGCGTGTGTGTGTGTGTGTGTGTGTGTGTGGCATACATTGCCACATAAATTATTTAACATAAAATGGGGCTGAGCACAAAGTTTTGCAATTTGCATGCCACGCCTCACGCCCACCCTCACCGCCACCCCCATCGCCACCCCCAACTCCCGATGCACACACCCACACATACATACACACCACTGCCACTGCCCACATTTCTATAGATGCGCATAAATATAATGAAATTAAATTAAATGCATACGTTGCGCATACGCCACGTTAACTGTTGCTCTTCCGAGAACGCTCCACCTCCGAACGTGGCCACCTCTTTGGGTGGTGCGGTGCGGTGTGGTGGAGGAAAGTGCGGTACTACCAAGCAGTAAACGTGTTAACGACCTCCCTGGCGAAAAGTTGCTGCCGGCTTGCTCGCTTGCCTTTTTGCTTTTGCCTCTCGCATTTTTGGTTGCGTTGCAATTTCATAAAAATTAAATAGAAACACAGTGCAGGGGCAGGTGTGGGCGGGGGCGGGGGCAACGTCAGGTTGAACGGAACAGAACTGAACTGAAGGAGGCAAGGCGAATGTCTGCATGGGCGTGGCCCTGCCTTGTCGGGGCTCCCGGGGCTCCCCCCTCTGCCCGACTGAAATTATGTACTTAATAACAGCTTCAACAACTTTGCTTTATGCCACGGCATTTATGAGAATGCAAAACTCTTTCCAGCTGCTCTTTGTGTTTGGGCACTTGAAAAGTGCCAGTTTTCCAGTGCACCCACGTGAGGGGTCGCTCGCGAGGGGTCGCCGGGGGAGATAGAGCGCAAAGAGCTGATGCCCTGAAGCTTTGCGAGGGATCGTCGAAAATTACCATGATGAGGGAGTGCAATTGTGGAGTAGTACTCATAGCTGAAAGAATGATTCCCTGCCGAATATTGACGAGTATGCACACACATATAGAGGAAAATGTTCACATTCATTTCATACTGGTTTCGCTGAATAGATGTATATAAAATGTTTCAAAGCTAACAATACTGAATGCGCTATGCCATAAATGTCTCATTTTGTTTGCTTCCTAAAGTGGTTTTCCATGGTTGATGGTTTAATTGATATGTATGTACGTCAGTGGCCTGGACTGTGGCTGTGGCAGATCAAATCGTGGTTAAAAGGAGCATCGGCCGGAAATAATTTGTGCAGCTTCCTTTGTGCGACGATGTACTTGTTAAATATTCTGTGCTTGATTTAGGAGCCCAACCCTTTGCCGATTAATCTCCTCATATTACATTCCGTGGCAGAATTCCTTCATGGATGGGCTGCTTCCGAATTATGTCAAAAGCCGACTGCCATGAGTCATGGCGAAGCCCTCTAGGCAAAGAATCCACACATTCCCATGGCCAGACATTTATTTGCATTAATTGATGTCAAATTGTTTCACATGAATGTCAAGACCTCCGCCAGTCCAGCCCCAAGGAGCAGACCGCCCCTTCCGTCCAGCAGACCAACATACTTTAGGGTTAGTTTGAATTCAACCCAAGCATTTAGTCCAAGCAGCCGCACTTGGCCATAACTCTGGACAAAAGCGGATCGGGCATTCCCCACGGCCACATTGCCCAGTCGGCAGGGCCCCTGCTCTGCTCTGCTCTGGTCTGCTCACGTCCCCGGGCTCAATGAGCCGCAAACTCATTGGAAATTATTTGTACGTCAAACGATTAGACGATGTGGCCAGGCCAGGCCAGGCCAGGCCAGGCCCGGCCAACTGTTCAACTATTCGATTGCTCGATTGTTCTGCTGCTGGATGCTGGATGCTAATGCTTAATGTTTGCCACATTAACTCGATTGGCCGCAGTCCAATCCTGAATCCTCAATTGCTGGACGAATAATTACCAGGCGATGGACGTGAGGCCGGAGCCAAGAAATTAAACTAAAGACGAGACAATTTGATGGGGTTCTCCCGTTCTGTCCCCATTCAGACTCTCAATCGTTTTCCCCATCAGCCTCAACCCTTCTCGAGAGAATCCAACGATTTCCTGCGGATTTCCGGCAGACAAATTCAGAGTTTGGTTCGTTGGCTTGGTTTTTCGGGTTTTTCCGCTCCAAGTTTCTGCCGTCTATGCAGCTCAAAGGACCTCGTCAGGACCTTCCATCCAGTCATCCACCCATCCATCTCCCTGCATAGAGAGCGAGCGGAGTGTTGGGGCGTCGAGAGAAATGCTCTTGTTTACGAGCAAATAGTTGTTGTTATTTTAAGTTTTATTTTGTTGTTCCAAGGACTCTCGAGCAGCCATAAACTTTCGCAGCCCATCTCCCCCTAGACCAAGCCGAAAAGCGGAAATTAAGTTTTCAGAGAGCTCCAGTTCTCCCTTCTCTCCTTTGGCCCCACTCGTCGACTTCTTAGCTGGGGCGATAAGTGCGATTTTTGACGATTTCGTTTGCCCTGATGAAGGGCCAAAGATCCCGGCTCCCCCACTCCCTTCTTGTGGCATTTGTTGTGCAACGCAGCCACGCAGAACGAGAAAAAAGAAAAGCCCCTGCACTGCTCGAGACATCAACTTGGTCACTGCCAGGACCCGGACCATCACTCCGATTGAGCTGCCATTTCAAGTTTTCCTTTTGCGGCTTTTCTTCTCCTCCTTTGGCTGGCCGGCCGGCCATCTTTGGGTAACTTTAATGAGTCGAGTCGAGTCGAGCGCATTGCGCCTGAACTTGAAACTAACTTTGAAGTATGCATGTACATCCAGCAGCAACTGCAGTCGCAACTGTGAGCACAATTCGCACAAGAGCCAGCCAGGCTGCTGAGTCGAGAAGTGAACAAAAAGCATTGCCTACTTCTGAGCGGGCAACAGGCTTTGTCTGTTTGGTGGTTAGCTCTTAATTAATCAAGGAAAATCGGGAACAAAGGTGCCTGTGCCAGAGCGGAGATTGCAGAGGGCGGAGGGCACTGGAATCTGGGGTTCCCAATGCTTCCAGCGATGCAAAGGGTTTCACTAATTAGCAACGCAGATAAGGACGCACTTCCGACAATGATATGCCTTAAAATAGCCAGTTCAATCCATACCTCACATCTTCAGATACTAAGTATATTCCACTTTCTTACACCAGCACAAATAGAGCAGCACCAGATGACTCTATCAAGGGTAGAGGAATATCCTGTTGGCCAACCTGCTTTGCTCCATCATCTATGCTCCAGCTTTGCCAAAAAATCTCGAAAAAGTCGCGTCTAACGCTCTTCAATGAGCTTGTACTTTTACTAGTACTTGTGTGTGTGTTCCGTTCGTTTTGATTGTTGCCATTTACATTTGCTTAATGTGGAACCCTCAATGGCCGCGCTAATGGAGTTACCAATGAGAATGCCAAATGAAGACCTTATCGCTTTATGCAGAGAGCGGGGGGCCCAGCATCTGTCCATTAAAACGATGCCGACTGCGATGGGCCATTAATTACGGCTCGCTTCGGTGGTCGGACGGGTCCGGGAACAGATACGCTCCCCCAGGAGTTGGGGGGACATCTGCTACCGCTGGTGGCGGATGCGGGAGATGAGGGGGAGGGATGGAAGCATGGAAGGATACCCGGGAGCACTACAAATTGGCCTACCGGCTGTGGAGGGATTCCCATGTCTGCAATTGCATTAAATGCGCAAATATTTTTCCATTTTCCAGCTGCCGATTTTTATTCAATTTAACAATTTTATTTGATTTTGTCGCCATCCTTTTGCATTTGTTTCAGCGATTCGCTTTTCCCTTTTTGTCTTCTTTCGGGTACCAGCGTATGCGTCAGCAGTTTGTGTGATTTGTGAGGAGGGGAAGGGTATAGGGATGGGGATAGAGGATGGGCCGAAATAGAGACTGTGGCTAGAGATATGTACATAGGGGGAGACGGGGATACATAGGGACACTGTATATCGAGAGGGGGGGCCGGCTCTACAAGCGTTGTCAATGGATACACGCGTCAACAAGAATTTGGCAGCTGATTTGTTGATAGATGGAATTTCCCCACTGTATCTGACGTTCCTCCCCGTCGCCCGCACCCGATTTCCCCCTCCCGCGCCATTGTCATCGCCATTTACGCGCTTCGCTGGGCAGGGGTAGGGGTGGGGGTACGGCGAGCTAGGAAAACCCATAGAAAAAGAAAACTTCGGCACAAAGCAGAAAATTCTATCTGCCAACGGCCTGAGCATGCAAAAAGCAATGCGAGCAGGAAACTAAATGCAGGACTGCGACTGCGGACGGGATGTGTATGCGATGGCGAGTGGTGGCGGAGGACGAAAAAATACTGAGCACGGCCCATGCAGACGGCAGGCAAATCGTCGTTCGTTACGTATTTTATGATGTTTTTCCTTGGGCTCGCACAGACCGATAGACGGAAGGCCGGACGAGCCGAAGAAATGATTTCATTTTGCTGACAGTCGTCGTCGTTGTCGTAACTGAAATTGCCTACTGCCTCCTACGGATACGACTGTCGACAGCAGAGAACGTCGCGACCCCAGTGGGAAATTTGATGAGACTGCGAGAGACTACCGGCAGGATATGGATATGGTGCATGAGAATAACTGAAAAGTAAAATCAGTAAATAAGCTAAAACTCTGCGTTTGGGACATAGATATGGACATAGATTTTGCTACATAAGTAAGTAGGATATAGGATAAGTCGAATACTTCTTGAATTGCCAAGGACTTTCCACCTACACACACGTGTACTTCTATATATACCCAATTTTCCACAAGGCAACTCCACGACATCAGCAGCACAATATATTCTACATCCATCTCCAGCCCAGACCCCAGTCCGGACGAGACCGGCAAACCCCAACGCGGCCAAGTTTATATGGCCATCGTTTTCCCTGTCCTTTTTTGGTTGTTGGGTCTATTGCCATGTTTCTGTTGTGCCATTGACTCTTATCGGTGAAACCACAGGCAAACACGGGAAAATAATGATATAAGTGTGGCATAAAGACGAAAAACAACGGGAAGATGGAAGACAAAAACAAAACAGAATAAGCAGGAAAATAAATTTGGTTTTTCAATTTCTTAAGCCAGTTTGCGAGACTACCAGGAGCATGAGACGCTGGCCAGAGCGAGTAAAACTACCGCTGAGATTCCGTGGTGGGCAATGGAGCTCGAAAGAAGTACGTGGTGGGTGGCGGAGGGGGAGGGGGAAGGGAGCCTCGGTGGACCTCTGCAGCGACAGCTATAACGCTTTTTACGGCAGCGGGAAATTCAATTTGGTTTTGGGCATATCAAAATGTTTTTGGTGCTGTGTGTTGTTGGGTTGGTTCGGGGCTTTCGACTGGGATGCGGTTGGGTTTTTTGTTGGTTTTCGTGTCCTAAACGGTCAAATTCCAATTGAATTTATTCGCTGCGAATTTCCATTGCACACAAAGTAAAATATCCAGCCGGGACCCTGGATGTATGTCCACCCTCCACACACCAGCACGGGCCGAAAAAGGGACTGAAACGGAAAGGCCTTCTGGCCGGGACGAAATGCTCCAACATTAATTCGATTTGATTTTATTTGCATTGCTTTGACGGTTTTAAGCGGTGCACCGTACTTTTTGCATTCGACTGTCAGGTTGAATCGAATCATTATGGAGCTGTGGACTGCACCATATGTATCTATGTGTGCATAGGGGAAGGGGAAGGGAACAATAATACGCTTAATATGCGAAATAATGAGATCTGACAAGCTAGTGTCTGAAAAGTTGGCGACTGAAGGGCAAACAGATTGAATGTAGATACAAGCGGGCAAGCGGGAAGCTATGAAAACTGGGAATGGTGATTGAAAGACGGGGCACTCTCACACAACACTCTACAATGGAGTTTTCTTTAGCAGTGATACATTATTAGGTCCCTAAGTACAAGATGTGACACTCTATCATGTACGCAGCCCAATCCATATTCAATTCCATCCCATACAGTCCACAGGCAAACATACATATCATATTTCCAGCGAGAACTTGTGTGGTATAGTGCCGCGGAAAACTCCTTCTTAGTATGCACCCGCTCGCGTCTTTATGGGCCATGAAAACAGACAACAACATCTGTTCATCTCCGGAGCTGTAAAACCCTATTAGGAGTGGGGTCTAAAATTATTTACGATCTGCCGGCGCATAATTTACGAGTCTGTCGAACCAGAAATGAACTAGAAACTGCTCCGCGAACGTTTTATGGCCGGGCAAACGAACTTAAACTACGTAAAAAACAAAACTAATTGAAATATATTTTTATACTCTTCGCGCCCCAAGCACGTTCGCTCTGAAGGGTCCTGGCCGAGGACAATCGGAGGAGTGATGTCTGGGGTCGGGGTAATGTGTCACCCGGGGGTGACTAACGGTGAAGTGGCGGGGCTTGTTATTTTTTGTTACCTCACCATATGGCTGTTGATTTTTACGATACTGGCTACGGCTGATGCTCCTGCACCAGCACGGCGCACCTCATCCACCGCAGCCTTTACTTCGCTCAAAGTTGTCCTGGAACACTTTCGTTCTCCTCTAATGTATGTGTCTCGCCTTGCCCAATTTGTAAGCAGACGGCCCCAGAACCATCTCGAGTTTCCACAAGTTTTCGGAGCACTCAAATGGCTTCATTAACAGCCTGTGCCCCGGACAGCAGGACCTGTTGGGGATAGAATTATGGCCTCGAGATGGTACTGAATTGTGGGAAGGAGTTAGGCGGAAATACAAATACAAATTTGTGTATGTATGAAAGCAGTTTAACGAAATGCAAGTTTTTCCGAGAGGATTGAAGATTAGAGACAGAGGCAGAGCCCAAAATGATATGGGCTTCAGCTTATGAGAACTCTACACTTAATGTCGGGGTGTTAAATGCGACTCTGCGAAGACTCACAGGCCATTTATCAGGAGAATTTGGTGCCATTCCTCTTTGGCTGCACTCATAACTTTACATTTCCAGTGTCCCAGCGCGGAAGCAGGCCACTAATCAAATCAACGTCCTTTTTATGATGCATTTTTAATTCGATTTCGCTGGACTGAGTCGTGAGCAGGAACAGAAACCGGGCTAATGGCTTCACAATGCTGCGCCTAGAGGCGTGGCACTTAATCGAATTTACCATTCCGTTGATGGAGGGTAGGAAGAGGTGGAGCGGAGAGGCGTGGAGTGGAGTGGAGTGGAGAGGTGTGGAGTGTAGGCCAGGCTCTTAGTTACTTTCTGTCAATATTTGATTTGGAATTTCTCACATTTACGGGGCGCCTACGGCAACAGCAATTAAAGTTCGTGTCGAGCGGGGGAGTGGCAGGTGATGGAGCTGTCTTTTGACAGCTACCGCTGCCGCGATGGCTTTTCAATGAAGCAGCGGGACCAACAGGCAGCCATCGTTCGCGCCTTCGCACCCCGGGTAAACTCAATTTTCATTTCAATTTCTCCGCAATTTGGCGAATAAAGGGAGCAGAAAGTTAATATTTAATTTCGCTCGCTGGAAAATTCTTTCGGGGGCTTCACAAACGGTCCCTCACTGGGCATTCGTTTCGGTGACATATGAGGACACGCCTTGGATGCTTGGATGCTTGGATCCTTGGATCCCGACAAAACAGAATTTTAAGCCAAAACTCAATTTATTCTGGTAATAAGTCCAAATAATGAGGGTCATTTGACATAAATGAAGCTGCCCTGCCCTGCCCCGAAGTGGGGGACTGGGATTGGGCCGCACAGGCCTCAGATTTTGGTCATGACTCATGAGGAAGGGATCGAGTGTGGGCGAGTCCTTTAGTTATTTGTTTGCTTACATTGACAAATTTTTCTTGTTGCCACCAAAAAATGTTGCCGTTCTTATAAATGGCTTAAATGCGGGCCGCACGAACTGGGATGCAGACAAGGGTCGCCAGGAATTGATTGTTTTATGGGGTTGTGTGTGTTGGTCCTGAGTGAAATGCAATTTACTCGAGATAAAACGATTGTTTAGTTTCACAAATTGAAAGGTAGCTATAGATCCAGCCCCCATGATGGAAAACTATATTAAAAACAGAATATTAAAAGCAGTTACATAATTGGAAAGATTCAGATGTAAATTATTGAACTGGTAGATTGATTGAATCTTAATTGAATTGAATTCGATCGATTGGACTATGTTTTATGATACAGATACACTAATACACTAATGTTTGTATATTGCCTATGCGTATTGCGTTTCAAGAACTTGTTCTTTACTTTGGAATACTCTCAAAGTTCATCCCATGCTCGCTGAAGAACATCGGCTTGAAGGGAGAGTTCCTTCTACCATTGCCCAACACCCTCTCAACAGTTCCCACTTAAAGTTCTTAAAGTTAACAATGTTTGCCCTCCAAATATAATCAGCTACTTGAGCAGATGTGCAGCCAAGCAAACGTCTTCCCTATCCAACAAAACGCGCCCGCCACTCGTCCTCCCACGGACCACCCCCTGGCACGACCCTTGCCACCCTGTTCAATGGAGTGGGCCCCCTCTCCTCCTCCCTCTTGTGTTCCTCTTATGGTCCTCGCTTCTCTGTAAAATATTACGCATACGCCTCGGCACGCCAGGCCAGGCCACGCCCGCATCGCCACGCCCAGACGTAGACAACGTCTATCATACAATTCACCAATTTTCATTCAAATAAAACCAGCGAGCAGCTAGCAGTGGACAAGGAGGAGCAGGCTGCCGGGAGGAATAAAGCAAAATGGGCGAGAATTTCAACATCAATGGAAAATGCGCAATAAAAAGCGTCTATAAAAATCGGCTATGCACACACGATATGCAATATGGATGGATGCTGGGATGCCCGTGCCCGTAGACAACGTGGACTCCACTCCAACCGGGAGGCACCAGCACCAGCATCGGCACCATCATCTGTATCTGTATCTGTTTCGGGCTGTGGCTGTGGCTCTGGCCGTGGCCGTGGCATGGCGCAGCATAAAAAAGCAGTATATGGCGCACTTCGTTTAATTTTTAATTCCGTTCAGCATTATCCTTGATTTATTTTATAGGCGGCATCAGCGTCGTCGTCATCGTCGTCGGTGTGTTCAACAATTATGATACCAAGCACGGGATACTGGCTGCGAGCAGGAATCCCGACGGCGGAATGAGGCGAAAGCTGAAAGCTGGAAAAAAAAGACACGTGTGTAATGGGACGCCACCGCTGCGATCCCTGCTTCAATCCACGCTCCAGGCCGTGCGGGTATCGTTAGCCCATCGTTAGCCACTTTTTTGCTGCTGGCGGCTTCTGGCGGCTGCTGTCGGTTGCTGCCGCTTCTGTTTGCCCATAGCGCATTTGTGGCCATGTCTGATTAACTGTGAATTCAATTTTTTCCACCCGAATCTCTGCTTAATCAACGCATCCAAATGAACGTCGACTTTCGAATTCCCTGAGGTACGAGTAGGTGTTCGGACCTGCGGCTTATCTTTTAATAAGCAAATCTGCGCATTTTGTGATAGTCGGTAGAGAATTATAAACTTATGGAATCTTCACAAGATACCTACATATCTGCACACACAGTCTCAGAATTTCTTGTGTAGGATCTATTTCATCATCAAAGGCAACGGATCGTATACATAATACTTAGAAACAGAACATGCGTGTAGTTTAATCTTTATATTTGCCACGTGGGTGCAAATACTTAGTTAATGGGATTTTGTTGCTTTAAATAGGGGTGGAAAGAGGATGGACAAAGTAAAACGTACACGGAATAATAATGTCTATGTATAATAATAACTCTTTAATGTGTGAAACACACAGACAATCAACTCTCAGTTCAATTTAAACAAAAATAGGATAAAATATCGAATAATGTAGAATATGAAAGAACCGTCGACCAGCGTTCATCAGGAAGGGACCAGGTTGCGACGTGGAAATCTCGTCCGATTCATTGCAAGTAAATCAATCAGTTTGGAAAAATATATCGTATTTATAAACAGAATTCTGAATGCATGGCGGGGGCCCCCCTGTGATTGGATTCAATGCTGAACATTCGGGAGTCGAGCGGAGACGGTAATTTGATTTGACAGTGGAAAAGGACTTGCAAAATCGAAATTTAACCAGCCAATTAAAGGCAAGGACCACAAGTGCAATCCGCAGCAGCTACGTTTAAGAAACATTGCGGCTTTTGCTCCCAACCACAACATAAGTCAAGTCTCTCACCTTTTCCCCCTTTCCGATGAACTTTCATAATTTCTCGACGAAAACTTTTGTCTGCTCGGCAATTTACCGCCAATTTCCAAATTCGATAAATTTTATGGAAGCGCCTATAACTGGGCCAGTTGCCCATACCTCTTGTTGCCTCTTATCGATCCTGAATGCCGCAGGGCAATGGCAAGGTGGGCCTATGGAGTCTCGTGACGGATAAGCAGAAGAGCAGGGGGGAAATGCGAGTTTCCACGTGTCGCCCCAAGGTTCTTTGAATTACTTGTGAGGCCGAGTCGCAGATAAGGCAGACAAAGGCAGACACGGCTTCATCCTGGTAGATAAGAGGTGCCGCCGCTAGCTTACGGCCCTGAAAAGGGATGCGAAAAGGACAAGGAAGTGTCTTTTGTGTGGAAACAGTTTCATTTTAAAATTGTTCAATCATAATTAATGCAAGTTTGCAATTAAATGCGTTGCATTCAAATTATGCTGATGATGATGGCCATGTCGTGGTGGCTGTCGACGTGGACGTGGCCATGGCCGTGGACCTGGAAGTGGCAGGGAGAGCAGATAGCCGGACGTAGTCCAGGCGCATGCAAACGAGCGGACAGTGAACAGATACAGTGGCGTGGCAGACTGTCCAACAGGGGTACTGTACCCCAAGGGATTGGCGTAGTATAAAAGATCTAATTAATCAACCAACCCATAGAATAAGATTGCAGGACCATTAGAGCATTTGCACCCTGGCACGTGCGCCCCTGAATAGTGGCATTATTGGCCGTGTGGTCGGATGCAGCGCCTTTTGTTCGCCTCTCTCTCTCTCTGCATAACAACTACAACAGCGAGGCAGCGAGGAGCTACAACAACTGAACGAGTATTGCATTTGCAGGAGCAATGTGAGCCGACAGCATTTCCTTTTTATGATGGCCGCATTTTAATTGAAACTGTTTTTGCAAATTTATGAAGCGCATAACTTTAAATGGCACTAAAGTTAATTTCAATGCGGTTGCCCGAGACAAAAGAGACCAACACAACTCGCTCTCTCCCTCCCTCCGCTATATACTGCATGTATATAGTAGGATGCATGCTTATAGATATAGTAAATACGTACTCGGACAAAGGCAGTGCAGTGGCAGTGGCTGTGTGGCTGTGGTTTCCACTCGGGCACATTGAGAGCCAAATGAACATAATGGAAAATGCACGCACAGGCGAACAGAAGCTGACTGCTGCAGGACACGAGAAGACACCTAACCTACCGGGAGACATGGGAGACATGGGAGGAGGCGCATAGAGGGCTCGGTTCCGTTTGAAGGGGACTTTGCGGCCTGCGTCGAGCACTTTCGAAACGGTGTCAATATTCAATCAGATCGGGGTTCAATGGCCTGCGATGGCAGAGTCCGGTCCGACAGGCAGGCAGGACGGCAGGCTATTCGAGCAGGCAATTAAATGGCAAAATGAATTGCCTGTAAATGTCAGTTGTTCAAAAATGAATTAAAGGACTTAACAACTGCAGCTACGCTTGTCGCCAAACCGGCCTCGACGAGCGGGACAATAAAACGAACCATATAACGCACATACATAATGAGTGCGAACTATTATTGCGATAAAAATTAATGAATTTAAATGCAATTTTTATCGATGTAAATGCATAATTATGATGCCATTGTCAATGCACTTATTGCCATATTTCACAACTCGACAGAACAACAGAAACTACAACTACAAATATATCAACAAATTATTTATGAAGTGTTTGCACAGTGCACAGGGGGAAGTGGAAATTGCTGCGAGCGGATGGGGTCGGGACTGGTCGGCGCTTCCTGCCCCGCCCGAGCCCCGTTCCACTCAATTAGCAATCCCATTTGAGCGCGCTGACCCAGAAGCGGGAAGTGCAGCTGACAGTTGATAAGCAATATGCATGCTCCATGCTGGGTACGAATCCCCCAATCAGCCACAGATCCACATCCAGCAATTGGCCTAAATGATAGCGCTTGTTGGCGGGAAGCAGAAATCAATTTCAAATATTGAAATTCGAAATGTTCCATCGGCCAGCCACAGGAGCACTTAGCGGGCTTCGTTTGCCATAAATTTCTGGCCTATCCGGCCGACTGGTCCTCTGGTCCTCCCCTTGTCTAATTACCGTAATGAGTTTTTGGATTTGCGGAGTTTTTCGAGAACCGTGGAGGCTGCAGAACTTATGTTCGTGGCTCAAAATTTGAAATTTATGAGCCAACGCCTGCAAACTTTTTCCTGGCACAAAGTTGGCAAGTAGCAACTGGCAGAGATGGAAATTGGAGATGGGGGAAGAAACTTTTACTTAATGGGAAAGTGAATATTAAAGTTCTGCTGTGCCTGGATGGCTCTGAAAATAGGCCTCGTTATAATGCACATTCTTCCCCGTTTCATTAGAATGATTACTCGCCTAATTCCCAGAGTCAATTCCTGCGTATGTGTCCCAGGCAGGAGCCGAGTTCCAGGCCAATTATACGTCCAGGCTAAGCTACTTAACGACCCGGCGTGCTCTCCAACCTGTCAGCGGGGTTCCAGCATGTCCAAGGCCTACGAACTATTTTCCAATTATGCACAGCTTCCGCAGCTGGACAGACACCTTTGCCAGCCACATTCCCACTTCCCCTTCCAGCTCTCCTTGCTTGCTTCTTGCTCTTATTGCCCACATCAAAGTCGGTGGCTTGCGGCTTGTCCAAAGTGTCAGCAGGATATCATCAGCAGCAGCAGCAGAAGCAGCAGCAAACTCCTTAAGTGCGATTGGGGAGTGGGCGTGTGGGCGTGGGGTGTAAGGAGGGAGAGCTAATCCTGCGTGTTGATAATATTGACAGGGTGTCATTTTGATTGGTTGTGCCTCTTGTGCCACGCCCACTCTCAATCGAGAGTGCCTGTGGAACAGGTCGTGTGACTAATTGCTACTTAATGACCATCTCTCCAGCCTCTCTGCCAGGGCCCACTCGTATCGGTAATTGCCATTGTCGAGCCGCAATCAACGACACGGCCAGTGCATGTTTATGCGCCAAACCGGTTGCCTGATGAATTTCCGAATTGATGATTTGAAAACTCAACGGTGAGCAAAACGTTTTAATCTTAAAGCCACTCTCTTGTGGTCCTCCAGTCGTGACCCTGCTCTGCGCTCTGTTCGGGATTAGGGCGTGTTGTCTGGCTTATTCTCCGTGCATTTTGTTGTGAAAAGAATGCACAGACACGAAATTAATCTCCTGTGGTTTGGTCCAACTTGGGCGAAGGGCCACAGGGCCGGGGCTTGGTCTTGGGTATGGGCGGCCAACCCTGCGTATGAGTAGTGCGTCTCATGTCGTGCATTGTTGCCTCGTCCACCTATGCAGGGAGGCGAGCGGTGGATAAAATAGAGCAGAAGCTAAATTAAATTCAACCCCAGACCCAGACCCTCCACACAATCTCCATTGTTGGATCTTGGGGCTGTAGCACGGCTCAGCCACGCTAAGCTGATTTGCTACAACTCGCGTCTCGTTCTGGTGCAACATATCGCAAGCGCAGCTTAGGCTGGGCACCGCCACCATTCGGTTCCATCCGCCGCAGTAGTTAACTTTAATACAACATTTTAATTAACTCGACGGACAAGCCAGCAAAGCGGGCTTAGACCATTGTTCTAGCCCCGTTCTATTTATGAGAGGCGAGGCTGCGAAAAGTTGTGCCGCAGGCTCTGCCTCTGTCTGCCCCTTCTTCCAATGGTTTCCATTAGCCCGCAAAGTTTTGTCCTGTCCATCGTGCGATCTATGCGAGTAATAAGCACTTGACAAACTTATTAAAAGTTTCTCTCCTTTTTGTTGGCCAATACATCAATACTCGTACATCATCCGAAACATGGTTCATTTGCCTGGCCGAAAAGAAAACTACGAAAAGTCACACAACATTAACTTGAACTATGGCAAACTTTTGACTCCGACAAAGATGCCAGGCAGCGGCAGTGGCAGCGGCAGTCAACAATCTCTCAGACAGCACCTCATCAGCCACACCAGGGCCGCAGGGAGACCTTTCCGTTCCTAGTCAAAGTTTTCAAAGCTATTTTTGACTGCGGTCAACTAAACACACACAAAGCAGATAGGGCCCAAAGAGGAATAGGGAATTGGAAGGCAAGGAGGCATGGGGCATGGGGCATGTGGCATGGCTCTGGCCCTGGCTCAAGCCAGAAACCCCAAACAAAACTGTCGCCAAAGACGAACTTCATCTTGATGCGGTCGGATTCAATTAGATGTTGCCAGACCGAAACCGAAAAGGAAACCTAAGCCAAGTCTCGATTCAAAGTTTAAAGTTTTTTCTGGGCTGGCGACAAAAAATACCAGCGTGAATGGTAGATGGCAGTATTGTGACTGAAATATACCCGCTACTTCGTACTGTAACTGTTGGGATGTTCGATTCTGTTCGAGTGTGAATACAATCGAATATTAATCAGAAAGTGGAGATATTCTCAAGAATATCCAGAACGTTGCGGTTGGGGGAACGGAATGGTTGAAAATGTTTGTAGATGGTTTCTTCTGAGTGCCGAAATACTTTAACGCGAACTCAATATACCCTTGGCATCTACGATTGACGGGTATTCAAACACGTACCAAAGAAAAGTCAAGTCAAGTTTGATTGGAAGGCGTTGCCGGTTTGGAACCCGGAACCAGGAACCAGAAACCAGGAACCCGGCTAAGACATCGGTCAGTTTAGCCAGGAAAAAGCGTCCAAATTACATCCTCCACACTCTGGGCCGCGTCGGGCCAGAGCCGGGGCTACTGTGCATTTTGCATTTTGCACATTTGCATTTGCATGCCTGGTACCACAAACAGCCTGGGGCACCGTCATCGACATCGACAGCGACGTCGACGTCGTGGCGCATTATTAAAGATGCATAGCTTGAAATATTCAATCAGATTTGAGGGGGCGTGGATGGAGGGGCAGGGCGTGTACAGTAGTGCCACAAAATTGGCAGCGCCATCGTCGGTGTGTTGATTTATGCAACATTGACGTTGACGCTGCAAAGTCACATTTGGTTTCTGGTCGAGAGCTGTTTCGTCGGGGCTGAGCCTGGTCGGGGCGGGTGCTGGTGCTCGTGCTCGTCTGGTCTGGTCTACATAAGCAAATATTTTGTGGCTATTGCTTTGGTTGCTCCTATGTGCATATCCTGCAGGCATTCAATTATGTTGTATGTTGTATGCTATATGTGGCTCGCCCAGGAGTGCCAAGTCGAATGGCAATTTCGAGTCTCACGCCACATGGCGGAGACAGAGGCAGTAGCAGTGGCAGTGGCAGTGGCAGTGGCAGGGGCAGAGTCAAAGACTTCCTGAATGTCACTCATCGTGTTCTGCGTTCGGCCGAGCTCCACATGAATGTGTGTGAGTTAATTTGTTATTCAAATTTGTGTGTTATATATTGTTATTACTACGAAAATGGCTGTTGCTCCTGTTGTCCTTCAGCTGAGACTGGTCAGACGCCGAGCACTTTGCCCTCCAGCCAACGGCTATGTATGCGGCTGGGCACCCCCTAGTACAACAGGAATCGATACTTGGGACTGGCATTACTCGCAAAATTGGCTCTAATCTTGGCTTTTACCATTTTACACAGACACTTTTGGAAAATCATAGAAATTTTGTATTGGAATTCCAGTAGGCTACTTTTATAGAGAGTTTTATTCTCTGAATGGATTCTTCGGCTAATGCTAATGCTAATTCATTTGCTGTGCATTTACTGAACAATTGAATCCATTAATTACCCCTCCAGTCAAGTGGAGGGAAGTCCCAGCGCACAATTGTCCCATTCATTCACCTTGACACCCGCGGGAATTTAAAATTGAAAAAAAACACAAACCGCCCGTCCAGAAACCCTAGAAAAGTTTGAGAGCAGAGCCAACTATTAAGGATTAAGGCTTGACCGTCTGGTCGAACGTCTGGCGGCGTTCTGTCTCCGTCTCTGTCTCTGTCTCCGTCTTCCGATCTGATTCATTGGGTGTGGGTATGGGTAGGGGTTTGGGTTTGGGTTTATATTATAGTTAGGGCTTGGGTCTGGGTCTGCGTCTGGGTCTGGGTCTGGCTGTTGTCTAGTCTGTCAACCCCCAGGAGGAGTACGCCAGTGCTAAGCGGATTAATTTGTTGACGTGTTGCTCAATGGAAAAACGAGCCGGAGCGAGTTGAAAATAGAAAGCGAGTGAGAAGAAAATGGGAAAAATGCTCAAGCAGCAGTCGGCAGTCGACGTGCAGCGAAATCCAATCATAATTAAAGAGTCCAACGCCTCGGGTCGCGTCGGGAAGAAGTCGATTCGATGGAATTTACACAACAAAAGGTGGCCGCGACATTTTCAGCTGTCAGCATTAATTAAAATGTTTTCATACATCACCTACAGACGGCAGAGTTCTAACACCTTTCTGTTCTGTTGCAGACCCCCATCCCAATCCCAATCCGAATCCAGATCCCCTCCCAGGCCAGTCCCGGACTAGCTGGAGCGGAAATGTCTTCGGAGACCCATTCTCCCATCGAAACACGACCAGAAGCCGCGACTAACCGAACGGGTTGGATGTGGCTGGGGATGGGGATTGGATGTGCGGGTGTGGGTGTGGGTGTGGGGACAATTTCCAGCTCAGTGCGTGTGTGTTTCTGGTTATCTGAGATTTATTTTTGTTCGCGGGCATTTGTCAGCCCGCTAATCTCTGTCTTTGGCGGGCCTGTAAATTATGTTTTCAAATATTTTTGCCACATTTAATTTATCTTTCTGACATTTGCGCATAATTAAAATGCAATTAAGTCGCCAATAAATAATACAATAATGCACAAAACGGTATCCACAATTTTTAGAGCTGCAGCAATCCAAACAAAAAAGAGGGCATCAATTATTAAAAGAGGAGCCACCATCCGTGGCATTAAAGTTGCCAGCAAAAGTGCCGGCAAAAGTGTTAAGCCCGAAACTTTTGGTGAGAACTTTTGCCGAGGGAGGGAGAGCCGGAGAACCGGGCCAGGCCAGGTCTGGAGGGGACGGGACGGGACGTACGGGCTCATGTCAAGGGGTCGACAGGTTAAACGACGAATCGAGTCGACTGTCAATGTATAATTGAAAATCAGAGCCGTCGGCAGAAATGCTTTTTTCCAGTGTCTCTTTTCGGGGGTAATTAAAAAAGTTTCCCAATCGAAAAATAGAAAGAAAATACCAATTGACAATGCCCTTTTTCGGCCATCTATGGGGGCATGGGGAATACTAATTGTCGAGCGCGGAGAAGGGGAGCTGGGAAGGGGGTAGTAACTGGGAAAACATTTTCCTGGCTGACGTAATTAAAAAGCCGTCAAGCGAAGTTGGCGCAGTTTGTGCTTAATGTCCAAGTGATGCACAGAGCAGGGCCGTTAGCTTCACTCCCATCTCGCACTTGGCCCTGTCTGCAGCTTTCTAATTAAATAAGCCAGCGTCACATTTGTCTTGAGTGTCCGACAATTTGGTGACTTATGATGACTGCAGGGTGACAAAAACCGGACCCGTTGAACGGCGTGCCGTGGCCGGACTTGGACCCGGACACGGACCGAGAGGAGAAACAAAGCATTGAGCTACTCGGGGCAAGAGATTTATGAGGTAAAAGCAATTAGGAAGTGGCATTAACAAGCGAATGCAGCGTAGAACAATTAATAACAGTTACCCACTGCAGTCGTAGGTCAAAGGCCAAACCAAAGACAGAGAAAGATGTGCAATGGGGAGAGGAACTGCAGAAGAGAGGAGCAAAAGGTGATGTGCTAAGCCTGGGGCTAGGGCTATATATGAAAAGATGTGGAGTCAAGGGTCAACTGCTTTTATTGGCTTTGGCCATCTAAGGATTCCATATATCTCTGAGTTATCGGGGAGCTAAACCTATTTGAAAGTCAGGTTTTCTACAGAGTGTGCATAGGTATTTAATTGTCTGATTCTCACATGTAACGCGAAATGATAACGTCAATCCGGTAATCTAAATGCACTTTTTTCTGAATATTTCTGAAATTTTTGAATTTAGTTCCATCTAGCAGAGGGTAATTTCTCCATCGGCGTTTTCATCCGACTTTGGATGACTCTCGGCGCGGTATGCTTGCAGAACTCCCACCAGTATCTCGACCTCGGTCTTAATAAAATCCAACTGTTTCTCGATTTCGTTGCGAGGGGCACTTATTTGCATATCTGTGTGAGGATTATTAATAGTAGTTATCCGTTTTCGTCGGATCAAGATGAGTACTCACCCCGGCGCTTGCAGAGGGTGCGGTACAGGACGTGGATCCCATCCAAACTCCGTTCCTTGTCCATGTAGCCGTAGCTTATGGTATCCTTGGTGGTGGACAGAATGCTCTCCCACTTCATGCACAAGAGCCTCGACTGGTTGTACGAGCGCTCGAGCTTGGCCAGCTCATTCTTGAGGCCCAGCACCGTTAGGGCAGCCTCGTTGGTGACCTTAACCATACTCTTGCGCATTTCCTCGATTTCGTGGAGCTTCTTCTGCTCCAACTGGCTGATTTCGACCTGTGCAAGCACTAGAACAATGTCATGGGTCAGAGGGCTAAATATTTCTAGGCTCAGCTCGTCGCATGCTCACTTAGCGCGTCACATCGGTCCATGCAGTCCTTGGGGGAGACGAATATGTCGGAGACCTTGACCACCTCGTCCAGAACCTTCTCATACGGCTGGAACTCCTGAACGGTGGCCTTGAGGGCTTCCCGGAAGGCCTTCAGCGCGCCTATCGAGCTCTTGAAGTTCTGAATGCCATCGTACAGCTCGCCGTGCATGGCAATCTCATCGTTGATGACCTTGTCCGCCGCACGCTTCTTGTCGACACAGTCCTTGATGAAGCTGTTCACCTCGATGAAGCGCTTCCTGAGTCGCTCCTGGATCTTGTACATCTTCCGCACGCGGGAAGAGTTAAGCTCCGTCTGCCTCTTGGCACTGGCCAGCATCTCCTTCTGCAGCTTGATCATGGCATCGTGCTCGCGCTGATTCTGGATGAACAACAGCTCGATGGAGTCCCCGGCAGAGTCCGAGTTTGGCGGTTTTCTATCAGTCGAGTTTTAACCATCTTGAGGGTACACATAAGATGCTACTGAAAGTGCTCTTAACTCACACAAAGAACTTGTCCTGCACCTTGGAGCTAATGTAGTCCGCAACAGCCTCCTCGGGCCGCAGGTCCAGGTTGCCCAAGACATCGAGCTTCTTGGTGGGCTTCACGCGTGGCATCTTCGAGCTACTGACCGAATCCCCTGACTTCAAAGTGTAGCAAACAGATGTGTGGGGTACCAACTTGGTGGGTTTCTGTTTCGGTTTGCTGCAGTGTTACTTGTTGTATAGTATTGTCTGTATTGTATTAACCTATTTGTGGCATACCAGTTGGGTGAGTTTCTGTTTCTGTTTGCTGTTGGTGTTACTTGTTGTATAGTATTGTGAGTACTGTATAGAGACCTGCTCGGAACAAGATTTAGTTTGGGTGACACGAAAAACATTGGTTGCCTGGGCGATCAACAATCCCCACGGCAATAGTTGCCATGGGCTTGAAAATTACGAAAGGAAAGCGGTATTGCTCCAAGAGGGCTAGTACTATACACGAGCATGGGCATTTCGCGGAGAAAAGTGCACTTTTCTCTTGATTTTGTTTTCTAAGAATAATGAAACTCAGTTGGTCAATGTCTCTCTAACACATTGATTAAACTTAACATTAATGATCCGATCTGATCCAGATTCAAGATTCTGATAGAA
Organism: Drosophila affinis; assembly: GCA_037356375.1. Taxonomy (NCBI): domain Eukaryota; kingdom Metazoa; phylum Arthropoda; class Insecta; order Diptera; family Drosophilidae; genus Drosophila; species Drosophila affinis. The sequence goes on from CM074800.1 coordinate 441,939, forward strand.
ATGGTCATCCTCGATAATTCTGCGTTTAATGTTGCTCAAAATGGACCTTAGATCCAATTATAGATTAAAGCAGGAGTCTAACCTTCTAAAGCAAGCACGTAGATGAATTTGGGAACTAAATATACAAACAGTAGACGGGACAGGAGTTGTCTTTACAGCTAGTGAACACAGAACTGTCACACAAAACGTATTCGTGAACATAATCAAAATATTTTCCATACAAAACAGATCGATAATTATATAAGATATTTTTCAAAAGAGCAATTGCATACACACATCAATAGAATGCCGCGCCGCAAGCCCACGCTCACCATAGATGTGGTCGGGAGCTTGGATCTCCGTCCCGAGCAGTCAGTGGGCGACTATCGTCTCTCCCTCCAGCAGGATGAGTTCTTTGTGTAAGCTAACTGGAATATTGCTCTTGTAACTGAACTGTCCTCACCGACACCTCACTCCCTCGCGATGGCTTAGCAAGCCGCCCAACTGGGACTCGGCTGGGGACTCGGTGGAGATAATCTACATCGAGAATCTGCGCGAGAACAATGCCATGAAGGAGGTGCAGAAGCAGATGCTGCAAGAGGCAGAGCGCCAGGCGCTGGCCAACAATCAGCGCATTCGGAAGATGTACAAGATGCAGGAGCGCCTGCGCAAGCGGTTCGTCGAGGTGAACGGCTTCATCAAGGACTGCGCGGACAAGAAGCGGATGGCGGACAAGATCATTCACGAGCAGTCGGCTCTGCACCTGGAGCTGAGCAAGGGAATCGACACCTTCAAGAGCTCCATTTCCGGTCTGGGGGCCTTCCGCACTGATCTTAAGGCCACGGTATCCCAGTTTCAGCCATACGAGCGCGTCCTCGACGATGTGGTGAAGGTGTCGGACATCTTTGAGTCAACCAAGGACTGCATTGATCGCTGCGACGCGTTGAGTAAGCGTTCGGACACCCAATGTCATCCAATGTCATCCACTGTGCCTCTGTAACCTCTTTTTCCTGCTTAGTGCTTGCCCAGGTGGAAATCAGCCAGCTGCAGCTGCAGAAACTGGAGGAAATCGAGAAAATGCGCAAGCGGATGGTCCTGATGACCAACGAGGCGGCCCTTACTGTGATGGGCCTCAAGAACGATCTCGACCGGATGGAGCGCTCGTACAACCTGGCGCGTCAGAAGTGCCTCAAGTGGGAGGCCATTTTGACCAACTGCAAGAACCTCATCGCCGACAACAGTATGGATAAGGAACGCTCCATGGAGTGCGTCGTTGTCCTTTACCGGTTGATTTGCAAGCGTCGCGGTACGTAGATCCATGAACTGTTCCATGGTCTGTTCACACCGAAGTACCAATAGCCACGTCCATTCCTCAGGCATAAAACCCAGCCTACGAGTTTCCGAGATGCCCATCATCCTAGACTTTATCAAAAACGAGGTTAGCCTCTGGACTGAGGTTCTTCGAGAGATGGCTATGGCCAACAAGAGCGATACAGTAGGACTCGGTGGAAACACATGTTAACGGAGTGGAGTCTCCTGTCAGTCACCTAAAAATGTTATCGATTAAAACATTATTGATTTAACTAGATGGTGATACGTGCATGTATGTACCTATGGAACAGTTTCAGGGAATAGAATGATTTATTTTGGGGAGTAGAGTTCTTGTGTTCATCTTTTGAAATGAATGAAGCAATGTGCACAGGTTTATAAGGTAGCATTCTCATAGCGGTTCCAGTCGTTCGGATAACAATTTTTGAGAGCAATTAGCAGGACCAGCTATTTATGTTACAGAATAAAAACCTAATTCCTTGTCAATTCAAAGAGATTTGAATCCAATAAGTTCCTAAGGAAGGATGGGAGCACCCCACAGAGTACTCGTATGTTTAATACCAAACGATTTGTGGGTTAACAACATTCAGGATCAAAAAGGCTTCCCTTCGACATCATCCGTCCTCATCCTTATCCCAGTCCCCAAGCCCAAGCCCAACAAAAATAATGGGCACATCCTCCACACCCTCCAGTCAGTCCCACCTTCTTCTTGATAGCGCTATAACATTTGTCTAACCCCAAAACCCTGCCCTCCCCCAAGCCTCTAGCATCTGTATGTATGCTCGCACCCAGACAAAGACATTGAAGTGATACTTGCCCGAGCCCAAGGAAAATCAAATGAAACTGGATAAAAGAAAAGGGAAGTGCATACAAAGACAGATACAGCGTTTGACCAACTTTTCAAGTGGCAGTCGAGCTCGTAGGACGGGAAATTGGGCGAGGGGAGTGGATGTCCGCAGATGGGCAAGAAAGTGGAGTTGCAAAATCGAATCTGCGACATCTTTCCATTCAATTGCCAATTGGATTCTATGGCCCAGGGATAATCCAACTTAAGCACAGATAATTCTTTTATGCGAACATTTTGATTTCTGTCCTCGCATTTACAGCGCTCGACGAATGGAACTAGCAACTAATTTTATACTACAGGTCCGTTGCCATTGCCGTTGCCGTTGCCACGCCCATTTCCATTTCCATTCCCACAGCCCATATACACCCAATAGCTTCTCTCTCAACAGCCACTCGCTTCCGAACTTTGGATGGTCCGCATCCACAGTCTCTGGCTCAGAGGCGTGGCACTTGTCTTTTATTCAATTTGCCTTATTTGATTTGCGATTTTTGCTGATATCAGCTGGAAAAGGAACTCCCACGAGAAGGAGGAGGCCCAGAGTCGGGGATAGACCTAGGCAGGAAATCAAATCAAATGGAAAGCAAAATAAAATGCAAGGACATTTATTTTTAACAAAAAAATACTCGAAAAGAAATCAAACTAGTTTGCCAAAGTCAACATTGGGTTTATTTAAATGGACCGTGTGGACAGCCCACAAGTTTTCCTGGCCCCCGCCTCCTGGTCTCTGGTCCTTGGTCCCTAGTCTCTGGGGGGGTTTTTTTTATTCTGTATCGGATTTGGGGGGTTTTCGGTCCTCCAGACTCGTCGAAGAGCCAGCAATTACATTAAGTTGTTCATCGCATTTCCCGCTCCCGCTCCCGTTCCTCCTCCCATGCTTTTGCCTTTCTCTTTTGGGCAAATCGTGTAAACACTTAAGATTTGTAGAATGTCATTTAAATAATTGAAAAGTGCATTCCATTCTTGTTGGGCGTGGATTTTTAGCAGGGAGATGATTGAAGTGCTTCCGAATTAAAGGGAACAAGCAGGAGACAGTCTTTTCAGAGGATAATTCCCGACAACTATGCTGCCACCTCCGCCGTTCTCCCCCTCCCCTCCTCCACGAGGACAATAAAGCCTAATGGCATTTCCAGCTAATCTCTTAATTGCATTACAATTACCAGTCTGCGAATTAAATAATATTACTAGCCACGTTCTGTAGGTGAATTCAGGCAATGGCAATGGCAGCTGCGTGGGCTGTTCCAGAAATTATTCGGAAAACAGGGTTTCCTTTAATTGGTTTAATTTAAGACCATTCATTGGGTAGAATACACAAAATACACAAAATACAAACTATTTCGCGTGGAAAATATTGTGTTGCAACTTGTCGAAGGGGTTTCTACGTTATCAATGGATTGCCAATTACAATCAAACGATCGATTCGATGTTTTTTGATAGTACTTACCATGAAAATGTTTATCGAAATACCTATGCGTACATAGTACATAGTAGTTTCGCCAATTACTCCATTCAAAACTTCTTCAACTACTCCCCGGTGCGCCGCCGGTGGATCTTTTTCTGCCTAGTGGACGAAACACTTAATTTAACTTTACAAGTTCTTAATGTGACGGCCAGACAGCCTGTCTGTGTGTGGGGTCTTCTGGAGGACACTGCGACAAATGGCAATTAGAGACAACAATGCAAGGAAATGGCTGGAAAGCAAAAGACGAACAGCAAGTGCCAGTCAGCCAACAAGCCAGAGACAGCAGGCCAACGATTCGCAATCAAGGGACACTTTCAGACGACCCACCGACCTCCTTCTCTGAAGGACTTAAAGCCAGTTTTACCTTGGGATCGGATCCCAACGGCAACTGCAATAAATGTCAAGCGATTACCTCGACAGTGGCAAGGGAGCAGAGGAGAAGAGCAGCCAAAAGGCAGGCAGGCAGGCAGCCGGTTGATTAATGCTATAACACATGATTTATTATGCCTGTCAATCGGCGCAGGGGAAGCCCATTATGAAAGCTCGCTTCAGAGATTGAAATCGGAGTCAGAATCGGAATCGGAATCAGAATCAGAGGTGGAGTCGCAGTTAAAAGCGGACACGAAGGCGGGGACGGAGAGGGAATCAAGGGAAGCCGTGTGCCACGGATGGGGTGGGGCTGGGGATGGGGATGGACCTGTGATAAGATGGCAAATCGGCTTATGCCCCGGGACAACAACAATCGTCATCATCAATTCACTTGGCGACATTAATATCCTCCTCCTGTTCGCAGGACGGATCCGAGCGTCGTCTGACATTTGTGACACCTGCATTGATTTGTCTTCCTTTTTTCTGTGCCGCGCCGTGCTGTGTGGGGGGATTAGGGGCTGAAGAGGAGAGGAGAGCAAAGGAAATGAAACCACCTGCCCCTGACTGAGTACCTTTCATGTCTTACAAATGCCTTTTTTATGCGCTAATGTTGCTGTGGCTTCCCTTCCCCCAACTTAAAGCTCCCTTCCCTGCCGCCTGCCATTCCCTCTCGTCCCAGGCCCCAATGAGACCCATTAGGTCCGACCTTTAATAGCCCGACGACAAGCTCGGCTGCAATTAGAGTAGACTCGTACACAGAAGTTAACTACTCGACAGCATTAGAAGAACGCAACGACTTTTCCTACCTCACATAGTTGATAATTTATTCATTTGCCGGCTAGAACACCCAACATTAATGGACCTCCGTCTCCATCGTCTTCTGCGCATGGGAAGAGTCTGGGAGGGGGAGGGGTCCTGTGAGTGTGTGCCAAAAGTTAACCGCACACATGCAAAGACGAGGCGAGCTAAGAACTACGCAGCAACCCTTAACGACTTCATTAGAGATGCGAGTACGATGCGATGCCGGGAACAACCCTGGAAAGGGACCCCTGAAAGAAGGGGAATTTACAATTTTTAATTTTACTGGATTGAGCGTTGAAATCAACGGCTTAAATAGTCGAGCAAATATGTGTTAAACATCTGCGGCATTGTTCCACAAATCCTCGTCCCATTGTTGTCGGGCCATCAGCTAGGGCCACGGAACCTTCCATTTCATTGTTCGATTTTAAAGACTTTGGCACAACTGTTTGGAAATTGAAATCGAAATTGGAATTGTAAATTTTACACTTATCAGGGGCATTTGTTCGCTTTTTATTAAGCCGAATTGTGCTCGGCGCAGACATATGTCCGTCCGCACATCCCCACCCACTCGTGCGTGTGCCCTTTGCTCTCTTGATTAGAATTTGCATAAAAATATCATTCAGATTGAAGGCTCTGAGAATTATGTTGGAGTTTTATGGCCCCCATATCGAATCGATCCCAAACGGAAGCGGATTGTAGTCGTTTATCGTTTTCTTTTGTTACTCAGCTACAGGAGATTGGGAGTCCCAGTCGAAGGGGATAACAGGAGAAATTTATTATGCCTAATGATTGTCAAATGTGGGTTAGGCAATTCAAGCCACCAGTTGAACCCTTTACTATATGGAGCTACTAAAACTTAAGGGATGGTTCCAGACGACATATGTATTATATATTGGCAAAGCAATGCTATCTCTGCATATTTTATGGAAAAATATGACTTTAACATCGAAAGATCAAAGAAACACCATACAACTGCATTGATTATACCCTTTAGAGTTTAAAGGTGTATTAGTTTAGTGGTGTATGTGGATCATACGAACTAGAGCAATAAAATTCACTGTTGTAACTATCCTTCCATTTCAAATCTCTCTTTTACGAACAGAATTACCAAAAAGGAGAAAGAGAGAATACGGCAGTCATTGGCTTAGGTATGTATATATTTTTTCGATATATGTGATATGTATGTATTCGATCGCTTAGGGCGAATTGTGTGGTCGCGGGATGACGAAATGCAATGACTACAATGTAGTAACAGCAGGCTCGAGATAAGGTTTAGGTTAAGTTTTCAATATTGTGGTCGATATATCAATTTGTGGTGTTTTAATTTATCATTCGACTTTCCCCTAAGTTACATAAATCATAAGTTCACATATGCATATGTAGAGATACTAAAGCTCCCGCTCGTTTGATGGAGCAAAAAGTTGCCTTGTTGGACAACTCGTTTAACTAAAAAACTAATTCAATTACAAGCGGTATTCACTCTGATGTTTCGGGATGATTAGTACTTTAAATGTACTAAATTAATAACATAAAAAAGAATGCTAAGTGTGAATGTCCCACATCAAAATGGGACTTCAATCCTCCTTCACTTGAGATTTCTGGTTTCTGGTCGTTTCTCCCACTAGCCTGTCCCGGGTCCTGTCACCGATACAACCCAGCTAGATACATAGACAACCACCAAGAGCCACTCCAAGCCACAACAGAGAAGAGCTCCAATCCTGCCGGGTCTTGCCACCGTTCGTGGCGTGTAAATATTTATAAATATTGACAGCTTAAAGTGAAGTTTATAAGTGACACGAGGCAGACACCCCCTCGACAGGGAAAAGGAAGCTTTTTAGGCAACACCAACAGCACCAGCAACAGCACCAGCAACAACAAACGCACTTGTGGTCAGACCTGAAAGCCTCTTTGATGGTTGGCAGTAGAGATGGAGGTGGAGGAGGAGGTGGGGCCCCCGATTCCGGGAGCAGGGCTGGGGATGGGTAATGAAGTTCGCTCCTTTAAGCTGTCAGAAGTGCGTGCGATAGAGACAGATGGGTGGAGAAGGAAAAGGGGAGGGGAGATAGAGAAGGACGAGGGGTATGACTTGGTGAAAATATTGACAAAGCAATTTGCTTGTCAGACAATTAAGTGCTTAATTGTATAAATGTATGGCCCACGGGGGTGATGGGACAGCTATAATAAGATACAGTCTGAGCGGGGGAGTCAGCGACTGAAACCGGAAGTTGTTTAGGTTTAAATCTCCTCCGGCCTCCGGTCTCCAGCCCGCCCCTCCCACGCCTGAGTACTTTTGCCCCACAGCCAATAAACCAATCCAAACTGACGTAGGATTTATGAGAGGGATTCTGTTGTATCTTCAGACAAGTGAAGCAATAATCACAGGGTCATAAATCTCAAGTGCTCTTCCCAGAGAGAGAGTGCTGGCAGAGGCGGTAATTTTTAATATAACTCAGAGAGATATGGCCAGAGTGTCAGGCCAGACGACCCTTCCTGACACTTTGTCACAAAACGAAACAATGTCTAGGGCCGTTTCTGCAAAAGTATATATGCTAGTATCAAGTGCATTATGGAAGTCCAGTGGAGGAGGAAGAGTAGCCAAAGCTGCCGCTGCTGCTGGCCAAGGCTCAAGGACTGACTGGCTATTTGCATACCAGAGATGAGACGGCGTTCCTAGTCGCAGAAGAGCGAGATGGAAGCTGGGAGCTGGGAGCTGTGAGCCGGGATTCGGGATTCGGGGGCAGTGAAAGTGGCCCCAGAGGGTCGAGTGAGTCGAGTGAGTGTGCACTCAGCTTAACTGGCACTAAGTGGACTGCATCGCGATGCCAGATAGCTGCATTAGGAGCTATCAAAACGCCATTCAGATCGCATAGAAAGCCGTAATCAAGTCGCCCCAAGTCAACTCATCCTCGCCAAAGAAACGGGGTCAGGCAAATAAAAAACCAAGCAAAGGTATGCCTTTGGCAGGCCATGGCAGGGCAGGGCAGGGCAGAGCAGTGAAGTGAAGCGAAGTATCCCCACATGTGTGGAAAGTATTTACAGAGTGCACAGCAGAGCTCTCTCTCTCTCTCTCGCTCGCTCTCACCATTCAGGCGTTTCCTTTTACAAATTGTCGCCATTTGCCGACTAAACGAAGACGATGTTGGAGTGGATGTGGAGCAACCGAAAGGTCCTTGGCAGCAAGTCAAACTCTGTCCTGTCCTGACCTGCCCTGGATAAACACGACTCCATTCAGAGTCCTCGCAATTTACATCTACTCAATTCAACTAGTTTCTGATTTATGTCCTGCAATTGACATGAGATTTTTCGGTTGTCAATGTGATGGACTGATGGACTGACAGCCAAACAAATTGCCAGTCACCCAGCGTCTCGCAAAGGGTGTTCCATCTTTCTATCTTTTCTCCCTTTAAGCCAGTCGTCTGGTGACTTTAAGCACTCCCACCCACCCAGCGCCTCCAACCCGTTTCGCACCTTGATCTGTTCCGTTCCGCTCCACTCCATTCCATTCCGACCACAGACCACAGAAACCACAAGCTCTGCATAGACTAGAGAGCATTCCAAAAACTTAATTACCGCCTGGTCAGCAGCTACTTATGACTATTGGGGGTGGGGCAATGGGCAATGGCATGGTGGTGCTGGAGGTGGTGTGGAGGGATGATTATTGGCCCCTTCACACCTCATGAGGACGAGCGATGTGCTCTGGCCAAAAGAGACCACAGTAATAAACGCAATTTTAGCAGAAATCCAATTAAGTGCCAAGGCATATGAGCCAAGACGTCTCTCGCCGAGAAAGTTTGCCAAATAAGAAACTAGAAAATACACAGGCTTTGAGCAAAAGCGATACTTAAATACTCTAACCAGAGAGTCTCATGAACAGATGTAGATACTCTCGATGGGCTCACTTCCAAACGTGCATGAGAATCGTCTAGCTCCAATCGCAGAGTATCTCAAGCCCAGACCGATCTGACCAACAACTTTCTTCAGCCCCCCAAATGGCGAAAACATCATTGCTGTCTCCGATGCCAATGACGATGAGTATTATAGCTACGATAGTGAGTGGATAGTGGGGCCATTCCACTCGAGTGGGGGTCGCCTGCGCTCGCCTGGCATTTATTGCGTTCTCTGATAAAAATTGCAATTATTTAGCCAAAACGTCCAACTATGGAGGCGGAGAGAAGACAGAAGGCTGAGAAGGCTGACTTGGCAGAGTGGACAACATGACAGAGTCCTCTGTAATTTATTTCCACTTGGACAGTGTTGATTTAGCCCGGCCCACAGGGAGACGAAAGGGGGGAAACAGAGTAAACAGGCAGCGACAACTTGCAATTTGGGATTGTCATTGATGTGGCCAGAGGACAGATGGATAGATGGCCCTGAGCCTGGGACTGGGACTGGGTCTGGTCGTGGATGGATGTGTGAAGTGGTCTGAGCGGCCATGTGGGTGTCTGGAATACTGCGGCTAATGAAGTGCATGCAAATCCCTTGATGAGAGTCTCCCTTTGAGCAGAGCTCGGCGCCTTCTAATGAGTTCAAGTTTGTGGCAGGAAAAGGTGTGGCATCGGGCCTCAACCTCAAGTCTGGTCCAAGTTGAGGCTGCAGCTCCTGAGTCCCTCAATGCTCTGCTGATGCTGCTGAGAGTGCAGTGCCGTGCCACTTCAGAAGGAATCAGAAGGAAGCCCATCATGCCGGCCCTTTGCCGTGCTCGGCTCCGCTGCCCCTAGCTGATGCGGCCAATGTGCTGCCGTTTGCTGTTTTGATGTTGATAAATGATGTTGCATTTTCATTTAGAAAATTTGTTGCCAAAGAAAAGTCACTGATTGACTAACACGATGACGATGTGGAGGCCAACTGCAGCTGGGGACGGGACGGGGCCAGAGATGGTGACTTGCCGAGACAAGTGGCTGCTTGTCAGCAAAACGTTTAGTGGCCAAGTACACATTGGCAGAGACACTCCAACGGCAGCCACCAGCATCGACTTCAGGAGTAGCTGAAGCTCCATCTGTAGCTACAGTCCGGGCTTCAGTGGTTGGCGAATCAATTATGCCACAGACACCAGTTGCAATCAGGTTCGGTCCGGCAGCAGCATCAGCACAGGCAGAAACAAAGAAACGGAGAGGGAAACGGGGATGGAGATGAGGATGAGGACGGAGAGGGAGAGGGAGATGGACTAGTGGCAGCTGCTAATGCAAAAAGTTTTCAAACTAGAGATGCTTGACTGGAGTTGGGCTAGGAGTTCGACTCAATGCGGCGCCATCTTTGGATAAGCAAACACCACTCCAGAGGCACGTAGTGCCAACAGATTGATTGGGGCATGGGGCACGGCACTCCTGTAATGGTAGGTGGCCGAGCTCTAGGGGCAAGTATTTTAGTGATGACTCCATTAACACATACTTTTACAGCCTACTAGGGACGCTTTTTGCTAGAGCGAAGAATGCGTAGCAGATTCAAGAATTATTGCTAAGTATTCCGTATGTTTGAAACTACTTAAATATACGACTATATGTACATATGTATTTCCACTTTAGTGGAGAAAACCTCTTCAGAAGATTTTGTTTAATAATCGATATAAAATGGGTGGAAGCTATGCTTTCATATGGACCAGGCAGAGATCATCCCAGCCACATGAAAGGGTCCGCACCACTTTAGTAAACATCAACTTTAGTTTAGAAGATATCTTAAATTACTTGTGTCAGACATTTCCCGGCTTAGTGCGGAAGAGGTCTTCCCGCACCAGCTGGTTGAGCAAGGACAAGGCCGTGCACTCACTTATCCACCCCCTCCCTCCCACATCATCAGTGGCGACAACGTGAGCTCGGCTCGGCTTGCTGCTGGAGCAGAGCACTGACATTGCAATTCCGACTGCCATTCTTTTTTGCAAATGTTTCAAGCACTTTCGTTCTGGGTGCGGGGGCTGGGCTGCACGAGGGGTTCCTTTCCGGACCAGGACCAGGACCCGGACCCGGACCCGAGCCTGGGGCCCACTTGTAAACGTCGTCGTAGTACGGCTGGCCGCCCATTGTCAGTGCAACTTTTGTTGCAAGGCGCAAAGCTTTAATCTTAAACATGCCAGCGGAACACTTGAGCGTTGTCAAGTGGCTGCCAGCTGCCGCAGTCACAGTCCCCGAGTCGGGGACGGGTACGGGGACGGAGATGGAGACGCCCCCAACACGACACCGACAGTTGTCCTGGGCACACGCAAAGTAGACAGTTGACTTGCAGTCAGCCCCCAGCTCTTGGCCGCGGCTGGAGTAGGAGAAGCAGCAGCAGCAGGAGGAGCAATAGAAGCTCCTGAGTGGGTGCAGCCTTGACGTGGGCTTGGCGTGGTCCCTGCTCGCTGGCTGCCTGCCTTCCGCTCAAGTGTGGCACTGGCTTAAAGTCCTGCCTGATTTCCATTTAATGCCACGCCCGCGAAAGCAGCTTAGACACCCAAAGTCGATATAGAAATCCTTTTTCCATACTCGACTGTTTATCTATATCACTTACGCGACGGAACTCAGCCAAAGGGAGCTGGCTCCCACCCACCTCCCTCCCTTTCGATTCTTGCGGCTTGGCCCAAACTGGCTTCGGGTGGCCTTTTCGCGATGGGATGTGCGCATTTAATTGAAATTCCCAGAGACGCACCATTTTCGGGGCGTAGACGAGCCACGCTCCTCCAGCCAGCTACAGTACACACTCGCCCTCGTCTTGGGCGAGTTTTAATTAAAATTTTCGTTAAGCATTCGCGCTCTCTCTCCCTCTCTCTCTCTCTCTGGGTTTTTTTCCTCAACGCCGCTTTAAAGTGTGAACTTCCGAGACAATTTTCCGGTTACTAGATGTTGTTCTCCTCCCACCTACCACCCACCCCCTTCCCTTTCGGTTTTGCTGAAATATTTAACATGCAAATGAGTTTGGCTCTGCATAAAGTTCCGCTTTAAATGTGTTTATTTTGGATGGCACACGCCCAGCCCCGCCCCGCCCTCTTCTACGCATCGCTCGTTAAAAAGAGTTACAAAGTTGGTGAATATTTTAACACTTCTTCGCTGCGTTTTAACATTTATTTAGTCCGGGCAGGATTTTCCCTTTCCCCCTCTTTCTTCTCCCCCACGCCACCTCTTGCTGGGCTTTAATGAGTTTTCCAATTTCAATGAGTTTCCGACCACACGGACACATTGGATGTTACTTCATTAGGCATTAGACACACCTGCAGAAAGGACATTTGCGACTTGTCAGCGCTGGAGAAATACCAAAAGGACTCGAATACCCTTACAGATCGATCAGTACAGCAGAGTAGTCAGTTATGAAATAAATTATTAACTTGTGTAAAGTGGAAGTTATTCCAAGCAGCTGGTACTATGGAAATGTATTCTCCCTCTACCCCACCACGGCTGCTCATCTTCATTATCTTTGTCAGGGAACTGGGCCCAATTTCGGCACGTTTCAATTCATTAGCTCGATGACATTTGTCGTTTGATTTCACTTGGGCAATAACTCTGTCGCCCCTCGCGCCCTGCCCTGCCAGCGCTCTGTTGCGCGGGCTCATTCATGCATTCAGTCACCATTCACACGCACGCCTACCCTTCCACCGCCCCTCCACCCCCTTCAAACAGCAGCCACCTCCGCCCTTTGGCTTCTGGCTGCAATGAAACGCATTGTGGTCGAAATTGTTAACAAAATGTCAAACGGAAACGACGACAACGCTGACAGCGGCGGCGGCATTGCCAACAGCAGCAGGAACGGCAACAGCAGCGGATCGACGGAGCAGCGAAGCAGACGGAGACGTAGTCCGTCGTCCGTCGTCCGTCGTCGGTGCCCAATAAAACTTCAATACCCGGCGACGACCGAATGAGTGCTGAAGGGGCTGGGAGGGGGCCGCCAACTGATTGTGCGGTTGCTGCTGCAATTGTTGGCATTGTTGTAGCTGTTGTTCCCACTCGCACGTGATGAGTGCAACACGAGTAATGATGCACAGAAAGGTTATGGGACAGAGGCTGGGACAAGGGACAGGAACAGGAACGGGTCTGAGTCCAGAGGGAAGCCGGTGATTTCGCAATCAACGTGATTAGCGAGCAAGAGATTGAGACCTGGCAGGGAACGGCAAAGCGGGAACGACTCGGGCCTCGTTGAGCAGTCACTGTATTTGAGGTGAAGCGAGAAGTCGAATAGAGATGAAATTAAAGCACTCATTTAGCTCCTAAATCTAAAAAGCCAGTGAAATCGCGACTGTGAATAGCTGTTGCGTGTTTTAGGGTAAATCTGTCAAATGAAACTCTGAACAATCCCTCCCTGTCCATCCCGTGATCTACCTGTGATCCGCTTCTCAGCTCTAGTGCTGTCGAATCCGACGGAATGAACTATGCGACACCTTTGCACTGTGCACTGTGGACTTCGAGTCAGTTATTTCCGACAAAATAATGCTCGATATGGCTGTGCTGCTGTCCATTGTTGCCCCTGCTCGTGTTGCATGTGTTGTCGCTGGCGCAGGCTTTGTTGTTATTGCTGTTGCCACCATTGTCACTGCTGCTGCTGCTGCTGCTGTTGTTGCTGTTGCATTGCTCTTAATTTCGGGTTTCGGTGGCCGGCACGTAGACAGCTCCGATGTAATTATGGAGCGTCCATGTGTTTGCCTGATTAGGCGATAGGTGGGCGTGGCCGCTGCTCACAGCGACAGTGCCTGCCATTTGTATGCAGCTCCACGCGTATGGCAGGGAGCTGTGGGTTGGGGACTGGGGGCTGGGGTCTGTGGGCTGTTAGCGGGCCTTCGGTTTGGCTTTTTCTGTTGGGTGTCTGTGCGGTGCGTGACCGGGAGTTGTTGCGATGTTTGACTTACAATTAAAAGCGAACACATACAACTCATTATCGAATTTGTCGCAAATTTGTATGTTGTGTGTTTTTGTGCACCACCATTCATCCGCACTGGATACTGGGTGGCAGGGGGGGGCGAAATACATATGAATGTATACATATATGTACATATATAGTCCCAGATATTGATTTAATCCATTGGATTACAATTTATCTTTAAGTCTTCGTAGTTGTGTCTTTACGTGGAACTCAATAATTCATAGAATTATTGCACAGACCCCCAGGAGAGCCGTCTTGTGGAGGATTCTCGGTCTTGCAAGTCTTGATGCGTGTCGACGTCAGTGTCAAAATCATTTACAACTTACGAGCTACCTGACGCAGTCCTCCAGCCTCCACAGCTCCGCTCCTCCTAGGAGGGGGCAATTTGCGTATCCAGCTAACGAGATGGGAGGATGGGGTGGATCCCCATGAAATGCAAACCAATTTGCGGCAAGTGACTCGGTTGCCATCGTGACACATGCCGCGGACATGGGATGGCATGGGCTGGGCTGCCTGCCCGCCGACCGACTCGGCCCTTTGCGGAATGATGTATTGCTTCCGAATATGATGACGAGGCGTGCTAAATGTTCCCCCAGCAGTGGCAACGGCAGCAAAAATCAGAGACTGAAATCTGCCAGGCGATGGCGACCAGCAGTCGCCGCAGTCAGCGCAGTCAGTGCAGTCGGCGGCAGTTGACGTCAGTCGTGTCATGGGCCACGACTCGGAATTTATTGCCACAGTTGTTAAGTACGAAATGCGTCGTAATTAGTTGCAACTTGAGTTATTTGTGCAACAATGCAACAAGAGGGGTTCATCCAAGGAGCGACTGGGGAGGCAGCACAGGCCCTTTGGCTCATTAGAGCCTCGTCCCATTCGCACATTAGACACGTACTCGCATGTATCCCCCCTCCCCCATTTCTCTTTTTCAACCGGGCTAAATTATTTCGCTTACATTTTAAAATACATAAATTTCTGTTTGCCATAAATTTGATGGCCTTTCCGTCGTCGTCGTCGTCGTCGTGGTCGTGGTCTCCGTCGCCGTCGTTGCCATTTGCGGCATGCCAATGAGCAAGAGAACCCAATCCGATGCCAAATAGCCAAAACCCCGCAGCCATATCCATACTCTCGACTCTCGACGACTCTCTACGATTTATCAGGAAATTGTTTATTATATTGTATGGTAGGAGACCTTTTTATGGGCGCTGCCCTCCCTGCCTCCCTCTCTCCCTCCCGGCGGGGACAACGCATGGTTTAAGACCCCACCATTGCCGCCTCGTTCTCTTCTGCTGCTGCTTCTGCTGCTGCTTCTGATGGGTGGCATGATGGACCGTCCGCCAATGCCAAAGCGTGGGAAAAGTCGGGAGAGGCCGGGCCGCCATGGGCCATGGCAATTGCAAACAGCCAGTGATGACTGCGATTCTGATTTATGCGATAGACCCGCGATAGGAACGTGCCAGAGATGCGACAAGATGGAAAGTGGTTCTGCGTCCATGTGCTGCGGATATTGGCTGTGAATAGTAATGCCCGAGCAATAATGAACCAGATAATAGTACTGTCTAACGATCCATAAGAAAGAAGAGTACTTCTTGGACGACATTGTTTTGTTTCTCAATTTCAGTGGATGCAGACTCGAGAATACCTTCAAGTGGCACCAGTGCCCCTAGCTGTGACCCAGCCAATGTTTACCCAACTCCCGACCGCAGGCATCCCAAAATAGAGAAAATTGGCCCAGCTCCCCTTCCCCCATTCGCTGCATCCACTCCCACGCCAACTCCCTCTCAATACTCCTGCTGTGTGCTGTGGGGGCTGTGGGCTGTGCACTGTGTGTGGGCCACCCATGAACCCGCCAAGTATATGTCAGAAATGATTTTCCCCATAGCCACAGCCACAGCCACACGAGCGTACCGTCGCATGTACGTATCCCGTTTCCAGAGTCGTGCACACATGCCTCGGTCTGCTCCAATTATCCCTCGCTCGAATATCAAATTAAGTGCCCAATGCTATGACAGTTTTAATGTCTTTATCACCATAAAACCGCACACCCCTAAACGGGGTGGATATAGAGAACAGAGCAGAGCAGAAATGAACAGGGAAAAAGACATGAATATATATACTACATATATACATAGATATAGATACATATAATCCACGAATGTTTCAACTAAAAACTGAAAGTGGGGAACAACGATTATGGAAATCCGAGGAGCTCCACACCTACGCACAGGAACACAGAAGCACAGAAGCACAGAATTCATCTCTGTCGGAGAGAGGAAGCACTAAATATGACGTGGAAATTCCTTTCCCCGCTCTCACGACAGTGGAATAATTTTTCATAAATAGGCAAATATGCGGTTCGGGTTTCTCAACCTCAACCTCTCTGCAGCACCAAATGCAGCTCTCCCTCCGCCCAAGGCATCCCAAGGCATCCGGAGGGGGGAAGGCATCCATCCCATCCCGTACCGTCCCGTCCCGAACAGCTGCTGGTAATTAATGTCTGGTCGCGTTCAATGCACTGGATAATCACGCGGCTGGGACCCAATGAGACGGGGGCCACAACTCTTTGCCCAAATCTCAGCAAATAAATCTCTGGCGGGGGGTACCAAAGAGTTGTTCCTCCTTGGCCGCAATATAAATGGAAGTCTTGGGTGCACGGACTGCGATTTGTTGGCCCTGGATCCAAGCCTGGAAGGGATTTCCACTCCCCGAGCCAAGACCTTAATTGAGTTGAGTACAAATGTTAGAAGAGAGATACTTATCCCGTCCATCTGCGTAAGCCGGCTTGTGGATGATTTAGGGTTGCAAAAGTAGGATTTTTAAAGAGTTTCTGTTTCTGGATGTTTCAAAGTTAGAAGCTAGAATATCTATTAGATTCACAGTACCAGTACTACCTAGTACCAGACCCTACCAAACACCATGGCACATTTGCCATTTGCAGTAACCATTCAGGCGTAATCCCGATTTGGCCCCGAGCCCACACAACCATTCAGAGCCCCAGAGATGCTGTTGTACCCACGATGTTGCTGTTGTTGTTGTTCTTGTTGTTGTTTTTGTGTCCGCTTTAACTAAGTTCTTTGTCAATTTTACGGCCCTGGTCCATCCATGCCATTGGGCATTATGTGTGTCCAGGGGAGCACAAGCTGGAGCAGGAGGCAGCCTCTGTGTTCGCACTAAAGCCACGATACAATAAACCAACCGTCCCACCGGACACGCATATTGAGCAATCAAAGCCAACTGTGTTCCAGCTACAGCTCCTCCCATCCAAACTGGCCTCCTCCTCCACTGGGCTTTATTCCGGCCATCTGCTCCGCCTGCTCACCCTCTCCTACTCTCCTACTCCCTCTCCTACTCCTACTCCCTCTCGTTCTCATTCTCCTCCTCTAATTGCATGTAGTGGGTTCTCGTTTGCATTGTCGCTTCTCGTGCGCTCCATCAGCCGCCGCCCTCCTGCCTCCGTCCTGCCTCCATCCTTCCTCGCTGGCTTCGCGCTTTTGAGTTGTTTTACATTTTTAATTGAATTTTCGCAATAGTTTGCATTCTTTTACATCACTTGATGCTCTTATTCTTCTGCCTCTCTCTCTCTCCCTTGCTCCTCCCCATTCTGCTGTTTTTTGCGCTTTTTTCCAATAGAATTTACACTTGTTCATTAGGTGGGGCATGCAACAGCTGCAGCAGCGTTGTGTGCAATCAAGTTTTGTTCCTTTATTCGAGAGACAATTCATTAGCCGATCCGATTCCGAACCGGATACTCCGATGCGAAAGAAGATGCAGAAAATTTCAGCCACTGAATTATTTTGATCAGATGTGAATTACATTTCCCCCACAGTACCAATTTCCACTATTCTATCCTAAGATGTTCCCACCTCGGCACAGATGTGGTCCCTAGATTCCCACTTTTTTCCCATAATAAAAGCGATTTCTGTTGTCTTTCCCGTGGGGTCAAGAAATGTAAATAAGGGAAGCACAAGGAGGGAAGGGAACTGCCTCTTGAATCTGTGTTCGACTTGGGTGCCTGAGAGGAGTGTGCATTCGAAAATGAGAGGCCCATAAAAACATAAACAGAACATAACCGAAAATTGTGAATAAAGAAATGGCAA
The DNA here is from genome assembly GCA_037356375.1 of Drosophila affinis. NCBI lineage: Eukaryota > Metazoa > Arthropoda > Insecta > Diptera > Drosophilidae > Drosophila > Drosophila affinis. Next base: position 459,634 of record CM074800.1, read on the forward strand.
AGTGAAATTGGAGTTGATGAGGAGCATCCCAGGCGGACCAACCGGGGAGGGAGGAAGGACGCAGAAGGCGCATCTGCATATTATTAATGACCGGTAATTACCTAGGCGGAGTCTGAGGAGGGCTTGCGGTGGGGATCGGTTGGGATGTTCGGGGACCCTGAGAAATGGCGCACATCACAGACCAGGGGGGGGCGATGTAGCTAATGGCTGGCCATCCCTTCCAGAAAGTAAGAAGAAATTCAAGATTACCCCAAGAGAGAGAGAGAAGAACCCACAAATTTCCGCTTGCCGAGTGATTCATGTGTTTATAAACTGACTCACTCTCTCTCTCTCTATCTCTCTGGTTGAATTCTCTCCCAGTTTATGATTTGGGCAACAAAAAAGTCTAGAAAAATAAATAAAAACTTCAACAAATATAAATTAAAATAAGCAACGCAGGAATAGTTTCAGAGTAGCTCGCTGACGGGTTTACGGCACAATTAAAGCACTGGTGCAAGAGCCGCCCGAATCGGATCGGATCCCACAAGTGCGGAGGCAGAAAATTAAAATTAATTTCCCCCTTGCTGCTGTTGAAATACGCATATGAGTACCGCACCAGCTTCAGCCTCCGGGCAGCAGTAATCACCCTCCTCCTCCTCCTCCACCGCCACCTCAACCCGTTCAGAGGAAGCTGGAGGGAGCCGGCGCTCCGCAGGTCTCACGTTAAAGAAAATATTGATCTTCATTGGAACGAAGTGTTAATAAAATATTTTACTTGGGCCTCGGCCTCGGCCCCGGCTCCGACTTTTATCCGGTGACTTTCCTTGGATTCTTTTTGAATGAACATTTTCGTAATTCGTTCATAAAAAATGTGTAAAAATAAAGAATTTACCGACTTTTACGATGCCTTCATGTTTAAAATATGGCCCAAGGGAGCTGGGGATGTTGGCCATAAAAAAATTATAGTTTATATGCCCGATGATTATGTGATGAGTGTGGCAGCGGAAGAACTGTGTCCTCAAGTAGCGACGTGATTTACCAAACCATTTATTAGATTCGGTTAGACAAGTGCACATGTTGTTACGAAAGGTATTCGTAGCCATTTATTAGGAGAAGTCTTGAAATGGAATTCTATTGAAAACTTAATAATTATGATCATTATGCATATTACACACAGTGCGTTGCAAAGTCATAGATTAGATTGTGTTTTCTTTGATAGGCTTAAATTACAGAAAAGAAAGCTGAAGATAGATAAGATATGGATGGGACCTGTGGGACATGTGCATAGCGAGCACATGCACAGCAAGCGACACCCAGACTCCCTTGATCCCAGTTATTCATATTCGTATTATTATGCGTCTAATCTATCATGGGGAGTAACCCGAAACTATAAAGCCCCCATATCGCATCTCATCTCACCTAAACAAGCCATAAACCAAATGACAAACGATGCCACATAAATATTCCCACTGCCCAGAAGGGGCCCGGCTTACCGGCCAATCCGGGAACGAGCCGGCGAACCTTAGGGGGAACTTATCAAAACATTTAGGTAGAATAAACGCCTGACAATAAAAAGCGCGACAAGATGAAGAAAGAAAAGTTCCTAAGGAAAACCAAGAGGGGGAGATAATCAAGCGGCACGATAAACAACGACGATAAAAAATGAATGCGGAACAACTTTCTTAATGAGCTGCCAAAGGCGGTCAGTCCCTCCCGAGCCGATTCATACCTGAAGTCCGCGCCAAGTGGTAGGGAAAACTAAATCAAATTTGAATAAGAAATGGCCCCGGCCTGTTGTGAAAAGCCAATCGAAGAGCATTTGATTGGATGACAACGTCTCGAACCCGTGATCAAGTGATTTCGGCCTTTGGCCATGTAACCTTCCCCGCCTCCCCGTCCACCATGCACCATGCACCGTCCTACATCTCCACGTCCTAATCTCCGATGATCTGTAGGCGGCTGCTGTGCGGCCATAAAACGTTTACCATTCGCTCCTCCCTGGGGGGCGGGGGAGTGGGGTCTCGTGTGCCTCCCAAAGAAAATTGGGTCGATTGGATAAAGAAATTGTAATTAATTAAATTTATGCGACATGTTTACAGTTTTCTCATCGTCTGGCCCTGCACGAATTTACATAATTTTCCATGGTCTTTCGGGGCAGATCCCAAATCGAATGTTGTGCCTATTTGGGGCTCATAAAACGAACGATGTAGTTCGATTTGATTCTGAATGCGAACAATGGACACGGATTGGAAATACCTGAGAATGAGATTACAAAGTTTGATGATGATTCTGGTAAGTTGATGTTTCAATTAAAACTATTTGTGTCCTCGTACACATATACCATTAAAGGAATGTTGGCTTTCGGTTCGCCAGGTCATAGATACCACTAGCCGCAGTTTATTTTAAAGCTCTTTCCCCATCCGAAGTATTCCATCAATTCCTTAAACTTTGACCAGCTTCCCCGCCATATTTCAATAAGCTGAAAAAGCCCCCAAGTAAGCTGAATGCATCATTCACAATCTGTCGGACATATTGCACTGCAGGTAGTCCAAACCGTACCCGTAGCAGTACCTATAGCCATAGCCGTAGTCCAAACCGAAAGTATGAAGTGTGTGGAGCCAAACGAAAGCCATTGGCCTGGCTCCAGCCTGAATTATTAATTCCTTCGCTTGGCCGGCTTGTCCCGCTTGGTCGTCTGCACTGCAGGTGATTTTGCTAACAAGACCGCTGTGGATACCGATGGGGTTTGGGGGTCATCGATTATGAGGCAGGGGAACGCACAAAGGACGGGGAAACAAATACCAGTTGGGGCAATAAATTTCCATTTAACCGGGCCGCTGCTTCGTTCAGTCTTTGGCTGATTAGAATTTTTATGTGCTATTGTATAGGACAGCCTGGCAATATGACTGGGACTTTGGGGAAGATTCATCTGGAATGCATTAAACACGTTTAAGGAGGGCTATGAAGACGCGAACTGTTCTTGAGCTTCAATTAAGATTTCCATTGTGATCAGGGGTCACGTCACGCCCATTTGCAGCACTCAAGTGCCAGAAAAATGGTGACGTGACTGGTGATTTTCACACATCTGGCTGCCCTGCTCCTATTCTGCACCAGAACCTGAACCAGACCCAGATCCAGATCCGAGCAGACCGCGACCACGACCGCAGCTTCGTCAAATCAAGAGATGTGACAAATGAACTGTCAAAATAATGCCAGCGACGAAAGGGAATGACGACACATATATGTAGTATGTTGTATGTTGCATGTTGGTGGCTCCGTCGGCGGAGGAACGGAACCCTGGGTGTGGCTCGATCTGGTTTCTGGGCAGAGGCAGGGGCAGGGGCGGCCTTCAGTCTCAACTATCAAGTGCTGACAGATGACAAAGCCGCAGGCTGAAGACAGTTTTATCTCCTCCTGCTCTCCTGCTCTCCTCCCATGCCCAAGAGTCTATAATTTCTGTAATTTGTAAACAAAATTAAGTTGAGGAACTTTTTGGAGCAACGTTCCTTCTGTTGAAGCAAATTATAAAACACTTAATAACGCGCTTCCGGCTGGAGCTGGAGCTGGAGCGGGAGCTGGTGGATAAGTGAAAATGGTCGGCGATTCCAGGCGATTGGAATCGCTTAATCGATAGCCCAAGTACAAGCTCGTTAAGAGCATACAGAGAATCCACAGCGATCTGCCCTTTTCTCTCTCTCTCTCCGTCGAGGAGCAAGAGTGGCAATCAAAACAAGAACCCAGATGGAAATGGAGATGGAGTTTGAGCTGGAGTTCGAGACTGGTCTCAAAGACGAAGTGAAAGACTAACGATGCTTGATGTTTATCGCGCCCGGTCCAGCGACGGGCTGGCAAGGAGAGAAAGGGTTCATTATGGCAGCCTTTATGGCCCAAAACCCAAGCCATGGGCAGGCCGGGCACGTAGTGTGGAGCGAGTTAGCAAGAGGAGGCCCAGAACCAGAACCAGAACCAGACCCTAGAAAAAGGGTCGCGAGTCGGCTCGGCCGCTCTGGTACCCGCTGCGAGCTGTTATTTATCGTGTTTTCTGTTGTTCTCTTGTTGTATTCCAAAGCGAGATTGCCCTGTTGTGATAATAATGCAAGACATTGCCGAGAGACGAGGCCGAGAGCAATCAATTAAAAAGGCAGTCAGCCAGCACCTTTTCTCCGTCCCTGCGTCCTCTCTCACTATCTTTTTACGAGTGGATGTGGATGGCAAAAAGTTCTGTGGAAAGGAGGTGGACTGTAATGAAGCAATTCGAGGAGATTTCGGGTCAGCGATTACCTCTTTGTGTGCGTTTCGCTTATCGCGTGTAGGGCGCATGTAGGGCAGCTCCTGATAAGAGCGCTTCGAACGAAAGACCGTGATTTATGGTCAGGTGCAGGGCAGCTATCGATGCGCTTATCGATAATTTACAAGTACTTGCAGGGGAATGGGGAGCTGCCGACGCGCATTATTGTAAAAAAGGCCCGAACTCCTCTGCTGCTTTGTTTTTCTCAAAGACAAAGGGCCCTGTCGCATAATTATGCAAATTACTTTTTGAATGTTTATCATAAACGCGTAGCGTTTACATTAATCATCTATTCGGAGAGGAGCGGAGCGGAGCGGAGCTGCTTACATGTGAGAATATCTCTAAAAATTGTCTTTACGGTGGTTGCTGGCGCCAAATGACAGTTTTCTCCCTTTGATTTATTATCTGGTGTGCGCGTGTGTGTGAGTTTGTGTGTTTGTGTGTTTGTTTGTGTGGAAAATATTGTGGAAATGATTTATAATCCTTATCTGAACAGGCTGATCGTGTCAGGAGACGGTCTACGGGTCATGAGATAGCCATGCGAGCCATGGGAGGAAAAAGAAGCAAATGAAGGGGAACACAGGTAGGAAGACCGCACTTCCATATGCCATTTACCCGTCGGGCAAAACCCTTTCCAAAACCAAGATCCAAGGCAAGGCAAGGCAAAGCCACGAGTATTCTCCTGTTTCCCAGCAAAAGCTGGGAAAACTTTCACGGCACACGCCCCAAAGGCACACGCTCCAACGTGGAGCATATTTCTATCCGTCGCTGCCCTGCGATTATCAATTAGATGGGCGCTGCGCAAAGAGCTGGGCGGGAGTCAGAGTAGGAGTCGAAGCCAGAGCCAGAGCCAGAGTCGGAGATGGAAGAATCCAAGGAGGAGCGGAGAATGTGTGTCAAAGTTCAGGCATTGGAAACGTGCAGGCCGCAAAAATCCACTGGCCACAAGGGAGGCGGCCAGCCCGAGTCGAGAAGGCGGGGTCAACGAGGTTAGGTCTGATGACGGCACCCACGCTCCATCCCCGGGCTCCCTGCCTCCCAGCCATCCCCCCCTGTTGACAAGTCTGTGAGTTATGGCCATGGCCAGCAAATAATTGCGAAATTACATTTCCCCTCTTCTTCCGCCGGCCGTCGAGACTCGTATCGAAATTTACACTGAGCAGCAAATTCTTGAAAAAGTGTGATATTCAAATTAAAGATATTTTCATTTCAAGATGGCAAGAGAAGAGCTTCAAGGAAGAGCCAATCTTTCGCTAGGAGAAACGGACAGATACTCGGATGATCCACAGTTCCACTTTCACATCAACGGATGATGCTGGCTCTACTGTTGGTTGGGATGTTCCAATAATTTCCATTTAGCTCTGAATCAAGGCACGTGACCGACCGGCTGCATAGTGTAATTCCTGAGGTTGTCTTTTTGGTCAGTTCAATATGAAAATGCCTACAAATTGTTGCTGTGGCTGTGGCTGTTGCAGGCGTTGTCCGTGCCGTCCGCTAACCAGTCAACAGTCAACTGCTAGGCAGATGCAGAGGAGGAGGGGCACAGGGGAGAGGGAGGGGCAGCTGGATAGGCATGCTTTCAACATAAATTTCCATTAGATTGCGGCAAGTTGCATGTGGCATGGAAAGTTAGCCCAGCCACAGCCACAGGAAATATCTTTCGCTAGCCGCAAATAATTCTCCACGTTTGCGTTCGCACTTTGACATCTGGTCGGAGCAGGGGCACGGCTCGGAGATGGGAGATGGGGCTGGCACTGGAGGTCTTCGGGGTCTCTGCTCTGAGAGGCACTCACTCCCCGGCCCCCATTGACTCCAGGGGGATATTATAATATTTGTCTCTTTGTTGACATTAAAATGCAATTTATGCAGCGTCATTATTATCAAAGTTTGAGTTGAGTGAGTGCTGGACCTGGACCTGGACCTGGTCCATGTCCTGTCCTGCCTCTGGTCTGGTCCTGTCTGCGGACCTGAAACTTCATTCGGAGCTGTGGACGAGGCTGTGCAACTGCAACTTTGTGCATTTTTATGCGCATGTTATGCGAGTTTATCGCATGTGCTGTCTTGAAAGAGTTTTGCATTTTGTTTAATGGTTTCGGCCCGGCCTGGACTGGGCTTAAAGGAAGAGTTAAGAGATTCCCTTGAACGAGATATCAGAGCTCGATTCCATTCCCTTTCCCCTTACAAATTCCAAATAAAAGAGGAACGGAAACCTTTGAAGAAGACCTCCAGCTGCTGCTCACGAAACCACAAAGCCGTGTCACGGATGATCCTCCCGCATGTGTGTCGTATTCCTAGGCGTAGCCCATCCACTGATTGCCTCTCTCAGCAGGGCTGACAGCTCGAAAATTGAAAAATACACACATCCATGTGCTCATACATACACACATACATACATACATAGATATATATTTTTCCGAAAGGGGCGTGCCTGTCAACCCGCTGAAAGTGTCACGCTGTCTTTATGAAAGGTCACGAATCCGAAATAGAAATAGAAATAGAAAATTGGAATTGGAATGTATGCCGCTCAGGTAGAAATGACGGGGACCAAGGGCAGGGCACAGCATCGAACTGCCAAGGTGATTAGGTTAAAACAAAGTGAGTTCCAGGGATGAGGGAGGGGGGTGTCTGTTTGTGTGTGGAAATTGGATTAGATACGCATTAATTGAGGTCAACCCTTGGGTTAAGTGGAAGATTGACTTTTCAAGGCCGCTCCACACGCACTTACAATACGGATCTTTAAAATATAATTACGAATATGTTTATTGGACATGATGTTGGTTGGGACCAGCGACAGCTTTCCGGCAGATGGTGTTGGATTTGGCATAGATTTAGCCTTGGGTGCAAGGGTCAGATTTACCCAGACCAGAAGCCATAAAAACTCAAACTTAAGCCCCTAAATGGATCAGGGGGCGGGCCAGGCGGAGCGAAATTAAAACATTCTCTTGTTCGTGTCGCAGCAACAATCAAAACTTTGTAATGCTTCTGCAGTCAGGCCTGAAATTGCGGAAGAGAACGGAACGGAAGAGCGGACGGAGCAGGAGCGGAGGGGAGGGGAGAGAATAAAAGATTTGTCCCGCCAGTTGAATGAAAATTCAAAACTGTTGAGGGCAGCACCACCGCAAAATTGCAGCAATTGCAGTTGATTAAGCCAGGAGACACAAGACAAAAACTGCAATTGGCCAACACCACAGACAATAAATTCTGGGCAGAGCAGAAGCAGAGGGTCACGAGGCAGGAGCCAGTCGCCAGCAGGCAGGCAGGAGGCAGCAACCTAAGCGCCACAAAAGTTTAGCCAACAATAATTTCGAGTTAACTTTGACACTTGCAACTGCAACTGGAGCTCGCAGCTCGGAACTCGGAACTGGGAGTCGAGCTGGGACCTCCCGCCAGGCTACCACTGCCACTGCAGCTGAGTCCGAGTCCGAGTTTGAGTTCGAGTCTGGACTCCGGGGCCGAGGCCGAAGCAGAGGCCGTGGCTGGCTTACTGCAAATGCAGTTGTCATAATTTTGCATTTCTTTCTCTGGTCCCCCCTCCAGTTGGGTGCCCGATCCCAGCTACCCAGCACTACCCAACAGACTACCCAACGATTTGTCCGATCCGACGGCCTGCTGTGACTCTGGCCCTAACCGTACGTTTCGGACGTTTGCTGTTTCCGAAGCAGAGGGCAAAGCCAAGCTTATTGTCGGGTGACAGGACAAGAGGTCTCTCCGTTACCGCTACCGCCACAGGTGCCAATATCCCAGTACAGCGTAGACCATGGATCGAGAATCACATCGTGAATCGCAGCTGCAGGTGCAGAATCCCGTTCCGGATTTGGGGAGGACCGTGGTCACTTTTCAGCTTAGCATCAGGCTCATTATGTGTCGGCTTATGGGTGCCTGGCCCCCCGGCCCAGAAAGTGTCCCCCGAAAAGTGGGTCAAATCATAGCGTGACTGGCAGCCACTAAATGGCCAACCCGACCCCCACTGGACATGGACCGCATAAATCCTGACGCTGCAGTTGAAAAACAATTTTCTACGGGTATGTTAAACATCTCGTTCCCGCTGGGGGGACGGCGACGGGGACAGCGACGGGCGACATGCCTAAGCTGACAAACGATACCCAAGCGGGGACCCAACACTCGGGACCAAGCGTCTGTCCAGATTCGGATTCAAAGTCAGAGACGCCAGCGACGATGATGATGATGGTGAGGACGTGGATGCGAATGCGGATGAAGATGGGTATACGGATGAGGAGGATGATGATGATGAGCACCAAACGCCATGTCATGTCTGCAATAGTGGGGATGGTATAGGGCGTGGCATGTCACTGGGCGTGCATCCGCCAAACACTGAGCGAATTCTATAGAAGACGAGGAGCCGTCTACTCACATTGGAATCATTCAAAGGATGGAGTAAAAAGGTACTAGACCCGAGGACTTTTCGTAACGTAGAGGAGAGACAACTATCGTATTCCTTGGAAGTGCTCTACGATTTCTCTCAGTGTCCCCATTGCAAAAACCGCTTCAACAGAAATGACGTAGCACATTTCAGAGGACAGCACCTCCTCCGATACGCTTTCTATACTCGGCTATATTCGTTTTTGGATGCACAAATTGGAGGCATCTGGATAATATGTGCCTTTTCTGGGACACTTTCGGGAGAAAAATAGAGATATTCCCTCATTTTCCGCTCTGTTTATATGCAAGTTTTCTCTCCCGAAACCCACGGGGATTACTGGAGTGCATGAAAGCAGATCTACCGGAAACATCGGTCGAAAAGAGTAGCTAAGCTTCGGCCATAGCGCCTCTGCTTCTTTTTTTTGTGCAACCCTCTACCCCGCGAGCCACAGCTTGAGGTTGCTGCCGGCCAGCGACTGCGACATGTTGCTGATGTTGCAGCAGCAGCAGCAGCAGCAGTAGAGGAGCAGCAGCCGCCACGGCAGCAAAATGCAAACAAGTATGTCAAAAATCTGCATGTCTGCCACCACTTGCTGGCTGCTAGGCCCCAGCCCCAGCACCAGCCCCAGCACCAGCCCCCGCGGCAGGGGAACTGAAGACAGAGACACCAACAGCAACAGCAACAACGGCGACACGAAATCGCCTTTTTAATTTATTGCACAAGTGCTTTAAAAGCCACAGCAGCAGCAGAAGCAGCAGCAGCAACAGCATCCTACGCCATCTCCTCCCACTCCTGGCTGGGCTCCGATTCATTTCGGAGCCGCAGGCCTTAAGCAGCAGGAGGCAAAAATATGACTTGACTGGTTATTAAATTACAACAACGGGGCCCCGGCCACAAAACTGAAAAAGACACAAAAATTATTCAAAAGAAAAATGAAGATGGAGTTGAAGTTGAAGTTGGACCTGGAGCTGCAGCTGAAGCAGAGGAGGCGGCAAAGATTTCATGTCTCCTCATTTCCACTGAAATTATTTGCATAAGTAACGCGATACGCGATACGAACAACTCTCGCTGCGACTGCATCCTATACGTACTTGTACGTACAACCGCACACCCGAGTCTGGGGACTCGCCGGATGAGATGCCGCCCAAGCATGATCGTTAGCCACATCATGCCAACGAGGCAGTGCGTCATGCACGCCTGTACAGGAGGATGAGGGTGAGAGGGAGAAGGTGAAGGAGTACGAGGTGGAGTTGGAGTTGGAGGAGGCGGATCGTGAGCCAAAGTTGAAGGAGGTGCCGACACAGCCCACGCAATCGGTGGGGCCACTTTGAGGTGCTTAAGTAGTCGCCGAACTCCGGTCTGGTCCGGCCCTCCCATCCCCTTGCTGTTGGGAGTTCCTTATCGGGGCTTTGTCATACAATCGTCATGCACGCGGAAACAAAAGACACTCGAAGTAGTTGGTCCAGAGATTTGCTTGCAAATGGGTCCATTATCATTTGGAGTATCCATCTAAAGTGTCCCACCTACTGTCATCAGTTGGAGCTGTCGATTCAAGTTCAGGGAAGCAAAATTCAAAGGAAGTCCCTATGCCTTTTTACTATTCAATGGAGTTGAACAAACTGAAAACTAACTCATTGGGTCAGTGGCATCAACGCGAGCCACGAGTCCCCCTCCGGGGACAGGGGGGCCTTTTCTGTGTTGCCGGACAAATACGGAACAGCGGTTTTCATACATGGACTTAAATTCGAATGCTGTGGCTGTTGCTGCTGCTGCTGCTGTCTGTTTGCAGCTCTTTGCAACGATTTGCTCAGATCCTAATCGGCTACGGAAATGTCTCCGGCGACTTATCATAATTAAAAATCACCAAGTTCACCCACCAAATCCTTCCCGTTCCTGCCGGACAGTGTCACGATGTGGAAAATCTATGCGCATAATTTCTGCCCGTAGTACTATGTACATTCCTATCCTCAAATGCATGTACTATACATATATACGAGTGGTGCTGTATGTGAATTACGAGTGTGTATGTAATACTATGAGGACTGTTTGGAGAGGCCGAGAGGGTTTTGCCCCAAACTGACAGCAAACTGACAGAAATTGATTAAAAAAGAGAGAGAGAGCCAGGAAAAAGAAGGAATTGCAAGGCGTTTTGCAGTAGGCAGCAGACGACGAGTGGAATACGAAATTGAGGACTTGCCACACATAGATTTCCCCTCCCAGTTTTCCCTGTGTGGGACTTTTTTCAATGCAAATGAAGCAACAACGTGGGTAGCACTGCAACAACGTCAAGGGAAACAGCAAAAAAAAATAACAGAAAAACTTTTGCATGCCCAAATATATTTCAGATTTACATTTATGCCGCCTTGACTTTGATTTGATTTAAGTTTTGTGTCTGCACTAGGGATCAAGCCCTCTAAAGCAGAACCTTACATCTGCATATTTAGAAAGAAAAATCCTTTAGATTAGAGCCCTCCATCACCCACGACCCATAGCCAGAATAACTTAACCAGGGCTCCGGCTACGGGAAGCAGAGAACATAGGCGGATCGCAGACCAAACACTATTACATTGTTTATAAATACAATGTTCCATCCTGAATCAGTAGATTTCTCTGATTTCGCCGCTCCTTTATTCTTAATTTGCTCTGCATAAGAATCGGAGAATGCTCCTCTAATCTCGTTTTTTTCTTACGCAATTTTCGTGTGTTATTTGAGCAGCAACATATGCAATTACTCGAATATTCAAAAATTCCCACAATTGTAAATGATAATTTCCTGTTTGGGTTCAGAAATTCTCAAACTTTGCCTCCAAGTATGGGTGTGTGTGTGTGTGGACCTCTTCAATTCCCCCAACCAACCAACCAGAATAGAGCCCAATCGAAGCCAAGTGTTGAGAGTTGTCAACTAATTTGCATGCAAATGCCAGCGCGTTGCACCTGCAACATGAACATGAGCATTTGCATAAGGCCATGCAGGAGAGGCAGGCAGCACATAGAAGCATAGAATCGGAGGCATCGGCATTGGGCAAATGCTAATCAATAGGCCACACGAGTGCCAATGATTATTTTGCCATAAAACTCAGTTAGTTCTCGTGATTTCTGAGATTGCAAATTCCAAAATTTCAATAGCATTTTGGGGAGGTCTGCTCTGAGCCACCCGAAGAGGCCGGCAGAGCCAGGCCTGGCCAAGTTTGCATACGAAATTAGTTTACCATGTTTGGGAGCTTGTTCTCCAGCTGTGTCGTGGCTCTTGCCCGAAATGGGAGGCGGGCCAGAGCTAATACTAAATAAGCCACACAGCCAAGCCCCCCAAGCCTCAGAAGCAGCTGCACAGGAAAAAATGTGCAACAAGAACGAGGGAAAAAAACGCATGCAAAAAACTTCTGAACCATAAAGGAAAACTAGGAGACGACTCCAACTTCAAAGTCCTCCCTTTTTTAATGCTAGTTATTTTTTCGTATTTATTTTATTTCCGCTGGCAGTGCAGTGAATTTTTACAGTTCCTCTTCGCTATACACAGCATATAGTCGTACTATCTATCCGCCCAAGACATCTCTCTTCTCTCTCCTCTCTCCTTCTGTCTCCACTTTTTTAATATGTTCAACAAACTTGGGCAAATTCAACTCGTACCCTCCCCCCCCTAGACAATTTTCCGCGCTGCCATAAAGACTCAAAAGTTTGTGCTATGTGCACTTTATTTCCGCTGCAAAATACCTTGGATTTGCCGCCTGATGGTGGGTTTAGATAGATACTACGGGGCCGGCAGGAGGCGAAATACAGATGGTGCTCCAGGAGCAGGAGCGGGTGGTGTGGGTGAGAGGAAGTGGTGGGATCTTCGCGTGGACCGCATCTGTTGACGTCTGATGCTGTCGGCTGCTTTTGTCAACACTTTCGCCGTTGACGGCTGACAGTTGTACATAGCGTCTTGGTCTAGACTCTGTGGACAGTGCGTTTCATAGCTGCCACACAGTTGAAAGTGTCCTCGTGCTTCTAATACGTTTCAATCTGATTTCCCAATGTCACGAAAGATGTGTTTGTCAAAGGACATACATATTTAAATGAAATCATCTACGAGACCTTTTCTGCCATTTTGTGCAGTTCCGTTGCAGCTCGCGTATAATTTTCGAACGCACTGTATAAATATACATTTATATAGTCAGTTGGTTTCCCCACTTAAGCCTGGAGGGAAGGTCCTGTCGGTTGGAGGAGTCTCCTTTGCAGCTCTTTCTATTTCCCCTGCACACAGCTAATGCAGTTGAGATGCCAAGTCAAAGATGTTTTCGACTTACTCAGTTGACAAATAAGGTGCTCCGAATGCGAGCTGCTTATGATCTAAATAGAATTCTTTATTGGCGGAGATTATCTATTCGTAGTGGTGTGACTAGCCAAGTGGAAATGCGTTTATTTCTCTCTACACGATGCATGTACGCATGTACAACATATGTACCATATGTGGTGTGTGTAAATACACCCGATCCAGAGGGAGACCTGTTTGACTATGGGACGTAAATTCTAGTAGCAAATGTTAATTAATTAATTACTTTCTTTACATACAAGAGATTTGCTCCTGTCATTATGATTTTCATTTTTAACAAGAGTTGAGCCGAAGTTTCTATGACATGTATATCCTGCTTCTGTGTTTTTTTCCAAATACCTTAGATGCACATTCTTAAAGCATTCATCACTGTCTTTTGCACATTTTTCCCCTATTCCTTGTGTAGACTCTGCCTGCACTCTCCCTACCAGCGCCCCTTTAATCAGGCCTAAAATTAAAAGGGTCATGAATTCAGCATTTTCACTTTCTCGTTTTGTCAGCCCTTACATGCGAGCATTCTCTCCCTTATCCTGCCAAATGCCAACCCCTTCAACACTTGCGGAGTGTCTTAGGGGAGTGTAAGGGGTTTTCCATATTCCCGTTCATTAATCAAATGGAACAAATGAAAAGTAGCCCCCCAGCCGCGGATCCGATAATAATAATCAACATTAATCAGTTGGCCTAAAGAGGCTCAGCCCGAGATTATCGATAAATGAATTGCGTCTTGAAGTGCCTTCCGTCTCGTCTCGTCTCGTTAGAGGGTCCCCTCCATACAGAACTGGAGCCTGTGTCACCGGCAACAGCAGAAGAAGCAGAAGCAACAGCAGCATCATCATCATCAGCAATCATTATGGCCGACCATTTTTCGAGTCTAGGCATGGCTCGGGAACTGTTTACCTTTTCGGAGCGGCCTAATTGATTACGCCCAGAGCCCGTGTGGCTTCCCTCTGGCCCTGACTGCACTGAGAAAAACAGCAATAATCATTTCATACAAATTTGATAATATAAAAGAGGGGAACATTTTTGGTGGTGTTTTTTCTTTCAGTGTGCGTTTTTAACCCGAGTTGCCCCTTGCCTTGCCCCTGCCGATTGTAGATTGTGTAGATAAGTGTTGGCTCCCACCCCACCCCACTTCCATCCCCCATTCCCCATTCCCCCAGACAGATGCTATCTGAGGCCCGAACTGAGTCCCCTGTGATTATTTCGACTGTGATTTGTATCGCTCGTTGGCTTTTGATGTTCTACACGTCTGCCAGACTGGTCTCGGGGTCTCGGATACGAGATATTTTATACGAGTATTTCATATTTTCCATATTTATTTACATTTTAATGTGGGGAAAATTCAATGCATATTTGCATTTGGTTGGGAAATCAGTTCTTGGCTCTCCGTCGAGATTAGAATCGAAGAATATTTTGGGACTCGATGGGGTGGAGTGGGGCTGGGCATGGGCATGGGTTGGGAATTGTCAACTCAATATAATTTCGCTTGCTTTCTTTCTTTTGTTTATTCAGCCAGCCAGCCAGCATCCGTATTCGAAATCCTGCCAATATCTGCAGAAGGCCGGGATGAGCTCGGCTGAGCCGCCACGCCGCTTCTACCCGACTAATTCCTATAAACGGTTCCACTCATCCACGGCTTGACCCACAGAGAGACCCAAAACAAACACATAAATCACTAGCAAAATAAAGAACACAACAGAACTGAACCGAAAAGTAAAGTAAAGAAAATAAACCAACAGAAGAACCCAGCAACAACCCAGGCCAAAATTTAAAAGCAATCTGCCCGGAAGAAGAGTCCTTCGTCCCTCTTCCTCTGCTTTGTATTGTGTGTGTGCTAGAGTGTGTGTGTGTGTGGCCTTTGGCCAATTTTCTTATTAAAAACAACAGAGAGCCGAAAAATGTTTACCAAACACAATTCCGGCAAATCCTTAGTCCCTTGCCACAGCCACACCACATACTCGTGCGAGTATGAGTCCACGCTCTCCCCCCACCCCGTAGCCCGTAGCCCGTAAATAGAGCGCGGAGTGCAGTGAAAGTGGACGCAGGGACAGAGCGATAGAGGGTCGGAGGAAGTGTCGGAAGGCAAGGACACCAAATCCCTTGCACCACATGCTGAGAGCCGACTCTAACTCTAAATCTCGGGCTGAGCCCCGGTCGGAGGGAGGTCCTTCCGAAACGAGTTTCTGTTAGGGCGAAAGCCATGAAAACGAGCCTCGAAGTGGCACAAGACAGTACATTTTTCCTGTGGCTGCGTTGTCCCTTTGTTTTTCCATGTTTTCGTTGGTTTTTTCGTGACTTTCACTCCGGCTTGGCTTGGGTCTTGCTTGGGACATACTCGTATAAATATTTGGTCAGCGTTTGATTAGTGGCCACTGTCAAGTGAGCAAACCAATTTGCTGTCAGCCCCGAGTCGAAATCTTTAATCGAAACTTTAAGGCGGCCGCCCCTTTCTGGAGCTGAGACTGTGGCAGGTACAGGGGCGTGGGCGGGAGGTTCAACCCTGCCCAAACAACAACTAACAGCACAAACATCAATCAAGCCTCAAGTTTGGTTTGGTTTTCTTTTTGGGTGCTTGTATTTTTGTCAACTTCTGGCAAGAAGTGTGTGGGACATCGTCTTGAGCACTCGCATTTCTTTGGAATCCCACCCACATCCCACAGCCCACAGCCCACATCCGAAGTCCTCAGCCCCACGCGCCCTACTCCCTCCCACACTTGCCTCACGGCTCCCACATGATTTACTACAACATTTCCTGTGGCCGCTCTCGTCGGCTCCCCCCATCTTCCAGTCCCCACATCTCCACATCTCTGGCACGGTTCCTGCCATGTTTGACTTGATTTCGTCTAAATTGAGTTCAGTATCAACAGAAAATACTTCCGTTTCCTTTTCATCCTCCGCCTGTGCTCCTGTCTCTTCAGTTCGGCTCTGCTCTGTTCTGTTCTGTTCAGTTCTGTTCCATTCTGCTCTGCTCTGTTCAGTTCTGTTCTGTTGTGTGTACCTTTGCCTTGCTTGATTTTTCCGAGGAAAAAAATGAACACCCAACTAGGAAAGGAAAGGAACTTTCTCTCCCAGTTTTCGGTGCCGGTGCCGGTGACGGTGCCGCTGTCGTCGTCAGTGGCTGGTCCCCGGCTCTGGTACTGTGTGTGTTTACTTTGGCAGCAGCTCGTCTTCGTCTGGGACCTCGTCCCCGGCCTGGCTCCTGGCTGCTTGCTTCTGGCTCCTGGCACCTTGCCTGCTCCTGTGCGTCATCGTCGAGGTGTTTGCTTTATTTTGAATGCTTTTTATGTTCAATTTGTTTCAATTTAATGTTGTTTTTGCTTGCCAGCTTGCCAGAGATCAGACCCGTCCGACCCGACCCGACCCGACTCGACCCAACCCGAACCGATGCTGGAGCCAGTGCCAGGATGCGTTGTATTTTACATGAATTTCAAATGTGTGCACCTTGTATGATAAATGGCATTAAAGGATTTGCGTGAATAACTCAGTTAGGACTTACACTTTTCCATTTGCCAAATAGTTCCCACCATCGAGTGCAATCCACACAAATGTGCCATCGAACACACGCGTTCGAGTACGTTGAAAAGGGATAAGACCTGAACACCCAAGCATGCCTCACTGTGCTGCTGTGCTGCTGCTGGATAGTGGAATGGCTAATACATCTGGACAGCTACAACATATCCCGCATAGAAAAATAAATAGAAACAGCCAATGCAAACAGTATAATAAAGAGATACGATAAAATGTGATACGACCAATGGTTGACAGGATAATTCCAGATCTAAGACTTCTAAATAATCTGCTTTAAATAATCTGCTAACGGCAAAACATGCTAAAGGGAACAATAGTCAGCTCTTGTGCCGTTCTGAAATTTTAAAGTGGTCGCAAAGCTTATCTATCAATGGAGCTCTGTTCCTTCTTCTGCGTAATGGGAATAGTTTATGAAATTTCATCGGCACTTCCCCCACCGCATCCACCTGCCTGCGATATCCCCCGTCTGGTGGCAGGTGCCTTCCAATTAAAACCAATTCAAAAATGTTTCTCGTTTCTCTTGTGTGTTTTTCCCCAGTTCTGTGGAATTGCGGCGCCAATGGCCTAAATGGACCAACTCTTTTACTCATAACAACAATTTCACTTGTTAGCCATCGAATGGGAAAATATACATTTATTGGAAACTCTCTCAATGAGGTTTTTCTCCAGCCGCGACAGCCCCCCGACAGAGTCCGATACTCGTTTTTTTCTTCTGACCAATAGCTAAATTTATGCGTCTATTTCAAATGAAACATTAAAATTCCATTAGCGGAAGCGATGCACATAAATTTGTGCCCCCATCCGCCCGAAGTCAGCGGGGGGATTCGATCTGCCCATATAATGCCTATATAATATATAGTTCAGAAATTGGAGAGGAGGAGGAGGGCGGAGGCGATTGGCGGGAGCTTATCGACAAATGACCAGAACTTTGAATTTTGTTTGGCTTTAATTGCAGTGCAGTGTAGTATTTATTTAGTTCTCAGGAAGCGGATGGGGGACGAGGAGGGGGACGAGACACGGGGAGCGATAATCGAAAATAATTTATAGAAAATAAATATTTCCACACAATGGCCCGCCCTCGTCGATGGGAAACTTGAACTTCTTTCTTTCTCCGTTCGCTTGGTTTTTTCTCGAGACTTTTCCTCCCTGCAGTTTCCCTTGCATGCCATGCCCCATGCCCTGGCGTGGTGTGGCGTGGCGTGGCGTGGCGTGGCGCGGCGCGGTAGTTGTTTATTTAAGTTGTCATTAGAATGGAGAAAAACAGCAGCAACAGCAACAGCCCCAGCAGCTCTGGCAATCCGTGGCAGTTTGGCTATATAAACTTTTTAAATTATCACCGAAGCACTGTCGGAGGGGAGGACGGGACTTGTAGTTGTAGCTGGAGCTGTAGCTGGAGCTGTAGCTGGAGCTGTAGCTGGAGCTGGAGCTGGGTGCGGCTGCCACTTGAGGCAGTCGTTGTCGCTGTGTCGATGTACATGGAAATCGCATGGCCATGTGAAATTGAAATGGAAATGATGGCAACCCACTCCCCCTTGTACGAGTACCCCTTTTTCCGATTCCCTGGAAATGTTCGAAAAGTACTGATGAGGTGCAGGAGGAGGGCAGTGCCGACTCTGTGAATGATTTCGTTGTTGTTCTTCTCTGGCGATGGCGATGGCGGTGGCGCCTGATCTGAAGCCGGAAATGCAAGACAGTATTTTACATACCCACGGGAAGCTTGTTTACATCGTGCTAGACGGATCGAAGAGAATGGCGAGGATTGCAGATGGATTGGATAAATGTAAAAGCGCATGGACAACAATCGCAAGCGATCATGGGATCCCGTTTCATCATTTATGAGCTGACATAACATTTATCATTTATTTTCATGAAAATACACATGTACACGGATCAGAGATCCACAGAACGACACACACATCCCTAGATTGCACCATTTTCAAGGGTATATCCAGATATACTCCTTCAGTCAACTGCGTTTACTATGAGATGCCCAGATTCCATAAAGTTGTGAAACTCTAAACTATTACTATAATATGCCAGCATACATACATATATGTAATTTCTAGTTCTAATAGAGTACAGTACCCTAATCCATATACCCTATCCCTTCTGGAACAGCTATGAAAGGAAACATCCGAGACCCAACAGAAAAGTGGCAACTGTCTGCAGCTGTCAGATATCACGGCTAACGACAGTCAATCTGCCCATCTTACACTCGTATTGTACGGGCAGTTGCACTTGCCACATGCCACACATTATCCACTAATAACTATAAACAAACTATGAGCTTAAGCAAACTGTTTACTCTTTGGGGGTTCCTAATGTCCTGTCGTTGTGTGCGGCGAATACACGCACATACTCCCACTCCTACTCGTATCATATCGCTCTTTGAAAACAAGTCACACAACAATAGCAGCAGCCAGCAGCAGCAGGCAGCAGGCAACAGGCAACCGGCAACAGGAAAGCGGCAACACGAACGTAACTTTAAAGCCGCTTAAGGCTATAACCAGAAATGCCATGGCAAACGAAGCAGGTCAAGTCACACAAACACAGGGATTACCACTGCAAGGCTGTTCACTGTTCACTTGTCCCTCTTGTTGTAGTTGTTGTTGCTGCTGTTGTTATTGCTGCCGCTCTGATGTGTTCTGTGTACACTTTCGGGCAGCAGGTGCCTCATGCCAAGGATAAGACGCATAGAAGCTGGCAATACAATAGCCAAAACGCCAAGCCAACAGCAACAGCAAAAGCAAAAGGCGATTCTGTCAAAATATTTACGATATGTCGTCGTCTCCGGTCTCTGCTCTCTGGCCTTGCCTGCTGCCTGGCTTCTACAGTGTAAGGACCACCCACACAGCACACACAATAGCTGATCCAACAGCCAACAGCTAGGGCAAGCAAGGACGCAGGACATGTGTAGCACATGCTATTTGCGGGATACACTTTTCCCAGGACCCGCAACAATATATTCGACCTCATCCATGGCCATTACTTAGCCAAGGACACAGGCACACAGAGGAAAATTGATTCATCTTACTGCCTCCTCGCAGGCGTAGGCGCTTCTGTCCTTCAGGTCCCCTTCTCTCCCTCCCCCCGTCCTTGCGCTGGCAAAACACTGTCATGTAAAATTAAAATTTATGGCTAATTTGTGTGCGTGAACGTGAATTTGTTGGCTGTCCTTTCCTGTCCTTTCACTTCCCTTACTCTTTTTTTCAAGTAGGGACGTGCCAGGGCTTCATTTGTCTTTTGTCTCATTTCCATTTCCCAGTTACGCTGCGGGCAGCAGTGTCGTAAATTTCCCTAGTGTTCTTGGGCAATTTTCACTGGAAAAGTGGAAAGAAATGTGTGAGAGAAACTAAGCCTAACTTAGCCTCAAGGGCGAGGGTGAGGGCGTGACCTGTAAAGTTGAACCATGAAACCATAAAATAATTAAATCGAAAACTCAAATAAAATACTCGTTTGTGGAATTCTTTTGGCTCAATGGTGTATATATTTGTGTATATTATGTTTTAATCTCTCATATAAACGGTAAATGTACCAAAATGCAGATCATACAATATAATATAGTACATACAATACGATCTATGTATATCCATGTGCACTTTTTAGATGTAAATGCTATTGATAAATATCACTATATTTGATTTTCGGTTCTTTAGGTTCTTTAGCTAGCGGATTGATGGATGTCGTTCATATGTAAATAAGTATCTGAAACTTTGTGTTCTACGATCATATGTATATTCTACTCGTATATGCTATGTCCTATATGTGATAAAAGGTGAGTCTTTGCTTCGATGATCTTAGAGTAGGTGTAATCTACATCCCTAATCTACGTTAATATATGTTTATTTACAAACGAACATTCGATTTGGCAGATATCCTTACAAAACTAAACTAAACTAAGCTGCAGGACTTCGGGCTAACTAAAAATAGATAGATGGGGGGATTCGGGCCTTGGGCACACCCTCCAGAAGATTGAATGCCTCTCGGATGATCGATCGGTCGGGCACGTCCTACACATAGCGCGTGATCTGTGAGTAGAAGTCAGAGAGGCAGGACTGCAGCTGGGCAAAGGTGGGACGCTCTCCGGGCAGCAGGGCCCAGCAGTAGGCCATGATGGTGAACCTGTTGGGAGAGAAGGGAGTCAAGGGAAGCTCTTTCTCTCCTCGCTCCGATTCGGATACTCACAGCTCGTCGGGACAGTTGAAGGGCTGGGCCAGGCGATAGCCATCCTTCAGATAGTGCTCCATCTCGAAGGGGTCCACCTCGGCGTAGGGCTGCTTGGCCGAGGTGCACAGCTCCCACATGAGCACCCCGAAGGCCCACGAGTCGCTGGCCTCCGAGAACTGCTTATGCTGCAGGGCCTCGAGGGACATCCACTTGACCGGCCGGTTTTCGCTGTCCCCCAGGCAATTGTAGTCCGAGGGGAAGAGGTCGCGCGACAGCGAGCTGTCCGATAGCTTGACTCGCAGCTGATCGTCGATCCTACAAAAGAGAGCCCAATTTCCATCAGCATCGGCCCCAGCGGAAAACTCAAGAACAACTTGTGTTCTTGGATCTTTCTGTCCTGTACTTACACACAGTTCCTCGTGGCAATGTCCTTGTGGACCACCCCATGGCTGTGGAGATGGTCGAGAGCCATCGAGAGCTGGGAGGCCATCATTACAATCTGAATGGTGGTGACGGTGCGGGCGCAGGCCGGGTCCAGTAGGAAGAGCTTTAGATTGCGCGTGTTGTTCAGGGCGGGGTAGAGGACGAACGGAGTGGTGTGGTCCTCGATGGAGACGCCCAGGACCGAGAGTATTCCTGGGTGGGAGGCCCCGTAGAGCAGCATGCCCTCCTGGAGGAGCAGCAGCACCTGCATTTGGCTGGCGTGCTGGGCCACGGTCTTGACCAGGACGTCCTGGTTGTCGTTGTAGGTGCCGCGGTAGACGCGCCCGAAGGTTCCCTCCTGCAGCAGGCTGGACAGGCGCACGCGGCACCGCTCCACCGTCAGCTCGGAGATGCGGCGATGTAGCTCCTCCGGATGCTGCTGCTCCACGGAAGACGCCACCTTCCGCGGTAGCGATGACCCGTGCACCGGAGCAATCATCGAGGGTGTCATGTAGGCAGCAGAACCCCCTCCCAGAGAGGCCTGGCAGGGATGGATCGAGGGATGGGTGTTCAGGCGCTGGAAGCTCGAGGTCCGCATGGGCTGGCCACCGTGCTGGTGTTGCTGCCGCTTGTTGGCCGCCCCCCGCACGCAGTAGGCGATCATCAGAAGGAGACACACGGAGCCCATGGCCACCGACACCCCCACCACGAGGGTGATCAGGCCCGTCGGCGGCGACAGCACAGTCTCCAGCATCAGCGGATCATCCACGTCCTCCCCTCCGCCGCTCTGCTGCTGGTCCTCATCTCCCCCCTCGCTGTCGTTCAGCAGGCAGATCTTCTTCCGCCGGAACACCAGATGGGTCACGTTGTTCAGCGACCGATTCAACACCACTTCCAGGCTGACGGTCACGTCCACCTCCGCCGCCCGCACTCCGCTGCAGCGCAGGTCGATGGCCCACGTCTGGATGTAGGTGGGGATCTCCCCGCTGTGGGACACGTTCAGCGACGGCCGCGGCAGCACCTCCTGGTCGGAACTGACCACGTTGATGCTGTACGGCAGCCCCCGCCCGGCCAGCGACTGCCACGTGAAACTGATGTCCCGCACATTCGCGGGCACTGGCACAATGAAGTTCAGGGCGTAGTTGTTGATCAGTCCCTCGCGCACGTAGTACACCTCAGCGGAAACACCTGGAGAAAGGGGTTGGAAAGGGGATTGAAAATCGATTAGGGACCAATATATATTAACTGGAGCTTGGAGTTAATTGTGGATTTGCCGATGCCCCGATTCACCCTTTCCCATCACGGTTGCATGCACATAAATCTATCTTGTAGATGTACTCCCTGCAATGAGATACTGTCCCGAAGATACTATGTGTGTACTTATTTTCTTTCGTTGGTTTTCTGGGGTTTTGTTTGCCCAACCCGATCCCACAGACAGTCGCTGGCAACATTTTATATAAATAAATAAACATGGGAGTGGAGTGGAGTGGAGAGAGGAGCAGAGGAGAGGAGAGCGAGCTCTCGATTTTAGGGAATTCCTTGGAAACTATTTTCGGGTTTATCCGTATTTGTATCTGTATCTGCAGCTGAACATCTATGTAGAACGACGCAGGCACAGGCACAGACAGAGGCAGAGGCACAGCGGGTTTCAGGAGAAACAAAATGAGACAAGAGGCAGAACAGAACAGAGCAGAACAAACAAACTGAGATTTTTTCCCTCTCCTCTCTCTATCTCTATCTGTATCTCTACATCTGTGGATTGTCTGCCTGGATTGTCTGTCTCTGGTTTATTAAAATATTGTTCTTTGCGGTTTGACCCGGTTCCAGTCTCGAGTTAATGAGGCATCTTCGGCAGGGTTTTCTTCAGACTCAGCCTCAGCTCAGTCGCAGCTTCAGCTTGTAGATGTCTGCCACCGATTGCCAACTCATTTGGCTTGTTATGATATCTTATGCTAATGATAATGACGCAGTGGCAGTGGCAGTACCAGTGTCATGGGCTGGGGCAGCAGGTAGATCTTCCTTGGAAGACCACACACAGGCGCCCAAGAGAATCGAACCCGAGATTGATGGACTCTCGTTGCCCAATTCCGCATCTTTCTCGCCTGCCAGTGCATTCACCTCTCCGACTTGAGCTCTGTGGCGCCTTGCAGCAAACTGTGGCACAGGAAATAATTTACGAAAATTGCAGCAGAAGTAGAAACGAGCACGAGCACACTTCCTTCGTTTTCTTCCTTTCTCCTTTGACAACTGGCAATAACAATAAAAATCAGCGCCCAGACATAGAGACCAGAAAGGGGACACTGGATGTGGCAGTGGCTGTGGAGGTTGCCCCTAGGCAAATGACTCCACTGGGTGGCATATAAATTGTGTCAGGCTCTGCTACGTACGTATAGACGGGCCCTGGCTGTGGCTGCGGCTGCGGCTGCCTCGCGAATGTGCAACATGTTGCACGTTGTCGTCTGTCGAGTCTGTTCACATTCCTCGCAAGCATTTTAAAAATAGCGCCCATGACTTAATCAAATGCAACGCGTCCTGTCTCCAGGCCCAGACCTCGTCGGGGGCACACTCCCATTGACCCCTCCCTCCCTCCCTCCACGAGGCGACTGGAGGCTGGAGCTTGCAGCTTGAAGCTGAGGCTGAGGGTTCACAGGTTCATGTGAAAGTTGCGCTTTATTGCATTTGTACGAGCACAAGGTGAATGCAGGGCTGGGAGGCCTCCAAGGGTTTGCCTCTCGCGCGGAGAGGAGGCGTCTTCGAGTGGCATCGTCGTCGCTGGCGTCGTCTGCCTCATGTCACGAGCAAATGTCACTTGCATGTGCCCGGCGCATGTGTCGGCTCTTGAACTTCTTTAACCTTTTGTATGTGGCATTATCCGGCATGTTCATAACTGACTCTGGCTTTGGCTTTGGCTCTGGCTCTGGCTCTCGCTCTGGTTCTGTTGTATTTCTGCCTCTTTTCTGGGCGTGCCGTGTTGTCCGCGAAGGAGCGGCAGAGGTGGGGGCAGGGACACGGGCAGGTAGGAGTCGAGTCTATCCTCGAGTCGGGCTTTGGATCTCTCTCAGTATATCGTATGTCGAATTTTCGGAGCGTGCAGTCGTGGCTGTTGCTGTGGCTGTGGCTGTCGCTGTCGCTGCGAATAGTACTTTTTGCAACCTTTTTTTAATAGCTCTCTAGCTACTGCTCTGCTCTTGCCGCAGTACGAGTGTATCTGCACAGCGTGGAGTCGTGACCATTGTTGCACCGTGCCCCACTGGGAAGGGGTGCGACGAAACACGAAAGACCAGATGGAAGGAGCTGCAACTAGAGCTCCGGAGACACTCAAAAAATGTTAAAATGTTTGCGGTTTAGTTTCCATTTTCATGTAATTAGCGTTGCAATTCGTGAAGTGCTTTCCGCAGCGCCGATTTCCTATGCTGATTTTTCCCAGTCTCAGTCCCAGTCCCGGTCCCAGCCCCAGCCCCAGCCCCAGACTCTTCTGTGGGGTCATCGAGGGGTCAGCGGCTGAGCATTCTCATAACTCTGAAGCACTTCTGGGGCAGGGAGTGGGGCAATGGGCAACATGTGGCGGGAACACGTGTATGTCTGTATGAGTGGTTTTGGAAGCGGTTTTGAAAGCGGAAGACTGCGAGTGGATGCATCCTCCACGTCTGGTGGCACCAGAAAATACAAAATACACCAAAAGTTACAATCTGACAGGAATACAAAAGATGAACATAAGTATATAACACCCAGAAGATACCCTAAGATACTGACAGATTGAAGGCCAAAACACACTGTGAGAGAGACTGTGAGAACTTGTTTTCATAATTCTGTCTGTATTTATGATCCGATTGCACCGATTCTTGAGAGATGCATAGAGTAGTACGAGTATCATCTGCGGGAATTCACCCTCGTCTAGATATCCTGGGAAATATTGCCAGGAGAAATGCATTAAATGTATTGCATTCTGGGCCTAATGACTCTTTTGATTGTATCCTTCGAAGCATCTTTCTCTTTTGTGACTGCTATCTGCAATCATCAGCTTCCCGATCTGACAAATATCTCAGGCTCATCCGGGGACTACATTCAAACGACGGCCTAAGCAAACGACGAACCCGTGCGTGGCCGCAGGCGACGCACCCTCTGCCGCTTTTATCTTTTATCCAATCCCCAAGACCAAATTTGCAATAGATGATAAATGATGTACAGGGACTCCATCTGCGCATTGAACCCAGTCCCAGCTCTAGCTCCAGCTCCATCTCTAACCCCCATCTAATGGCTAATATGTCACTTTGGTTTGGCTGCTGCATTGGCTCTGACTCTAGAGTCAGCTCCACTTTGTGTCTAAGTCAAAGGCTGGGGCTGGGGCTGGGTCTCTGTCTCGGTCTCGATCTAGGGCTCTGGCGTCTTTTGTGCAGTTTGTGGCCAAATCGAAAAATAAATAAAACAAATGATCGGCGCTTGCCAGGACCCGCCCGCTGGCAGCTGCCAGGCCTCCATCCTTATCCACGCACAATCCACAACAATCTGGCTCACAGGCCTGCAACACCACCCCACAGAGACGCCCACCACATGTCAACATTTAACATGTTTTCGAGCCACATCATCTCCTGCCCAACATCCGTGTGTCTACTATCTGTGCATCGTTGCTCAGTTGCCTCACGTCGTCGTTATGATAAATGATGCCCCTGATTCGCTTTCCTTTGTCTCTACTGGCATTACTTTGCGCTCACTGTGGCTGCTTCGTGCGCCGCTCGCTCCCTGCCCAGCAGCGGCCGCGGGCTTCGGGTTTCGGCTCTTGATTGTAACAAATTTGTTGGCAACAGAATTAGCCATCTCTTAGCTGCGGCTCCATCTCCATCGCCATATCCAGCTAAAGCTCCATCTCCAGCTTCAGCTTCACCGATTTGGCACAGTAAACGCGGCGCAGATTTCGGTCTCCCTTCCGGCACTGATGCTGGCTCTGGCTCTGGCTTTGGTTGTGGCTCTCAAAATTAGCTCAAATTAATCATTCAAATTTTCAAGTTGACGGTTTCGTGCCGCTAAGGCTGACAAAAACGATATGGCCGAGTGCCGAGCGGTGCCAAAATAATGGCCAAAATCAATAGTAATTAACCTTAATCGTTAGTCATTTTTTGGTTGCTTTTCGAATCTGTATCTGAGGGGTTGTCGCTTGGTGTTGAGTGGCCGACAGAAAGATGCGGAAGATGATGCGGGTCAAGAGCGAAGAGTGATGTTGTGCGAAGATATAATTGGACTAGGAGTGGGACATCCACTGCGCTGGCATGGAACCTATTATTAGACACGAGTTTACAGTTTCTGCTTGTATCTCAGAGTGGCAGAGTATCTCACAGTGGGAATAGGGGCATAGCTGTGGCAGTGAAAGATACAAAAGTACCGCTTGAACAGATACCAAATCAAAAGATACACATATGAACGTATCGTGTACGGACTATAGGCAAATTGCTAAATGTATCTACAAAATACAGAAACCAGCAGCACTCGTCATGCACATGCAATGAATATTGCTATCTTACGAGCATCAGAGTACCTTCGATGGGAGCGTGAAATGAACTTAAGGATATTGTTTCTTCTTGAGAATGGAAATGTATCCCTTGAATGGAAATGCATCCCGCGGGCAACAGAGAACCGAAGAAGTATCTGCATCCATAAAGGGTGACACTCAGACACTGATTCGTATCTCGGGAGATTCGTATCTCCTATTTCGAGTGCAATCTATTCCAATACGTCAAAAGTTGATCACGAATCTCGCATCGATTGTGGGAACTGTGGGCTGTCAAGCGAATCGTGTTGGCAGCCTCACATGCCTCCCACAGATATCCCCAAGTACTGTGCCGCGTAGCTAACGAAGCATGTGGCAGAGATACAGGCCAAATGCATGCAGTTTCTGTGCACATTCCATTGTCATTGTGCCCCTCCGCTTGTGGCACTGCCCCTCTCCATGCACTATGCAGCATGCACCACGCAAGCGGCGCTTTTCAGCAGCGGAAAACTCCCACAGCGACGCAGAGGCACAGCGGCACAGCGACTCGCGTAACCCAAATAAACAGCATACCCGTACAACTCAATAAACAGAAGAGCGGCAGAGGCAGATACATACACACGTGAATACGTGCATCTGCATCTTTACTGTTGCACAAAGTTCCACTGAGCACCACGCCCCCATCATGGCACCCATGTCATCCATGTGACATGGAAATAAACTCTGTTTCCAGTCCCCACTCTCTCCAGCCCCATCCCATGCAGAGACCGGGAGAGAGATCTCTCTCCCCTCTTCCCTCTTCCCCCTCTCGTTCTGTTTTTGTTTAATGTAAATATGATTATTCCTTTTTGCCATACTATATGCATATGTATATGTATGTACATATGTATGTTTGTATATGCTCGTATTCGTACTCGGTTTTCGGTGGATGGATGCGTGTACAGATTGTACAAATACGCAGCATATAGGGCGAGGGCAGGACAGGGGAGGGGAGGGGGCACTGGGAGAGGAGGGGATGCAAACAATGGATGATATTTATTATTGACATGCTCCGTGTTGCTGCCACTGCTGCATGCCCCGCGGTGGGGTTATCAGAGTTACTGTCAGTGCTCCTCAGTGATAACCGCAGCACCCAGAATCCCGAGCACCCAGCACAAGCCCAGAACTCAATATAAGCCTTTGACGAGCGGAGTTCCACTTTGGTGCCCCACTCTCGTTCCCACTGCCATTTCCATTCCCCCCCTCCCCCCCTGTGCATCGGAAAACCCTTTTGTTTATTTGTGATGGCAGTGTGGCAGTCGCTTTTATTGCCGCACAATCGGTTTATGCGATTTTCATTTATTTAAATGGCTCTCTTTTGCCGTTAATAGTTCTGAATGCAAATCCATATGGAAATGGAAATGCGAATGGAAAACGCATTCGCTTTAAGCGCTGGCTTAGCCAAGTTTATGACGGCCGACACAGCCCTGCCCCGCTGCCCCTCCTCTAATCATACACATATACATATTCCGAATGGCTCTGTAATGCGACACTCCACAGCCGAAACACACCAGAGAGAGTGAGAGAGATCTCCAGAGATCTGTGGCGGGGTTTGTGCTACTTTACGACCTGCCAAGTGGCCATCAAATCGATTTGAAACCGATACGATGGCGCAGCCACCCTGCATCCACGATCCATGATACACGATTCAAAATTGATTGAAAATATGATCTAATCGGCAACAAACTTTTGGGCAGCCAACGCACTAGTCACGTACTTTCGTACGCCAAAGCTTGAACAGAGGAAGTGATCAGAGGTCGATGATAGATCATCGGTAAGGCCGAGATAATCGGGGGACCATCCATGTAGATCCTCGATCATTGTCTCGTTCAATCACGACGGGAAAGTAGAAACTCATTTGGGGTAATTCAGATATGGAAAGATACCTTTGAGAAGGCAAAAGATAGAGGCTAGTGATGGTTTAGACATCAGTATCAACAGTCTAACAGCCTTATCGCTGTGCTCGTACACAGTTCCCATAAACGAGCGGAGACATCATCCGATCAGCAACACCTTTCCAGTGAAAAGTGGACGGTTTGAGGAGATAAACGATCTGTGGAGCAGCGGCATCAGTTTACAGCACTCTTTACGATTTGCCGGGTGTCTGGAGAGCTGTTGACTCTGGCACATCGAATGGCAAAAGGTGACGCGATGTTCATAAACTTTTCCTCGATACAGCAGCAGCTTTCGGGGTGGGACAGGGCGACAGCTTCATTAGCTAATGGCTACTTCATTATGTGGAGGAGCCACTGGGAGTCACTGCAGCAGGCTCCAATTAAAATATAGATCATGCCTCCCGATCGTATCGGGGAGAGCAGTCTCGCGTGGGATCGGAGCCAGTTCATGGAAGGCTTTTAGCACGATAAACTGGGGACGGTGGGGGATGGGGCAGACTGCCTCTCGTTCCTTCCCAATTATCGTCTCGGCCCGATCTTTGCCTAGTGAGAGGGGCCGCAGAGAGGGGTCGGGGAGCACAACGTTCGACAATAACACGACTCTCGCGGCTCGAAAATAAACGAGATACGCGTACAAGCCGGCCATGTGGCTTGTTATGGCCATCCGGCAGATACTCCGAGCCACAACAACAGCAGCAGCCGCATAGGTGCTAAAAGTTGCCACAGTAGCGCTCGCTCGTGGTGTGTATCTTTCAGATACAGATACTTGCCAGCTTGTTTGCCGTGTAAGCCGCTTAGCCGCTTAGCCGCGGCTCACTTTCAAATACAAAACACAAAGCCCATCAATACCTTAGGGAACTGGGGAAGGTGGGGGGTACCTATGCAAATATGAAAATATTTAAATTGGCCTAAACAAAAGCCCCTCCAAGCGACTCGAAGCTCTCAATTTATTTAACACAGTTGGTGGTAGATCTAACACATCCGAGCATCCAAGCATCCCAGTCTCTCCTCCTCCTCCAAGTCCTCCCCCTCCGCCGCAAAACGTATCGCCGGTTTGTTTGGGGGCTAATTTATGGCTTGGAGTGGCCGCCAATCGATCGATCATGGCGCTGCTATTGGTGGGCGTGGTAGCGTTTTAGCACCACAGCATTCCATTCCAGTCCATTCCATTCCGTTCAACGCCAAGTGTGAAGAAACGTGCCCGAGAATTTCATTCCTCCGGGGATCATCCATTTTGGAGTTTCCTTTAATTTAAGTTTTCCTTTCGACGGCAGCTTCATTAGCATCGAGACCAGCAATCAAATTAAATCAAGGCACAATCAAAGCCCCGCACCCAAAGAAAGCCAGAAAAATACCGAAGCGTCAACGGAGGGCCATTAAACGGCGGGGAAAACTACGAAGAAATTGTTTCAATGACCCCAAAAGGCAGTAAAATTAAATTAAAGTTAGAGTTGAATGGCATTGAATGCATTTTTTGGGTATTTGAAATGTAGCGCGTGTCACAGCAGCAGCAAGCCGTACAACGCGTATTATTTTGGGTGTTTATGATTTGAATCGAAATGGAAAACACTGTACGGAGAGGGGGGAGTGGATGGATGATCTTGTGGATCGTGGGGATCGCACCGTTTACGGCCAACCCATCAGACGGGAGATCGTATTTCATATCGCGTTGCGCTGTCAGATGCCATGCCCCACGGATTTTATGACTCAAAGTTTTTGCCATCGAACTTTTGCTGAGACACCCCCCGTTGGTTGCACAGGGAAGGGGATGGGGACGGGGACGGGGAAGGGACCTGGGTGCTGGAGCTGGAAATTCTGGGGATAAAGGAATTCTCTTCCCTGTGTTCGTCTCCTGTGCGATCATCTGCGGGCTATAACTTAAATGCAAATGAAATATATTTAAGCCTTTTTCCTTTGGCAACTGCCGCAGCCGCAACCGCAACCCTGCTCCGCCCCTTCCCCTGGCCATGCCACGTATTCTTCTGCTCCTCGGCTGCGTTGCACACAAATCAAATGCAAATTATGCAGCTTAATTGATTTATGGCAGTCCGCGGAGTGCGTTTGCATTGCTTTATTGTATAGTATAAGCCGCACGCATTTCCCGGGCGGGCGGGTCTGCAAACTTTTCAACTCTGTCTTAATTAAATACTCCTGAGTCCCCAGTCCCCAGTCCCCCGTCCTCGGGCAGAGTCATCAGCGCAGAAGAAGTTTTCCACCACGGCCCACATGTTGAGTGCTTTGAGCCCACGGTGCACGGTGCACGGTGCACACAGAGCCCACAAAGCCAACAGTTGCAAATCCGAATCCGAATCTGCATCCCCACTTCACTCCACAACGGACGTGTATGAGTATTCTGCATATTTGATTTCACGCCCCCGAAATGAATTTCAAAATGCATACGCAAAATTATGCACATCGCCATCGCTATCGTTTTCTTTGGTTTGGGCTCGAAAAAGTGCTCCCACACACACACACACACACATTTGGCTAGAAAAAGGCATCTTCGTCGATTTAACAAGCAGCGACGGGATCGAGGCTGCGGGACGGCAGCACGTTGCATGCCAAAAGCTGCAACAACAACAGCGACAACTGACACGACAATCCCCAAAGAGGAAGGGGAAGGGAAAGGGGGAGGGGGTGGAAGGGTAAACGGGAGACTTGTCATCCAAAAGGCGACAACGACTGCCAAAAATACTGTGGAAAAAATACTTGGCACCAGAAGCGCTGAGCCAAGACAAGCGGACACACTGCACCCGCACAGTGGGCGAAATCTATCGTATGTACTATCGGAAGTACAGACAAATAGTTAACGAGCGGCCAAAACTGATTTAAAGAGTGACTGCTCAATTTTTCTTGATTAAATTTCTCTGTTCCTTCGATTCGTTCCACTGTGCCTGTGCATCCACCCCACACACAGCTGACACTGCGTGCCGTGCCCCCCCAAGCCACCCAACCTCCCTGCAAATTCCCCTCCTGCCACTGCACAAAGTCACGTTTTGCCTCTGCCTTTTTCTCTCAGAGCATGTGCGGTGAGGCTGGAGCCCAAGAGTCAAGGAATTTCAGTTCCAAGAAATATTCAAAAATACAACATTTTAATGCTTTTTTTTGCGTGTCTCTCTTGGCATCTTCTTCGTTTTCATTTCACGAAGCGTATAATTCCTTCAGCATGGAATGGTTGCGCTGTGTTTTTTTGTTTTCGTTTGTTTATTTTACTGTTTAACAACACCTGTAAGTCAGAGAGAGATAGCATACGGATGGCATTAAAGGGAGAGACGGACAAGACAGAGAGAGGGAATCTAAATTAAGCAAAAACAAATATATACACATAATTTTTCGGGGAAAAAGCTGCGAGCCTTTCCTTCGTCGAATGAAAACTTGAACGTTTCCCCTTAGTTGACACAAATTGTTGTACTAACCCAGCAGCCGCATCACCTCCTCCGGATTCAGGAAGACATTCAGATGCCCGGACACTCCATGCCCCGGGAGCAGGAGCAGCGCAGTCAGCGCCAGCAGCGACACCGAAAGCGCTGTTTGGCGACATTTAACGGTGGAATTCATGGGGAAATTCGTAATTTTTCCGACACTTCTATCGCACTTTTGCAACAACAATTTGTAAACAATTGACTGCGAGACGCACCCACACAGCCACGCGCACAACAGTGACAGAAGGAGAGAGAGAGAAAGAGAGTGCGCAAACTTTAACAGCGGAAATGCAACGAAAACATTCTCCCCCAGCCTTCACAATCTTTTATTTTTATCACTTTTTTCACGAACTTGTATTTAGTTATTAGCTTCTCAACGCATTTTCACCGCTCGTTTAACGCATCGATCGGTTCGTTCGCTTCGCTTCGGCTATTGTTTTTGTTTTGTTGTTGTTTGCGACGAACGATATCTGTAAAAGAAACCCTCAGAAATATACCAAAAAAAACGTCACATTTTCAAAATATACCGTGAGCGTAAACGGTCACTCTGAACGAATAGACCGAAAATACAAGGTAAATCTACCAAATGCTTACAAAAGGTGAGGTTCGTAGGGGCCTTGAAATGTTGCTAGGCCGTGTTTCCTAGTTGTTCATACCTTGCCATAACCATCGCTTGCATGTTATTTACTCGTATTAGAGTCAAGCCGGAAATCCAGCACATCGGAAAAAAAAATTACTTGCAAACTTTATATAAAACAGTTCCAGTTCTTCTACGTTTTCATTTTAATTTTGCGTTTTATTTTGTGGGACCACCATACAGTACCATACCATACATAGGCTAGTGTGTATATGTATGGTTAGTAAGGGGGCGTATTTAAAAGAGTGTGACCAAGAACCTAAGACGTGCATGGTCACTCTTATGAATCTGCTGTGTTTTGTAGACAGCGCCAATTTTGAAAGTTTAACTGAAATTAAAAACAGGAAAAATAAGCTCTGATGGTGAAGTGCAATCACTTCAACACAATTGTTGAGGCAGTACAAATGTCAACATTATCAAAATGCTTATTTTCTGTGATCCTCCAAAGACATGGACTTGCCTCAATTGCTTTTTTTCCTCCGTCTTTCACTTAAGGCCTGTATCCAGCACCATGGAAAATAAAAATAACTGCCAAACTTCATATAAAAAAGCACGGCCAACAATTTTTTCTTTGCATTTTACTGGCCTTAGTATCCAGAAAGCTAGCCGAAATCCACAGTTTTCTACCGACAGTTGGCCTTTACAAAATACCAGTTACCATACCACTTAAAAGAAATATAGAAATATTTTCTAAAATTTATTTTTATATGTACATATATACTTATATGGCAGTCATTTTCCAAAGTGATGCAGATAGTCGTTAAGCAGAGAATTTTCATTTAACACTTCAATTCGACACACTAAAAATCTACGTAACAGAACTTATGTTTACAGCACAATCCAAGAAAACGGTGAATTGAATTTGTATCATCTTACCTTTATTCAATTTGACATAAATAAAAAAAAAATACGTTAAACTTCCATTAGTCAAACCGCAATTATCCAAAGAAAACGTTCGACTTGTCGAGACTTCGAATTACAGTGTTGGACGTAATGTCTTCCCTAAACGCTGTTGCCACCCGTTTTAGTTCGAAATATAGAAAATTCGAGTTACAGACGTCCGAATGTATTCAAATGTATATTAGAGCCCTGCATGAACGGGCAACCGAATCGATGATTCTGCTCTTTCTGAGCATTATTTCAAGTAGGACACAAAAGGTAAGCCATGCCTTGTTTGCCCAATATTTGTCGCAAGCGAGGACAACCTACGGAACCCAGTGGAGAAGCAGCGAATCAATCGACGGAGGAGGACCAGGAAACCAGGCGTGAACTTCTACTTCGGATCTATGTTATTGCCAAAATAAGCATTCTGGTTGTGCTATGGATACTCCTCACCTATGTTCTTGTAACAATACCTCCCAGAGAAGTTGATAAATCCTTTGTGACCATATTACATAATCAGACGTATTTCAAAAAGGTGGGGCGACTGCCCCACAATAATATCCAAATTACACTGGAGGGATCCATTGACGGGTATCTCATAAGCCATCCGGATAAAGTGGATGTGGACGATGTAGACCATGTGGGCGTTCGTGTTGAGCGTCGCGATTCGAAACTGAACGTCACGTATGTGCATACCCAAATGTGGAACGTTTACTTGAATAAGTCAAAAGGACATTTTGAATCGGCGGGTAAATATTTTAATGTCCCGGCGGCGGATGATCAGAAAGTCGAAGAGGTGGTGGTATCATTCCAGAGCTACAGCCGAGATCTAGTTTCGTTAGTCGTTCAACTAAACACCACGCCCGTGGATACCGAAAGAGGGGTGATTTATGCGGGGCTTCTGCTGACCTTCCTGTACGTGCTCATCATCTGGGAGATTACGGATCGAACGTTCGCTGGCATTATGGCATCATCGACCTCCATCGCTATCCTATCCGCCATGGGGACACGACCCTCTCTGGAGACCATCTTGTCCTGGATTGACTTCAATACTCTTCTGCTGCTGATGGGAATGATGATCATGATGATTATCCTATCTCAAACAGGGGTGTTCGACTATCTAGCAGTGTTCGCCTATCGCATCTCCAGCGGCCATGCCTGGCCACTCATATTCACCCTGTGCCTTTTCACCGCAAGCTGCGCCGCGTTCCTGGACAGTGTTGCGATGGTGATGATGATGGTGCCTATGACCATCCGCCTCTGCGAGGTGATGGCGCTGCGCACAACTCTAGTGCTGATCGTGATCGTGATCTACTCGAACATCGGCGGCGCTCTTACTCCGGTGGGGTCTCCGCCAAACGTTATCATAGTCACCGATAATAATGTGGTGGAGGACGGCATTAATTTCTTAAACTTCACGCTGCACATGATTCCAGGCGTCTTTATCAGCGGCGGCACTTCATTCATTGTTTTATATTTTATGATCCGCAATAAGCTGTTTATAGTCGACGAGGACCCAGTAACACACTCCATCAAGACGCTGCAGAGGGAGGCGGATAAGGTGTCCAACATCACGGACCATGAGAAAGAACATCGTCAGGAGATCCTGCAACGCATCCAAGAGCTCAAGGATAAGGAAGAGGCGAGGAGAAAACCTTCGATGATCATGCTAGAGCCAGTTGAAAAGTACATCGAGACGCTGGCCGATTTGGAGGTGAGGTACGGAATTCGGGACAAGCCGCTTCTGATCAAGTGCTGCATTGCCCTCGGGTTCACCATTAGCCTGTTCTTTCTCCAACCGATCTCATACTTTAACGGCGCCTCGATGTCCTCGGTAGCCATGCTGGCAGCACTTCTGCTGCTCATCCTGTCCAACAAGAAGGCTATGGATGTGATTCTCTTTCATGTGGAGTGGTCTACATTGCTCTACTTCTCTGCCCTCTTCGTCTTTACAGAGGCGTTGGATAGGATGGGCCTCATCGCATTTATAGGAGACATCACGGTCAGGATAATCCTGAGCGTGGACAAGAAGAACCAGTTGACCGTTGCCATCATGATGCTGCTCTGGATCTCCGCAGTAAGCTCCGCCTTTGTCGACCAAGTACCCATCACCCAAATGATGCTCAAGCTGACCGATAACCTGAACAACAAAATCAACCTGCCGCTGGCCCCTCTCATCTGGGCCCTGGTCTTTGGCGCCTGCTTTGGGGGCATAGGTAATGGCGCCTCGGCCAACGTGGCCTCCGGACTGGCCCAGCAGCACGGCTTTAAGATCACCTTCATGAGCTACTTTCTCGTTGCCTTTCCCTTGATGATATACACGGTGATCGTTGCTAGTTTATATCTCCTCTGTGCACATTCACTCTTTACCTGGCATAAGAAATAAATAAATATATTTAGTATAGACATCTAATCAACTAATTTATGGGTTCAATTTTCAATAAAAAATCACATTTGCACTAATTAATTATTATCTCCTACTCCTAATATACGTAAATTCAAATTCGGCGCTACTCTTTCTTTAGAATCTTGCGCCTTTCAGCACTTCTTGTGCTGTTTATTTTCGTAGCTGTTATTGGTAATGTTATTGTTAATTAAATGTTATTTACCTACTTCTGCAGATTTAAACATTTGTAAACATTGGATGGACGCAAAGGATACCTGGCACATAACGTGACGTATTGTGTGTGATACAGCTGGTGAAATAGTTTTCCCAATCACATTCTCTGAGGAGTGGATTCCCCTGTTGCGGCGTCCCCAAAGACAGGTGAATTACATTAGCAAAACGTTTCTGTTCTGCATTTCGATTTGGTAACCTTTCCGGAATCTTGCAGGTGACGTTATTTAAGGGATAGGCCATGCGTCCCAAGGAGCATCCCGAACTAATATTCGATGTTATACCCAAGCTCTACGAGAGCCTCACCAAGGTGTTTGTGACGCACCTCTGCGAGGTGGAGAAGCAGGTGATGCCTCCGCCCCGCAAGTTCTGCCAGATGTACACAACTCAGCCGTTGGCCTCCCAGCTGCTTGCATATCTGAAGTCGCGTGGTGCCGACATTACCGAGCAGGACTTCAATATCGTGGAGGACTGCAAGCCCTTCCAGCTACGCCTCAGCGACGGCAGGCGTCTGGAGGCCATGCTCTGTGCTGGCACTGCGCTGGGATGCAGTCTGGTGCTGCTCATCCGGAAGATGCAGGGCGGCAGACTGCTTTACTTCTACTCGGCGGTGCAGCAGGACGATCTCTGCCAGCTGCTAAAGAAGCCCGTCTTCAACTCGTGGATCGCCCAGGGCACGGACACACTGTTCCTCAACCTGACCGGTGTCGAACGGCCCTTTGTCCACGAGGACTACGACCAACTGGCAACGAGGATCGAAGATCTGCGAATGGAGAAGAAACTCGTGGTGCGCCTGGAGGTGCCACGCTTTGGATACGAGCCGCTGGTGAGGCGACTGGGGCACACTTCGCTCAACGGCTGCATTCTACTGATGGGAGAGTATGCCGAGAGCTACGGGTGCCTCAGCAGCGACCTGCAGCGCTTCGAGCAGCGCAACCCCCAGGTCAATTTGCATATATTCGCCAACAGCGATAATAGCAACCTGGCCAGTCAGGCCGGGGGCTTCGTTCGTTTCCCATTTGAGGACCTGAAATGGTCGGCGCTGCCCTCGCGGATGAACCTCATTCAACTCTGCAGTCTGGTCCGGCCGCAGCACATCCAGGGCATCGTTCCGTACCTCTCAACGGGCAATACCCCATCGGTTCCGCAGTATCTGCAACGCTTCAATTCGTCCTACTCGCCGCAGAAGTCGCTGAATCCGAGGCCAGCCGCAACGGTACTGTCTCAGGCTATTCCGGGTAATACGAATACAGTTCACCGGGTCATTAGGAAGAAAGGTGTCGTTTTCTTGTCCGATGAAGATGACGCCGAGAAGACCAACTCTGATTAGATTTGGATGGAAACATTTCCTGTGTCCCAAAACCATTTTTGAAATCACTTATTCCTAATAATCCTTATACTAAGTATTCTATCTTTCCAAAACTCTTCGCTCTCTTCAACTCTCTTCAAATGAAAGCCTGCGGAAAATTGTGCAAAACGTAATAAACATATGAAATGTGCGCTCATTCCACACAACTTTAAAAATGTATTTTAATTTGATATTCATATAACCACCACCCCACCCGTTTTTTTTTTACTCTGTTACTCCTGTGACATAATGTTAAAAAGGTACAGCTTTTAAAAAACATGCGCGTACGAATGGTACAAGATCAATTAGAACTCCATCGCACGCCCTAATCGGCCCACAAATAACGGAGAAAACAACAAAACCAAAGAAACCGGTCAACGAAACGAGACATACAACATTACAACCAGAGATAACCGAAATATAAACGAGAATTTTAACCATGGTGTATTCACTAATGCTGATTTTGCAGTCAAAAAAAGCTCGGAAAGCATTCATTGATATGAATACAACAGATGGTGTTTGCTGTTCCTTATCAATTCATATACGACAACTTATCTAATCTTAAGGTCGAATACCAGCTCCAATCACTGCGGAGCCAATTTTTCTCGCAGAAAATACGAGACGTGAATATGTGGCAGAATCGTGGTGTTCTTTTATCTATGCCTAGCGATCCGTGCAAGGACTCTCCCGATGCGAACAAAATATCATTGATGCCACGCCCTACGGTCCATAAAGAACACCAGAGAATAGAAGCAGACAATATTGAAATAAAAAAAAATGAGAAAAACCATGTAAGAAAATGTGGTAGCATAAACTTTTTTGGGGGTCCATAAAATAAGTACCACTACTTCTGACTGATTCTGCCCTCGCCTTTGCTGCAAAATTGAATATCTCCTGGCGTGCGCCCCAAAACTTGAAACGAAAAATTTTGTCATGCCAAATTGCAGGCGTATCTCCGGCTACTTTATCGAGCGATCTGGACGTCATACCTTTTTGGGATTGCTGAGTCCTGCCAACCGATTGGCATCAAGGAAAGAAGAACCTAAGACATCATTTCTCGCTGCTTGATACAGTGTGCATACTTTTAGGGACCAGGACAGTAGTCCTCAAGTCGACTTATATTGATACCAAATTACATCGATATGACTAGATCTTAGCGAATGGATTCCACTGGTTCTAGCGAAGTAGATTGCGCTTACCTCCCGAAATACTAAAATCCGACGATTGTACTTTGAGCGTGTCCCGCAAGAGCCATCTAACTCAAAGTAAAAACAGTAGACAAATACCTTAATGATCGACGTGCTGAATTAATATAAGCATTACTGTCTTTATTTCTGATGCCTCACATAATATTCTCGGCTGTGTTGTTACTAGGGAGCTCGGCACTCAGAGGTCACCACGGAAGACAAACTTTTTTGATGGCGGGAGAGTTCCACTGTCGGCCACGCCACACGCGATACAATCGGCCCCATAAATAAGCCGAGTATACGCATTGATGGAGCCACAATGCACACAATAAGGAAAAAAAGTTACTTTCGTCATCGCCAGCATCCTTCACAATCAGATAGTTCGCGGCGCCAAAAGAGAAAGATTTCAATTTCTGCACAACAAGTTGCGAACAGACAATCAGCCAGACAAAAGTAGCTTGGTTTTGTTGCCCCCATAGGAATAGTTTACAATTGGCACCACTTTATTTTAATTATAACAATTTTTTTTTAGTGACTTTGATTCTGTGATCCAACAAATGTACGTGGATAACGACCACGATTTTTCGAGGTCGGGTATCCCACTTATCTCTGATTAGTCATTCTGGTTTTGGCCTCTTGACGGTCGGCACCAATGAATCGAAATTAGTTTAGGACTGTGATCCCGTAGTCGATCCTGGGAACAAAGTCAATCAACAACCATTCTGTTTGTAGCACACATATCGCCGAATTGTGAACAGCATGCATATCCACACAGTAACAGTAAACTTTTTTATTGTTGTGATTTTCTCCAGTACTATGTGTGTGTACCGAATAAGCAGCGTGACATGCTCCTGTAAACGAAGAAAATATCTGTAATATCTCTGGATTGGTTTTCTCAGTCTTTCTTTCACCAAAGCTACGAAGATACATTGGAATACGTGTCCTCAGACATTTCACATTTCCCGCGTTTCGTGCTATCCATTCTTAGACGCATCGGTTCTGATCGAGCAATCCTTATCGTAGATCCTCACCCAATCAAATAATCACAACTGAATTTCTTCAATATGCTTCGTGTCAATCCGTTATGTTGTGCCGTCAGCTTGAAGTTCTAGACGGAAACTCCTTAGTCCGATATCCTTTTCACCGATACGCATAAAATTCTCGTTTTTCTCC
This sequence comes from Drosophila affinis, assembly GCA_037356375.1. NCBI lineage: Eukaryota > Metazoa > Arthropoda > Insecta > Diptera > Drosophilidae > Drosophila > Drosophila affinis. The sequence goes on from CM074800.1 coordinate 499,394, forward strand.
TACTATGTCCGACGCCATTAACCAAACCTTCGGTACCTTTAACCAAAGACCAGGACTCTCAAATCCATCCCTCACCTTGGCCCGCCTATTCCTTAGCCTCCAAGAACAAAACAACGCCCTCCCCCACCTAATCAATCCCGGGACGCCCCAATCCATCCTAATAAAAACCAGTATTTGTCTTACTATCTCGGCCAAAAACTTAGATCGGCGAAGGACTACTCCCGAATCGAAGATCCAGACTATCCATTGCATCAAAAGGTCACGTAGCGACTACTATATGCCTCAAAGTAATCCAAAACTCAAACACGGCGAAAAATTCCCTTCTCTTCTTATTTTTTTTTACCCTTTCTTGCCAACTCGAGATCCAACATCCACAAAAAGGTACCCGCCAGACGCAGAACAGCCCAGGGAGATCTAGATAAAGCAAACAAGAAATTGCTGCAGACGGGCCAGCCAGAAGAGAGAAACCCCCGAACCCGCCTGCCCTGCGGTGCCCAGACACCACGCAGGGTGCCGTAGACCCGCCGTACCCAAAGCGAAGCATAACTCCCTTTGGACACCATCCTTGTCCTCGACACACCCAAACACGTCCACCAAATCCATCACCTCAGTGTATTCACTCGTATCCTAGCTCTCCTGATCACGGAGTATCCTTATTCAGGACCATCACCATCGTACCCACCCACGTAAATAGCATACCATATTCTCATTCACGCCCGCTCCAGCCCCGCCTCCTCCTCCCCCCTCCAGTACGCACCCTCCCCCCTCCCCCCCACGCACTCCCACTCGCGGCGTGCTGTGCCCCCAAGACCCACTGCGCACCACAAGACCTCCACCACTCCCCCCACACCCCTCCCCCCCATCCCACCCCAACTTTTTCTCCTACCACGTCCCCCAGGGAGTAGTAAGATATAAAGATAGAAAATAAAGTTTCGACCACGTACCCCCCCTCACCGATCGCCACCAGCACCAACACCGCCACCCGACGCGCGCCCCACCCCAACCACAACAACAACCGCCCCCTCATAGGCGCCGAACACCAATTAATACTGCGAGTCCCCGTAGGATGAAAATACGGCGACCAAAGGTGTCCTTTTCGGACCAAATCCTGCATGAAAGCGAGCTATCAACTCATGAAAAAGTAATAGCACCCAAACCGCTAATAGCCAATACGGCAGAAAATCATAACTACAAGTCCCCAGATCACCAAGAAATAAGGTTAGCTAATCATTGGGGGTTCTTCGGTCACAGAAAGCCGTCCGCAACGCTACAACCGGCCGCGCCCCACAAACGACCAGACGGAGCTCATTGAAAGCAAGCCGTTTGTAACCAGATCTGAATAGTCTCGTTTTTGGACCGATATTGAGCTGCTCGCAAGATTGAGATTGTTGTATCAGACATCAACCATCCGTTTGTTATCAACAATGACAACAACAAACATACCATACTGTTGGTTTTTGTGTGATATTTCTCCGTATTTGGCCATTAGGCTCGATGCTTCCTGTAAACGGAGAGAAAGGCTTGATCTGATCGAGCATCTCACAAAGACGAAGAACAAGTATACTGCTCTAAACATGTCTGTTTCTCTAGTTGGTCGATCCAGCCTGCACGTCTTCTGAGTTGACTGAAACAATCCTGAGTTCTTAGGAGTCCTCCAAGGTCAAGAAAGATTCAGGATATTTCTTCCATCAGCTTTTTTCCTTATAGTTTTCCGGCCTTCTAGGACGTGCCACACGGACTTCTGTGACCGGAAGACAATCCTTGATCCGATGAATCACTTTCAAGACCAAGGAGCTCCAAAATTAATTTCTATTGTCAGCGCTGTTTTCCCTTACTGTGGCCGCCCGGGCGTCGACGGGCTTCTCTAGCCAGCAAGACAACCTCCCGGTGACACCTAATGAACATCCCCATTTCCACAACGGACACAACAGGGAAATCACAAAGATTATTCGTCAAAGACGTTCCAACACATGTCATCGATGGCCCGATCGTTGGCCACGGCTTATAGAGGACAATCCTTAATCGGAATAAAGTCCCTATTTCCAAGGGATCCAAAGTCCTTTGCTAATACAGGCTCTAGCCTTTGTGTGTCACAGCTATGTTGCCCCGGATGTCTGCCACCCCTGGACTAGCTGGCGTTTCCTAATCCCAACCCGTCGGCAGGACCTTCCGATTAAACGAAAAAAGAGTTTTTCTCCGTTTACATAGGCGGTCCTAGAAAACGAGCCCTGATTACCCAGCGCCAAACGCCCTAAGAAATCTAGGGGAACACGAGACCACCAAAAAATCACACGAGAGTATTTGAATAACGATTAGATCCCGACAAAACACAGCGAACAGAAACAATGCAAGACGAACAAAAGAACACACGTTCCCAGAATCTACCCGGATTCCGAACTAACTAATGCACCCATAAAAGAGTCGACCTCAAAATCTGTGTCATTTGTTGTTCTTGTCAATTTTTGTTTAATTATGTTAAAACCATACATACAGATTTCTTTCAGCGAAATATGATGTGAGAAACCTTCTTTTCTTTGGGCCAGTTTTGTTTGTCCTTTGCAAACGAACCCATCCCCGAATCCCAACAAACAAATCATTACCAACTTCGCCTCATACGATTGCTCGACCAATACAGCCGACCGTCAGTACACAAAACGAGTGCACAAAAAACAAGTACTTGACAGATTAATTCAAGCATTTAGCTCCGGCAAAAGCCAGATCCGGCGAAGACCAACACCAGTGTCCCACGCACCAAAAGCCCAGCAAAGCCCATGCATCCAAAAACATTACACTACGATGCTGACCGAAGACCTAGCGAAGAATCTTCTATGCTACCTGTTGAACGAATTAACAAGCGATGCTCACCATAAAAGGCTTCAGCCCCCAAGAGAAGCAACTAAAAAAAATGAAATTAAAAAAAGTGGTAAGATCATAAACTTTGGCCGGGCCAAAAAAAACCAGTCATTTCTGCTGATATCTGTTCGCCTGGTGCAAAATTGAAATTTCTTAAGCTTGCCGCGATTGACGAAAATTTTATTTGCAATTTCAATGCTAGTTATATCCTCGGCCTATTTTTATGTGCCGATCTGGACGTGCCATACCTTTTTGTGATTGGCTGAGTCCTGCCAACGCGATTGCATCAAGAAAAAAAGGACATCCTTTTCGCCCGTATTAGTGCATACTTTTAGGGGACCAGCGAAGTAGTCCTAGTCGACTTTCTTATGCCAATCGATAGACTGAATCCTGTCGATTCTGGGAACAGTAAGTCCTTGCCCGATTAACGAGATTTTTTGGCCAAGATATAACGGACGAACAAAAATACTGTTTTTATTCATCTCTATATTTCGTCGGCTGTTTATGCGCCGATCAGGGCGTGGCATAACTTTTTGATAGTCTGGAGAGTCCTGCCAACCGATCGCACAGAAAAAGACATTCCCTTCCATCACGATTTTCCGAAAAATTTCGATGATGGTTACAATCATTAAAATTGCCAAAAAAAAACGACCGATTTTCCGGAGCGTCGGCTTTTTTGATTGCCAATCGATTAGACCTGGAGCCGTACGGATCCTGGGGGGACAAGGGTTATGGTTTCCCTTATCCCCCCGGCCCCGGAAAATTCTGGGGGCGGCATTGTGGCCGAGTTATAACGATAAACGAAAATACTGCGTTTTTCCATAAGCTTCTTACACTTAATATCTTGTTGTCTGTTCAGCGTCCTGTTCTTAGGTCGTGTCCCATACCTATTTCGTGAATCGAAGGTCCCCTGCCAACGTAGCTGCAATCGAACAAGGAAAAAAGACACGCCAATTTGATTCGGGATTCACCACAACAGAACAATAAAGACAACAAGTAAGGCATCCTGAGCAAAGTCTGTTGGCCAATTTTTTTGTTTCCAGCTCGACCGCTTATATATCGGAGACACTTAATCGTTACCACAATCACCAGTCAGCCAAGAAGAGGACTTAACGGTGTGCCCATTGAGCCGTTCTAGCGACAACCACGGCTTCCTGTGACCGGAAAACCCGTAATCCAATATCCAATTTTCAAGAGGCCAGGGGAGGCCTGGATAGGCGAGACCAAGATAACAAAACCTTATTCTTCTGGCTTTTTTTCTCGCGAACTTTCGTGGCCCCACCTCTGTGCGTGCGAACGGGCTCTGTACCAATGCAAAATCTTTAATCCTGAAAAGGAGATCCCTTTTCAGCAACCAATATGCCACCGTCGTCAGGTCGCTGACTACTTTTGATAGGATCTGATGTCGTTGCCCTTTCATACGGAAACTTCGCGTTCCTGCACGAGGCCCAGATCGGGCCACAGACAAACTGGTGCGTGGAGCAAACAAAGCCTGGCAGAGAACGGTAATCCTTGATCCTTGGTCGCTTGCCAAAAGAGCAATTCCATCGGTAAAATCAAGATCTCTTCGGGTCACAAGAACCATACGCACGCCCAGTTCGGCCCACAAGTAACGGAGAAAACAAGCCTGAAAGAAATAACCTTGATCCTTGTCTGAAAAAGGACTCCATCGGGTCAAGGATTGTCTTCCCATCATTAGAAAAGCCTCCACGCCTTAGAACGCCACAACTAACGAGCAAAGCCAGCAACTTGAAGATATATCCTTGATCCTTTGACCTTGGTGAGCTCTTAACGAATCAAGGATGTCTTCCCCGATCACCAAAGCCGTAATCGCACGCCCTTGGACACGCTACAACCCAGTCCACTTGCATTTCCAATAAACCATCCTGTCTTTTCACGAAACGATCGGTAGGGAGTCCTCGTGACCTAAAGTGCTGCAGCCCTCGAATTCCACCCCCCCCGAAGGGGGAGGTGGAGCATACAGAAACCGCCGGGGCAGGGAATAGTGCAAAAAAATAGAAACAGAAAGACCCAGTAATATTGTTGTTGCTTCAGGAATTAAAGCCGCCAGCCAAAACCCAGCCCGTTAGCCGTGTAATATCCATTGTTCCCTATTGTCCCACAGATTGCGCTATGTTAACTCGGGCTCCTTTCCTGCCATCAGAAAGAAATCAAGGACTTTCTTCGCGAGGTGTACAGAAATGCCATCGCCCACTTGCACTCTAAGCCGCCCAACAAAAATACGGAGCCGGGGAGGCCGTTCGAAATAACAAACAAAACTAAAAATGTCACGTTGTATGTGCTCCAATTATGTTTGAAATTCAACAGAACGATGCGTGTTGGTGTTAAACAACAACTTTCAAAGCTTGCGAGCCGCTCGAACGCCTAATTGTAAACGACGAAAATTCCATACGGGGATACCAATGGCCGAACAATGAAATTCGTGAAGCAGCAAGCAACGTAAGAAAAAATAAATAAAAAAGAAGTGGAGTGCCCATGGATCTTGGTTCGCGGGCCAAAAATACAAGCCTACTTTCTGCTGGATTTCTGGTTCCTGTGAAAAAATTCGATGATACAATGTACGATCCTTTTTGTTGTGTGATGCTCAGCGCATTGGACAGAACGCACAGGAATAACCGTGCTCCATTGCACGAAAAGTTTTATTTGACATTTCTATCAGTATGCCAGGTTTTTCCTCCATAGGGATCGTCGTGCCTGTAGTCCTTAAGGTCGGGCCCGAATCCTGAGCGCTTCGCTTCATACCTTTAGTGATTTGGCGCTTGTAGGTCCTGCCCCAAGCCGATGGGCATCGAGAAAGAGTCCAGTAAAGGACATCGCTTTTCGCCGTGTATTTAGTTGCAATCCACAATTCAGGGGACACCAGAGGGACCAGTAGTCTCTGGTCGACATTTTTGTATGTTGCCACATGTCGAGTAGAGCTGGATACTTCTTCGCGAGCGGAATTCTGTTGCCTGCGAAAGGGGAAAGTAGGTCCTTGCCGAATCTACGGTTTTGGGCCAAGATATAACCGGGTAAAACAAAGAAATAATGGTTTTTATATCGATCTGGCCTCGTTTGTATATATCTTTCTGTGTCCGTGTAATGTTCGGGAACGGCCGTGGTCCCGATCAGAGGTGGCGTGGCATAAACTTTTTGTGATCGGGGGCCAAGTAGTTCCTGTCCTAATAAACCGATCCCGCAGAGCGATGGGTCGTCCACCCCAAGAAAACCAGAGTTGAGAGGATGATGCTACAGAAGAAAAAAATCCATATAGAGGCGAGAAACCCAACCACCAAGAACATTCCAAAATAAGGAAGAAAACTTCCAATGTAACGAAAGAAATCAATTTAAGGCATCCCTTCCCATCAAGCGGATTTTTCGCGACAAAATGTCATGCAGTTTGTACCACCACTCATTTTTAAAGGTTGCAACCACAAAAATACTGACCCTAGAGATGTTTCCCGAGAGTCGGGTTTTTGGTCGGTCGTTGCCAGATAGAACCCCAAATCGATTTCTAAGTACTCAAAGCGTAATCGCCGTATCGAAGACCTGGGTGCAACTCTGGCGACAAAAAGAGTAGACTTTGTGTTTCCTTCTGAGCTGATCTGACGCTGTTTTGGCGACGCGGAGATTATAACGTAAACCAAAAACTGAGTTTATTCTCTTACACTATAACTTGGCCTGCCAGCAGACGTAACTGAAGTCTAACGTTGCCATGATCGCTTTTTCACGTCAACGTCGCCCGAAGAAATGGGGAATGAGTGTCCGCCTGCAAAGCCCGTATTGGCATTCTAACACGCCCAGATCGGCCAGAGCAAAAACGGCGACGATCGGAAAAAGGCGAGCGAGGTTTAATTAGACAAGCTTTTCAGGCCTCGCGCCTTTAGTGAGACTGACAGGAAACACCCGCTTTTGATACCTTTGCCGTCCTTGAAAAGGACTTTCCATTAATGCGAGGACTCAGGCATTCGACCCGTATCCCAAATCATAGAAAGCCGTCACGGCAACGCCCAGAATCGATGTCCCAAACAAACGGTGTCCCCGTTAAGGCGAGGTGTACTGTGACCTGTAGAGTCGCCGACCAAAGAGCACAGATCCAAGACAAGTCTCTCTCTGTAAGATTAAAGTGTCTCCCTGTAGATTCCTTGTGGTCTTGGAGAAAGAATTCCAATCGGCCCTGGAGGCCGTTTGGCCCCTCAAGAGATTTGTCTTTCTTTGTCAAAGAGCCCGAGTCGCAAACGCCCAGGTCCGGACCCACAAGTAAAATCTAACGAGGAAAAAATTCACCATCCGAGGAATACGGAAAATATCATCCTTTCGTATTACCTTGGTTGTCCTGATTGTTCCAAAACGGGATTCGCAACCTCGGGTACCTCTATAGGATGTATTGTTAGCAAGTTCCCTTGTGATCCACGAGTCCCGTGAATTCCAGAGGCAACGTCAGCACTCAGAAACTGTCGCCAGACACGGCCAAACGATCAACTCGAACTGAGACTTTTGAACCATCCCATTACGAGCGTTGACCAGGATAGACGAAATATGCCTTGGATCCTTGACCTTGGTGATGACTCTAAGCGAATCCAGATGGACCCTTGTCTTCGGATAGAACCAAATCACCAGAATGCTACAGCGCTCACGCAAAGCGGCCTTATAGGTATAAAAAACAGAGACAGACAAAAACCTAAAACTGTGTGATTGTTTAAAAGTTAACATCACAGAGGGCCATCAGCCGAGCACAGCGTGTTAGAATTCCTGTGCTTCCTCGTCCTTGAGTGTAATGCGCTCCTCATCACCCGCCATCTAACTGAAACTCTTACTTCCGTTTACAGAATGCCTCCGCACGCCCTATTCGTCCAAACCTGAATATTATAAGCCAAAAGTCCAAAAAAAAGCCCCGACCCCCGTCAAAATCTTGTTTCGTTTTTTTTGTTTTGCAATATTTATAATTGAAGTAAACATTACCATAGACATATTTTTTTCCCAACAAGAACACGTGATAATTTCTTATTTGTTGTCATTTAAGTGGGTGTATCAACACATGGTTGTTGTTCTACTATTCTATACAGACAGCGAACTTTCTAACCCTCCCCCGACGTGCAACCCCTTCTAACAACGGCCATAGCCCCAAGCCACCACCTGAGCCAGATATTCAGATCTGCCCCGATACCAGCGAACAGAAAAACTCACCGACAAGTCAAGTTGAAGCAATTAAAAGCTACCCGCTAAAAAAAAAATGGAAATTAAAAAATGTGCATACCTTCTTGGGCCAAAAAACAGCTACTTTCTGCTGATTTCTGTTAGCCTGGTCAAAAATTGAAATTCTTGCTTGCGCCGATTTGACGAAAAATTTTATTTGCATTTTCAAGATGCAGTTACTATCTCGCTATTTATGCGGCCGATCTAGACGTGCCATTACCTTTTTTGTGATTGCTGAGTTCCTGCCAACCGATTTGGCATCAGATAAAAAGAATCCTTTCGCCTGCATGAGTTGCATACTTTCTTAGGACCAGGACATAGTCCTAGTCACTTTTGTTTGATGCCAATCGATAACTGATTACCTGCGATCTGTGCGTAAAGTAGGTCCATTCGCCGATCTAAAGTTTTGGCCAAGAATAGAACGTATAACAAAAAATACTGTCTTTTATTACATGCTCTATATCTACGGCGTGTTTATGGGCCGAGCAGGGCCTGCATAACTTTTGTGATCGGAGAAAGTCCTCCAACCGATCGGCACCAGAAAAAGAAGGACATCCTTCCATCACGATTTTTCCGAAAAATCATGATGTATACATAATGTAAAATTGCCAAACAAAACACAGATTTTCGATGTCGGCTTTTTTGATGACCAACGATTAGACTGGATCCGTACCGATTCCTGGTAAAGAGTATTGTACGCTTCGCCGAATCTGACGCTGTTGTACCCTCTTGGAATTGCAAATTGAAATTCCGGGAAATATTTTCTAAACGGTAAACAAAAATACTTGGTTTTTCTGCTTTTACACTCTCAATCGATCTTGGGAAACAGAATTCATTTTGCCGCCGAACCAAACTATCCACCCCTCCAATAGCTATGTTCCAATTTAAGGTTTTGTTAGTCGGTTGTGCCTTGGTGTGTTTACAGCGTCTTGAGTGTCATCTAGACGTGCGCATACGCGTTTCCTCTCTGCATGGGCGCAGCTCGTTAATCGGAAAGTCCTGCCAACCGCATCCCATTGAGAACATACAGAAATTACGCACACAAGATGCGGCCAACATGTACCATAACATCCGACAACAATATGGTTTGTTCCCTGCGCAAAGAAGACAGCAGAGTCCTTGGAAACCAATGTAAGCGAGCTTGAATCCATGTCTTGAAAAGGAACACTGCCATCTCGGATCAAGGATTGTCTTCCCACATAGAAAGCCCGCGGGCTCGTCTCAGGGTATGATTCATTTGCCTAAACGGGGGACTGGTGCTCTGGGTGTCACGGTGTTAGGCGGTACGCTCTAAAGAGTCAGGGATAAGAGTGGTACCTCTGGGGCCCATTCAGGTAGTGGAGCTAATGATTTCCGGTGTATTCGGCAATATGGACGGTGAGTGGGGCGGGTATGTTACGAACGACGAAGTAGCGGGGGGAAAAGCACCAGCTTTAACGAATGAGAGAAAAGAGAGAAGAAAGTATCCTAGATCCTATTGACCTTGGTGAGGACTCTAACCGATAAAGGGGTATTGTCATTCCGATCACCAGAAGACGCGTCGCACGGCCCAGAGTCGGGCCCAGCAAGTGCCAACCTTTTGTATCGGAAGAGTCGCTGCCAACCCGATTGGCATCAGAAACGCCCAGATCAAGCCAGACAACATAATAACGGAGGAAAAGGAAGAAGAAAGAAAACAAGCCTGAAAGAAGAACAGATCCTTATCCTTGGTCCTTTGAAAAAGGTTCCATCGCGAAGATCCAAGATTGTCTTCCGGTCACAGGAAGCCGGTCGCTAAGCGTGCTGCCGGTAGAGATAGAGGGACATTAGACATGGAGGTGGGAGAACCTGGGGAGGGTGGCCGACAACCGCGGCTTAGATCGCGGAGTGGAACAAACAGGAAGTACTGGCGGATTGAAAGAAGAGAATAGATCATTATGCCATTGACCCTTGTGAGACCAACGAGATCAAGGAGATCTGTATATCCGGATCAGCCTGAAGCCTTGCGTACGGGACATCGGCCTGAACGACCCATAACTAAACGGCAGACGGAGAGGGGAAAAAAAACCAAGACAGTTTCAGAGCACGTATCCTTGTCCTCTCCTTGTTGAATGGCTCCGGATCAGATCAATGGACTTTCTTCACGTTTACAGGAAGCCCATCGCACGCCCTAATCGGCCCACAAAATAACGGAAGGGGGGACAGGGGGAGAAGGGAGAGAGCCGAGCGGAGGAAACAACAAAACAATTAAATCATGGAGCTTTCTTGGTTGAATCATCATCTGTGTAAAACGAGGCTGAGGACGCACCATGTCCGAGACTACTGGGGGAGAGTTTGGAATGACCAACAGATGGTTGTCTGATCTTAGTAACAACAAAACTTTCAACTTGCGAACCGCTATCAAACGGCCAAAAACGAGAAATTTCCAACGAATCTGGGATCACCAGGGCGAACAGAAATGCAGAAGGCAGACAGCCAAGACAATAACAACGAAAAAAAAAAAAAAATGGAAAATAAAATAAGTGGCGTGCCCAGTACTTTTTAGGGCCAAAAAACCAGCTACTTTCTGAGCTGATATATTCTGATCGCCTGCTGCGTGCTCCAAGACATGCAACACAGTGTGAACTGTATTCTTGGAACACTAGCTGACTCGACATGACATCTGCAGGTAAATGCTCGAATCGAAGACACGAGGGCTGTTCTATAATCCACCTTTGGTTCAGAGATCTGTCACTGCCTCAGTGTCTATCTCGTGCCTAATTTATGGGCAAGCAGAACCTGTGCGCATGCTCGCGCAACGGATGTTGGCTCCACCATTGAGGTAAATCGCGTCTCTTCTCAAGAAGGTCGCAGGGTAATTGCTCTCCCGTTGTCCGCAAAAACCGAATTCACGTCGATTCTATTGGGGGCCTATTCGGAAAACAATGCGAGCGAATCCTTTTACCCTCCGTAAGCGTCCCACCGATAAGAATATAGTGAGCATAAACCCTAATTCACTAAGGGCCTTAGCCTGATCGAGACAGTCCCCCTAGTCCGACCTTTTGCAGTGCCTATAAGTGCGCCTGTAAGCCCGGATCCTTGCGATTCTGGAGAAAGTAGGGTCCACGCCGAATCTAAACGGTTTTTGGCCAAGATAATAGTATAGGTTAAGGTATATCCCGGACGGCCCTCGTATCGGGAACCTTAAGCCAGTGAGTATCTTGCCTGCCTCCATAAAAAAGGCCCCAAAAAGCTCAGCTTGTAGTTATAGCACCCCGCGGTCGTTAGCTTTTTAGGAAAGTGACCCCTTTACCGCATTACACGTGTTCCCCAGAAATCGCTAGATCAGTTCTATCCCCGTGCTTCTGATTGCAAGTCGGTGATTCCGAATAAGCAGTCCCCCCAGAATTCGAATGGTTGTTGGTTCGCAAAGGCAAGCAGTTTCCCTGGCGACCTCTTGGAGGCATCCTCCAGTGATGCCAACATCGGTGCGCCCAGGTACATTCTCCTTGCCCTTAAGAGAGCCGGACACCGGCAGATGAGATGCTCCAGGGTTTCGACAGCCCCGGGCTCATTGCATTTCCTGCAGATGTCACTGTTAGTGATGTTCAGCCTGGTTGCATGCGACGCAGCCAGGCAGTGGCCTGTTAGTATGCCCACTAGCAGTCTGCAATCCTTCCGTGGAAGATGCAGCAGATAGTGGCTGAGATTATCATTGCGTTTCTTGCACATGATTTTCGAGATTCTGCAGGTGGTGGTGTTCTTCCACCTGCTATCTGTTTTCCTTTTGGCCTGTTTCTCCAGGTCGCTTTGTAGCGTCCTTAGGGAGACCGGCACGCTTTCTGTCATATCGGTTGCCAGCCCGACGCCTTCCTTTGCCAGAACGTCCGCCTCTTCGTTTCCTTCGATGCCCTGGTGACTGGGAACCCAATAGATCTGCACTGACTTAGTCGTGCTTAGTGATTCTAGTGCCTCCCTGCTTGCCAGGACACTTCTAGAACTGACCGCGGACGACTGCATGGATTTTATCGCTGCTTGGCTGTCAACGAATATGTTAACCGTATTGTGTGGTCGCTCTGTGAGCTGAGCGACCTCTGCTGCCTTCTTGATGGCGAAGACTTCCGCCTGGAATATGCTGCATCGGTCGGGTAGCTTATACGACGCCCTTATTTCAGGGTTTGTACAGTATAGGCCTGCTCCTACTCCTTCCTTCATCTTGGAGCCGTCAGTGTATATGTTGAGGTGTTGAGTCTGGTCCCGTCCCGCTTTCCAGTCTTCGGGTCCCATGAGGAGGTTTGTTGTTACTTCAAGGCACGTTGGGGGATCATGTAGTCGGTTGAACTGATCATGTCCATTCCAATTGAACTATGCCCGAATCTTTGAGGAGACATGTTCCCCGACGCAATCAAGCGCTGAGCCGCCTTGCTTGCAGTCAGCCTAGCGTAGATGTCGAGGGGTCGATTCCTAGTATTGTTTCGAGTGCTCTGGTTGGCGTTGACCTCAGCGCTCCCGTTATGCAGAGCAAAGCCTGCCGCTGGGTTCGTTCCATTAGCTTGTGGTACGTCTTCTTTTCAGTGGCTTTCCACCACACTAGGACTCCATACAGCAGAGTAGGTCGCACTACCGAGATGTAGATCCAGTGCATCAGAGCGGGCGACAGGCCCCATGTGCTACTAAGCATCTTCTTGGATGCATATAGTGCATTGGTGGCCTTTTTCACCCGCTCTACTACATTGGGTCTCCATGCCAGCTTACTGTCCAGTACTGTGCCGAGGTATTTGACCTGTGCTTTAGGGGTTAGCCTTGTTTGGTTGACTTTCGGGGGGACCCATGTTGGTACCTTGTATCTCTTGGTGAAGAGGATGAGGTCCGTTTTGTCCGCGTTGATACTGAGTCCTACTTCTTCTGCCCACTCACATATCTCCCTGAGTGTTCGTTCCATTATGGAGCTGAGAGTCGATGGACATACACCCGTAATAAGTACGCTTATGTCGTCTGCATAAGCTGTTATTTTTGGGGCTTTCCTTTCGAATCTCTTGATGAGGTTGTCGACCACCAGGTTCCATAGCAGGGGTGACAGGACTCCACCCTGGGGTGTGCCCCTGTGTGCACCTCTGACCATGGAGGCGGTGCCCCACTCTGATTGCACCCGTCTACAACCTAGAAGGTTCTTTATCCAGAGGTTGATTGACGGGTGGGTGCTGGTAGCTTCTAGGCTGTCCATTATTGCTTCTGTAGCGACGTTATTGAATGCTCCGGATATGTCTACGAATACTCCAAGTGCATATTTCTTAGTGTTGAGGGCTTTCTCGACGGTAGCTACTAGCGAGTGCAGTGCTGTTTCCACCGATTTTCCCTTGGTGTAGGCGTGTTGGTTGGTTGACATTAGTCCGCTTACTTTGGTTCTAATATGTAGATCCAGCAGCTTTTCTAATGTTTTCAGTAAGAAAGAGGTTAGGCTTATCGGTCTGTAATCCTTGGAACTCACATGGCTGCACTTTCCTGCTTTTGGGAGGAAGACAACTCTAGAGGTTCTCCATTGGATCGGGATATAGCCTGTTCTTAGGCATGCTGCGTATATCGCGAGAAGCCATGGGGTGATCACCTCTTTGGTCACTTGCAGCATGGCTGGGAATATTCCGTCCAGTCCAGGTGCCTTTATGCCCGTGAAGGAATCTATGGCCCATTGGATTTCTTTGGGGTTATCAGATCTGTTGGGGGTGTTTGTTCCTCAGTTGCTAGGTCCTGATGCGATTCGGCATCGGTGACCTCGGTGCATCCTGGGAAGTGGGCCTCCATTAGTGCCGTTAGGGCTTCTTTGCTGCCCTCCGACCACTTTCCGTTGTCTAGTTTGAGTTGGCTTTGTACTGTGGGTTGCTTTGACAGCAGCTTCCTCAGCCTAGCCGTTTCAGACACTTTCTCAATGCTGGAGCAGAAGTTTCTCCATGAGCTACGCCGTGCCTTACGTATCTCCTTCTTGTATTCCCTTAATAGGGTCTTGTATTCCTCATTGATGTTATCGTCGTTCGCTAGTTTGGCGAGCTTGAAAATTCCATGAGGTTGTTTCTTTTCAGAGAGAGGTCTCGATTCCACCAGGGTGGTTTGGACTTCTTCCTTGTTCTAGATGGTGGGCATGCTGTATGGTATGCCTCTAGCAGTTCCGTAGATAGGGTCTCTAAGGACTTCTCTATATCCTCCGCGGATTTCACTGAGCCTGGGCTCGCGAGTTTCGAGGTGACTGTCTTTCTAAACTTCTCCCAGTTTGTGTTCCGGGGGTTTCTATAGACTGCCACTTTCGGAGTGTATTCAAAGTCGCACTTGAATTGAATGTACCTGTGGTCTGAGAAGGAAGGTCTTTCGAGGACCTTCCATCCAGATATGTTGGTACTCTTTCCCGTTGCGAGAGTTAGATCTAGCACGTTTGACGAGGTGGGACCCACGTAGGTGTATTCCTCCCCCACGTTTGCTACATCTATGTTATTTGTTAGTATAAAGTCTAGGAGTGACTCACCTCGGTCGTTGATATCAGGGCTCCCCCACACACTATGGTGGGCATTAGCATCTGTGCCAACGATCAGTTGGTAATCTTTGGAGTCGGCTTCTTCCACCAGACTCCTTAGTTCTTCTGGCGGTGCGGACCTGTCGTGCGCCATGTAGCAGGAGGCTACCAGAAGGCGCTTCTCCTCACTTTCCAGCATGACTACTGTCAGGTCGTCTGTACTGTAATGAGATATAAGGTAAGCGTGGATTCCTTTCCGTACTAGTACGGCAGTTCTATTCCTGCTTACCGGTGTTGAGTAGAGTGTGTTGTAATTTGAGAGCTTTAGCCCGGCCACCGAATTGCCTGATGCAATCCAGGGCTCCTGGACCAAAGCTATGTCAGCGGGCCCTTGCTCCATGGCAGTGTGGAGCTCCGCTGATGCTGTCTTGCTCTTATGCAAGTTGAGCTGCAGCACACTCAGTTTCATGAGCAGCTGGCTCCCCTGCATACGACGGGTTGACTACAACGGTCAGGTCACCGTCCTCTTCTTCGAGCGTGTCGTCCAACGCCATGCCCTGGGCGGCCTCTACAATGGTATCCAGACCGAGGTCCTTCTCCACTTCGCCTGCCTGCAGGGTGTGTGCGTCCTTGTCGCCGGGCTGACGCTTTTTGAGGCGCAGGTACACGCTCCCCATACCCCACGCCATTTTCCCGTACTTGGGGTAAAGTTGATCCTCCGCTGCTTTGTTGATCTGGAGGATCACATGCTGGCCCCCCTCGTTGGGTAATGGGCTACCAGCATGCAATACCTTCCAGTCAGCGGTCGGTATCTCGGGGTTTTGTCGCTGAAGGAGCTTCAGCGCGCGGTCCCCTTGGATTGCGATGGGGAAGAGCACCTTCGCCTTTGGTATGGACGGGATTAGCTCCCTGTCCACCACCTCCAGCTTGGCCCCCTCCCACATCGCTTCCAGTTGGCAGACCGTTTGCGTCAGCCACTTCAGCGTCGGGTCGTCCTTACATTTCAGGATTTTGACCCCATTCAGCCACCCAGCACCATCGAAGGTGGGCATGGGAGCTGTTGGGTTCTCATCCATCCTTGTAAACAGGGATTCTACCAGCCGCGCGTGGACCATTTTCCACTGCGCCGCTGTTATCTTCCCATTCTCATCACGTCTGTCGATGAGAGCTACAATCAGGTGTCTCTTGGACACATCGCTGATCTTCTCGCCGGACCCCTGCTTTGCCGTTTTAGGTGGAGGTTCCGCTCTCTTAGGTCCACGCTGCCGCTTGCTCGCCGGAATGACGGCACTGTCGGTCGAGCGCTGCCTTTTGGTAGCCAGCAACTCTTCCACCTTGTTGGCGTGCTGGCTCGTCGATGCCTTCATCTGTGGCACCTGCGCGTAGTACTTCCGGCCCTCCTCAACCTTCAGCTCGGCCCAAGCTAGCTTGGATTTCTCCTCCTGGGAAATATCCGCCTTGCCTTGGAGCCTGCCTACTATTTTGAGGGCCGCCTTGTATTGGGCTTTGGCCTTCATCCCCTCCCTTGAACGCTTCGGCCCTTCCCTGCGCAGGGAGCTGGTACCTGGTTCAGGCGAGCGAAGAAGGCTGTCCTCTTCCGTTTTGCTGATGGACAGCACGCTCTCCAGGTCCGAGTCTGCCTCGACAACGGCACCTGCGCGGCTCATCCTACAGCGGGGGGTTGTGGCAGTAGTATTGCAACTGACGTGACCTGCTCCCGTCACGTCCGAGGTGTCAAGATATAACGTAAACAAAAATACTGGTTTTTATTCATTGCTCTATATCTCGGCTGTTTATGGGCCGATCAGGGCGTGGCATAACTTTTTGTGATCGGGAGAGTCCTGCCAACCGATCGGCACCAGAAAAAAGGACATCCCTTCCATCACGATTTTCGCGAAAAATCATGATGGTTACATCATTAAAATTGCCAAAAAAACGACCAGATTTTCGAGGTCGGTTTTTTGATGCCAATCGATAGACTGGATCCGTACGATCCTGGGAAAGTATGTCCTTCGCCGATCTGACGCTGTTTGGCCGGGATATAACGTAAACAAAAATACTGGTTTTTCTCTTTTACACTATATCTTGGCTGTACAGCGTCTGATCTAGACGTGCCATACCTTTTCGTAATCGGAAGAGTCCTGCCAACCGATTGGCATCAGAAACGCCCAGATCGGCCAACAAATAACGGGGAAAACAAGCCTGGAAGCAATAACCTTGATCCTTGGTCCTTGAAAAGGACTCCATCGGATCAAGGATTGTCTTCCCATCATAGAAAGCCGTCGCACGCCCAGATCGGGCCACAAATGTCGGAGCAAACAAGCCTTGAAGAAGTATCCTTGATCCTTGGTCCTTGAAAAGAATTCCATCGGATCAAGGATTGTCTTTCGGTCACAAGAAGCCATCGCACGCCCAGGTCGGCCCACAAGTAACGGAGAAATCAAGCCTGAAAGAAATATCCTTGATCCTTGGTCCTTGAAAAGGATTCCATCGGATCAAGGATTGTCTTCCGGTCACAGGAAGCCGTCGCACGCCTAGAACGGCCCACAAATAACGGAGAAAACAAGCTTTGAAGAAATATCCTTGATCCTTTGACCTTGGTGAGGACTCTAACGAATCAAGGATTGTCTTCCGATCACCAGAAGCCGTCGCACGCCTGGAACGACCCACAACTAACGGAGAAAACAAGACATGTTTCAGGAGCTCGTATCCTTGTTCCTTCGTCCTTGTGAATGGCTCCATCAGATCAAGGACTTTCTTCCGTTTACAGGAAGCCATCGCACGCCCTAATCGGCCCACAAATAACGGAGAAAACAACAAAACAAAATATGTATGTTGTTGTTGTCAATTTGTTGTACAACAGATGGTTGTTGTTGTACAACAACAACTTTCAACTTGCGACCGCTCAAACGGCCAAAAACGAGAAATTCAGATCTGGGATACCAGGCGAACAGAAATCAGCAGCAAGCAACTAAAAAAAAATGGAAATTAAAAAAGTGGTGCATACTTTTGGGGGCCAAAAACCAGCTACTTTCTGCTGATTTCTGTTCGCCTGGTGCAAAATTGAAATTTCTTGGCTTGCGCCGATTGACGAAAAATTTTATTTGCATTTTCAATGCAGTATATCTCGGCTATTTATGGGCCGATCTGGACGTGCCATACCTTTTTGTGATTGGCTGAGTCCTGCCAACCGATTGGCATCAGAAAAAAAGGACATCCTTTTCGCCGTGATTAGTTGCATACTTTCAGGGGACCAGGACAGTAGTCCTAGTCGACTTTTGGATGCCAATCGATAGACTGGATCCTTGCGATTCTGGGAAAGTAGGTCCTTCGCCGATCTAACGGTTTTTGGCCAAGATATAACGTAAACAAAATACTGGTTTTATTCATTGCTCTATATCTCGCTGTTTATGGGCCGATCAGGCGTGGCATAACTTTGTGATCGGAGAGTCCTGCCACCGATCGGCACCAGAAAAAGGACATCCTTCCATCACGATTTTCGCGAAAAATCATGATGGTTACATCATTAAAATTGCCAAAAACGACCAGATTTTCGAGTCGGCTTTTTGATGCCAATCGATAGACTGGATCCGTACGATCCTGGGAAAGTATGTCCTTCGCCGATCTGACGCTGTTTGGCGGGATATAACGTAAACAAAAATACTGGTTTTTCTCTTTACACTATATCTTGGCTGTACAGCGTCTGATCTAGACGTGCCATACCTTTTCGTAATCGGAAGAGTCCTGCCAACCGATTGGCATCAGAAACGCCCAGATCGGCGAACAAATAACGGGGAAAACAAGCCTGGAAGCAATAACCTTGATCCTTGGTCCTTGAAAAGGACTCCATCGGATCAAGGATTGTCTTCCCATCATAGAAAGCCGTCGCACGCCCAGATCGGGCCACAAATGTCGGAGCAAACAAGCCTTGAAGAAGTATCCTTGATCCTTGGTCCTTGAAAAGAATTCCATCGGATCAAGGATTGTCTTTCGGTCACAAGAAGCCATCGCACGCCCAGGTCGGCCCACAAGTAACGGAGAAAACAAGCCTGAAAGAAATATCCTTGATCCTTGGTCCTTGAAAAGGATTCCATCGGATCAAGGATTGTCTTCCGGTCACAGGAAGCCGTCGCACGCCTAGAACGGCCCACAAATAACGGAGAAAACAAGCTTTGAAGAAATATCCTTGATCCTTTGACCTTGGTGAGGACTCTAACGAATCAAGGATTGTCTTCCGATCACCAGAAGCCGTCGCACGCCTGGAACGACCCACAACTAACGGAGAAAACAAGACATGTTTCAGGAGCACGTATCCTTGTTCCTTCGTCCTTGTGAATGGCTCCATCAGATCAAGGACTTTCTTCCGTTTACAGGAAGCCATCGCACGCCCTAATCGGCCCACAAATAACGGAGAAAACAACAAAACAAAATATGTATGTTGTTGTTGTCAATTTGTTGTACAACAGATGGTTGTTGTTGTACAACAACAACTTTCAACTTGCGACCGCTCAAACGGCCAAAAACGAGAAAATTCAGATCTGGGATACCAGGCGAACAGAAATCAGCAGCAAGCAACTAAAAAAAAATGGAAATTAAAAAAGTGGTGCATACTTTTGGGGGCCAAAAAACCAGCTACTTTCTGCTGATTTCTGTTCGCCTGGTGCAAAATTGAAATTTCTTGGCTTGCGCCGATTGACGAAAAATTTTATTTGCATTTTCAATGCAGTATATCTCGGCTATTTATGGGCCGATCTGGACGTGCCATACCTTTTTGTGATTGGCTGAGTCCTGCCAACCGATTGGCATCAGAAAAAAAGGACATCCTTTTCGCCGTGATTAGTTGCATACTTTAGGGGACCAGGACAGTAGTCCTAGTCGACTTTTGATGCCAATCGATAGACGGATCCTTGCGATTCTGGGAAAGTAGGTCCTTCGCCGATCTAACGGTTTTGGAAAAAAAAAAAAAAAAAAAAAAAAAAAAAAAAAAAAAAAAAGAAAAAAAAGAAAAAAAAGAAAAAAAAAAAAAAAAAAAAAAAGATGCCGATCTACGTTTGGCCGGATATAACGTAAACAAAAATACTGGTTTTTCTCTTTTACACTATATCTTGGCTGTACAGCGTCTGATCTAGACGTGCCATACCTTTTCGTAATCGGAAGAGTCCTGCCAACCGATTGGCATCAGAAACGCCCAGATCGGCCAACAAATAACGGGGAAAACAAGCCTGGAAGCAATAACCTTGATCCTTGGTCCTTGAAAAGGACTCCATCGGATCAAGGATTGTCTTCCCATCATAGAAAGCCGTCGCACGCCCAGATCGGGCCACAAATGTCGGAGCAAACAAGCCTTGAAGAAGTATCCTTGATCCTTGGTCCTTGAAAAGGATTCCATCGGATCAAGGATTGTCTTTCGGTCACAAGAAGCCGTCGCACGCCCAGGTCGGCCCACAAGTAACGGAGAAAACAAGCCTGAAAGAAATATCCTTGATCCTTGGTCCTTGAAAAGGATTCCATCGGATCAAGGATTGTCTTCCGGTCACAGGAAGCCGTCGCACGCCTAGAACGGCCCACAACTAACGGAGAAAACAAGCTTTGAAGAAATATCCTTGATCCTTTGACCTTGGTGAGGACTCTAACGAATCAAGGATTGTCTTCCGATCACCAGAAGCCGTCGCACGCCTGGAACGACCCACAACTAACGGAGAAAACAAGACATGTTTCAGGAGCACGTATCCTTGTTCCTTCGTCCTTGTGAATGGCTCCATCAGATCAAGGACTTTCTTCCGTTTACAGGAAGCCATCGCACGCCCTAATCGGCCCACAAATAACGGAGAAAACAACAAAACAAAATATGTATGTTGTTGTTGTCAATTTGTTGTACAACAGATGGTTGTTGTTGTACAACAACAACTTTCAACTTGCGACCGCTCAAACGGCCAAAAACGAGAAATTCAGATCTGGGATACCAGGCGAACAGAAATCAGCAGCAAGCAACTAAAAAAAAATTGAAATTAAAAAAGTGGTGCATACTTTTGGGGGCCAAAAAACCAGCTACTTTCTGCTGATTTCTGTTCGCCTGGTGCAAAATTGAAATTTCTTGGCTTGCGCCGATTGACGAAAAATTTTATTTGCATTTTCAATGCAGTATATCTCGGCTATTTATGGGCCGATCTGGACGTGCCATACCTTTTTGTGATTGGCTGAGTCCTGCCAACCGATTGGCATCAGAAAAAAAGGACATCCTTTTCGCCGTGATTAGTTGCATACTTTCAGGGGACCAGGACAGTAGTCCTAGTCGACTTTTGGATGCCAATCGATAGACTGGATCCTTGCGATTCTGGGAAAGTAGGTCCTTCGCCGATCTAACGGTTTTTGGCCAAGATATAACGTAAACAAAAATACTGGTTTTTATTCATTGCTCTATATCTCGGCTGTTTATGGGCCGATCAGGGCGTGGCATAACTTTTTGTGATCGGGAGAGTCCTGCCAACCGATCGGCACCAGAAAAAAGGACATCCCTTCCATCACGATTTTCGCGAAAAATCATGATGGTTACATCATTAAAATTGCCAAAAAACGACCAGATTTTCGAGGTCGGCTTTTTGATGCCAATCGATAGACTGGATCCGTACGATCCTGGGAAAGTGTGTCCTTCGCCGATCTGACGCTGTTTGGCCGGGATATAACGTAAACAAAAATACTGGTTTTTCTCTTTTACACTATATCTTGGCTGTACAGCGTCTGATCTAGACGTGCCATACCTTTTCGTAATCGGAAGAGTCCTGCCAACCGATTGGCATCAGAAACGCCCAGATCGGCCAACAAATAACGGGGAAAACAAGCCTGGAAGCAATAACCTTGATCCTTGGTCCTTGAAAAGGACTTCATCGGATCAAGGATTGTCTTCCCATCATAGAAAGCCGTCGCACGCCCAGATCGGGCCACAAATGTCGGAGCAAACAAGCCTTGAAGAAGTATCCTTGATCCTTGGTCCTTGAAAAGGATTCCATCGGATCAAGGATTGTCTTTCGGTCACAAGAAGCCGTCGCACGCCCAGGTCGGCCCACAAGTAACGGAGAAAACAAGCCTGAAAGAAATATCCTTGATCCTTGGTCCTTGAAAAGGATTCCATCGGATCAAGGATTGTCTTCCGGTCACAGAAGGCCGTCGCACGCCTAGAACGGCCCACAACTAACGGAGAAAACAAGCTTTGAAGAAATATCCTTGATCCTTTGACCTTGGTGAGGACTCTAACGAATCAAGGATTGTCTTCCGATCACCAGAAGACGTCGCACGCCTGGAACGACCCACAACTAACGGAGAAAACAAGACATGTTTCAGGAGCACGTATCCTTGTTCCTTCGTCCTTGTGAATGGCTCCATCAGATCAAGGACTTTCTTCCGTTTACAGGAAGCCATCGCACGCCCTAATCGGCCCACAAATAACGGAGAAAACAACAAAACAAAATATGTATGTTGTTGTTGTCAATTTGTTGTACAACAGATGGTTGTTGTTGTACAACAACAACTTTCAACTTGCGACCGCTCAAACGGCCAAAAACGAGAAATTCAGATCTGGGATACCAGGCGAACAGAAATCAGCAGCAAGCAACTAAAAAAAAATGGAAATTAAAAAAGTGGTGCATACTTTTGGGGGCCAAAAAGCCAGCTACTTTCTGCTGATTTCTGTTCGCCTGGTGCAAAATTGAAATTTCTTGGCTTGCGCCGATTGACGAAAAATTTTATTTGCATTTTCAATGCAGTATATCTCGGCTATTTATAGGCCGATCTGGACGTGCCATACCTTTTTGTGATTGGCTGAGTCCTGCCAACCAATTGGCATCAGAAAAAAAGGACATCCTTTTCGCCGTGATTAGTTGCATACTTTCAGGGGACCAGGACAGTAGTCCTAGTCGACTTTTGGATGCCAATCGATAGACTGGATCCTTGCGATTCTGGTAAAGTAGGTCCTTCGCCGATCTAACGGTTTTTGGCCAAGATATAACGTAAACAAAAATACTGGTTTTTATTCATTGCTCTATATCTCGGCTGTTTATGGGCCGATCAGGGCGTGGCATAACTTTTTGTGATCGGGAGAGTCCTGCCAACCGATCGGCACCAGAAAAAAGGACATCCCTTCCATCACGATTTTCGCGAAAAATCATGATGGTTACATCATTAAAATTGCCAAAAATCGACCAGATTTTCGAAGTCGGGTTTTTGATGCCAATCGATAGACTGGATCCGTACGATCCTGGGAAAGTATGTCCTTCGCCGATCTGACGCTGTTTGGCCGGGATATAACGTAAACAAAAATACTGGTTTTTCTCTTTTACACTATATCTTGGCTGTACAGCGTCTGATCTAGACGTGCCATACCTTTTCGTAATCGGAAGAGTCCTGCCAACCGATTGGCATCAGAAACGCCCAGATCGGCCAACAAATAACGGGGAAAACAAGCCTGGAAGCAATAACCTTGATCCTTGGTCCTTGAAAAGGACTCCATCGGATCAAGGATTGTCTTCCCATCATAGAAAGCCGTCGCACGCCCAGATCGGGCCACAAATGTCGGAGCAAACAAGCCTTGAAGAAGTATCCTTGATCCTTGGTCCTTGAAAAGGATTCCATCGGATCAAGGATTGTCTTTCGGTCACAAGAAGCCATCGCACGCCCAGGTCGGCCCACAAGTAACGGAGAAAACAAGCCTGAAAGAAATATCCTTGATCCTTGGTCCTTGAAAAGGATTCCATCGGATCAAGGATTGTCTTCCGGTCACAGGAAGCCGTCGCACGCCTAGAACGGCCCACAACTAACGGAGAAAACAAGCTTTGAAGAAATATCCTTGATCCTTTGACCTTGGTGAGGACTCTAAGGAATCAAGGATTGTCTTCCGATCACCAGAAGCCGTCGCACGCCTGGAACGACCCACAACTAACGGAGAAAACAAGACATGTTTCAGGAGCACGTATCCTTGTTCCTTCGTCCTTGTGAATGGCTCCATCAGATCAAGGACTTTCTTCCGTTTACAGGAAGCCATCGCACGCCCTAATCGGCCCACAAATAACGGAGAAAACAACAAAACAAAATATGTATGTTGTTGTTGTCAATTTGTTGTACAACAGATGGTTGTTGTTGTACAACAACAACTTTCAACTTGCGACCGCTCAAACGGCCAAAAACGAGAAATTCAGATCTGGGATACCAGGCGAACAGAAATCAGCAGCAAGCAACTAAAAAAAAATTGAAATTAAAAAAGTGGTGCATACTTTGGGGGCCAAAAAACCAGCTACTTTCTGCTGATTTCTGTTCGCCTGGTGCAAAATTGAAATTTCTTGGCTTGCGCCGATTGACGAAAAATTTTATTTGCATTTTCAATGCAGTATATCTCGGCTATTTATGGGCCGATCTGGACGTGCCATACCTTTTTGTGATTGGCTGAGTCCTGCCAACCGATTGGCATCAGAAAAAAAGGACATCCTTTTCGCCGTGATTAGTTGCATACTTTTAGGGGACCAGGACAGTAGTCCTAGTCGACTTTTTGATGCCAATCGATAGTCTGGATCCTTGCGATTCTGGGAGAGTAGGTCCTTCGCCGATCTAACGGTTTTTGGCCGAGATATAACGTAAACAAAAATACTGGTTTTTCTCTTTTACACTATATCTTGGCTGTACAGCGTCTGATCTAGACGTGCCATACCTTTTCGTAATCGGAAGAGTCCTGCCAACCGATTGGCATCAGAAACGCCCAGATCGGCCAACAAATAACGGGGAAAACAAGCCTGGAAGCAATAACCTTGATCCTTGGTCCTTGAAAAGGACTCCATCGGATCAAGGATTGTCTTTCGGTCACAAGAAGCCGTCGCACGCCCAGATCGGGCCACAAATGTCGGAGTAAACAAGCCTTGAAGAAGTATCCTTGATCCTTGGTCCTTAAAAAGGATTCCATCGGATCAAGGATTGTCTTTCGGTCACAAGAAGCCATCGCACGCCCAGGTCGGCCCACAAGTAACGGAGAAAACAAGCCTGAAAGAAATATCCTTGATCCTTGGTCCTTGAAAAGGATTCCATCGGATCAAGGATTGTCTTCCGGTCACAGGAAGCCGTCGCACGCCTAGAACGGCCCACAACTAACGGAGAAAACAAGCTTTGAAGAAATATCCTTGATCCTTTGACCTTGGTGAGGACTCTAACGAATCAAGGATTGTCCTCCGATCACCAGAAGCCGTCGCACGCCTGGAACGACCCACAACTAACGGAGAAAACAAGACATGTTTCAGGAGCACGTATCCTTGTTCCTTCGTCCTTGTGAATGGCTCCATCAGATCAAGGACTTTCTTCCGTTTACAGGAAGCCATCGCACGCCCTAATCGGCCCACAAATAACGGAGAAAACAACAAAACAAAATATGTATGTTGTTGTTGTCAATTTGTTGTACAACAGATGGTTGTTGTTGTACAACAACAACTTTCAACTTGCGACCGCTCAAACGGCCAAAAACGAGAAATTCAGATCTGGGATACCAGGCGAACAGAAATCAGCAGCAAGCAACTAAAAAAAAATTGAAATTAAAAAAGTGGTGCATACTTTTGGGGGCCAAAAAACCAGCTACTTTCTGCTGATTTCTGTTCGCCTGGTGCAAAATTGAAATTTCTTGGCTTGCGCCGATTGACGAAAAATTTTATTTGCATTTTCAATGCAGTATATCTCGGCTATTTATGGGCCGATCTGGACGTGCCATACCTTTTTGTGATTGGCTGAGTCCTGCCAACCGATTGGCATCAGAAAAAAAGGACATCCTTTTCGCCGTGATTAGTTGCATACTTTTAGGGGACCAGGACAGTAGTCCTAGTCGACTTTTTGATGCCAATCGATAGACTGGATCCTTGCGATTCTGGGAAAGTAGGTCCTTCGCCGATCTGACGCTGTTTGGCCGGGATATAACGTAAACAAAAATACTGGTTTTTATTCATTGCTCTATATCTCGGCTGTTTATGGGCCGATCAGGGCGTGGCATAACTTTTTGTGATCGGGAGAGTCCTGCCAACCGATCGGCACCAGAAAAAAGAACACCCCTTCCATCACGATTTTCGCGAAAAATCATGATGGTTACATCATTAAAATTGCCAAAAAACGACCAGATTTTCGAGGTCGGTTTTTTGATGCCAATCGATAGACTGGATCCGTACGATCCTGGGAAAGTATGTCCTTCGCCGATCTGACGCTGTTTGGCCGGGATATAACGTAAACAAAAATACTGGTTTTTCTCTTTTACACTATATCTTGGCTGTACAGCGTCTGATCTAGACGTGCCATACCTTTTCGTAATCGGAAGAGTCCTGCCAACCGATTGGCATCAGAAACGCCCAGATCGGCCAACAAATAACGGGGAAAACAAGCCTGGAAGCAATAACCTTGATCCTTGGTCCTTGAAAAGGACTCCATCGGATCAAGGATTGTCTTCCCATCATAGAAAGCCGTCGCACGCCCAGATCGGGCCACAAATGTCGGAGCAAACAAGCCTTGAAGAAGTATCCTTGATCCTTGGTCCTTGAAAAGGATTCCATCGGATCAAGGATTGTCTTTCGGTCACAAGAAGCCATCGCACGCCCAGGTCGGCCCACAAGTAACGGAGAAAACAAGCCTGAAAGAAATATCCTTGATCCTTGGTCCTTGAAAAGGATTCCATCGGATCAAGGATTGTCTTCTGGTCACAGGAAGCCGTCGCACGCCTAGAACGGCCCACAACTAACGGAGAAAACAAGCTTTGAAGAAATATCCTTGATCCTTTGACCTTGGTGAGGACTCTAACGAATCAAGGATTGTCTTCCGATCACCAGAAGCCGTCGCACGCCTGGAACGACCCACAACTAACGGAGAAAACAAGACATGTTTCAGGAGCACGTATCCTTGTTCCTTCGTCCTTGTGAATGGCTCCATCAGATCAAGGACTTTCTTCCGTTTACAGGAAGCCATCGCACGCCCTAATCGGCCCACAAATAACGGAGAAAACAACAAAACAAAATATGTATGTTGTTGTTGTCAATTTGTTGTACAACAGATGGTTGTTGTTGTACAACAACAACTTTCAACTTGCGACCGCTCAAACGGCCAAAAACGAGAAATTCAGATCTGGGATACCAGGCGAACAGAAATCAGCAGCAAGCAACTAAAAAAAAATTGAAATAAAAAAAGTGGTGCATACTTTTGGGGGCCAAAAAACCAGCTACTTTCTGCTGATTTCTGTTCGCCTGGTGCAAAATTGAAATTTCTTGGCTTGCGCCGATTGACGAAAAATTTTATTTGCATTTTCAATGCAGTATATCTCGGCTATTTATGGGCCGATCTGGACGTGCCATACCTTTTTGTGATTGTCTGAGTCCTGCCAACCGATTGGCATCAGAAAAAAAGGACATCCTTTTCGCCGTGATTAGTTGCATACTTTTAGGGGACCAGGACAGTAGTCCTAGTCGACTTTTTGATGCCAATCGATAGACTGGATCCTTGCGATTCTGGGAAAGTAGGTCCTTCGCCGATCTGACGCTGTTTGGCCGGGATATAACGTAAACAAAAATACTGGTTTTTATTCCTTGCTCTATATCTCGGCTGTTTATGGGCCGATCAGGGCGTGGCATAACTTTTTGTGATCGGGAGAGTCCTGCCAACCGATCGGCACCAGAAAAAAGGACATCCCTTCCATCACGATTTTCGCGAAAAATCATGATGGTTACATCATTAAAATTGCCAAAAAACGACCAGATTTTCGAGGTCGGTTTTTTGATGCCAATCGATAGACTGGATCCGTACGATCCTGGGAAAGTATGTCCTTCGCCGATCTGACGCTGTTTGGCCGGGATATAACGTAAACAAAAATACTGGTTTTTCTCTTTTACACTATATCTTGGCTGTACAGCGTCTGATCTAGACGTGCCATACCTTTTCGTAATCGGAAGAGTCCTGCCAACCGATTGGCATCAGAAACGCCCAGATCGGCCAACAAATAACGGGGAAAACAAGCCTGGAAGCAATAACCTTGATCCTTGGTCCTTGAAAAGGACTTCATCGGATCAAGGATTGTCTTCCCATCATAGAAAGCCGTCGCACGCCCAGATCGGGCCACAAATGTCGGAGCAAACAAGCCTTGAAGAAGTATCCTTGATCCTTGGTCCTTGAAAAGGATTCCATCGGATCAAGGATTGTCTTTCGGTCACAAGAAGCCATCGCACGCCCAGGTCGGCCCACAAGTAACGGAGAAAACAAGCCTGAAAGAAATATCCTTGATCCTTGGTCCTTGAAAAGGATTCCATCGGATCAAGGATTGTCTTCCGGTCACAGGAAGCCGTCGCACGCCTAGAACGGCCCACAACTAACGGAGAAAACAAGCTTTGAAGAAATATCCTTGATCCTTTGACCTTGGTGAGGACTCTAAGGAATCAAGGATTGTCTTCCGATCACCAGAAGCCGTCGCACGCCTGGAACGACCCACAACTAACGGAGAAAACAAGACATGTTTCAGGAGCACGTATCCTTGTTCCTTCGTCCTTGTGAATGGCTCCATCAGATCAAGGACTTTCTTCCGTTTACAGGAAGCCATCGCACGCCCTAATCGGCCCACAAATAACGGAGAAAACAACAAAACAAAATATGTATGTTGTTGTTGTCAATTTGTTGTACAACAGATGGTTGTTGTTGTACAACAACAACTTTCAACTTGCGACCGCTCAAACGGCCAAAAACGAGAAATTCAGATCTGGGATACCAGGCGAACAGAAATCAGCAGCAAGCAACTAAAAAAAAATGGAAATTAAAAAAGTGGTGCATACTTTTGGGGGCCAAAAAACCAGCTACTTTCTGCTGATTTCTGTTCGCCTGGTGCAAAATTGAAATTTCTTGGCTTGCGCCGATTGACGAAAAATTTTATTTGCATTTTCAATGCAGTATATCTCGGCTATTTATGGGCCGATCTGGACGTGCCATACCTTTTTGTGATTGGCTGAGTCCTGCCAACCGATTGGCATCAGAAAAAAAGGACATCCTTTTCGCCGTGATTAGTTGCATACTTTTAGGGGACCAGGACAGTAGTCCTAGTCGACTTTTTGATGCCAATCGATAGACTGGATCCTTGCGATTCTGGGAAAGTAGGTCCTTCGCCGATCTAACGGTTTTTGGCCAAGATATAACGTAAACAAAAATACTGGTTTTTATTCATTGCTCTATATCTCGGCTGTTTATGGGCCGATCAGGGCGTGGCATAACTTTTTGTGATCGGGAGAGTCCTGCCAACCGATTGGCATCAGAAACGCCCAGATCGGCCAACAAATAACGGGGAAAACAAGCCTGGAAGCAATAACCTTGATCCTTAGTCCTTGAAAAGGACTCCATCGGATCAAGGATTGTCTTCCCATCATAGAAAGCCGTCGCACGCCCAGATCGGGCCACAAATGTCGGAGCAAACAAGCCTTGAAGAAGTATCCTTGATCCTTGGTCCTTGAAAATGACTTCATCGGATCAAGGATGGTCTATTGGTCACAGGAAGATATCGCAAGCCCAGATCTGCCCACAAACAACGGAGCAAACCACCCTAGAAGCAATAACCTTGATCCTTGGTCCTTGAAAAGGACTCCATCGGATCAAGGATTGCCTGCCGGTCACAGGAAGATATCGCACGCCCAGATCGGCCCACAAGTAACGGAGAAAGCTAGCCTTGAAGAAATATCCTTGATCGTTGGTCCTTGAAAAGAACTCCATCGGATCAAGGATTGTCTTTCGGTCACAGGAAGCCATCGCAAGCCCAGATCGGCCCACAAGTAACGGAAAACACAAGCTTTGAAGAAAGATCCTTGATCCTTGGTCCTTAAAAGGACTCCATCGGATCAAGAATTGTCTTCCCAGCATAGGAAGCCGTCGCACGCCCAGATCGGGCTACAAGTATCGGAGCAAACAAGCCTGGAAGAAATATCCTTGATCCTTGGCCCTTGGAAAGGATTCCATCGGTTCAAGGATTGTCTTCCGGTCTCAGGAAGCCATCGCACGCCTAGAACGGCCTACAACTAATGGAGAAACAAGACATGTTTTAGGAGCACGTATCATTGATTCTTCGTCCTTGTGAATGGCTCCATCAGATCAAGGACTTTCTTCCGTTTACAGGAAGCCATCGCACGCCCTAATCGGCCCACAAATAACGGAGAAAACAACAAAACAAAATATGTATGTTGTTGTTGTCAATTTGTTGTACAACAACAACTTTCGACTTGCGACCGCTCAAACGGCCAAAAACGAGAAATTCAGAACTGGGATACCAGGCGAACAGAAATCAGCAGCAAGCAACTAAAAAAAAATTGAAATTAAAAAAGTGGTGCATATTTTTGGGGGCAATAAAACTAGTTGCTTTCTGCTGATTTCTGTTCGCCTGGTACTCAGATTTGAAATTTCTGAGTTTGCGCCGCTTGACGAAAAATTAAACTTGAATTTTTATTGCACTATATCTCGGTTGTTTATGGGCCGATCAGGGCGTGCCATAACTTTTTGTGATCGGGAGAGTCCTGCCAACCGATCGGCACCAGAAAAAAGGACATCCCTTCCATCACGATTTTCGCGAAAATCATTAAAATTGCCAAAAATCGACCAGATTTTCGAAGTCGGTTTTTTGATGCCAATCGATAGACTGGATCCGTACGATCCTGGGAAAGTATGTCCTTCGCCGATCTGACGCTGTTTGGCCGGGATATAACGTAAACAAAAATACTGGTTTTTCTCTTTTACACTATATCTTGGCTGTACAGCGTCTGATCTAGACGTGCCATACCTTTTCGTAATCGGAAGAGTCCTGCCAACCGATTGGCATCAGAAACGCCCAGATCGGCCAATAAATAACGGGGAAAACAAGCCTGGAAGCAATAACCTTGATCCTTGGTCCTTGAAAAGGACTCCATCGGATCAAGGATTGTCTTTCCATCATAGAAAGCCGTCGCACGCCCAGATCGGGCCACAAATGTCGGAGCAAACAAGCCTTGAAGAAGTATCCTTGATCCTTGGTCCTTGAAAAGGATTCCATCGGATCAAGGATTGTCTTTCGGTCGCAAGAAGCCATCGCACGCCCAGGTCGGCCCACAAGTAACGGAGAAAACAAGCCTGAAAGAAATATCCTTGATCCTTGGTCCTTGAAAAGGATTCCATCGGATCAAGGATTGTCTTCCGGTCACAGGAAGCCGTCGCACGCCTAGAACGGCCCACAACTAACGGAGAAAACAAGCTTTGAAGAAATATCCTTGATCCTTTGACCTTGGTGAGGACTCTAACGAATCAAGGATTGTCTTCCGATCACCAGAAGCCGTCGCACGCCTGGAACGCCCCACAACTAACGGAGAAAACAAGACATGTTTCAGGAGCACGTATCCTTGTTCCTTCGTCCTTGTGAATGGCTCCATCAGATCAAGGACTTTCTTCCGTTTACAGGAAGCCATCGCACGCCCTAATCGGCCCACAAATAACGGAGAAAACAACAAAACAAAATATGTATGTTGTTGTTGTCAATTTGTTGTACAACAGATGGTTGTTGTTGTACAACAACAACTTTCAACTTGCGACCGCTCAAACGGCCAAAAACGAGAAATTCAGATCTGGGATACCAGGCGAACAGAAATCAGCAGCAAGCAACTAAAAAAAAAATTGAAATTAAAAAAGTGGTGCATACTTTTGGGGGCCAAAAAACCAGCTACTTTCTGCTGATTTCTGTTCGCCTGGTGCAAAATTGAAATTTCTTGGCTTGCGCCGATTGACGAAAAATTTTATTTGCATTTTCAATGCAGTATATCTCGGCTATTTATGGGCCGATCTGGACGTGCCATACCTTTTTGTGATTGGCTGAGTCCTGCCAACCGATTGGCATCAGAAAAAAAGGACATCCTTTTCGCCGTGATTAGTTGCATACTTTTAGGGGACCAGGACAGTAGTCCTAGTCGACTTTTTGATGCCAATCGATAGACTGGATCCTTGCGATTCTGGGAAAGTAGGTCCTTCGCCGATCTAACGGTTTTTGGCCAAGATATAACGTAAACAAAAATACTTGTTTTTATTCATTGCTCTATATCTCGGCTGTTTATGGGCCGATCAGGGCGTGGCATAACTTTTTGTGATCGGGAGAGTCCTGCCAACCGATCGGCACCAGAAAAAAGGACATCCCTTCCATCACGATTTTCGCGAAAATCATTAAAATTGCCAAAAATCGACCAGATTTTCGAAGTCGGTTTTTTGATGCCAATCGATAGACTGGATCCGTACGATCCTGGGAAAGTATGTCCTTCGCCGATCTGACGCTGTTTGGCCGGGATATAACGTAAACAAAAATACTGGTTTTTATTCATTGCTCTATATCTCGGCTGTTTATGGGCCGATCAGGGCGTGGCATAACTTTTTGTGATCGGGAGAGTCCTGCCAACCGATTGGCATCAGAAACGCCCAGATCGGCCAACAAATAACGGGGAAAACAAGCCTGGAAGCAATAACCTTGATCCTTAGTCCTTGAAAAGGACTCCATCGGATCAAGGATTGTCTTCCCATCATAGAAAGCCGTCGCACGCCCAGATCGGGCCACAAATGTCGGAGCAAACAAGCCTTGAAGAAGTATCCTTGATCCTTGGTCCTTGAAAATGACTTCATCGGATCAAGGATGGTCTATTGGTCACAGGAAGATATCGCAAGCCCAGATCTGCCCACAAACAACGGAGCAAACCACCCTAGAAGCAATAACCTTGATCCTTGGTCCTTGAAAAGGACTCCATCGGATCAAGGATTGCCTGCCGGTCACAGGAAGATATCGCACGCCCAGATCGGCCCACAAGTAACGGAGAAAGCTAGCCTTGAAGAAATATCCTTGATCGTTGGTCCTTGAAAAGAACTCCATCGGATCAAGGATTGTCTTTCGGTCACAGGAAGCCATCGCAAGCCCAGATCGGCCCACAAGTAACGGAAAACACAAGCTTTGAAGAAAGATCCTTGATCCTTGGTCCTTAAAAGGACTCCATCGGATCAAGAATTGTCTTCCCAGCATAGGAAGCCGTCGCACGCCCAGATCGGGCTACAAGTATCGGAGCAAACAAGCCTGGAAGAAATATCCTTGATCCTTGGCCCTTGGAAAGGATTCCATCGGTTCAAGGATTGTCTTCCGGTCTCAGGAAGCCATCGCACGCCTAGAACGGCCTACAACTAATGGAGAAACAAGACATGTTTTAGGAGCACGTATCATTGATTCTTCGTCCTTGTGAATGGCTCCATCAGATCAAGGACTTTCTTCCGTTTACAGGAAGCCATCGCACGCCCTAATCGGCCCACAAATAACGGAGAAAACAACAAAACAAAATATGTATGTTGTTGTTGTCAATTTGTTGTACAACAACAACTTTCGACTTGCGACCGCTCAAACGGCCAAAAACGAGAAATTCAGAACTGGGATACCAGGCGAACAGAAATCAGCAGCAAGCAACTAAAAAAAAATTGAAATTAAAAAAGTGGTGCATATTTTTGGGGGCAATAAAACTAGTTGCTTTCTGCTGATTTCTGTTCGCCTGGTACTCAGATTTGAAATTTCTGAGTTTGCGCCGCTTGACGAAAAATTAAACTTGAATTTTTATTGCACTATATCTCGGTTGTTTATGGGCCGATCAGGGCGTGCCATAACTTTTTGTGATCGGGAGAGTCCTGCCAACCGATCGGCACCAGAAAAAAGGACATCCCTTCCATCACGATTTTCGCGAAAATCATTAAAATTGCCAAAAATCGACCAGATTTTCGAAGTCGGTTTTTTGATGCCAATCGATAGACTGGATCCGTACGATCCTGGGAAAGTATGTCCTTCGCCGATCTGACGCTGTTTGGCCGGGATATAACGTAAACAAAAATACTGGTTTTTCTCTTTTACACTATATCTTGGCTGTACAGCGTCTGATCTAGACGTGCCATACCTTTTCGTAATCGGAAGAGTCCTGCCAACCGATTGGCATCAGAAACGCCCAGATCGGCCAACAAATAACGGGGAAAACAAGCCTGGAAGCAATAACCTTGATCCTTGGTCCTTGAAAAGGACTCCATCGGATCAAGGATTGTCTTTCCATCATAGAAAGCCGTCGCACGCCCAGATCGGGCCACAAATGTCGGAGCAAACAAGCCTTGAAGAAGTATCCTTGATCCTTGGTCCTTGAAAAGGATTCCATCGGATCAAGGATTGTCTTTCGGTCGCAAGAAGCCATCGCACGCCCAGGTCGGCCCACAAGTAACGGAGAAAACAAGCCTGAAAGAAATATCCTTGATCCTTGGTCCTTGAAAAGGATTCCATCGGATCAAGGATTGTCTTCCGGTCACAGGAAGCCGTCGCACGCCTAGAACGGCCCACAACTAACGGAGAAAACAAGCTTTGAAGAAATATCCTTGATCCTTTGACCTTGGTGAGGACTCTAACGAATCAAGGATTGTCTTCCGATCACCAGAAGCCGTCGCACGCCTGGAACGCCCCACAACTAACGGAGAAAACAAGACATGTTTCAGGAGCACGTATCCTTGTTCCTTCGTCCTTGTGAATGGCTCCATCAGATCAAGGACTTTCTTCCGTTTACAGGAAGCCATCGCACGCCCTAATCGGCCCACAAATAACGGAGAAAACAACAAAACAAAATATGTATGTTGTTGTTGTCAATTTGTTGTACAACAGATGGTTGTTGTTGTACAACAACAACTTTCAACTTGCGACCGCTCAAACGGCCAAAAACGAGAAATTCAGATCTGGGATACCAGGCGAACAGAAATCAGCAGCAAGCAACTAAAAAAAAAATTGAAATTAAAAAAGTGGTGCATACTTTTGGGGGCCAAAAAACCAGCTACTTTCTGCTGATTTCTGTTCGCCTGGTGCAAAATTGAAATTTCTTGGCTTGCGCCGATTGACGAAAAATTTTATTTGCATTTTCAATGCAGTATATCTCGGCTATTTATGGGCCGATCTGGACGTGCCATACCTTTTTGTGATTGGCTGAGTCCTGCCAACCGATTGGCATCAGAAAAAAAGGACATCCTTTTCGCCGTGATTAGTTGCATACTTTTAGGGGACCAGGACAGTAGTCCTAGTCGACTTTTTGATGCCAATCGATAGACTGGATCCTTGCGATTCTGGGAAAGTAGGTCCTTCGCCGATCTAACGGTTTTTGGCCAAGATATAACGTAAACAAAAATACTTGTTTTTATTCATTGCTCTATATCTCGGCTGTTTATGGGCCGATCAGGGCGTGGCATAACTTTTTGTGATCGGGAGAGTCCTGCCAACCGATCGGCACCAGAAAAAAGGACATCCCTTCCATCACGATTTTCGCGAAAATCATTAAAATTGCCAAAAATCGACCAGATTTTCGAAGTCGGTTTTTTGATGCCAATCGATAGACTGGATCCTAACGATTGTGGGAAGGTATGTCCTTCGCCGATCTGACGCTCTTTGGTCGGGATATAACGTAAACAAAAATACTAGTTTTTCTCTTTTACATTATATCTGGGCTGTACAGCGTCTGATCTAGAAGTGCCATACCTTTTCGTAATCGGAAGAGTCCTGCTAACCGATGGGCATCAGAAACGCCCAGATCGGCCCACAAATAACGGGGAAAACAAGCCTGGATGCAATAACCTTGATCCTTGGTCCTTGAAAAGGACTTCATCAGATCGAGGGTGTTCGCCCGATCATAGCAAGCCGTCGCACGCCCACATCGGGCCACAAGTGATACCTTAAACGACGCCTAATTAATGTTTCTATCTCAAACAAAAAATGTTGGCGATAAAATATTTTATTTTTTACTTTTCCAATAACATTAAAAACACTTTGGAAATACTTGCATACCGCTATACTTGCATACCAAATACTTGCTATGTCAGAATTGCTCAGCTCCCGAACACTGGCAGCGTCAAGCAGAGGCCAACAAGGGGCATGAAGAAACATAAGGCTGAGAGAAACATGAGAAATATAAGTAAAGCTTAAAAACAATTGTTCTTTGTCCGTGACTTTGCCATATCGATGGCTGCCACCTGACCTTAGCCGTCTAGGCCAGTCCATAAGAAATAAATGCCATAATAATTAAGTATACACATGTACCTAACATACGTGTACTTCTTTCGCATATTTTCTATTTTGTTTTTGATTTCGGCATGCTAGGGTCCGCACTCGTTAAGCTGCTCTGCCAATACCTGAAATATAATATATGATTATTTTTTCAGCACATTACATTGGTACTTAAATGCTTTTGCCGATTCTTGAACCATGTTCTAGCAGGGATCTGAAAGTACTTCCAAAATAGGCCTTTATCTAGACGTTCGTTTACTCAACTGTCACACAACTTCTTGATTGCGTACTTATTCAGATCAAACATATTCAAATCTGCTTTAAAATGGAAAACTATTTTTTATACCCAGAGGAACGGATGAAGCTCGAAAATTGGCTCCAAAAATGGGATATTAAACTCGACAACCGCACTCGTCAACAGTTCCGGGATGCTAAGCCCGTTGCCAGACTCGTGGACAAGATACACAAGGATCTTGTGGATCTCAGCATATACAGAGCTTGCAACAGCGTGCCGATGATGCAGAACAACTGGAAAATATTCAAAATTCACGTGTTGAATGGACTGAAAATAGGCATATCCGATATGGATCTGGAACATCTAGCCCTGGGCACCGCAGGAGCAATAGATCAACTTTTGTTTTGTATAATGCACAGCCAGAACGAAGGCCTCTGAGTTAAGGCGTTTTTGCAATGCAAATAATAAATTACTAGTGGGAGCTACTTGGACTTTTGCTTATTTTAATAGGTGCTTAGATTAAAGTTCATGAAATTATATGTCAATTGGTAAGGTTAGCTGAGATTTCATATATTTAAAAATAGTAACTGGAAATGTGTTCACATTGACTTTTAATTTGTTTGCCTTAGTTGAATTTGAGCTGAAATGGCCACATCCTAATCAGAATATATGTATACTCAAAATCATTGCGATCGAATAACACAAGCAAGATCAAAAATTAGTATTCTGCCGCTGTCTTTCTGTCAATCCGTAGAGTTTAACCTATAGCTCTACATCCCATTAATCTGAATTGTTGGTTGCGAATAAAATTTGCATATACGCACATTCCTTTAGAAAGACGACCAAGCTCTTATTTGGCATGACAGCTCATTTTACCTATTTGTTCTAGTCCTTCTATAATGTTCGATAATATATAATAACTGCTTCGGTTCTAGTTCGGAAGAAGAAGAAATTAAAATAAAGATGGCGCCATGCTGGCCGTGGCAGCGATGGCGGACGTCGTCATTTGAACATTATGAAACTGTTATACCCGCAGAAAATGTTTCTTCAACATCTTGGCACATCATGTTTCTGCATCATGTTGGCAAAACATGTTCGATAACATTTGACTTGTTCTTGTACGCCTGCTTCAAATGTGGCAGCAACACATGCTGCTGGATGAATGTTGCCAACGGTATTCAACATGTTGGCAGCCCCCACCACCCTTCAGCATATTTATTAGCAAAGCATTTTTTTGTTTATTTAGTTTGTTTTTTAATGTGATCTGATTTATTCAAAAATGAAAATTATAGAAGTTTGTTGTCTTTCCGTACGTTAAGAAGAGTGAAGACTTGGTTATGATCTACGACTGAATCCCGTCTGAATGGTAGTTCAAATATTTAAATTGTAGTATTTAAATGGTTCTTCATATGGTTCCCTATGCAGAGTAGGGTAGACTGCTCACAAAACCTTACAGTTTTTGCGATTTATTTACATTTTTGCAAAAGATGTATGTATATGTAGGTATATGTATGTATGTATGTGTCCTTTGAATGAACCATTTAAATTTGAAGAGCATTAACCAACATCCTAAAGACATTCGATCAATGCGCTGCGTAAAGCATTCCAATCCAAATGAATGCGTAAATATACACACATGTTTATATAATTAAAAGAAAAAGTTAGAGAACCAAACGGAGGAGATCTGGGTCCGCAATGGCTAGAATTTTCCTTAGTTATGATTGAGGATGTGGCAGACAGTGGCAGACGTCATTTAGTTCTGATGGCATTCGTTGATTCGAGTGCGGGATCTGGTCTCTGACCTTGAACTAAATAGTTCGGCGTAGTCTTCTTATCAGCGAAGCTCGAAACCAAAACAGAGCGATCGTTTCATAGCGGACATAGCGAAAATGGACTGGGCGATAGCGATAGCGCTAGTGGATCATCATCAACCCATTGCCAGTTTGACCGCAGCCATAATGCCAAATGGCCAGAAGGCACGGAAGAAAGAGAAGCTGCTGCTTGGATTGCTCGGCTTCCTGGTCCTCTTCTTGGATCACTGGGGATCGGTGGTTGGCATGCGCTGCAAGGTGCCCTACGAGAAGGTGCAGGAGAAGTACTGTTACTTCATAGCCGACGAAGAGCCGCTGGTGAGTAGTGGTCCAGTAGTCCGTATGGGGACTTCGATATTATTCGTCGATCATCAGCCTCTTTTCGCGCGACCCGCAGCACACCTCGTTCCACAACTTCTGCTACCAGGAGAAGAGGACCTCGCGCGTCTGCCTAGACAGCGACGAGGAGATGCGTATCCTGGCGCGACACCTCTACGAAATCGGCTTCCAGAACGGCACCCAATTCTGGAGCGCAGGCCACCGCTGGCCCGGCGACATGCGCTTCTACTGGAATTATTTCGGCCGCGCCCGGGCTCTTAACTACTCGAACTGGGCCCCTGATGAACCCACTCCCCGCATGGGCCGCAACTGTCTGATTCTCACGCTGCGCGCCGGAGAGCTGTTCATGAGCAGCGAGTCGTGCTACACTCGAGCCGTCGATATCTGCGAGCAAACCCTCAAAAGCGAAAGCGAATCACGAACGGTTATTCACTAAGTTTCAGTTTTTCGGCATACCCTTTGCTTCCACTTTTAAAAACTCTGTGCAAGGAATAATCACTTATTGATACAAGGGTACAATTTCTGTGTTTCAAATAACATTTAGAGCCGCAGAAAGTCTTACGGCTAAGAATATTGCAATATATTAAAGAACTATTTGAATATAGTACGAGTACGAGTCTCACTGGGAAAGAGCTATTGCTCGGCTCGGGGAGAAAGTGAGAGGGAGACTACTAACGAGACGAGACGAACAGATCAATGGACATAGACTCGGTTGTTACGTACATCTACAAGAATCTAATGTACTCTTTGAGTTGAGTCCACAGCGAATGGAATCTATGCGCGATCTCGAATCATTAAGCGAAAGACTAATCGCTTTTGCCAAAATTTAAATTATTCTTAGTTTTAAAATGTAATATTAAAGCAACAAAAAATCAATCAACATCTGAGTCACAACAAGCCTATAAATCCCATACAAGTCAGTTTCTTATCGGCCCTGCGTTGCTTTCGACGAGAGAGAGTGGATTTATTTTGTATGCCGTTTTTGAAATCAGTCACTCACATGCCTTGGCTTGCAAATAACATACTGGAAAAATGACACGGAATATAAGAGTGTTTTCCATTTTATGCCTTTGTTTGTTGGCGGTTTGGCAGAGTGAAGCCACATTCGATCTGGTCGGCAAAGGGTACTACTATATAGGCAACGAAGATGGCGTAAGTGGAATTTGGCAAAGGCGCGCTTTTTTGAATGGAAGTTTAACGGCTCCGCCCGAAATCGTTTCAGAGTTTGATAAACTGTGACTGGTTTCTTTCGAGAAGAGACTGTTGGAAGCACAAGAGCCAGCTGGTGTCCGTGGAAACGATCGAGGAGTTAAAGGCCCTCGAGGACTACGTCCAGTCCAAGGACTTCGCCGATGGCAGCACCTTCGCCACGTCAGGCCACAGCTTCGACAGTCCAATGCCCTACTCCTGGGAGGGCGTCAAGCAGCCGCTGACCTTCACGCGCTGGAGGCCCGGTACGGAGCAGCCGCTGTCCAAAAGCTACCTCAGTCTGGTACTGTCCAACTCGACGTTATATATGCAGAGATCTTTCGGATACGATAGCTACTATATCTGTGAGTATCAGCCAGCGCTGATGAGGCTTTGGCTATCCCTGAACACCATGAACTTGATAACTCTGGCATGTCTAGTGTTAATTTTTATTCGCTTCCTGATGTTTTTCTTTAGAGGAAAAGCAGGAGCGAACGCCAAAGTATCTGACAAAGAAAAGCTCTTATTAGCAGCAGGTTCAGTATGAACTGTCCAAGTCTGCTACTTCATGCAGATCGGCATAAAAGTTATCAAGCCTCACTTAGCATTAAATACTCATTTACATTATTGTGATTCAATTAATATATTAATAACAAAATGATTCGCAATAATAATACGATAATACGGGTAGCATTGCTGACTAGCTTTGTTTTTATTCAAAAGGGGTTGAGTGGTGGACCTTAATCTGCAGGAAATAACTGCACATATATACATACATACATATGTACATACGAATCATCTTGCGAACTTGTACATACATACATACATATGTATGCATCATATAACTCGTATCTACAAACGAAAATTCCAGTTTACGAGTGTACGAAAGCACTTGTATGTATTTAGCTTAGATTACTAGTCTCTTACAAGGTTATCTAAATTAGAAATTGGTTATAAATGCCTTAATATACATGTTTATTAGTATATGTATTTTGTTTTCGCAACGCGTTGCAATTATCAGTAGATTGTGGCTGCACTCGCAAATAATATTTATCGAACTTACAGTACCCACAGACGGAACAAAGAAATATTCCTCCTCATCGAAATTCCGCCAGATGTTGCTGTGTGGGTCACGAATATATTCTACCGATCTGATTGATTGATTGTTAGGAAAGGGTATAGAAACATCGCCTAAAGAGGGTAGATTTTCTTATATGTATGTATATATATTTTTTTTAATATTTATTTAATTTTTAATACGCATAAGAACCGCAAAGCGGATAAAGATAATTCTTAAACCAGAGACCCGAGCTGGGCTTTGGATATTGTTTCACCAGAGCTTCCATAAAAACGATAGCTCAAGAAAGATTATTGTGTGTACGAGAATGCAGTCAGGCTTCATAAATTGTAATCAAATATCAATCTGCCAATCATATTTCTGACTCTGAATCGATCGATACAAAAAGACTTTTATTTATTCGAAATATTATAGATGAAACTACATTCTCCAAGTGTAGAATAGTTTTGAGACGCACTGTAATCTACTACTCGAATACTCACACCTGTTCGACCAGCACGCTCTTTCCCTTGGCGACACTTCTGTCTGTTGGACAGAGTTTGTGCTATAATCAAACAAGAACTTAATTCAATAATTCAACATTTCTCACTATTTCCCCCCTGGCCTCTGCCTCTCCTTGTTGCTATCTCCGCCCTTTATCTCTTCCTGCCTTCTCTGTCACACGCCTGCAGACCTGGAAGTGTCTGCCGTGTTGGCTTGTAATACAAATAAATTTCGACTAAACGCTTTTAAACAGTCACAGACAATGCGTCGTCGTGCCGTCTGGGAGCTGCAGGAGGCCGAGACAGGCAAGGCCATCCCGCCCCCCAAACCGGAAGTGACGACAACACGCCCGGCAATGGAGCCCATTTCGTCCACGATGGCTGCGGCAATTAACTCAAATTGATAATGACAACGAAAAGTTGTAGGCAACCTCTGAAAGAGCAGGAGAAGGACCTGGTGATGGTGGTGGTGCTGCTCCTGGGTGGAAATCGTTGACGTGATTTCATTTTGAGTGCATGCAAAATGGCGACACATTTCGACACGTCCTTTGGCATAATTAAAACGAAATAATTTTCGACAAGTTTGGTTTGGCTTTTTTCGCCTTCTGTATCCTCCTGGTGGCCCGCCTGGCCCTAGTCCTGGCCCTGAACCTGGCCCAGCTCCTGGCCCTGGCTTACTCATCGACTCGGGGCACGTAAATTGAGTCTGTCATGTGGAGAGCGAAACTTGCTCCTCCGGAAGCTCTCTAGTTCCGGCTCTGCTATTGCTATTGCTATTGCTATGAGCGTTCATGTTGGAATTTTTATTTAATTTGCTTTTGCTGTCGTGGGGTTTTAGCTTCTTTTGCTTCCGAGCTGCTCCTGTTTTGTTGTCTTCGGAGTTTGCTGCATTGTTTGAAATTAATTTCACTTGTCGTACATTGAACCATCACAAGGGTTTTCTTGAGCCCCGAACCCCGAACCCCGAGCCCCATCCCGTGCCTTTCCTTTGTCAGACGATGTGTGCGTGCCGTTGTCAATGCCTGCCGCTTAGCACTGCATATGTCTAAGGAGACAAAAGGACAAAAAGGAGGCGCTTTCGATCTGAGGGAGTTGGCAAGTCAAGCGCTATTGAGGAAGCTCGAATTCTGGCTTGGAGCTGCAATCGCTTGGCAATCAGCGCGCTAATCATTTTGGCAGTCGACAGTGCCCTTCCCAAACTGGCTAACTGACGGCATGAGTGACATTCCGGTATGCCAACAACTCGTTGTCCGGTCCCAGGCCCAGGCCCAGGCCCACGGCTGTGTGGCAATTCTGCCTACTGCACTTTTCTCCATTTTCACACACAGCCACCGGCAAAGGCAGTTTGGGCCAACTGACAGCCACAGCTAACTTATGTGGCCAGAACTCGTTTCAGAGCTAGGGATGGCAAAGAAGACGCCGATATTCAACAATACACGATGAACAGGATTTCTGTGAACAAGTTCATTTGTAAATAAGGGGATTCTTTAAGCTGCTAAAAATATTGGGAACCCCTAATGGGTTGTCAAGCCAAGAAAGATCAATGTCGTTTCCATTCCATATTAGTTTTCTTCTACAGATAGTACACATACTTAAAATCGTATTACTTTATTTGAATTGGGTTGCTTGATTTCGTTTTAATATTTAAAACCATCATTGTCGATATCTGATCAATACTAATAGGGATATTTCATCATCGATCCCCCATCATCCCTAAGCAGAGCTCGCGCCGCGTCGCATCCATCTGCGGCTCTCGCGCATTAATCACTGACAATAATGAACTTCCGGGAACTGCTGTTGTCATTAGCGCAATGTTGCAGAATTTATCGTGTGACTTATGAGAGAAACGATGTGGAACACCGCCTGGTCCGGGCCGGGTCCGGTTCGGCCCTAGCTCGTTGTGGCCTGGTCTAGAGTCTAGACTGACTGACCGCTCTCTCTCTCTCTCTCTCTCGGTCTCTGCTCGTAAGTATTTACAGACTGGGGCTGTTTTTGTGTTAGCTTTTCTTATTTTTTTGTGATTTTTATCGCTTCGATTTACGACTCATAAAAATGTTAGAAGAGATACTCTTATATGTCGTCGCCATCCACCATCCGCCATCCACATGGCGTAGATATGCTGCCCCGCTCCTCAATAGCCGCTTCACGTGCGGCCATTTAATGGTCGACTGCTCCTGCAAGTCAGTTGGCAGGACTGTGGCTGTATGTCTCAATGTTGTTGATTTTATGGGGTTTTAGCGATGCAGAAATTATTCGTACGCTGCCAGTTGCTGCTCAGTTGTACCAAATATACATAGTATAGTGAAAGCCATTATACTTGGAACTGGTGAAAGAAGCTTGAACTTTCAATGGATGCCCAGAAAAGTGACCCCTAAGTTGGTTGGCGTAGTGACCCTTTATCGCCCCAGCTAGAGACATACATCTTTGACCTTTAACTATATGTGATTATAATTACAATTGCAATAAATAAATCCGTATCTAAAGCACCATATGAATGTTATAGGTGTAAAAAAACCAAATATTATAAATATAACGAGATATCCCCTCCCCAAAATCCTTTAATTAGGCCCCAACGTAGGACTGATCCCATCTGAACACAATTTGTTATTCCCTGCACACGAGTTAGTTAGTTAGCAGCA
Organism: Drosophila affinis; assembly: GCA_037356375.1. Classification (NCBI taxonomy): domain Eukaryota; kingdom Metazoa; phylum Arthropoda; class Insecta; order Diptera; family Drosophilidae; genus Drosophila; species Drosophila affinis. The sequence continues at coordinate 542,754 of CM074800.1, forward strand.
ATTTCCCTACCAACTTCCTGCATTTGACAGTTATTAGATTAACACCTATCTGCCATAGGACGGAAAGAACCTCCGCCTCTCTCTCCAGAGTCGGACAGACAACGGATACTCGATTACTCTCTCCAGGCCTGGGCTTGGTCTTGGGCCCGGGCGATGTTGCACGAAATTGGACAAACAATAAAGCGCTCAAAATGTATGCGAACATAAAATCTCGGCCAGACTCCGACCCCGGTCCGGATCGGGCCGATGAGGAGGAGCAGGGCGAAACAAAAGGCAACTCTGTCGGCCATGTTCAATGATAAAGAGCAAAAAGGGAGCTCCTGCATGGGATGTCAATTTCAGACAAACAACCCAACGATGGCGCATCTATATGCATATGTACATACATACATACATATTGATAGATGAGCAGGATATTGATATAAACAATATGTATGTGCATATATGTATATGTGTATGGCTTATATGACATCCAAGATGGTGGGGCCGGTCCCCGACTATCGACTGTCGACTGCCCATTTTGAGCAGCACATAAAAAGCTGTTGCCGTTCGGAGTGACTCTGGATGTGGGAGTGAATTTCAGTTGAAAGCTGTCAGTGGCTGTTTAGATTTACGTGCCGCACTGCAGCCATGTCAGATGAATGGACAACACCCACAGACCAGCTGCCCCCAGTCCTGATCCCCAGACCCATTCATACCCATACCCATACCCATCCCATAGCCGTAGCCAAACCCATCCAAACCACCCATCCCACAATTGCACTTTGTAACAATGCAAAAACACACAGACCCGGCCACAGACACACTGGCACACACACACTCGCACATACACACATACTCGCCCGTATGGCAGCGGCCCGTTGTCATCGCTCTGACTTTTTGTTAATGAAAGTGTCAGCTAGACAAACGCACTCATACCATCCACTCACCTCACATCACCTCACCTCACCTCAACTTGCCTAACCCAGGGAAACCCTCCCCAGACCAGGGTCCATTATCCTTGCATGGCGAGCCTTTTGTGTCGGCTTTCGGTCTATTTTGAGCTGGTGTTCTATAGGCCTTCTATTTCGGGCCAATAAATTATGATCTGGCTGATTTGCGCTGTGGCCATTGTAAGCGCTTGGAGCCCCTCTGATATCTGGTCTGTTCAGGGAACATTTCCCGAGCGCCTAATAGGGACTATTTTATAATTATTTTCTACATGATATATTGGCAACTGCTTGGCCGATCTAAAGTTTTACCACTCCCGCACTAAAATCGCAATTGATATCGATGCATACTGAAAATAAATTGTTCTGCGAATGCATCCCAAAAGTATGCACCGAAAAGCACGTTTCTCTGGCATTAAACTCTGAGTAAGAATGTTCAAAGGACAGGTGTTCAAGGTGCGATTCAAAAAGTTTTGCTTATGCTGGCGGCTATAATAATTTTCATAACGAAAATGGCTATATTGACTTGGATATATGTAGGCACTAACCGAGAATTTGTGTGTATACTTTATGGAGCCGTAAGCCGTACTTAGATTGATTTAGACCAGGGGTCGGCACGCAGACACTCACATGCTACGAAACATGTTCTAATTTCTCTGCCGCGGCGCTGCCCAGCAACTATGATGCTTTTTCTGCATAGGGCCAAAGCAACACGATAATTTTCGCTGCCGGGTAGTATTATCCGAAACATTTGTCAAATCGGCAGAAAGCCTTTTCGGCAATTAGTGAGGGAGTTGGCACCTCTTGACTTTTCCAGTCCTTATGCTCCATAATCCTAAATGCTCCCAACTCAATTGGAGCCAGAAAGCTCAAGAAGCTGCATAAAAATGGAAAATGGGGAAGGAGGAAAGGGCGAAAGGGGGAAAGGGCGAACCGGCTCCGTATGGATGGGGAGGTAACAAGTCCTGACTTGACTTACTTGGGCCAGGGCACATTATTAAAACGCGGATAAGTCGCGACGTGCAACGATGTGTTGAATGAAAGTGAAAAGCTGTGCGTGGGCAATTAGAGAGCGAAGGAAAGGGGGCAGGAAGCAGGAAAAGTCGAGACTGGAAACTTAGTCGGATGAGGGCAGAGAGATGTAATGTAATTCGCATGCTGGATTTTAATTAATTCAGGGCACCCGAAACAGAGCCGAGCCGAGCCGAGATGGAGGTACTGATAGTACCTCAGCTCGCCTCTCAGCCCCCCTCCTGTTCCAAGTAGGTTAATGCTGTGATGGGAGATGCTGAGATAGAGACGGAGACGGAGACGAGGGTGTCTTGGTCTGAGGGCTAGAGACCCCACCAGACGCCTTAATTGACGGGCGTTACAAAATATTTACCGGTACTCGTACATTTACCGTTGGCCCACCGCTAGCAGGGAAATGGAAAAGATGATAAAGTGCGCAAATGTTTGCACTTTCCCTTTATGACTCTTTAGAGACGCGAACAGTTTTAGGTGTGATGTCTGTGTGTGGGTTGGGGAACCCCCACCCCAAGAGGGCGCACAGCCCCCAACGCATTATTCTGCCCAAATTGTTTGGTTTTGAGCAGGGGATGGGTATGTGGATGGGGATGGGGATGGGGGTGCGGATGCTGATGGTGACGGAGGTTTGGGTCGCACCCTCGGCGTGTCGACGTCTTGATAAGAAGGTGTTGCTACATAAATATTTTCATATTTATACGAATAATTTATTTACATTTTACGGGCATGTGTGTCTGCTTGAGTCCGTTTGAAGGTACCCTGAATTTCGGCCCTGTTTTGGGGGTCTGGATGTGTGCTATGGGGCCAGCGCCGAGTCGAGGCAATCCCGCACTCTACTGTCAACCCCAATTCCGATAGTCGACTAGTTCGTGCCGGGCTCACTGGCATTTGTAGCTAGTAGCCCATCCATTTCACATCCTGTCTGTATATTTCCCATTTCAAAACTAAAAAACTCAGTCCGAACCTAGTTCTCCAATAATTCACATCTGAATTTCAGCTCCAAAAATCTACAGATTTTATACTTTTCTACACAACAAATCAGGTACTTCTATATTCTCCGCTGCTCAGAAGAAAGCGAAATGTGCTCGAATACTCAGGAGCGTGCAACGCGGCTCCACGCGCCGGGACGAGTGTGCCGAGAGTTTCTCTACTTGCGAGCGAAGCGCGTGAGTACATCTGCATCTGCATTGAAAAGAAAAGAAAAGTTGGAACCACGGTCCGGTCCCCGTACGAGAACTACAAACTAAGTTGGGGCTGCAATATCCTTTTTTGAGCCTTCCGTTCTTGTAAAGAGTGGCCGAACCGTTTTTGTTACTTTCCCAGAATTCTCAAAATTGATTTCATCCTCCCTTCGAACAGCCCAGTCGCGTGGTTCCTGCCTTCACATATCAGGCGCTGCAGAAGAACACCGTGGTGAAGCCTCCTGCGAAGTGAGTACGAATGAAATGAGAGCTGAATGGGAGCGGGGTCTATAGAACACGATCCTCCGACTGCACCCCTTAGAATCGACATATTTAAGCGGCGACCCGTGAAAGAGACAGTCTTTAAGATCTATTTCAGTCGCGGGGACATCCCGTGCGTCCTGGCCGGTCGCAGCAGCAAGCAGGACCCCACCAAGGATCGCCCTCTGCGCTGGAACTGCGTGCCAGAGGAGCTAGACTACTGCTACTATCTGCCGATCTTTGTGGACGGGCTGGCGGACATGGACAGCGACACACGACTGTTGGCCATAAACGGAGCCATTGACCTGATCATGCGGTCGCCCAAGAAAGTGCTCCCCGTGCTGCCAAAACTGATTCTGCCGCTGAAACGCGCCTTCCAGACCCGCGACAAGCGCATCATCATCTCCGCCCTTCAGGTGATCCAGCTCATGGTGCGATTGGGTGAGATCTGCTGCTAGACCAATTGAAAGTCTGATTTATAGCCCTTCTTGGTGCTTGTGCCTTAGGTCCCTGTGTGGGTCAGGCCTTGGTGCCGTTCTATCGCCAGCTTCTGGCCGTTTGCAACCTTTACAAGAACATCAACGTCAATCTGGGCGAGGGCGTCGATCCGGACCGCAGCAAGCGCATTGGCGATGTCATCGAGGACACTCTGAAGTTGCTGGAGTACTGTGGCGGGCCGAATGCCTTCATCAACATCAAGTACATGGTGCCCACCTACGAGAGCAGCGTCTTTCCCCGCTGTGAGACGCCGGCGCCAAAGTAGCCCGATTGATATTTCGATATAATTAAGTTTTGGTTTCGATTTTAGTTTATTCCATTTCGTTTTTCGGCAGGAAATTACTAGAACACAACCCAACAAAATTACTATTTCTGTGAATTTTAAAACCAGAGTACATTAAATCCATAGTTACATGCATTCAATAAGCAGATAAGCTCAACTTTTCTGTAAACACTATTCTGTACAACTAATTTCCATTGCCTCTGTGCTGTCTTACCCTTCCTGAGATGCAGGACTCCGTGCCTGAGAGAGTATTCGTGTTCCGCTCCACTTACCCTGAACTTGGTTCCGCCCCTCCCCATGATAGCCGCCATCTGTTAGACAGTCAAGTGATAAATGCCTAATTAATTTTTAATTTTCGGAAAACAAAAGGCAGACGCTGCAATGGATACGAGTACGAGTACATGCTTGTTTTTTGTAGCCAATTGAAGAAACGTGCCATAAATAAAAAGCTCATTACCATAAATCATAAAGTGGAAATTGTTCAATGCGCTGTGGCACATTTAATGGAATATCCATGTAGAGAATGTGGACTGTCTGGCAGATACATTTGTCTAACGGGAGGGTGTCCTGTCCTCCCTCTGCCGGCATGCCTGTGTGTCTACGATTCTGCCTTCCGCTATCCTGTATCCTGGTCCTGGTCCCAGAACCTTATCTCTGGCCAAAATCAGGCAATGGGCCACACACTTTTGACTTTTGAGTTCTCAAACCCCCCCGCCACCCCACTCCACCATCGGAAAATCGAAGGATGGGCACACTCCAAATTTAATTTACCGAAATTGCTTGGGGTGGATGTGGTTTAGGCATGGCCTCTATGCTATTGCTCCTCCCGCTCCCGGCTATTGCCATTTGGAAATTGCTCATTGCGCTTTTCAGCGTAATTAAGGACGACCCTCCATAATTTTTGAAAAACAAATCTTGTTATCAACGCGCACCAACACGAAACAGTTGTCCAGAGCCCGTCCGTTCTCTGTTCTCCGTTCGGCTCCTTGCGGATAGTGGGATGGATGGTCACTCCGCCTATGGTCTAGTCTGAGATGGGTCTGGGCTGCGACCTGCGACCTCTCCCTGGACCCCCCGTCCTGACTGGTTGGTTGTTGGTGGGTTGTTTGGTTGCTTGCCTGGGCGACTGGTTGGCTGGTTGGTGGGTAGATTGTGGTGCGTAGATAAAAACCTGCCAAGTGTTGCAACTCAATTTGCCCCACACCCGGCCGACGCCAGCCACCCCTCTGGGCTGGCTTCGGGTCGCGTCGCACTGCCTCGTTCCAGCACACAAGTTCTTAATTCACTTTTTGGTAGCGTGTTTTTCCCCGCTGCTGATTCTATTTCGTTTTTTTAATCTCCTGTTGACGGTAAATCAAACAGTCCCCCTGGGTGCAGCGTCACTTGACGACCCTCCTGTTTGCTAAATTGCATTTGCTTGCTGTGAATTTTCCACTTTATTGTTTGGTCCTGGATCGGCTTCAGCTTCAGCATCAGCTTCAAAATGCTGCTAAAACGTTTTGACATTTTATACGCACTTCTCGAAGAGCGATTTTTATTGCGTCGAGAACCCAGGCACAATGACAGTAGTCACCATAATGATGGAATGAGATGGGATGGGATGGTCTGGGTAAGGTGTTCGCTGCAGGGTGGCCAAACTTTGATTTAGATGGTAAATCCTTTCGAAAGATTGCAACCGGTGTGGGGATATAAAAAGATTCGAAGAGAAATTTGAAGAATACTTGGAAGAATACCAGAAGATAGCTAACAGGAAGCAGCATCTGAATCAGTATTCCAGATAGTTCAACATTGCATTGCAACATTCAAATTGCAGACAACTGAAGTTGCAGGACTACAGGACTGAAAGGGAGTAACGACGGCAAATAAGATTGAGGTACCCTTACGCTCAGCGTTCTTATGCTCTAACGCCGCTCTCAAACCATATCCAAATGTGATATAAATGTTTGTGCTGTCGCCGTAAAGTACTCTAGCCTTGCTCTCCCGATGCTCGACGCTCGTCAATTCGCCCACACTCTGGTTACACCGATGCCCAGGAGGGCTTTTCCATGGCACACACGCACACAGCTCAAGCTCATCCATATCCTCCATATCCATAGAGAGTAGTCATATGCAGGACTCCCCCATTAAGTCATGCCCATGGACCATGACAGGGTCTGTGTAGTGGCCAGTGGGTGTGGGTGGGCTGGAAATTGCTTTAATATACCGGAAATTGCAGGAGAGTTGCATAAATTGACACGAAACGCCCGCGGGCACAATTCGGTTGGTCCCATCCAATGTAATGAGCATTTCAGACATCAACGCAGAAAACGAAAGTGCTGCCCACCCCTCCTCCACCTTTTTATCGATTGGGGACAACGGATTGAGGGCCGCCCCAAATTTCCATCAATCGACTACGCGACTCGAGTAAATGTGAAGAACAAAGAAAACCGAACGAGCGGCTGCTATATAAATCAGAAAATTAGCTGAGAAGAACATCACTCGATCCACCTAGTAAAAGATGAAACTATTCGTTTCGGCTTTGGGGCTCGTTCTTGCCCTGGCAGCTGTGGGTGTGTCTCCCGTAGAGGGTTTCAACTGCACGCTGCCATTGACCAGAGTCGGGGAGAAGCACTACTTTGTGGAGAGCAAGGAAAAGGTGAGTACCTGTCATAAAGGATTCTTTTCTGGAATATCCAAATCCTTGCCGTTCCGTCCCTCTCCAGCTCAGCTGGTACGATGCCAACGAGCGCTGCATTCGGTCGGGCCTCCAGCTGGCCACCGTCGACTCCGAGTACAAGTTCAATGAGCTGGCCGACTTCCTGACGAGCATGGGCTATCGCGCCGACTGGATCTGGATCGGTGGCATTGGCCGGCAGGGCAGCTGGCTCCAGTTTGGTCCTGCCCGGCCCCTCCCCTATGCCAAGTGGTACATCAGCCAGCCGGACAATCTGAACAGCGAGAACTGCATGAATCTCTACCGCATCGGGGAACCCTGGTTCATGAACGATTACTCCTGTCGCACCAAGCTCTCATACATCTGTGAACTCGATCCGACCAGAGTGTATATCCATTGATTTTCAAAAATATATTCAAACTTAAAGATTAACTTGGCACGCAGTTGAGGGATGCAAAGACTTTCTAGGTTCTGTATGTGCGCAGTGGTCCATGAAGCTCTCCCCCGAAGCGCAAATCGTTTTCAATTCGATGAAAACCGAAAATAAGATCACATTTCTTTAAATTATGAACTAAATTATATCTGTGCCATATAAAGGGGCAATTTTGTTCCATCAGAATACATTTTCCAATAACCGTGTAAAATCATTATTTTTATAAATTGAATCCTACAATTTCTTATTGAAGAAAAGTTAACGAGAATGATTCATATAATTTTCAAGAATATAATTATCAAGAAACATCTTTGTTATAGGAAAAAATAGCAAAGAAAAACATGCTTATGGTAAAAGGTTTTCAGATCAAAGCTTATGAAATTATATCTCAATTGGATAAATTAGGTGAGTGTACATTTATTTCGAAGAATATATGAGAACAAACGTGTTTGGAAATGTATTTTTCTTGACTTTTAATTGTTTGGCCTCGGTTGACTTTTCCACGGATGCCCAAATGCATTTTTCTATGCCAACTCGTTGTTCTCCGTCTTCTTGAGAACACCCTCGCATAAGTATGAGTATTCCTTGAAGCAACTCAGGTCGTGCATAAACCAATTTCCACTAGTGACCTTGAGGCCCAGACAGTTTTCCGCACTGTACAAGTCATTGGGTTCGGCGGAGGCCCACTTGAAGTACGTCTGAATCTTGGAGTTCGCCAGCGAGATCCAGGCCCCGGACTTGATGCCAAAACCCGAGAACCAAACCGCTTCGTCCGGACCAAAACCCAATTGATTGAGGTATTTCGATATGGAATTGAGCTCTTCTTCGCTGTCGATGGTGGCCAACTGCGTTCCCAGGGCCATGCAACTTCTGGCCGCATCCCACCAGTTGAACTGAAATTGGAGCATACGATTATAGATTATAGGATATAGCATAGAGTGTGGAGTGCGGTAGTACCTTGCCGCGCTGCAGCTTGTAGGCACTGTCTCCCAACTGGACATAGTCCACCGTGCACTTGAGATCCTGCGCTAGGACGAGCTTGAGAGTTAGCTGCAGGACGAGTAGGAGAAGAAAGCTCTTCATGGTGACTGCTTACCGATTATGGTCTGACCATCTGCAGCAATGCAGGCGCATTTATATGCATAGCCTTATCAGCTAATGAGTGTCTAGGTCCGGGTTCGGTTTGCTTTCGGCGTTCCAGTTCCTCCATTTCTGGAGGTCGGGGCTAAGTACACACACTACTGTCTGCGATCGATGTTGTTTGAGCAGACAAAAAGAGGCCATTGCATCCATTTGCAATCCCCGTTTAGCCGGTCACGACCAGACATAAAGAGAGCAGGGCGCAGCTGGTCGCATTTTCACGAATCACGTGCGCGGTGCGTTCCGTGGAAGCTGCCCGGAAGCAAATCGAAATTATCACCAATTTGCAGTCATCGAAATCCAATTATGGGGCGGGGCGTGTGGAAGAGAAATTGGAGGTGGGCGAATGTAACCCCGGATTCCACGTCGGACAATGAGTGTAAGTGCAGACCCCGCCACTATCCATATCCATGCACGCCATATGCTGGCAACGAGATACACAACAGTGCAGCGCGACAGCGGCAGGACCTGGACCTGGACCTGGACCTGGATCTAGTCCTGGACCTGTCCCCGTCATCGGGAGCAATAATCGGATTAGGTTGGCTGCTGCTGCTGCTGGAAAAAAAAATACATAATTTGCGAGAATTGTCACACGACACGGTCCGGGACCCATGCAGCACTGGGCGGGCGACTTATTTGCAATTTGCGAAATGGAATCGAAACGACAGTCAGGTCAGGGACAGGGGCAGGGGCAGGGGGCAGGGCAGGTTCAACAGGACACTAAATCATGCGTGTCAAGTCGAGGAGTTCTTGTCTCTATCAAACTCATCATAATCGCCCCTGCGTACGCATCATTATCGACTGCATTCTCGTCCCTGTGGGGGTTGAGTCGACCACCCCTGTGCCGGGTTCCTCTGTTGTCGTTTAGTTCCGGCATGCGACAGATGCAACAGACGTGCAGACTGTCCGAGTCTGAGTCTGGGTCTGGGTCCTGGGGTTTGGGGTCGGTGGTGCGACCGCAAGCGGCTCTCAATAGAACATCCCGGCGGTGGAATCCAATCCGCTCCACCCCCTCGTAGCTGTCACTGCTCATTGTCAGCTAAGTGCCGGGGTGTGGAAGGCGCGGGGGTGAGGTGACGGCGGATGGTCACCAAGCCGCAGCGGCAGGAGAAGCAGCCCTCGAAACGAGGATGTCGGCTGCGGCAGAGAACATTTTCATTTTCAAGGACCTTAAACCAACTTTTTTGCACTCCAGCAACCTGCCAGCCCTTGTGGGAAGGTGGAGACGAGAGAAACACTGCATGTACAGTGGGCCTGCGAATGGGGAAACTGCGATAAGAAACTACAAAAAAATGTATTTAAATAACCCCAAGCCCTTCTACAGAACAGCCACAAAACCAAAGCAATCAATCAGTGATGACAGACGTACTTAAAATATTTCGAGAAACTAGACTCCAAACAGATTCGGAAGGGCAGACCGTGCTCAGACTAGTGCTCCCATTATCCTCATTGTAGTTTTGAAGATGGAACAGCCTGCGCTGTCCTTTCAGATCTCCACCAACACAAAAATCATGATTTCATTCACCGCCGGCTTGGGTGTGTTAGGGATCATATCGCACTTTCTGTTGCGCCGCAGGAAGTACCCACGCAAAACAGCTCCTAAAGTAGACGTCCACGAGCTTGGCTTCATGGGAATGGAGGCTCTGGAAACGGCAACCCATTACTGGGAGGAGGCTTCAGCGGCCCACTGCTCAGCAGGAGGCTCGGCCGAGCACTCGGAGTTTCACCACGAGGTCCAGCACCTTCTGCAGATGGCTTACTCGCTGCAGGAGCAGAGTAGGCTGCTCTTTTGCGATGGAGATGTCATAACTAACTCCGAAGATATCCTTTTTACGGACAGCTGCCCATCCGACATGGACGACTAGCTATATTCGAATTATAATAACTATATATTTTCAACTTAATCATAAATTATTTTCGTTTGGAACTACATTTACAGCAGCTTTTATATATTTATATATATTTTCCATACAATTTTCGGGATATATTGTTTTAAGACATATATATGGGAGATACTCGTTCTGTGGATCAGAGGGGCTTTCAGATAGTATAAAACAGTTTATAATTTGAGTTCATCATTACCGCAGTTCAAGCTGACATTGACCCACTGTGCCTGCCACCCCACATGGTCCCGACCGCGACACAACAAAGGAGACGATAAGACGACAGAAGCAGCCGACGCTCTTTGGCTTCCGCTGCACTGCAAGGATGATTTCCACTTCGGCAAGGGAGGCTGCCCGCCCTGCCTGCCTGCCCCGGCTGCTGGTTGGCAGCCGACAGTCGACAGCCGACAACAATAAAAGGAAATTCAATGAGTTTTGTGATAATTTCGCACTACACGAAAAACGATAAACCCGAGCAGACGAATCCAAAGAGCATGGAAAGAGTGGGAGAGAGAGAAAGAAATCCGTAAACGAGCAAATAATAAAAATTGTATATACAAGCAGGGAGAGAGAGACAACAACAACAAAAAGAAAACAGAAATAATAATAATACGTATAGAACGCGTTATAGAAATACACGAGTGTGAATAGGCAATGAGGTGAGGTCGGGTCGGGTCGGGGAGGGTTGTTCTACTGAGGTGTCGGATGGCCCTTGTTGGGTGATTCGGTAGGTGGGTGGCTTATGAGGGGTTGGAGTGGTTGCAAATCAAACAGCAACAATGCAATCAAAAAAAAAAAAGAAAAACTCCATCCCATCGTGGGTGCAAATTTAGTTATTGTCTAGAGGTCCTTTTGGGCCTTTGGGAATGCCTTGGCCATAATTTAATTCGCCCGGCCCATTATTTCATTAGTTCAGGGATGCCCCTGGAAAATTGTGCAATTTATTTTGGGAGAGCGGATAGAGGGGATGGGCAATATTGTACAAACTGTAAATGGCAGCTAGACGCATAAATTTGTAAATTTCGATTTTGATTTTGCAATTTTAATTGCCGGCTGTGCAACGCCAACCGGCGACTGTCTGGTCCAGGTCCTGGCACCATTGTCTTTTGCTGGCCTAACATGTTGTATCTTTGTATCTGCATCTGCTGGATGCCAGCTACGAGTAGGTGTTGCTGTCTGTGCTGCTCCCAGTAGCCATTCAGGCTACTGTCTACTATTAAAATATATATATGTATATTTGTGTAATTATTATTTATGCGGCTAACAAATACAAATGGCAAATAATTCTCCACACCTTGCCCCTTACTCAAAATATACTTTGTACTGTAAGGGGAACGCAGTCCCTCTCCTCTGCCAAGTAGCCAAGTTGTTCTGGTCTTGAAGTACCCATGGAATTATGCAAGCCACTCGCTGGAAACGCACTTGAACCTCTCTGGTATCTGATACCTGGTCTCTGGTCTCTGGTCGCTGGTCTGGTCCGCCGAGTGCAGCACAAATGCATAGAGACAATGAAAATTAAGTTGATGTAAGCAGAAGCAGAAGCAGAACTTTATGCAAAACACTGTATGCCAGCGAACGCACAGAACAAGAAGCTGTCACTCAGAGCCAGGTCGAGAGCAGAGATCAAAACACAACTAGAACCGATTCAGAGGCAGATGCAGATGCAGATATAGGACTACAGTCCAGGCAAGCCGAAAGTCCAAAACAAGCAAAAAGTATATTACAAAAGTTGACAATGAAATCCATCTGTTTAATGGGCTCGGCTCGGCACACAAGATGAGTGTGGTACTCACTCGCCGCCTCCCACGTGTCCACATATATCGCACTATGTATATAGTGGCGCTGTGGTGCGTCTGTCTAATCCCTAAGATTACAAAGGGTCTCCCATAGAGAGCTCGCCGCACTGAGGGCAAAACTATTACGCTTGATAAATTCGAGATTAAAGTGCATTTGCAGCCGAACAGAGCTGAGCTGCACGGAAGTGGGTGGAATGGCAGCACCGCACCCACAGTAAGAGCCGGGCCCAAAGGGCATACAATTTATGGTCATACATTTGCCAGGATTTCTTTCGCTCCTTCTTTTCCGACAGCATAGCACAGTATGGCCGGGAGGCCTTTTAATTATCACACGTAATGACAGCCCCAAATGCAATTGCTAATTAATTGCTCTGGACCTGGACCACTACTCCTGTTCTTCTGAGGATGATCCCCTGTATGGGGGGATGAATTTATGGCCTATACATTTGTTTTGCCTGACATTATTATTCCAACATGTGCGGTTATGGGGGGGTGACTTGGCCTGGATTGGGTGCGATTGGATCGGATTGGAATGGGCTGGGTGAAGATCCAGATACTTCTAATGCAATTTCCTTTCTTGAGAACGTGGTTGATTCGGGGGCGTAGTTTGACAAATGGGAAAATGCTTCATTAGGCTTAAGGAACTGTCGAATTACATCTGCGCGGATAGAATGGAACAATGCAAGCCAAGATGCGGATAAGAAAGTCCCAAAATAAACTAGATAGACCTTCAAATACAACGCAATTTGGATTCGGACCCAACTTGAACTTGAGACGAGCCGCACTTCATTCGCTTTGGGGTCTGCCTCCCCACATCTGTGGCTAATGATGATAATCGTTTTGCGCTGTCAAAATTGCCACAGAATATAATGACGATATCCATAGATAAACGCTCGTCCCATGATTAACGATGGGAGCATTATGAAAAACCCAAAGCACAGAAGCGAAATCAAACTAAGCTCAGAACAAAAAGGTTCACCCGATACACAATGGAATCTTTAAGATACAACGGAAACTACATCAAAACAATCACAAAAGATGCTAGCCAACCGATTAGAGACAATTACTGGACGAAGGGGCGGGGGCCTACACCGCCCCACACCCACACCTACACTCCAGTGCAACAGCTACAACTCACTTACAGACCTACGACCAAGTCAAGATCAAGCCAAGATCTTATCTGCAAAGCTCAAACAGCTACAGCAAAAGTCCACTGAAATGGAAACACTTAGAATTAGAAGCAAAAGCTACTTTTTTCTGCTCCCAGCTTTGCCAGTTAATTTTAATGAATCTCTGTAGGCATTCAGACTCGGACTCGCTTTTGTTTTGTTTCGACTCGTTTCAAGTCTGGTCGTTTTGTTCAGTTGCTTGTCGACGGTTTTCAAGTGTGCACACGGGACGCTCTCAAAGTCAAGTGTCTGTTACGAAACTCCTTGGAAAAACCCCCATAGGAATACCCCGAACAGCATTTATTTCGGTTCTCTGCTCCAAGGCGAGATGCTGCCAGTATCAAGATCTTTCGCCGCCTGCCTCTTGTTATTGCTCTGCATCATTCTGTTAACTCATCGCGGTGTCCAAGGTTGTTACGAGTAATTGGTATTCAATAATCAATCAAACGACAGGTGGCAGACTCCTCTAACGGAGCTGAACATTTTTAGGGCACCAGTCTTGAAATTGGGGGTAATTCCTGTTATGGGGGAACTACACTTCGAGACTGCGCCAAAATAGATGAGTGATTAACGGAAGATCCCAGTTCTTGGAATCGTGTATTCAAAATGATCTTTTAATAAATTCATATAAAATTATTGCAGTAAATAGTGTAGGATAAATATCATTTAATTTTTAACCGATATATGTGCATATTCTAATAGTTTCTACATGAAAATATTATTTAAAGATAAACGACGCGGAAAAAGATACATTAACTGATATTGTAATTTAGCTTAGTGAAACTTTAAACAATGAAATGAATAATCCCTCAAAGGCTTAATGATAAATTAATTGAAGTCCCCTAAGTCGGCAGCTTAGAAGAAGGCAAGGAAAACCACAAAATATCAAATTTAAGAGCGCAGGGGTTGGCCTCTGGAAACAGGTCACTCCCCGCTGCTAATCCCATTTTGATTAGGACAAATCCAATAATTATAATAATTCCGCCTGCGCATACGAGTATGCGAGTGCAGTGGCAAATCGAGGCGGTCGAAGTTCGCTTTGCCAGCTCCACCCCCACTTTGCCCGGACCGGACCGGCTCGACTCCGCTCTGCTCAGTCAGCCGGATTGGTTACGAGCGATGCATCCATAAATAAGTCAGCGTGTGCTAATTGCACCACTTACGGGTACGGGCGGTGGCTGTGGCGGTGGCTGTGGCGGTGGCGTTGGCGGTGGCGTTGGCGGACACGCTCCAATTCACCTGATTTAAGTCGAAGCTGAGGATTGGCAGGGACGGGAGATGGTTGCAAGTGTTTGCATAACTTTAATTAAATTTCTGCTAAATCTAATTTCTATGCTAAACCGAAAACAAACAACGACGATGATGGGACGTGGCGTGCAACCAGGTCAGGCGAATAAAGTGTCATCCAAGTTGGATTTCGATGAGAGCGATGGCATCTCCAACAGCAATAGCAACAGCAACCAGACAGGGATGCAGCCCGGAATGCAGGGGCAGGGTGGAAATGGGAGCGGCAGCTATGATCAGGGAACGGGTCGCAGCTATGCAGGAGGAGACAGGGGAACTGCCAATGAAAGAGGAGGAGGGGGAGGTGGCGGAAACAGTGGCAATCGCCCCAAGATACACGGCGTACGGGTGACCGTCGATACGGGCGATGGACAGCAGCAAACGAAAGGTAATTAGATTGGCCCACACCCACACCAAAGCGTAAGCTAAAAATGCAAAAAAAATGCTGAAAGTAAAAATTGCAATCCCAAAAAAAATCTAAAGAGTCCAAAGAGAGCGTGGAAATTACGGACCTCGGCAAGCACAAGAAGCGGGTGGGCATCCATACTGACATCACGTTCGAGATAACCTCCGAGGGGGAGGGCAACGAAACCAGTTCGGCCCAGAACCATGGGGAGAAGGGTGAGTGAGAAAGTGAGAGTCACAGTCACTTTCGTCCTCGCCTAACCCATTTCCTACCTTCCACTTTCAGAGGACGCCAGTGTGCCCATCTACAAGGGCCGCGGTGGCAGTGACTCAAAGCACAAGACCCAAAAACCTTACGATCCAAAGTCGCAATGGAACCCCAACTACTCCAGCGAGCGACGCGGCTATGAGGGAGGTAGTCGGGGCGGGTACTACCCACAGTACTATCCTCAGCACGAATATACCAGTGGAGGATCTGACTCAGGCGGTATTTATCGCACAGGCGAGACCTGGACGCACTACGTCCCTGTCTGGACCACAGAACGCGCGCCCCAGCAGCAGAGCCAGATCTACCGCAGGCCCAGCTGGAAGCCCTGCTACTGCATGTCTTCCACCGATTTCAGGCGTCGGCGGGACAGCAAGGCCAGTCGCGAAATAGAAACAGGAATAGGAAATGGAGCCAAGAGAGTGATCAATAGTGGTGTTGTCCAGGTGGTCGATGGAAAGCTGGAAAGGCCCTTCTCTTGATATAGCATTCGATCACTCTATTCTCTTTTTTGCTATCCCCAAAATAAAACCGCACAATTTAATGTTTATTTATTTGGCGATGTAATCCTAACCCACGTACATATGTAATATGAGCAATATGCTTTTAGCTTTTCTAGTATCGAAACTAATATTAGACATTTTCTGCATCTATAGTGTCGGTTCAACAATTAAGAGAGCTCGAAGCTAAGGGGTCGCATTATACCAAACCAGACTACAAGACGGAGATTTTATGAGGCACAACGATTAATGTCCTTCACGGATGATATTGGATACACTGGATTATAACAACCGAGAATCATAAATTTTTTCATATAAATTCAAGGATTCAAAATCATTTGGACAATTCTCAACAAATAATCAAAAATTAATTAATTCCCGATTCACGAACTGCAGCTATTAATAACGGATAAGGCCATCACTTAGTGAAGGTGTCTTCTTTAGATTTGCACGGCTCGAGCCAACGCAACGAGACCGGCCAAAGCAGACACCGAGCGACATAATAACACGCTCTCAAATGAACAAGCATATACATACATATCTGTACATATGTATGTGGGAGCCGGAGACAAGCCAAAACGCGATAAGGCACAATGCCCTCAACGATAAGCCGGCAGAGAAGAGCGCAACGACACCGAGAGCCAAGAGCGAAGTGCAGCGGGTGCAGCAGAATAGCCGAAGAGCGGGGAGAACCCTATGCAATACATTTTTATAATGGAATTTTCTCTTTCTGTTTGTGACAATAAAACCCATGATCAGCCGCTGGCTCTACGATAGCGTAATGCACCCAAAATTCACAGGGTTTTCGGGCCTATTGGGTGATTCCATCTCAAACTGGCATTACGGCCTTGCATTACACTTGTGGGGCAGGCCGGGTAGTTGAGTGTGACATGGTCTTATTTATGGAGCAGACGCGAAAAAGCTTTAAGGAGCTGACCGTTGGCTTTAAAAAGCAATATGATAAAAAGCGTATACTACGGAGTTTTGGTGGAATAACTGATATTCAAAATGTTCATAAGTTTTAATGTCGAACATTTAATCATTTCCGGTATACATTCAGAGATTTACAAAAAAAATCATTATTGCCTTAGAAAAAACAGCTTAGGAGTGAACACTGTAGGTGCTGACCTTGCCGTTGTCATCCACAGAGGCGGTGGCCGCGTTGTAGCCATACTGCTTTCCATTAATGTTGTAGTTCTCGCTCTCGCCAGTGGCCAGGTCCTTGTAGTTCTTCACGTGACCGTCCGAGTCGAACTGTGGAGACAGAGCCTCGTTGAATAAAAATGTGTTCACATCTGCTGTCGAGCACTACTCACCTCAGATTGGGAGGACCATTTGGACTGCTTCTCCCATTGCTTGGTCTGGTAGCCTCCGGCACCGGCTCCGCTAGCCCCAAAGTTACCAGCACCTGCCACCTGCTGCTGCTGCTGTTGGCCGCTGGCAAGACCACCTGAGAGACCGAAGTTGCTCTGACCGCCAAGAAGGGAGCCCTGGCTACCGCCAAGAAGGTATCCCTGGCTACCGCCAAGAAGAGAGCCCTGGCTACCGCCCAGCAGAGAGCCGCTCAGAAGAGAGCCGCTGCTTCCTGCATTCAAGGAGCTGGCGGAGTTTAGAGAGGAGGCAGAATTCAAAGAGCTGGCGGAGTTATAGCCAAAGCCGGAGTTGGCATTGAACGCGGTGTTGGCGGCTAAGCCAGTGTTCGAGCCGTAGCCGCCCGTCTGCGTCTGCGCGACTTGGTTGGCACCTGTCAGGCCGCTGTTGAAGCCGCCGGCGGTGGACAGTCCGGAGCCGGTGCTCACCGAGCTGGTTGCTGCCTGCTGTCTAGCGGTCTGGTGTGCCTGGTTGATTAGCTGCTGCAGCTGCGAGTTGCTGTTTTGCTGGACGTTGAGGCCTGCCGAATGGCCGAAGGAGCTGCCAAAGTTTGTACTGAAGGCTGCGTTAGAGCCGAAGTTGGAACCAAAGTTGGAGCCATAGGTTAGGCGGCTGGAGGGCTGCTGCTGCAACTGAATCTGGGGGGCCGAGGCAGTGGTGGTGACCTTGCGCTGGTAGAAGTGCTGGGTGCTGGTTGGGGCCTGGACGATCTGTACTGGGGCCGGCTGCTCGACAATGCGCTCCACATGCTGCACATACTTCTCGGTGCCGCCGGAGGGGGTGTAGACCACCTGCCTGGGCGCCGAGACAATTTTCTCATGGCGAATGTACTCGACGTTAGCGCCGCTCCTAACTGGGGCTGTTTGGACCGTCTGGACAGTCTGTTGGCCTCCATGGACAAGCTGGGACTCGGAGTTCAAAGAGTTGAGGCCGCCAAAGTTGACCTCGGCCCCA
Organism: Drosophila affinis; assembly: GCA_037356375.1. Lineage (NCBI taxonomy): Eukaryota > Metazoa > Arthropoda > Insecta > Diptera > Drosophilidae > Drosophila > Drosophila affinis. The sequence continues at coordinate 560,785 of CM074800.1, forward strand.
GCATTCGAGTTGTCGGCAAACTCCACATTGCTGCCAACGTTGTGGGCGGACGAGGCTCCAAAGTTGGACGAGTGGCTGGTCTTGAAGGCGGTGTTGGCGGAAAACGTAGAGCCAAAGTTGGCTGAATTCTGGGCGCCGAAGGAAGTAGCACTCTGAGCACCGAGGCCAGAGTTGACACCAAAGGTAGAGCCACCCCCAAGAGTCTCACTGGCACTTCCATGCCCGGAGGCACCTTCAGCGGTCTCTACGGCACCCACGGAATCGTAGGAGCTTTCCAGGTTGCCCAGACTGCCGCCTGATGCAGTGACATCTCCACCGAAACCCTCTCCAAAACTGGCCGAGCCACTGGATCCATATGCATTCTTGCGGGCGGTCTCGATGGCTTGCTGGTGGGCAGTATAGTGGCTAAGGAGTTGGGCAAAGGATATATTAGTCAGAAGAGGAGGATCTCAGGTTGCGATTCATTTCATTATGTGCCGAATGATTTTGAATGATTATTGAGTACCATGTTGCTTGCCAATGGGGAAAATTGCAATTTTTACGAAAGCGAAACGGAAAAAAAGCGTATTTTTCATCAACATTGCCACATGGCACTTACCGACTCTGGAAGTCGTCTCGTTTGAGTCGTCTACCCACACGTCATCATTGCAGAATAAAAGAGAGATCGTAAGTCGAAGCTCAGCTCAGCTCAGCAATAAATATCCCCTAACTTACCTTCCGTGGAAATCTGTAAGGATCAAGACGAAATACCTGATTAGTTGTTTTTCAAAACAAGATGTAATAAACGTCTTATCGCCACGTGTGTCGAACACTCAATATTACACAAGTCTGAAGGGTGTTGTGTAAATAATACTCGTAGTTTCATTGAGCAAAAATACGCGATGACGACACTCGAGATCGATCAGAGGCAGAGCAGAGTCAGCCGAATAGCGTTATCAAGGAAGGAAATCCACAACCACAGAACTACAGAACCACAGGACCACAGGATCAGTGATCAGAATATCACTTTGATTGCGAATACTCTTATGCGAATATTTAAAGATTTCTACCTGCAGTAGCCACACCCAGGCAAAGCGCCAACATAAGCAGCTTATTCATGTTGGGGGAATTTGATTTTCGTGCGGAAAACGTTCGATGCTCGCGCTTGAAATTGTACTAATGAATCGAGCGAGTGGAATCGCGCTTTAAAGCAGCAGACGGCGAAGATCACTGATAAGCGCCATATACCAACTCAGACTTGAACCGATTGATTCTTGACCTAGAGAGGATGCCACTCTGGGCCGCGGCACTGATAATGTGTACTATATTCCTCAAATTGGAGCTCGCAATTGGTGCAGAAAGCTTAATGATGAAAGTTAATTGCGACATCATCTCCCTATATAGATGGATTTTGTTGGTTGCTTTCGCAGAACCTTGGCCAGCCTCCTATAGTACGAAGCATAGGAGTATATACTATATATAGTTGCCATGTATGATTGTGGCAATGAGCAGATCATTGATTGTCTGCTCAAATATGTATGTATGCTTCAATACTTGCGTATGTACGAGTATGTACAGGATGATTGCAATTTGCCTGAGCTTGAACTTAGAAAATTAAGAGTAAGGTCAAGAAACATATAAGCAACCTTGGGCCTACTTTGAGGAAGTACAAATTTCGTTCTCAGCGATTCAGATTGCTACTTTAGTTATTGTTTTGTAAACAAACTTGGAAACTGTTTTATGGCTTCCGGTAGGGGTTCGATGAGATGGCGATCAATTCAATCAGATTGGAAGACGCTACCGTCGGAAAGTGCTGTGGAACGGCTGAGATATTTGTATCAATATAGTGGTCAATCAATATAGTCCTTTATGAATGTTTTGCCAAATAAAACCAGAAACTCATTCCTCATGTAATAAACAGCTCGCGACTCAAAAGGTGACGATAGCTGCTGTAGGCCGCAAGAAAGCCACCGCAAACTAAAATTCTGGTGATGATGGTCCATATATACACCCAAAGCAGGCAGGACTCGACATTGACAAAACCAAAATCAAGGCAGAAGGGGAACCGACGACGTAGAAGGAGCCCTTAGTAGTCTCCATAATATTCCCAAATCTCAGCTTCCGTTGTAAAAGTATTTTTCTAGCTGCATAGCCATTTTATATTGTTTTGAACTTGCTTCTAATAAACCTCCTTGGTATTAGATCATTTCCTGTCACCCCTGATAAGGCCCACCAATCCATAAAACCACACACACAAAAAATCGAGTGAGAGAGTTTTAGTTGCCGACTAAATGATACCTGTTCTGTTCATCACCCTTGCGTATACTTTTCTGAATTGTATGGCAATAGAAACTGCATATTAAAAACAACACAAAAGCATAAACATGACTGGCCACCTGGGACTACTATTAAGTGCATACGGATGCACAGATATCCCTGAGCTTACAAGAGCAAGAAAGTGGGACCGGATTCTCGTGACTATAGCGATCACCATACGGGTATACCCCAGTACTAAACGAGAATCACGTTCAATTTAATCTGAAGAATGAAACAATCTCAAATGCTTGCTTATATATAGAAAAAATCCGACAACTGGAATAGGTGTAAGGCACAGTACATAAGACTCTTTCCAATCGCTGAGTCAAAATCAAGGTCATCGCAAATTTGCATTTATTTTGATTTCTATGTGTTACGGGTGTGCCGAGCCACGCCGTGCCTTGAGAAAGAGAGGGAGAAACTTTCTAATAAAAGAAAGCCCCACACTGGAAACCCCACAGATAAGAAAGTCCGCGAATATACTCGTATCTGTCATAAAATACACATAATATATTTTTTCTGTCATAAAAATAAAACGGCCATTGGTTAGCTTTTGTTAGACTGGATTAGAGGCTAGCCCAGGCCCGAGAGGAGTCGGAGTCGGAGGACTCTGCAATCCCTCTAAGAGTGCGTTGAGTACGAGGTGACCTTACCATTGTCATTGACAGTGGTCTGGGCCCCACGACGGCTGGTTCCATCGCCATTGCTGTGGCTGTAGGAGGACACAGAGACACCCTTGTACCCGCCCCCTGAGGATGAGCCGCCTCCGAAGCGATTCACAATGTTGGGCGAGGCCTGTAGTAGAAGAAAGGATAATATATTCATCTGAATAAGCCTAGGGAAAACTGCTCCTGAGAAAGGTCCACTCACCGGATTAGCAGGACTGATGTAGGCCGTCTGGCGGTAGCCATTGGGTCCAATGGAACCCGAGGCGGCGGCATAGCTGGGGGCATAGCGATGCGAGTTGGACGATCCCGATCCTCCCCTGTATCGGTTCTGACGCACTAGATTGTCGTGGTAGGCCTGCTGTGCGGCAATCTGCTGCTGGATGCGACTGAGAAGATGTAAAAACCTAGATTAGTATTCTGCTAAAAGGTCACCGGATTAAAGAAGAAGCTCTGGTTAGGTGTTAGATGTGTTAGGAGTTAGCCAGAAGTAATTACGTGTCGTCGTCGTCGTCGACTAGAGAGGCATCCGCAGATGCAAAAGCATTGCCAGCCGTGGCCAGACCCGTTATAGCTCTACAAGAATAGACGAACAAGCGGTTAGGTTAACCCTCATCCCTCACTACAGACTATAAAAATCGGCCTCCCCCAAGACGGGATCAGTGCTCACTGTTGGTTTGCGTAGTTCTGGGCCAGGATGTGGTTGGTCAGCTGCTGGTGAAACAGGTACGGGTCGATGATGCCAAAGTTCGGCGAGTTGCCATCATAGTCATCGTAGTCGTAGTAGCCGCCACCGCCACCGCCGCCGGTTCCCACATAGCTGCTGTGGCCCACGCCTCCGCCGCCGCTGTTGTAGGTGCCCGTATAGCCGCCGGCTCCTCCTCCGCTGCTGGCATAGCCTCCGGCATATCCCCCGGCATATCCGCGACGTCTCCGGGGCTGCTGGCCAGCTGTAGACATTGAAGAAGAAGAAAAGCAGTTAGTTGCACGCCTTGCTGGGACTGTACTTGCGACTTACCCGCCGACGATTCCCCGTTGAGGGCACTCATCACCACACAAATCAGCAAATACTTCCACATTCTATTGAACTCGCATTTGCGCACGGAAATTCGGTTCGGTTCGGTTTGGTTTGGGGTCTGGTCTGGTCTTATCTGAAGGAAGACACGCAAAAGAGACGAGTCGTGAAAAACTGGTTCAACAATTAGTGTAAAACGAACCGGTTCACACTCTGAGATGCACATTGTTAAGATCGATTCTGCATGTGTAAAACGTAAATGCGACATTGATCCATGAGGAAGCTTGTGTAAGCGAATGGGATGTGGCTTGGCTCATTGTTTTCCGATACTTTCTCACAGATCATCATTAGCAGCTCTCAAGGCGGACTCTATAAGTCTGCTTGCATAAGAGCGATGGAAAGGGAAGAGTTCGAAAGGGGATTCTCTTTCTCTCCCCCACCCCACAGAGGGCATTGGCTTCATAGTGCATCTCCATCCGGAGACGAGCCCAGCTACGATGTCTATTCGTAGCCAATAATTAACAATAGCCATCATTTTTCATAAATTTTGCAGCAGCCAGCCAAATCGCATTTAATTGCCCTTACACGATTTTCCAATAATGAAATTGCTAAAATCACCGACAATCTGTGCCTGGGAAGGGGATAAGAGACAGAGAATGGAGACAGCCCCACCGAATTGAAAACGGAAATCCCCAAAATGTAAATTAATGGATCTCCATATGACTATGTATATTATTGACTCAATTTGTTTGTCCCTCCGTTGGGGGAGAGAGCGAGAGAGATAGGACCGAACCGGTTCTCAGTCATTTGTTCAACGTTTAGAAATTAATACTAAACGTATTTCTTGTTGATTGTTTTCGGGGGCCTTTGGCAGAAGTCTCTTCTGTTTTGTTCGCCATTTATATTCCAATTTGTTTATGTTTTTATAAGTGTTTTTTACAGATCTTCAAGTTGTCTTGAGAGCGGGGATTTTTATCCGTATTTCTTTTTGGATACTTTGTGCTCTGTTCTAATTGAATGACTTTTGGACTAAGCAACAACCGGTCGCGCACGATGACTTATAATATGGTTTTTCTAATTTTGGACATTAAGTGCTGCATATGAATTGTAATTAACAACTTTTTGCACAACTTTTGTTGTTCTCCCGACACACTCGAAACAAAGGAACGGCACTGACTCGAGTCGAGTCGTTTCGAATATCGATCGATCGCACTTTAGAAGAACACGTTCTGTTACTTTGGCCCTTACAATGCCATGACATTGATGCTCAGTGAACTGGTTAATGGCAGGGGACACTCGCAGAAAATCATTTCAATCTCATCGCTGATAAAGCGTCGAGGGGCCCCCACCCCACCCATGCGGCAACGGAACACTCTACGAGTACCAACCACACCACATACATACTGAATCTGAATCGACACTGTCCAAATACAAAACAAAAACTGCGCCACAAATTGGCAAAACCAACAATATTATATTATATACTGTATACTGTAGAGATCGCTGGGAGAGACGAAAGAGATCAGGGAGCGTTACTTCTACACAGTTTGGTTCTCTGTCCCGAAACGCTACGAGCACCGACACCAACGATTAGACTCCACTCACTTAATGATGTGTTTATGATTCGGTTTTTGACCAGTTTTTTGTCGGGTTCAGTTTGGATTTCGGTTGCAGATACTCTCGGCCGCTCTCTCGCGCTTCTTCACTGTGCCGCAACTGTGGAACGTCTGAGCCGGATCGGAGACCAGGTCCTCTTATAACCGGGCCCACACCTGTGGCTGAGCTGGGCTGGGCTGGGCTGTCGGTGAGGCGTGAGACGGCGACGATGACACTGGCGTTCGGCGACTGCCTAGTCAAAACATTCGGTTTCTCGTTCGCTTGGGAGAATTAGTGTGAGAGGGGAACATCACTTCGATTCGATGGCATGGCTGACTAATTAAAAAGAAATATATATATTAAAACAGTTTTGTCTGTTTTGCTCAAAAGGGTTACGTTTGGCAAACGTTTATAGCATTTTATAGGCCCTTTTACTAGCAATTCTATAAAGAAAACTTTACAGAAGAATTCCTCACTTATCTTCTTAGAGGCTTATTGTCCTGCTGTATGCAGACTTGAATCGCGGATTATTTTACATGATGTCCAAGCACCGGAGTTTAAATTTAAATTTATTTTTATCAGACTATCTTTACGTGATTCAAAAGAGAGAAGGTGTCTAGTTTTCAGAGTATATTTGATGCATCATCGAATAATACAAATGGTGAAAATGGATGAAAAATAAATACTCGTACACCCATTTGTAGAGGGCTGCGCTGCTCTTCCCCCGTTTCCCTCGTGGGATATCATTTAATGTTTATTTAACTTGTCGAATCGTAAGCTAGTAACAGATTTGATCTTAAAATACTTGAATGTAAAATGTACGTTATGTGGAAAACTATTTGTAGGTTAGATGCGAATGCAATTTGCCACGATACCTGATTTCAAAATGAGGCAATAACAATAACTACTACATGGTTTTCCTCAATTGGGATTGGGATTGGAACAACCACCAGGCACTTGTCTTCCCCTTGACCTCCATCAATTTCCTTCAGAGCTTGGATTTCTCCTGGGGCTGGGGTATGATGACGTCGCGCCACCAAGATGATCGCTGGAATGCGCCCTCGTTGGTCATAAATTCGTTTCGCAGATTCTCATACAGCAGGCCATCGGCTCGGGCAATCACCGAGTTGAGGGCAAAGTCGGGTGGGGCAATGGCATCGGCTACGCTCACGGCCACGTCCTTCAGCTGCAAGCAGCTATCCAGCAAGAGCCGGCGCACAGCCGCTGAAAAGTCTTTTCCTTCGGCAAATCCGCCCACATAGAAGGTTGTCATGTGCTTCTCCAGCAGGCTCATGGCATACACGTCGAAGAGCAGGTGCAAAATCTGGCAATACGCCGGATCCACCTTCAGCCGACGCACGTGCTCCACATAGCGGGTCAGGGCAAAGTACTCGGCGTAGGCGAGAGAAAGCTCCCGGGCACCCGCCACCTGCGAGTTGTTGCGCGCGTCGAACTTGGACCCTCCAGCCGCCAGCTCACCTTCGATGTGCGCCGTGGTGTGAGCCATCAGGTGGCACAGCAGCCACTCATAGCACCTGAGCGAGACTGTAAGGAAACGGATGGTTAGTCAGCACACCACACTGGACGATCTTCCACTCACACTCCCAGCTGGAAAGGGGATTCTGTGCTACCAGTTGAGCGTAGCTGAGGCCCATGAGATGCTCCCGTCGCTCCAGGAACCTTACGCTGCCAATTGGTGTCTCCAGCTCTTTGGCCGCCCACTGGCGAAGCAGCCAGTTCGAGGCCTGCTGGCCCAGCACGTTGTTGTCTCCCTCGTAGGTGCACAGGGGATCGTGATCGGTACGCATCTGACCCAGTTTGGCAGCCGCCAGATAGCCGTGGCCGCCGCAAGCCTCGCGCGCCTCCTGAATGGCATCCCGAGCTGCCCAAGTTATGCGCGGCTTGGAGGCCGAGATTAGGGCATGAATTTCCGCAGCGTTCTGGGTCTGCAAGGAAAGCAGAGTCAACAAACCGTCTTAGCTTGAAACTTTGATGCAATTGGCAACAACAGGTCACTCACCAGTATATCAAAGCCATTGGAGTCCGCCTGGGAGCGAGCTATGATCTCCAGATATGTGATGGTCAGCTCCTCGACAGCAATCTTCTGCACACAGGCGGCAGCCAGGTAAGGGAATATACGGTATTGCTGAGGGTCATAGAGGGGATAAACAGATGAGCACACACTTCCGAGGGCAGTTCGAGTACTCCACTCACGTGCAATTGGTACTCCAGGATGGCCATCTCTGCGCCCTGACGCTCCGGGCCGAACTGCTTGCGGACCGCAGCATAGCGGACGGCGATGACTGCAGCACTGCACAGGGTGTTGGCCGACTCCTGCATGATGCCGATGCGGCCCGCAGAGAAGCTCTCCAGGGCGGCTCCAAGGGCCTTGCCCGGCTCGGCAAAAACGCTCTCATAGACGCCCTCTGGGGTGACGTCGCCCGTGCGGTTGAGAAGGTTGTCGCGTGGAATGCGGTAGTTGCTGAAGACCACGAAACCATTGTCGATGCCGTTCAGGCCGCACTTCTCGCCGATGTCGCCTACCAGGACGCCAGGATAGGGAAGAAGTGTCTTCGGATCGCGCACGGGGATGAGGAAGCCGTGCAAGCCGTGGTTCTGGCCATCGGCCGTATACAGATTGGCGAAGGTCATGGCCACCGTGGCCGTCTTTCCCAGGTTTCCTACCCAGCACTTGGCTGCCTCAAAGTCCGGGGTGTTGATCACAAACTCCTGTGTGCTCGGATCGTAGGTGGCCGTGGTGCGAATTCTCTTCGTGTTGCTGCCGTGCGAGAGCTCTGTGACGGCCAGGCAGGTGATCACCTCGCGGTTCCAAGCCGCCTCAATGTACTTGGTGTGCTTCTCCGTTCCCATCGCACGGATCGCGTTATTGAACAGACCCACGCCCAGAGCGATCTTCACGGAGAGACTGGGAGAGTAGCTTGCCAGGGCCTCGTTTATGTACATGAGGTACTTGGTCTTTGCAGAGAAACTCAGGCTCTCGATCTCCCTGGGCACCAGGTCCAGGTGCTTCATGCGGTTTACCTGCATGGCGCACAGCCGCTTCTGCTCGTCAATGGGCAGCGTGCGCGAGGGATGGGCGAAGAGGGGATCGCTCTCCAAGCGACGCCATACCTTGTACTGCATTTCACGGAAGAATGCAAGAGATTGTTGAGAGATTCGTTCCAAGCGGAATCATCGCCGTGCAGCGCAGTACTCACCTTGATGCGCAGTCCCTGCTCCTTCTCGAAGATCAGACGCAATCGCTTCCAGTCAAAGTTGGCCCGCTTGCGGTAGACCGAGAGAGGTCCCCCAGTGGGCAGATCGGGAATAAAGCTGGTGTCCTCGTTAGCCATTCTGTGATTCGGTTGCTTTGCTGGAAGAAATCGAAATCGGTCTTAGTTGCGTTGAACTGTCGACAGCTGCTCGTCCACTAAAGTGCGCCCTCACCGGCCCCACGAGCACGAGTGGCTTTAATAATTACCCGCCGCTAGACGTCTGTCTATCTATCGACGCCCTGCCCCCGAGTGGCAGCACTCCAGACGAGCATTATCTGCAAGCGTGCAGTGCCCCGAAGCCATAGTAAGCCCCAACCTCAAGAGCGGTGTCTTTCCGTTCCAACAGTTGCCAGTGCTTTCCGTTGCAACAATATAACGGCAATAGTTTAGGCGTTACTGAGGGCAAACAAGACCCATGCGGACATTGGCCTTTTCCCAGTCCCATTCAGTCACTTTTCCTATGACGTTTGGCTACCAAGGCGATTCTTTCACTAACAAGGCCCATCTTATTATCCATGCCCAGATTAAGAAATCTGGGATGAGAGCAGAGATATTTCTAGAAAAAATACAACAAGCTACGAGGTACGACGTAGAAGGTATAAAGTGGAAAACAAACCCGTATTCCAAGAAACTCTTTTCTCAGGGTTAGATCACAATTGATGGCAGTTATTTGTGGTGGCTACTGAGCCGATAATCAGCCCCACCAGGTCTGAGTATTTGCATTAGCCCTTTCGTTTAATTAGTTGATATGTAATTTTACCCTTACAGTTTAACTGTACATTGCTAAATTTTAAACAAAAATAAACAATAAACAACAACAATTTAAAATCCCCTGATATACCTAATATCAAGACAAAATCTGAGCACAATCCATGCTTCTACATGCCTTTGTAGGTTGTTCCTGTACCATATTAGTAAAAGTATTCAAACAAGCAAGCATTTGGTAAGCAAAATCCATACTCATTTTCATGGTCTGCGATATTTAGGAATATAAAACGGAAAATAATAATATGTATATATATTTGAATTAAAGGTTGAGCGCGAACACAGTTTCAATTTTGAGTTGCCAGCTGGTGGTATTCGGTAGTCAGTTTCATTGCGCCCAGCTTGTGTCAGGTCACATTGCGATAGTACACTCGATACTATATCGATACCCGATTCAGATTCGTAGCAAACTTTTGGGGAATTGGGAAAAGTAGGCGCGAAATTCAAATGTTGTCGATTGTTGCTATTACGGCTCACCGCCAACGGGCTCTCCGTCGGGAGAGGATTTTGCTGCAACGTGGATAGGATATGATGGATATAAGAACTAGAGTATGTGGTAACCACTACACACAATCATTTTTTTCTCGTATTTCACTCAACCTTTTTTTTCCCCATTTCTATCAGAAAAAGTGGGCTTGATGTCAGGACTTGGCTTTGCATAGTGTAGTATAGAACAGTATATAGTAGTAATCTGTTTACCTGCGATAAAACAATCAAGCTATAGAGCAGAGTTACAACTATCATACCTAGTCAAACAATTTTCTTAAGCGTAACTCCACGATCATCATCATGGCGCAACGACAGAAGGAAATGATGTTCCTTACGCGGAAAATTAAATCGAAATTCCCGCAACGCGCCTTCCGAGAAGTCACCTTCGACCGCGAGGTCATCCGCAAAGACATCACTCCACTGACCTACGAAGAGGCGCGCCGCGCGAAGGGGCCGGTTTTCGAGGCTCTCGAGGAAGAGCTGCGCTGCGCCGGGTGCCGTATGCTTCCGGAGTTCTTGCGCTGCCTGGCCACCAAGGAGCAGACCCTCTTCGAAAGCCACAACATCCGGGAGCGAATCACCGACGACCGCCCGCTGCTCTACTCATTGGTTGAAAATCTGAAGCAGGCCGAGTTGGCAGTCCTTCTGCGCAAGCTGAAGGGCCTCAAGGAATGCTTCTCGCTGTTCTACCAGACGATGGTACTGCTAGAGCCCTACCGTCAGAAGTACGGCTACGTCCTGACTGCAGTGCTGGAGCACATTGTGGGGCTGTGCCACAACATCGAAGGCCAGGAACGGGACGCCGAAGAAATGATCGCCCGTATTTACTACACCTATGCCCTGTACCTGGTGCGCATAGGCCAGCGCCTCTCTGCGATCAGCTACTTTCAGATCGCCATGAACCTTGTGCGGGGCCATGTGTGGACCGCCCAGGTAGACATGCGCGCCGGCAGCCAGACGCTCCACGAACTGGTGGCTCAAGACCTGGCGCGCCAGCTCCTCATCCAAGGCAAGCAGATTGTACGCCAGCAGCCGCATGAGGCCATAGCCATAGCCCGCAGGGCCACAGTCCTGATTGCGGAAAGTAAGTTTCCCCGCGGACCTGGTCCGTGATTATATCCATCTCAATCCCTCCGTTTAGTTGGCAGAGAGAAGAACTTGGACATATTCTGTGACACCTTTCTGGAGCGGGCCAACTTTCTGATGGAGAGCGGCGACTTCCACGCCGCCCTGCAGTGCCTGGAGCAGATCAGACCCCAGATCATAGCCTGCACAGACTACAAGTTCGTCAAGCTGAACATCAAGTACTACCTCTTCAACGGACAGTGCGCCGAGATGTGAGTAAAGCACTTCAAAGTGAGGATCGTCGGTGATGGTTTCTTGCCTCCATTTAGGTCCGAAAACCCGGACAAGGCCATATCCAGCTACAAGAAAGCTCTTCGTCTGTCGCGACTGTACTCACACAGGGACTTGGAGGCTGAGATCCTGCTCAATCTGGGCAAAATATTCGCCAAGGACACCCAGAAGACGAGCATTGCCAAAAAGTGCTACGAGCAGGCCAAGTGCATCTACGTCGACTTTAACGACGTCCACAGCCTGAAGACAGCGAACTACCTTCTGGCTAAGCTGATGGCCGACGAGATCACGCCCCTGTACATGGCCATGCTGAAGGCCTCCACCTCGCAGTACTGCGCGTTCTTCAACCTGCGCCAATGGAAGAACCGCTGCCGCCCCTTCTGGAAGAAGCTCGGTGGCGAGATCATCAAGCAGGAGACCGACGACATCTACTGCCTGCTTGACGAGGAAAAGGTGGATCCCGGCAGCGACGACACCTACGCCGACGTCGACCGCAAGGTCTTCAAGGTGGAGGAGGGCGATTTGTGAGGTGCAAGCAACCCCCCCACCACTACACTCTTCGACTTCTCTGACATGACATGAAAATTCTATTTGTTATTGGTTTTTGCAAAGCGTAATGATTAAAGTCTTTCGGCAATCATTCGCGCGACTGCTGTTCTTCACGACCTGCGCAGACGGCTAGCCATGGCAATGGTTTATGGGACATCACCCTGAAGTTCCTTCAATTGGGGTTGTAAATGGTGAAAGTATCGAAGGTAATGAGGCCGATGATTTCCACATTCTTTCCCACGTATCTTATTTTTGTTCGCTGAAATTCGAGTAGAATACCGATCATGCATGCCTGGATGCTTAGGCAATACCCAAATTATAATCTGTGCAGGGGCACAAGCGTTGAGGGTCAAGGGCAGATGAGGGTTTGCTGATACTCGTACAGGTCGCTAACATGAAAGCGGGGAAAAATCGATAGAGAGAGCGAAACTACTCGACCAAATTACTATATTGCATATCTCCAATTTGATTAGATGGGCACTCTGTGCGGGTTTGGTGGATAGGCGGTCGCGACGTAATCTCAGCTGTAAAAGTCGTCAAGTGAGTTTGTAAGGTAGGACTTTGATTTGGGTATTTCAAGAAACGGATTCCAAGAACTGGGCTAAATAGTATGATAAGGCGATGAGATAAGTTCCCCAAAGAAGTGTGCAAAAATAGTGCTATGATCTCAATTAGTCGAGCCAATCTTAATCTGCTAAAGCGGAAGTACAAAGTACATGCTAACATTAGATACAGAATATCATGAGAGATGTACTTAAACTTGCAAACAAGAAGAATTGGGTGGCCAAAGATCAGAGATCACGCTTCTAAAAATATGAAAAATCAATTTTAGGGGACTCACAAGGAGGGTGGGTCGCGTCCGAAGGGCAACAAAAGCAAATCGATTTAGCGACAATTAGCAATAATTATGACAATTATGATATTATTGATTAACAGATATGATATGGCCCAATGAATGGTGACTGGCTCTCGCTCAAAGTTTAGCCATGGCCGTGATAACAACGCATTGTCTAGGTTCGGGCCCCAAAAGGGAAGACTGTCAAGTAAAGTAACCATCCATAAATCGTTAAGGTTTATGGGTTTCTGAGAATGTTTACTAGTTCATAAAAGTTGCGCGACGCGGTTCGCAATCTCAGAAATGCACTGGAGTGCCCAGAAACGCGCAATCTTGGGTACATTGGAAATACCCTCAAGCTCTAACTCGACTCGCTCGATCGTTGTTGCCTGCACCCGGTGCGATGCGGAGTCATTGTGGAAATATTTCCCCAGAAACTCGGATGGATTTTTAAATTGAAACCGAAATAGAAAACCCATAATAGGGGCGGGTGCTGGGTCGCTTGAGTGACTCAAATCGGTACAGACGAGAAGCAAACAAATAATAAACACATAAACAAGGAACGAATGCTCTGGAGCTAATCGAGCACTTTGTGGAGTCTGAAATGGTTATTTCTCAGCAAACATCTGCAGAAAGAACCGAAAATAACTGATAAGCTCCCAAGCTCCGGATACCGTTGCTGCTGGCTTACGTGACAGCAGCAGCCAGGGGGCCACTCCACTCTGGCATGCGCGACTCGGAAGCGACGGCAGGGGCCAGGTGGAGATTGCATGTACATACAATAATGAACAAAATATTGTACGCCACCCCAGACCCCTCCCGTTGACCCACTTGAGAAGCGAAGCTGTTGCGTGCCGTTGGAAATTGTCACAAATCGTTGGACAGCCGCCACTCCCCTCCTCTCTTCCCCTCCTGATGGGTGTGTAGGGGGGGTTGGTGGGGGTTGGTGAAGTGGGTGGCCATTAACCTTGAACATGAAAATAGCTGAAAACTTATTTTTACTCGCTCGCCCCGATAATTGGGGGGCGGGACCTGTACCGTACCCGAACCCGAACCCGAAACGGAACCCTGATGGCCCGTTAAACGAATTATAATGCAATTTGCCGTCCAACTGGCGACAATAACAACTGCACTGCACTGTTAATTTCGCTTTTATTTACACACCACTCCACTGACAAATTAGCACACAATCATCACCGATTCAGATCCAGATATGTATGGGTGGAGGAGCATGGCCATCAATTGGGACCACAATACACCCAATTGCCGCTGCTGATGCCCATTGTCCAGAAATGCTTTAGGGCTTGGTCAGACGCAGGTCTGGCTGGCAGTGATATCATGAGAACGACGACGACGACTTGCTTGGTTAAGGACTCGGATTTTAAGGGGCTCCTATTCCTACTGCTATTACATCACTGCGAAAACAACAAGTAGGTAGAAAACGAATCGCCAGAGAGAGAAAAAACAGAGAGAGAGAGTGAGAGAGGCTGAGGAAAATATTCTCTATATTCGCAGAGATGTGTATGTGGGTATCTGTGTTTATTCTTTTAGGCCTGAGGAGTACAGGCCGAACCAACACCAACACCATCGCAAACAGAAACACAAACACCACCACCAACCTGTAGCGCTTCTTCTTCTGCCGGAGTCACTTGATGCTGGCGCTCTTTTTCGATGGAGTTCTCACTGCCTTGGCCGGCACCGGCTGAGCTCTCGACACGCTGGGGCTGGCTGACGGCTAATTAAACAAACGATGCGTCGTCGAGTATGCACGTTCGCACAAGCTGGCAGAACAGAACAGAACACGCCCACGCGGAATTAAGAAAGGCACACAAAATAACTAGAATACCACTAGAGAAGGCGGCACACGACCGATGAACGACGGACGACGAACGACGAGTGACGAGCGACGCTGGAAACTGGCAACCGACCCGGACGATGGATTCTTTCCGAATGACTGCTGGCCTGGCTGATTCATAACAAACGGGCGTGCTGGGAACCCTACAGAGCTACAGCGTTTCATAGGGGCGCACCTCACGCACACATGCTCGTGGGGAACCACGCTTATTTCTGCCCCAATGTCAAGTGGCTGGTCTGCTGCGAGAGAGAGAGCGAGGCGGCGAACAAACCGGCCGGCGTCGAGGCGCGTCTGTGTGTGTGAATTAACGTGCAAAGATACAGATACGAAGATACACAAAACTACAGAGCTGAACCGATTGGCAGAGCATTCAGGGCATTCATGAAACTGATTATGGTTAAATTTAGATTTGCTTTCATCCGCACACAGGGTTGCATTGGGTTCTAAACTTTGGGCGCAAACGGCTGGCAAACGAATTATAATCTAAACAGATCCCTCAAGACTGATTTCTTGCAGAAAAATATCTGCATATGTGTTAAAATTTCACAGTTGTATTTTTATCAACACATTGAATAGTAAAAACCTTATGAAATTTATTTCAGTTTATTAATATCTTGCAGAATATTTAAAACTCGGCTCAGCGAATAGCTCAGTCAATTTGAGTTCACCTTAATGTCATTTCTAACGAATGATGTCGGTTCGCTTATGGGAAATTTGTACACAGTATTCGCACGATTACAGAAATTAACTTTTTGTAAATCAGTAGAAATCGGGAATGATCTTTTCACGTGTACTCGTACTTTGATGGAATGTAAACTCATCTGCGGTAAGATCCAGTGTTATCCGCTGGCTAAGATGTTTGCACACTAATAAAAATGAGTAATACTTTTGATCGAAGCTCTACTTGATCCATTTCTCTTGTAGTTGTGGGAACTGCAAAGCGGAGATGGTTGCCTGCTGCCTCGCAATGTCCTGTCTGCAGAAAAGCAACCACACTGACCCCAACTAGAGCTGTGGATCCCGTCCAATAGTACATGATATTTAGCAAATTAAATGGTGCTAGATTTTCTTAGTTTTTTCATTTATTTGTTATCTTTCTGTGGTCATTCTGTGTGTGTTGAACGAGTAGAAATATCAGAGTGACAGACATAATTGATTGGGATTAGTGTCCGCGCGAATTGATCACGATTGCAGGGCGACTGCATCGTTTCGTACCTCTAGCTCGGGCTGCGTTAATTAAATTACTAATTTGACTCGGTTATACAAAGCACTTGTAGATGCACTGCAAGTTGGTGTAAGGACAGTGCATGGGTTGGATTGGGTGGGTTTCAGGCTCGGGATCGGGGTCGGAGTCGTAAATCGTATAAAAAACAGTATTATGTGTGTATATCCATAGCTATTGTATAGTTTGGCAGCTGCGGGTCGACCGAATATCAACCGAATATCTTATCGAAGCAGACATGGCAGTAGGGCTTGTCCTTCTGCTCCTTGAACGTGCCCTTGTTCAGCTGCTTGAGGCAGAACGCGCAGACAAAGTGCTCCGGGTGGAACTTCTTGAACATGGCCGTGATGCAGCGTCCGGTAATGGGCTTAGAGCAGCCGGCGCAGAGCGATCCTCTCTTAGCATGGTAGTGCGTCTCGCAGTAGGGCAGTCCCTCGTGGTCAAAGAACGATCCGCCCTGGAAGGGTTGTCGACAGTCCTGCAAGAAAAAGCAAGAATATTTCAATTTCCGACAAACAGAAATTGTTACTACGCCTTAAAAACAAAACTACAATCTAGTGGCACTTGATGAGATGAGAGGATCCGCACATACCGATTATGATGGGGTCGGATGAGGGGAGGAGTCTTTTTGGATGATCTATTGTAGGACAAGTGGCGGTGCAGCCGGTGTCCGAGGCTAATTACGACTATAAATTAGTTGGCATAGTGCATGACATGACCGACCACCACCAGCGAACCGATCGAGCTGTCCATATAATATTTTCTTCGGGACTTTTTACGCCTGGCATGAAAAACCTAATTACAATTTATTCAGACAAGAAATGTGCCAAAGTAAAATATTCTCAAATGGACAGCACTTGTTCCCTGCCTGGCTCCTGGCCCCGGACCCGGCCCCCACGGTGCCCAGTGATGATGGCTAATTGGCAACAAAAAAGTGAACAGAACAAGAAAACAAGACAGCATGAAATTTAAATATGATAAATACATAGTACATTTCTCTTATACATGGTATCTACGAAATCTCTGAGTCCGGCATTTGTTTAATTTTCTTTGGCTTTTGGAAAAACATTTCAGCAACAACAACAGGGGTCTTAAGACAATAACATTTTGCGCACGCTTTTGGCCAACTTCCAATGAAAAAAAACATAGGATGAGTGGGAACAAAAGAACCTATTCAGTCGAATGGATAGGAGGACATTGGAGAGCGGTTCAGTGGCTATTTTCGTTTTCCCTGCTCTCGCTCTCTCTCTACAAATCAATCAAGTTTCCATAAACAACAGGTGCAACAGTTTCCTTTGAGGCATTTCATAAATGTGCTCTGTGGATTATTTGAAAAGTGGGCCACAGAACGAAACAAATCAATATCAAATATGAACCAAAAATACACCCAAATGGTGAGAAGAAATTCAGTTTGTTCATTCAGTCAACGGTGGATTTCTATAATATGATATTATTTTAGCGACTGCACTTCTGAGAGTCTATTTTGGGAAAATATTTTAAAAATCTTTTGCACTCCAGCGCCAAAGAATTGACGAATCCGTCCGATTTTAGTTCTGGACAATCAATTCGATGCCCAATATGCACCCCGCGACGCCTATATTATGGCGGGGCCATGAACAGTTCGAATCCCATCGCCTACACTTATAGTAGACAGGGATCGGATGGGATCCGGCCGAGTGCCGATTGCCGAGTACTAGAGGCTAAAGCGTATAAATGTGCTGTACTGTGCTCTTTCTCGGAACGATACCCGCACGTAAGCAGCGAAAATAGTTTCCACAAGTAATTTATTCCCCTGGGCATCCGCTGGGCGATCGCTGACCAGAAGATCCAAATCTACTCGCACGAATGTATATCGTAGACATATGCGGCATACAATATTGTAATTTGTTTAACAAGAGCAACACAACAACAGAGCAACAGAGCAGCAACTGAGGCGACAGGCGACAGGCAGACACATGTCAAGGTCAGCATACACTGACCCTGACCTTAGCACGAGGGCGGTCAGTCCGCCTGTCGTCTGCGGGGGAGGAGGAAGGAGGGCGTCGAAGCCTCCGCCTTGAAAAACAGAAAAAGCTTTCAACTTTCCCTGCTTTCCCCTTTTCACCATTGTTCGCTGTTTTTTCTGTGCTTCTTCGTATGTTTTTTAATATGTAATTATTTAAATTTTATTTACAAAAACAAATTACAATATTGTTGCTCATCTTCATAAATGATTAAATTTAAAAAGTACCTAAAGACTTAAGCCTACCAAAATTTCATAGAAAAGTTCAACAAGTCAAGAGGCGGTCAGGGTCAGGGGCAATCAGAGACCATCATAGGGGGTGGCTACTGTATCCGTGTGTACTATATACATTTCTCCAGCGGCACCTGCTGTGTCAGCGGGCCAGCTTGGAGATGGATACAGATACATATACAGATACAGATAGAGGTCAGGGTAAGGGTTTGCTTGGTTGTTTGCTGGTTGCTGCTGCCTCAGATGTTGGATGTTGAATGTTGCCAATGCTGTGGTTTTGTGGTTGTGGTTGCAGTTGCTCCTAGACCCGCAACCCGAAAATAGCCAGAGACGGACGGCGGGCAGCTGCTGCCCCAGCGGAGATGATGGTGATAGTAAAAAGCGAGCGGCCACAAAAAGTGGCACGCAGCTCGCGCATACTCGTACAAAAATGTATCTGTATCTGGCTCTGGGTCTATTTTTGTTGGCTGCTGAACTTCAACAACAGTTTTTTGCTTCTTGCTTCTTGTTGATGTGTGTGTGCGTATGTGTATCTGGCTCCCTATTCCTCCTCATCCACGCCTACGCACTGCGGACACACGGGCTTGCCCTCCATGGCATAGAAGGACTTGCCGCGCACAGCCTTCTTACAGTCCTGGATAATGGATAATGGATAATAGATAATGACGGATGATCGTGCGGATGCGGAATAATTACATTAATATGGACTCGTAAGTATATGAAAATATATTTAGATAGACATCAAGGATCTATGGCTGCAGAACTTACCCGGCAGACAAAGCAGTCCGGATGCCACTGCGAGTTCAGGGCCGAGATGTAGTTCTCCATGATGGCCCGGTTGCAGCCGTTGCACTTAGGGGCAAACATCTCGAAGTAGTCGTTGCGGCAGTAGGGCTTGCCGTCGCGCTCATGGAAGCCCTCCTCACCGAACTGCTGGCCGCACTGGGCGCAGAAGAAGTGCTCCGTGTGCCAGGTCTTGTCCAGGGCGGTGACGCACTTGTCGAGGATGGCGCCGTTGCAGTAGGCGCAACGCGGGCTGAAAAGGTTATGGTAGTCCGTCTCGCAGTACGGGAAGCCGTCGCGCTCGAAGAAGTTGCGGGTGCCAAGCTCCTGGCTGCAGTGGTTGCACGTGAAGTGCTCCGGGTGCCAGGTCTTGCCCAGGGCGGTGATCACCTGACCGACGATCGGCTTCTCGCAGGCATTGCAGCAGCCCTTCTGCACTGTGTTGACTCCTTGGCGACTCATGTTGGCCTGTAGGTTCCCTAGCATAGAATCCAGCTGGTCCTCGCGACTGTCCTCGACGATGGTCGTCTCCTCGATGGTCTGCGTGAGATGTGCCTGCTGGCTGCCCTTGTTCGGTCTGGCGTAGTCCGTTACCGTCTGGTGCTGCACCGTCGAAGAGTGCTGCTGCTGGCTCGAGTTCGGGTAGTGTCCGCTGGCGCCGTTCGTTCCGTTGCTGCTTCCGTTGCTGTTGACCTGTGGGGGCAGAAATTTTGGACAAACTATTACTATCTTCCCCTGAGTAAAAGATGGGCAGATGGACAGACGGTATCCTGGGCCTGTCCGTCGCCGTGCGTCGCTCTTACTCGTGCGTCGATGTGCCTGCCTCGACTGAATCAAATCTTGTGCGAGCGCTAACACAAAAACTTTTGCTTTTAGCCGCCGCCACAAAAAAATATCAAAAATAATTCTTCTCTTCCTCTTTCCATAGATTCTCCTGCCTGATTTCTTTACATGAGTCTGTATCTGTATCTGTGTATCTGTATCTGTACATCTGTGTGTTTGTGTGGACCTCGTTGCGCACGACGCTCTCCTCATATGAAAAGCATTTTTCTTGCACGTTGACGTAGTTTTCATTCCGTTCATTGCCAAAAATACGAATACTTGGAGGCGGGGGGCGTTGGGTCGTTTTGGGTGGGTAGCGGGGGAGGTGCCTCCCATCTGTACATCTGTGTATCTGTGTGTCTGTCTGTTTGTCTGACTGTTTGTGTGTGTGTGATCTTGTCTGTCGTTGTGCGAGTTTCCATTTCAATGTTCATTTTTCTTTCATAAACTTAGCATTTTCATTTAGTGTGTTGTTGGTGTCGCCTCGCTGGTGCCTCTTTTTAACTACATAAGTAGACGCCTAATTGAGCGTATTCCGCTTTTGACAGGGGCGGATCAGGACCCAAAGCGGGGAGAAGAAATTAGGATTGTCCAATTTCACAAATGTCTCCCCCTCACATCTATTGATTCTCCTTGAATGTTACATCCAACTTCACACGGGAAAAAACAGCTGATTTTCTGTTTGCCAACAAGAAATCCCTCGCAAAAAACCCAATTCTTCTTCTAGTTGCATGCTTTCCTATAATCTATATTAATCTAAAACAAAAACAATTGAACAATTTTGAAAACTGATTCTCGATTTCAATCGCATCCATCATTCGACAAATGTGCTCAAAGTTTTAAAATTCGACAACATTTCGCTGTCTTTAGAATACAAGTAATTGAAAAATAATTTATCCATACAATAATACCCACAATGGCATCCAATGTCTGTATAGCAGGTCTCTTAACGGGCGCGTTCACCACCAAAACATGATCTGCGATCAGTGATCTTTGTTATTCATTTTTGCATAAATTCATGGATCACATGTTACACTACAGTACGCTCCATATGATAAGTAAGGTATGATTAAGGCGATTCTTCACTGATCGCTGATCATTGTCTCATTTTTGGGGCCCAACCCGCAAAGAGTCTAGCTCCGCTCTTGTACCGTCGCCAAAGCAATTGCTGTTGTTGGGTTTGCCGTTTTTCAATATTTTGTTGTTCTATTTTAAGACCCAAATCGTATACAAAATAGATAGAAGGAGAAGCCGAAATCGTCGCCTGGCGGCTTGGAGCGGACTATAAAAATGAACGCCGACCGGCAGGCCAACAGGATTTCCCCATAAAAAGCGCATGGGCGTGTGCCAGCGCCAAACACGATGAAAGCGGTAAACAATCGCCAGAGAGTGGAGAATAGAGGGTGGATGGGTTGGAAGGATGGCAGGAAGGAGCCAAAGAGGAAATCTCGATCAATGGGAAACGGACAGAGCAGAAGGGGAAATGCAAATTTGGGCGCTGCCAGATGATGATGATGATAATGGCAATGAAAAGCCAAAGAAATACATATAAAACCTATACACTTGTGTACACAAATAAACACATGCATTCATGTAGATACGTGTGTGTCTGTATGGAGATCGCATAATTATATGGATATTTGGTTATAGAAAAGAGAGCCATTCAAAAATAGCCATGCAAATGATTTGCAATGAAAAACTAAAGCAAGGCGGCGCTGTGGAAATTCTGTGTGTTGACAGCGGCCAAGAAGGAGGAGACAGGCGGAGGTAGGAGGAAGTGCGGCCGACTAACTGTCCGTTTGTGTCTGACCAAAGTAGTGTGTGGGCGACCCCTCACCCCTCCACCCACCACCCGC
Source organism: Drosophila affinis (assembly GCA_037356375.1). Taxonomy (NCBI): domain Eukaryota; kingdom Metazoa; phylum Arthropoda; class Insecta; order Diptera; family Drosophilidae; genus Drosophila; species Drosophila affinis. Next base: position 582,396 of record CM074800.1, read on the forward strand.
CACCCGCTACCCACCTCCCAGCACTTCGCCACGGAACCAAACGGACCACGAGAATATCCAATGAGGAAAATGTACACGGGCCGTGTGCAATATTGTTTATATCCGAATATATTTTTATGTTTTCCCTGTTCTTTTTTGCGCTTTACACACACACACACACACACACACACACACACAGATAGACAGAGAGAGAGAGAGAGAGAGAGAGAGAGAGAGAGAGAGAGAGAGACAGATGTGGAGGGAAAGCCTATTTCATTTTCATATTTATCATATCAACAAAAGTCACGGACACGCCTTGCCTTGTCCTTCCCGCACCCCCCCACTCCCGTGGGGCCGTGTGGCAGAAAATTGAAAATGATATTAAATAATTAACAGACACGACCTCCTCTACATACATCCATATATCTATCCATATACACTCCTAGGCAGATACATATACATATGCACATGTGTATCTGCTCTCGTCAATGACATTGAATTGCAATTTACTCGGATCCACAGATCACAGATCCCCCTGCCCCAGCCCCGTGCCCCATCAGACCACAATCGGTGTCTGCTTGATTGCAGCCAAGATTTTGCTAATTCTGTTGCTGCGAGGCATCGCATCGCATCGATTGCCAAAAGAATGAAGAATATATACATTTTTCACTTCGAAATTAATTATTAATGAATGCGATTCGAATAACTGAGCGACAAAGTGATAATTTTCTCTGCATTCCTCCCGCTAAGTGCTTGGAAGGAACACACGATTATGAAGGCCTTACGAGAAGAGGGCATTACATACTATACATACATATGTGTAAGTAGATATACTACCCAGAAGGTTTTTCACCATTTCGAGTATTTATAACTAACTAACTGTATTTATCAGTGGATACTTTTTGGATGATATTTGCGTTTCTAAGAGTGCGGACTATAACAGCAGATACTCTTCAGGCTACTTTATATAGTATACCCTTGAAGAGATGGTATTACAATATGCGTCCGATGTCTGTAGCCCTTCTAACGATAATTGTTTCTAGGCAATCCTATCCTTCCACGAATGGACCTGAAGTTCCTTACATTCGGTATCAATTGGTTCAGTCTCAAGGGCCATCTTTTCTAAGAGCAACAGGGAATCGACGAAAAAAACAGCCCAGCTATTGGGCATTTTCCCTGCAGATCTATATAATGCGGTATTTTCTTTTAAAGTCCTAAAGAGCAAAACCCTTGCAGAAAAATCGGGTTTACGCAAAAAACAATATACCAACTCGGATACATATCTCCTATATGTACTTCCTTCTCTGGGATGCAAACATCAATGTAAAATCAGTATACCCTCTGAAAGGGGATCATTATCTAGTTCTATTAAAAGACATCGACCACATTGAGTGTCAAATAAACCAGAAGCTATTTGACATTTTAAATATTATCAAAATCAACATAAAATAAAAAATTTTTCATAAATCAAATGTATTCTACGGGGGTTCAAAATTATTCAAACACGATTGATATATCAATTTAGTTATTAAGATATAGATACACCAGAAGATATACCGTTCAGCATGCAGGAAGAATCGATTAGCTATTGAATTGCGAATTTCCTTGGACTTCGACTAGGATCTAGGGATACGGGTATAAGAGATCAGAAGTAAATCTCCGAACCCATAAAGTATATATGCATATATATACCAACATATATATTTATATGTGTATATCATAAAGGACCCTTTATGCCGCCTCCCTCCAGCCTTGACACAAAAGCTGCATCATTTCAGGAGGAAAGGCGCAAGTGGGCAGCAGTAAAGAATATATTTTTAAATATGTCTGAATAAAATTCAAAAGACATCTGTTAAGATACATCATCTTCAAGATGTGTTATACAAACGAATGTCGAAGTACAACAAGAAAATATTCTAATCCGAGTGAAGGCGAAACTGTGTAGCTTTTGGATACACACATTTGAAGATGTGCAATGCAGAAATAATAAGGCGAATGGTTTGTTTTGTTTACTCGATGGCCCGAATTGATTGATGGCTTAATTAGAAATGTATATACACTGTATAAACAAGCAAGACCGATGGGATCTATCCCCAATACAGATCCCCCAGTATTTTTTTCCATTGGAGCCGGCACGAGCTATTCAAACCAAACCTCCGTCGAAACATGGCCACCTCTTACCCTTGATACCCAATCAGTAATCGGTGGGAATTTCTTTGGAACAATTTTGCTTCAAGGATTCAGTAACACATTCGTGTAGTGAGCAGGGGAGGATTTAACATTATGGCGCCGTGTGCAATAAATCGATAAAGACTGACAATTATTTTAGTCCGTATAAATGTTTGCCATCATAATAATCCGACCTCATTAGCCAGATCAATTTATGTATATCATAAAAAGTAGATCCACATTATGCCTTTGTATATCATAGTCGTACCATGTCAAAGTCAAGAACCATCTGCCGATGGCATGAGGTGTGATCCGACTAAGGGCGCTTCAATGCTATTGTATTGGATAGGGTCGGGGAAGCAGCCCGCGGTGTCCATTGGGCTCGGTTCGCTTGGTTGGCCTGCGTCACACGAGTTGCGATGATAAATCTGTTCAGTTTATGGTTTTTATTATTATTTTATTATTTTATTTTATGCCAACAGAACAGTGGGCTTGTTGTTGTGGGCTAAAAATATCTAATATCTACCTATTCGATGGCGGGAGTCAGAGAGTGCCGAGGAGCAGAGGAGCAGAGGCTCTGTTGCCCTCTCGGGCCATATGCAATTTGTTTTGACGATGTTCAAAGTGAGCGGAACACTCCGACAGGTGTAAAAAGGGAAAACATTTGTTCGGTTTGCAGCAAACTAATAACTAATATACACTCGACAATTTTGGGGTTGAAGAATATAGATTCCTTTCTTTGTTTATATCGAAATGTCTAAATACAATCCAATAACTTATCTCTATATTGGCATATGCCTCAATCATCTTTGAATACTAAGAGGACAAGATATAGTGCCGTAACAATGATTAAAAAGACAGATCTTATCGACTGGATACTCAAAAAAGCAATAGAATCACTTTTATAGACAAATTTACATATATATCGCATGATAAAGCATTGGCAGAGCAACTGTGTCTATTTTGTGATCAGTAGAGCTCGTTGAATTCAATGAATTCGAGATATAGGGGATTGTGGAGATTGGTATCTCCATCGTACTTCAACTATGTCTGAGATCAAGGTCATCCCGCATCGCAATGCACGCATATTCCTATCCGCCTTACGTTTATCAGATTTCACATTCCTCCAAGTCACTTTTGCTTTATTCTTATCTTATTCTTATCTCACCAAAATACTCATTCCATGGCAATATATGATGGTACATATTGTCTCATTGGTATTCCTTATTATCTGTTACGGTGGAATGCGTGTACGATCTTTTTATAATTCATATACATTCATTGCGTTTAATCTCCCAACCCACAAATGTGTGCAATTTTTCATACTATTTATGCTCATTTTTTATTCCTTAGTTAATTTAGGTTGCAACTGACGTTCATTTCTGATCGGAGCCTATCTTCAGAAATTAGACAGTACCAGTCCCAGCCAATTCTCGCACTAAAACTCTACTCCTCCAACTACCAGGCGTCCTTTGGCTTGTCTCTATTCGCCGTTTACTCACCTTAAAGTCGGATAGCGAGGCCATTAGGTCGTCCAGTTCCTTGGTGGCCTGCGACGTGTATGCCTGGTGCTGAGGCCCTGGAGCGACATTGTTCTGTGTGTACGAATCTTTCTGCTGCACAATCTGCTCCTCTAATGAGCCAACTGCAAACACAAGAGAACACACATCAGTATGGTAAAGATTCAATGGCTGTGGGATTACAAGATAAATACCTGGACCGTCGGGTCCTGTTAGCTTCTCTGTCTTCGTTTCGCGCACTGTAATGGTGACATGGCGTCCGGGCGTTGGGGATTTGTGTCCAGATCTGCGTGTAAATAAAGAAGAGTTGACTTAGTGCCTGTTCGTTCTCCTATGGTCTGATCTGCTTACCCATTGGGCACGGCGTAGATGTGGGCGTTGTCCAGCTCGTTGAGCAAGCTGTCCATGGTGGGGCGCTCCTCGACTGTGGCATAGCTGTTGTACGTGTTGTACTTCGAGACTGGCGTGCTATAGTTGGCTGGCACATCGATTTCTGGGAAGAATTCAAGGAAACACTTAATATATTGCCCTCGATGGAGTCAAACTTGTGTGGTGTCTCACCTTTCAGTCCCTTGTCCGCTCCTCCATTGTTGTAGCGGGCATTCTGCAGATCCTGCAGCAGCGAGTCCAGCTCCGACAATCCGGAGCTGTTCTGTCCCACCGCCGTGGCTGCGGGCTTGCGTGGCAGAGAGCCAATGCCCTGGCTCGGGTAGCCGTTGCTCGGAATGGAGGAGGAGCCATTGAAGTCGCCTGACGTTGGGGAGCGCGTCTCTACGCTATAGTGCTCCTGGTACTAAAAGTGGTTCGTTCGGTTAGAGACGTGGCTTTAGGCTTTAGGCGTGGCTTTGTACTCACCACCTGCGGTTGGGCCTTGCCCCTGAGGCTGCCATAGCCTGGTGTATTGTCCACAAACTGCTGCTGGTGTTGCTGCTGCTGGTGCTGCTTCGGTTGCACGGTTCCATACTGGGGCTGAGGCTGTTGGGGTTGACCCGGGACACTGTTCTGCAGGTCGGCTAGGAGAGCATCTGCAAAGAGGGAAATAACTTCGTAAGTAGATTGTCTTGGCGATAGAAGGTAGTAGAGGCAGTAGAGGCTACCAAGATTGTCGTAATCGCCATAGTTGGCCATGGCCCATATGAAACTGTTCTTTTTCCGGGAGCTCTCGTAACTTCTGTTCCTAGCACCTAGCACTGCGCCTCTGACGCATAGCTCTTTGATAACTGAACGGAGAATCCATTCACTCGACTGCTATTGCTGACTGGTAGTATCTTCCGACAAAAGTTTCTTATCGGAAACGTTCAGTTTGTTTGTTTTCTTTTTCTTGCCTGCGAGCAGCAAGAAACTTGAGACCTGAGAGAACTTAAGACCTTTCAACGGCTCTTGCCTGCGGTGTGTGTCTTGGCTAATGGCGAGGGAGGGTGCTGAAAGCTTGCCTCCGAAATGCGCCAGATACTTGGTCGCCAATAAGATCACACTCTTTACAGCACCGGTGGACACTCTTTTTGCACTTGGAAGCAACAGTACTCAGTAAAACTCGAGTCGAGCATCAGTATGCAGCGACATGCACACGACATGTATGATGTTTCTATACTGCTCTGGGACATTCTCTTTTGTAGCAATCGCTTATGCGTCTCGAGTCGAGCATCACTGTGCCGCGACCCGTAGAATACGAGAGCCATCCACCGAAAGCCGTTTGGTTTTCCAAGAATCCTAAGCAAACAGCATTTCTGATGCAATTTCAAATTTAAATTTTACTTTTCAGATTATAATGTATGCTGGCCTCTGTGATAGAAACTAACTAGTTGTGTATGATAATCGATTTATTAAACCTTAGACTACATATAACCCTACGTGATTGCTGCAGGCGCAGGCCTGTTCGTTGAACTTGAACTCACGCCAAATGAAGGGTTTGCCCCCGCAGAAGGGCATGAATGACTTTATCATTAACCTGACATTAACACCCACGACATCGGATCGACACTCCATCGAATCGAGCGTCAAACTTACCCAAACGTCTCTCAAACGCGCCCACTTTGAAGCAGTCGTTGAGGGGCGTACTGTGGAACGACGATGATATCAGTTTGGCAGGCATTTCTCAGTCGAGCCAGGAGGAGCACAGAAACAGAATCAACAGTCAAATATGGCCAGAATCGAAGATGTTGAAATATTTCTCTTATGTGATTGTCGCTTTGTTGCCTTTGCTGTATGCTAAATTCCACTTTGGACCCCTTCCACTGGACCGGACCACTATAAACGGTATGCGTTTAGTCACAGCACAAAGCAACAGAAACAGTAACAGAAACAACAGCAACAAACCGAAACTTCAGTTGCCAACTGAGCAAATTTAATCACTGAAAACTCAATCGACTCGTGGACCAGAGTGGGACCAGAGTCGGACCAGGCCAAACAAAGTCAAACCGAAAAGACACCCACACTGCAACCCAAAAACTAGCCAAAGATAGAGACAAGACAGCAAGCAGGGGAGCGGGGGAATATGGGACATGGGACACGGGACACTGACGTCTGTCTACACACAATATTTGTTTGATTCCGTTTTCGTGGGTCGAACTTGTCGAACGGGCTAAAAATCGCACCAAGTCTAGAAATATCGCGATATCTACGCGATGCCATAATACTACGAACTTGTATGCGTATGGGTATGTGTATGTGAATGTGTATGTGTATTCCTTATAGACGCTATACACATATTTGATCAAATTAATGTTGTTTGCATTCTTTTCGCTTATAATTTGGCTGGAAACGGGCAAATGGCTGAGGAAGTGGCGGCAAATGGCTATGAAACATGAACAAGTTGTTGGCGTGTGGGGCATAGGATATCTATCATACTTTTAGAATGCACTGCAAAAAAAAGGAAAGATTCTGGAAGGAAATATCTCTGTTGGCTATATATTAATGTTCATAGATGCCTTTGGCATCGCTTCCACAAACTTTCATGGGGAGCCGTCACCTTGAAGCAGCTGTCATCTCATCGCACTCCAACATATCCATTTGACCCACCTACACCACCAAAGACAACAGCAGGGGGACGGCGGGTAAACATGACAGCCAGCGATTAAGATATTAGAGTCTAACAAAATTCTTAAGGTTGAAAAGCTGATGGTCTTGTCTAGAGGGGCACACCTGTACACCAAGCAGTGAGATAGAGAGAAGAAGAGAAAGGGAGGGAAAGAGGCAGCGGTTGGGATCCCAAGAGTAAACATATTTTCCACTCGCTCAATTCAATGAAACGATTTTGAGTTATATAAAGGAAAATAAGGTGTGACGCGATTTATATTATTTGTTGGCAGCCACATTTATGAAGAATATAATAAAAGCATCCAAAGTGGAGGAAGAGGGGGGCCTCTGGCAGGGATTATTGGGAAGCGAGATCGGGCAATTTATTTCGCAATATGCTTATAAATAGTACCAAATGGAAGATCGAACATGTGGTTGACGGGGAAATCATTCATTCCGCCATATGCGGGTCTGTACGTCGGGCAGGCGGGTCCCAGATGGTTTTCTTTTCTGCTTTCTGGGATGTGTCTGGGAAGGGGAGGCTCTCTAAAAATAGGACAGGGCAGGGTTATCAGAACGTCATGCATCAGTGGGTCAACATCGAAGATGAAGACAGGAACAAGAGCGAAAATACTGTATGTATGTACATGTACGTAGATGTACATGTAAACAATATATATGTATGTATGTGCCTACATATTTATGTATGCGATGGAGAGATGGACCAATGTAACAGAATTTAAAAGATACTCGAATATTATTTATACCGAATGCAATAAAACGAATGCAATTAAAATCAATTGAAAGCGATGGCTGGGGAGAGTTTCATTCAATCAAGGGGACCGAGAGACAGAGCACATGACATACAGCAGCTGTTGAGATGGCAATGACAACTTGCTTGCACAATGATGCAGTAAGAGAGAGAGAGAGAGAGAGAGAAAGAACAACTACATGCACAATATGCTGTGCAAAGAGAGAGATATGTATGTGGATGCAGGGCGAGAGCGTGGGTGAGAGAGCAGGTGAAGCAATGTTGATGTTCTGCCCCTTCTCACTTCCACACATGTTACAAACGGCCCGACCCAGACTCCGACTCTTCTGTGTATTAGTGTGTTTTATGCGGCTCCTTTTTTTTGGCACTTTCGTTTTCATTTGCTTTCTGTTTGGGTTTCGGTTTGTTGCCGTTGTTGTTTTAATTGCAGATCGATTGCGTACGGTGTAATTAAACTCCTACACTCTCAGACGCACGCACACTCAGGCACTCGCGGTACTCATTCGCGGACTCTCGAGTCAAAGCAAAGTCGCTCGGCAAAATCTTGAAAGCAACTGAACAAACTGTAAAAACGACGGCCGAAAACAAACGGCGCCGATGCTGAATACTCAAACTCAAAGCATAGGCAACTCAAACGGAAAACTCACTCGCGTGGCTATGCTGCCGAGTGTCTCGACACGAGAGATACCTTGCTGACACTTACTGAAGGCCGTTGCGTATACCCTGAATATATACTTTCTGGATATACATTAGATGGAGGACAGTATTCAAAATACCTAAGATTATTTGAGTTATTTCGTCATTCTGGCTGTAGTAATGACACGATAGATAGCACTTTTTATGAGTCCACTAAATCGAATCCCCCTATATGCAATTGTAGATGCAACCAGAATTTGGTTGTTCCTCGGGTCTCTGGGACACTATTATTTGTGCGGTGTTAGATTGATTGGCACAAATACCATATACCCTTGGCATCGTCGAGTCCTGGGTATAAACAGTTTACATTTTACAAAATAAGACACAGAGATCTCTCTCTATTTCTCTCTCTCTCTCTCTCTATCTCTGCCTCTTCCTCTGTGTCTCGTTTTCACTCTGATCTTTAGGTGTTTTGAGTGGTTTTTTTTGGTAGATGAATCACTTGACTTTGAAACGAAAACTAAAATTAGTAAAACAACAAAAACAAAAAACAGAAAATGAGCAAAAATCAACAAATTGAAATTGCTTTTATTCATTCCGTTTTGTTTTGATCGCTATTTGGCTCAATTGATCTTGTGGATCAATGGTTAACAGCATACATACATATGTACATAGATTTCACAATGTGGGCGAGAGATTATCAACAAGAAGAGACCGAAGGCCCCCGACCTGTGTCAACTATGAGAACTGGTTCTGCATTATCGATAAGCTAATTTTTTAAACGTGTTTTTTACTTATTGTATTTTGAGCTTTTATCCAAGTCGACTTCCGCACTGTAAGACCTCTAATTTCTGGGATCATATCACTCATCAATATCAATGTAATCAATCAATTGAGGCTCAGATGCCCGGAGGCGATCACCGCAGCAATTATTGTGGAATATCTTTCGTAATCCCCCCTACACAGGTGCACAATACTCGTATATACTAAATCAGTATACAGTGCGTTACAAAACCACCCGACCAAATGCTCTGGTTCAGAGAATTATCAAGAAGATATGTACATATTACTCCTCTATAAAGATGAAATGATGATCCTATGAAATAAAGATTTGTCTAAATAAACCAGGCGGAATTTTTGTCGAGTAAAAACCTCACTCATAACTGCTAAGCCACACTGTTAGAGAGAGCTAGAACAAACGAGACGCGGGAGAATTATTCTTTTCAATCTTCGTTTTGGGTATAATAATGGTTCGATCGCAATCATATTCGGCAACCTTAAAGATAAGATCATGATTTAAACCCCAATCCAAGTCGTGGATGCCAATGGTTTGTCTTGCGCAAATAGGATCTGAGAAATAGGCGACTGAACACTGAACAGAAATATGTAAATTCCTTCTAAAATCTCTGTGTATTTTTACTATAATTTTACTAATGCTTTATATTGTTTAGGGGATTTTCCTGTCTTATACTTTTGAAACGCGCTATCCACTTTATAGGTACTCGTATATGGATATTCCGTACATACAGACAATGTGTACACGTATACAGAGTACTATATACAAACAAAGTGTCGTGTCTGGCAATAAATAGAACAGTATTCGAATGAAAACCACTAACGCCCACCGCCAAGAATTGGTTGGCTGTCGCCTCAATGGGAACAATGATCTAATGATCTAATGAATGAGTCGCGTAGTAAGGTCATCGACTACCAGATACCAGATAGTAGTACGAGTGAGACGACCCACACCTATTAGCAGACACCGCTTACCGATTTTCATTTCAATTTATTCACTTTTTTCCGACTGTTTCTGATGTCAGCAGGTCTTTCGATTCTGATGCAGGTGAGATATGCGATACGGTGCAGACGATGCGATGAAGACTGCACGGCGTTGCAGTGCAAACTGAATTGGAAGTATTCAAATGAAGCTCCGGCAGCTGGAGAATTCAGTTGGCAAGCAAAGCAGTCGGGGGGCTGCTCTGCTCGTCTTTGGGTAATGTAATTAACAGTACTCCCAGCCAAATGTAAACTAAATGCAGCAAAGCGTGTGGGCCAACAGTCGGACGGTCGCATAGGCAGCATTCCATGGCCGAGCCTCTCAAAGGCGTAAAACTTCAATTGACCGAAATGTATTTACCCTTTCTGTTGGGGAGACCTTTAGGGGGATCGATCGTTGTAAAGTATAAAACGTAGACTTATCGAAAAAATTTCGTTTAAAAAGTAGAATACTAATATCATCCAAGAATGCTAATGGAACTCAGAAACACCAAGGACCAAAGACTGCGCTCGATGACAGCTCTCATGCGTTCAGCAATAGAATGGGAAAATGGCACGAAGGAGAAAAGAGTATACACACCCAAGAAAAGATCATAGTACACTGAGAAGTTTCCTTAGTCATAGACAGCCAAACGAATTCACACTGAGAATATTCTTATCTTATTCTTATATACGTACTTTAGAAACCAGGATGGTAGAGTATGGACAGGTTATCCAAAAGGAAAAACGGGGCGGATGATGTGCATCGTTTTTGTTACAATTACGACACCCTCGCTGTTGTTCTCTCTCTCTCTCTTAATCTTTCTCGAACAACAACTTACTTCGAAGATTTGATTCCGACCTATTTTGCGACATTTCGACTATAAGGGCGACAACGAAAAATATAACCTTTTAAAGTTATGTCAAAATCCCAAAAGTATACCCCAAATACTTGAACAAATGCCACTGATTTTCACGTAGAAAAGATATTTTGGGGCTTGTCCGACCCCCCTCCTGGCAGAGATCAGGTCTACCTTTCCATTTCTTGAATTTTCACAACGTTCGTGCCCTTCTGCACTGCAGTTTCGGGTATATGTCGGGGCCGGGGTAGCGCGAAGGGGTCTAACATTTTAATAACATTTTGTTCTTATTCTTCGAACTCGTCAAAATTTTCAGGAAGCCAATGCTATGGATCGACCTCCATAGAGATCGGGGTAAGAATTGAATTTCCGATTTTTAATTAATAGTGATCACTATCCTGGAAACAATCATGTCAATAAATTGTATTGTATGTAGTAGCACCATGTAGCAAACAGTGGCGCTTCGCAACATTTGCAAAAAGTTTCAAAATGTTGCGGAGCATTCAGCGCAACATTCCCCGCAACATTCCCCGCAACATACCAGCAACATTATTTTACGGTAAACATATTCGTTACTAAAATACTAAAATGAAAATGAAAACGATCAAGTTCAAACGAGAACTCACATATTTACAGGACTTTAACAGGGTACTGCCAGAATGAACGACCACGCCGATTTACATTTGCATTCGTATCGCCACGTATCACTACTGCAGCTGCAGCAGATCTTGTACCCCTGTTCAGTAGCTACGGAGCTCCAGTTCCTCCCTTCACGGACAGCCAAGTGTACAGGGCTTTGCGGTTCCTGGAGGCTCAAATTACCTCATCAGGCAACCACCAACCTCAAATTCTAATTAATTATTTCTGAACTTTCTTTGTTTCATGAATGAAAGAAAGATAATGAGTATTTCAGTGAAATGATTAGCAATTTTAATTAAGCAATTAATTACTTAGTAAACCCCCAGTCACAGTCTCTGCCAGTTAGTTGGCAGAGACATGCTGAAGTATACGGTTCTGTTCCTCGCGTTGGTCTCCAGCGCAAAGGAAGCCTGGGGCCACGAGAAGTTCACTATTCAAATAAATGATGGTAAGACTCTAAAGTGAGGTGAAAAATACGGAACGGAAATACGGAAATAATAACGAATTTCTGTGGCAACAGGCAATCACATTGGTGCTGTCCTGAAATCGGAACCGTTCACCAAGATCAACGATGGATACTACTTCTTTGGGAGGGAGACAGTCAACTGGTACGTGGCCTATGAGAAATGCCGCGAGCTGGATGCCGAATTGGTCACCTTCGAGACGGACGATGAATTCGATAGCATTGCCAGGTATCTAACAGCCAATGCGGATCGTGGCAACTACTGGACCTCTGGGAACGATCTGGGCACGACGGGCACCCACAAATGGTTCACCAATGGCCAGCGGGTCAACAGTCTGAGATGGGCTCATGCGCAGCCCGACAACGCTGGGAACAGGGAGCATTGCATCCACTTGGGCTACATATACGGGGACTCCAAAGGATTCGAGCTGAACGACCGTCCCTGCGCCGACGATGGAAACAGTCTGTTCAGGTTTATTTGCGAGGCGTCTAAGCTGGAGACCATATCGATTGTTGTGTGGAAGTAGATAAGATTCGATAATATACTAGTGTGGATAACTTCTAAAACAGTTATTTTCTGGATGAAATATGGTGCTAGATTAAACTTTTTTATCATAGACTAAAACATTCACTAATGATGGTGATTCGCTCACTGCACTCGGCATTCTGTTCTTGTCAGTCAAAACGAAGGTCTCTGTTCGTTTATGGGAAATTTGAACCCGAACTACAACTACCATCTCATCGAATCCATTCTGCAAGATCTCTGGCACAAAATCACTCTATAAATATCATTTTAATTTGAAAACTATTTACAATTAAAGTAATACTGTCCTTCCTTTATCCTTCAAAGAGGCTGACAGACTGAAGAGTCTCTGGTTCATTCAAAATAACACCTTTTTAAATTGTTTAAGTTTAAGTGAAAGACTAGGACCCACAAGGTTTAAAAGAAGTAGCACGAATAGAATGATTATTGGTTTTCAAAAGTAGTGAATAACTAGTCAACACATGAGGACCACCACCTTTATCATCATCTACAGATGTGGCTTTCGTCAACCTAGTGTGGATCGATAACGGATCTCTCCTGCCAGAGGACTTGATTTGGGAATACTGGTATGGATACTTACAGCCAGGCAGGATGCCTTTGCTCCGAGCTGTACGATATGGCTGTCGTGCTCCTGGGTCAATTTTTCCGTACATTGTTCTATCCATTATGCCGATTGAGGGATTCACTTTCTGCTCACTGTTTTTTTTTTTTTTGTTGATTGGGAAGTCAATAAATAACCAAGGAACTATCTAATGACATTTTTTATTTATATCTGAGGTTTGTGTTTCTTTTATTTTTGTTGCTTTTGTTGCTGGCTCTCATCTACCGGCAGCTAAAAGTTTCATTTGAATTATTTATAAGCGCATTTTTATTTTTGGCCTTTCGGGGCTCGACGACGGATTTGTCGTTTTGTTTGCATTGAGTTTTGCCTGTCAGTGTGGATTTTGTGGATGTTGTCGATGGGTCGTCGTTGTTGTTGTCGCTGTCGATAGAGCTTTGCCCCCGAGTCAAACTGAAGACACAATTGGAAGGCCCCTGTGCGCGGAAGAGATTTCATGTTCCAACAAATGGTTGTCTAGGGAGTGTGCCCTGGGAGTGCATTTGAGAAAATGAAGCGATGCGATGATCGATTAAGAGATAACTTGGATGATTTGGCAATTAATCAGAGATCAGAAGAACTCAATCAGGGAATGATCTGAGATGAAAGGAATAGGAATATCTGCAGATAGAAGATTACATGGGTATCCCTTAGACCAATAGATCACAGAATCACAGATCACTAAACTGAATCTATAGGAGTGAGGTCTCCTAATCTATATGATCACCAGATCAAAAGCCAAATAGCACGATCTATAAATCAGATCGACCACAGAAAGAAGAAAGAAGGTGCGTGCGTGGGTGGGTGAGTCTCAATAGATGATCTATGGATCCCACAGAATTTACGATTAACTGCAGATACATATATGTACTAGTGTATGCCGAGATCAAGTTGAGCGCCAAACGATCCATAAAGACAGATTTATAGAATCATAAAAATACCCAAACGAACATGCAGGCCACACATTTTGTTTCGTTTCGCATTTCTTTCAAACAAAACACCCAGCACAGCGACGACACATTGGAAAAGGTAAAAAATAATAAACATAAATTCTGAAACTAAAAACAAAGCGATACCAAAAATACACTCGACAGGATGGGGGGGGGGGGGGGGGGAAAGGCAGGAAAAGCAGGAAGGGAAAGATAGGGGAGAGGAGAGGAATCAAGGTTGCCAAATTACGTCAACACCAATGATTGGCAACTAAAAATACAACCAAAGCCAAAAACAACTACAGTTTCTAGCAAATCAAAGGCGACGTCTCGGTCGTCGTCTTTGGATCCTCCTCTCTGGCATGAGAACGATCTCGTGACCATCGAAGGGAGGCCCAAAGTAGGGAAAATTAATTGAAACTGCGGTAACAGATTTCCGCACAGCTTTGCCAAAACAAAAAACAAAAAACAAAAAAAAGAAAGGTGAAAGAAACCTGCGAAACTCACTTTCCACGTTCCAGGCCATTTTGTAAACATATAAGAAACACCTGAGGGGGGCAGTGGGAGGCATTACATTACTCCGAGCGGATGGATGATGGGCAATGACGTTCGTTGGCAATCGTTTCGGCCAACGGGCAACGAGCAACGAGCATATTTAAAAGTCAAAGGCACGAAAGGAAATTCCACGAGATCGGTGCGATCTCAATATAAATATTTTATTAGCAAGTAGATAAAATGTGTGCGTGAATGCGGGTTGCGAGTGTTGACCTTGCTGAAGGCGCAAGAAGGTGAAAAGAACAGAGAGCTTGGCCAACAAAGGCAGAGCAGAGAACACACCGCGAGACTCAAGATCTTTGGGCAGACACTTTGACCGATCTCTGGGCAAATCTTTGGCTTCTTCTGCCGATAAGCCTGTCCAATTTATGGAACATTTCATTGATACAGATAAGTGGACTTTTGCGTTACCAGTATTTAACAAGGGATTTTCTTCGACTTTTCCCTGCTTTAAATGCACTTCAAAGTGAACTGCGATAGGAAATAAGGAAAGTGCATGAACATTTTTTGTTTTTTTCCTGCCAACAAATTTCCCCCGCTGACCCTCCCAAAATCAACAGAAACAAACACTAATTGAAATTGAATGGCTTAGAGATAAGAATCATTGTGTTTAATGTGCCAGAGAGCGATCGACAGAGATGGAGGGAATGGGAATAGGAATAGAAGTAGGAACCTGCTAGGCAGCATTCGAAATTCGAACAGCGATGAACTCATTGCACTAAGAATAAGCAGAGGTGCTAAGTAGTACCAGATTAGGCTTGGACTGAGATGGGAGATGAGCATCAAATGGAAACGATCGACAGATCACAGAGCAGCGATCAGAGAGGATTCAGCCTGAGGCCAGACAATGGCATCAGCTGTGTCTGTGGCTCGGTCGCATCCGAGAGATACAGCAGGGCCGAAGAAAATGCTCGACGTGGGTGGGCGGGGCAGTCCGGAAGGGGATTCTCATAAGTGCATTCGATTGAACACCACAACAACAACGAAATGTTTATTTGTAAGCACTTCGTCAGGCTGTTGGGTTTACATCATTCTCCAGCGTTTCCATTTGCTTTCGTAACCCGAGACACTTTTGTAATTTCCCCCCATCAAACGAGGGGGAGCCGAAGTATCTCCGCGCTCCGGTCCGTCCCTCCTCGCCCGATCGCTGCTCTCTTTCTTTCGAGTGTTTAAAATATGTGAAATATGTCATCATTTTAATAGATTAAGTGGGCACAATTTAATTGGTTTTGTTGCTGGTATTTCGTATGTCTTTTCGAGCATTTCCCCTCCAGAAATACCCAAAACAAATTTCCATCTCAACGCCTACGATCTAATCCGTTCGGTCGGTCCCCCCACAAAATTAATGACGGCAACCAAATCTCTATGCTCTGCCACATGGGGGCAAATACCTCATCTATCTGGACGTCTTGTAGCTTTCTAATTGGATCCATAATTAGTGCAAATTAAGATGTTTGGAGGAAAACATTGTCCGTTAATCTGAATATATCCGAAATCGGCAATGCGATTCCCATTAACTTTGGACCCAGTTTGATTTCGTTAGTTTTTCGCTACTGGCTACATTCCTCGCTTATCTTTTATCTGTTATCTGTTTTGTCTGCTATTTGTCAAGTTTCTTGCTTTCCTGCTCTGATGTTTTCCTCCGAGCAAAGTAAACAATTTCCCACGCTACCACCTGCCGCAATATCACCAACCCAGTTCCAATGATTTTTCATCAATTTGTGTTAACTTATTTTGTTTTTTACTTCTTTACGCGTTCGCGAACATTGAACACTTGACTGATTGATAGTGTTAGCTGGTTTTTATTTTTTTTCCTCCGATTGCACTTTTCTACACTTTTCAATGCACTTTAACAGTTTGTTGTCGCCAGTATTATGTTAGAATCTAAGTTACGCGCGCGCGCGTGTAAATGTGTTACACCTAACAAGGTAGCCACTACTTCTTATTAGAATGAAGAAGACGAAAAAGTTCGAAATTTGAATGCGCGCTGTTGTTAACGGTCCGAGTGTTTTTTTTTATTTTTATTTTTCCCTGGGAAATTGCTGAGGCTCTTACAAATGAGGCGCTAGCGCCTCTCAAAGCCTATCGGGGATTTTTTCGGGTAGGGTGAAAATCGTGCGAGCCGTGAAATTTCCCTTGGCTAAATTTACCCGTTATCCATACCTTTTTTGGCTCAACCCAAGCTCAATCCAAAATGTTGTGTCGAACCGATCGGTTCGACACTGGACGCGCTCTTTTTCTCATTTTCGCGTTCATGTATGAGCTCTTACTCTCTTTTACTCTCAAGGTATGAGTTCGAACGAGTTTCGGTTCTCTTTTTCTCAACAGAGGAGCGGCTCTTGTACTTATACTCTTATACTGTAAGAGGCACATACTCTTATACTGAAGGAGGCACACGGAAAAGGAAACCAAAGCAGAGACAAAGATTACTGTCGTACGTTTGTTGTTTGTGCACAGTGTGTCAAGAATTATCTACTAAGAAAGCTACGTTCCGTAAATAAATAAAAAATATCGTAAGTCATCCCATTGAAGCGATCAGCTTGATTTATTGCATTAGAGGGGGTATTAGATGTACAGTGGTGAGAAAAATAATGGAAGCGCACTAACTTTTGTTCGTATCTTTTTTCAAAACGGTTGAAATTTAGTTTTATAGGTAGTATTTCATGAAATACAGAAAAAAGAAGATATATCATAACTATTCCTGCAGATCACGTTTTGCTTTTTGTTGTTATTTGATTCAGACTGGCTCGTGGCGTACTTTGTACGGATATTGAAAAAAAAAAAAATCCTAAGTCTTCGCAGTGAGGTCAACTCAATGTCAGACATAACCACAATCCACTGTATTTCATTCTCAATGTCTCTTGATGAACCACACTGTGAGTCTCCCTGTGGGGAAGGCATTGACTGTTTTTAGATGTGTAGAGTTCCGTTCCATTTAATACCGTTTTTTGTACCAGACATAACCGATCTCCAAAGATCATCCCAGACAGCTGCACAGTCAACAACTCTTACAGTGCGCACACGCAACACGAACAGACTCGGACCGGACCGCGCAGACATTGCGTGTCGAGTGGGTAGGTAGGGTAGGCGACTCCATCAATGAAGTGGGCGCGCAATCACTAATGGCTGCAAAATTGATGCAAGTCTGGCACCGGACGGAGAAGAAGAGGAGCAGAAGCACCAGTTTCCTGTATGCGATCGTTATCGTCGTATTCTGTACGTTTCAATTGTCTGCGACCCACTGTGCGTAGGTGGATTGTCAGTCAGCTGGAATTTTGGAGTTGCATGCACATTTTAGTGTACGTCTGTATGTGTGAATGACCTGGCCTTTCTTTACTTTACTCATTTCTCAAGAATGTCTGATCAGCCAGAAACAAGCTCACACACACACACACACAGAAAGGGAGAGAGAGAGAGAGAGAGACTCGGAAAACAGCAAAGAATTGTGTCATAATGAAAATAAAACATAAAACAAGCGTCCAGATACTCTTATGAGACGACAACTTTCAACTTTTTTTTGCTGATGATGACTAAAAGTGTGCGCGGAGTGTCGGGCGTTCCAGAGAATCGAAATGGAAGGAGGGGGGAAACAAAAAAAAAACAAATACGAACACCAGAAAGTCGGATGTTCGCCCAGATCTTAGCAATCCAAGGGTTCGTTCGGGAATCGGGAAGAACCACACCCTCGCACGATGATATCGTTTTGCGATTTTCAGGAATGAAATGAACAAAGCACTAAATAAAAATCGTAAATAAGCACTCCGCCTATTAAATGGGAGTAAGAGCAATAGGCTGATTGGCAAGCACTTGGAATGATTAACACGATAAGAATCCAATGTGTCCAAAATTATTCCATTCTCTTGGCCGCAGTTCTGGGGTTCTAGCCCGGAGTGCTAACTCCACTTCGCACTTGACCTTGAGCCGCACCATAAGTTTGTGGTTTCCCCTGCTGGAATGTTGCAGGAAGTTTTGTTTTCACTCACCTAAATCATCCATTGTGTCTGATGTATGTGTGTGTGGATAGGGCTGTTCCAATTTCGCCGCACAGTTAACCCAAAGAATTCGGCACACGGGTGCCTAATTGATTTTGATTGATGATGGTAAGCCAAAGCGAAAATTTTAATCCACGCAAACACTTTTTATTTGCACTCCGCCGCCGCGATTCGTGGAGTTTGAGCTCTGCTCTTGGAGTCGAAACAAATTTCTGTCGAGGCACAGCGACTATACGCGAGTTTCGCCGCGAGTTGGGTTGGAGACGAGTTTTATATGAATCACTAATTTGGAGCGGCGGCGGCCATAAACAATACAACACCAACACACGCACACACACATGCAGGGGGAGAGTAACAGCTGGTTTCGAAGAACCGAAGAACTGACTAGTTCACCATACAGTGCGTGCCAGTTCATACAACGAAAATGTCTCAAGCTGCGACAGCTCCCAGAGTCAAAATTTGTAGTGTTGGTTTATTGTTGGTTCCAACGAACTTTATTCATATTCCGAAAATTAAAAATATCTCACTCTTAGTACATTCGTTTCCTATAATGATTTTATTACTGGGGTCACACTTTTTAATTTAAGTGTATCGAAAAACGACCGTTACCACTAATAATCACATTCCATTTTAGAAGAACCTAACATGAACTTCTTGCAACTCCACGACGACTGTTTGGACAATATTTTACTTCATTTTGGGTTCGACGAGCTACTGCCGCTCTTTAATAAAGTCCATACTCGTTTCGATGAGGCCATTGAACGGCAGCTGCACCGATTTCGCGACTTGCAGTTCAGTATGCGGCACCCTCCTCCCTTTCATGAGGGTTTGATGCTGTTACTGGGTCGCCATTTGAACAGCCTGCACATAACGGTAGGTTACTCGACCAGCGACAAAGATGTCCTCAGATATCTGAATCCCCTGTGCCAAGGAGCGTCGGAGAGTCTCCGCCTTCGAGCCCTTAAATTAGACCATGCTAAATGGTCATCCGATATGGTGAATGCTGTCTGTATGGTGGCACGGTCCCTGCTCTTTTTGGACATGCGTCACTGTGATGTGAGAGATTATCAGATAACACAGCTCTTGGAATCGGCGGATAAGATGGAGGCTCTGGCACTGCTGCATGTGCACAATCAGACCGGAGACTCTTATCTGCAACACAATATACTCAACAGGGTGCCTGCTCTTAAACTCATCCATATAACAATCCTCGGAATCTTGCCGTTTTCACCTGAAGAGCTGTCCCAGCAGTGTCCGAGTCTTGGCTTTCTGATTAGCGACTTGATCAACAGTGAATTCAAAATATACGGACCACCAGCTTACTTACAAGACTACTACAAATATTACCATGAATATTTTAAGAACCCCTGAGGATAAAAGTAACATTTTAAATGATCTCAAAATAAAACCGTTAAAAGAGACAATTTCAAAATTATTCAGTTCATGCTCATGTTCATGAACCAGCTCAATTGGTACAAAACATCGATACTTGCAATGCATTTTATGGCCGGCAACACAGCTGTCAGCTGCTGCTGTATAGCGGTGGGAAAAGTGGGAGGGATCGATGCCACCATCTTGTGTACGCTGCGGATATCGATGAAACCAGGGCGCAAATATCGACTATATCGATGTTAACATGAAATTAAATAAACAAAAGTGAAGTCAAGACATACATATACACATTGATTTCACAATGGTGGTTCGCTCTTACAATGATGAGCTCGGGTATCTGGAGAAGATCAATGACCACTGCTGGAGGATCAAGAAGGGCTTCCAGCCGAACATGAACGTCGAGGGATGCTTCTATGTGAACAGCCGTCTGGAGCGGCTCATGCTGGAAGAACTGAAGAATTCGTGCCGTCCCGGAGCAGTGGGTGGCTTCCTGCCCGGCGTCAAGCAAATCGCGAATGTGGCCGCCCTGCCCGGAATTGTGGGTCGCTCAATTGGCCTGCCCGACATACACTCTGGCTATGGATTCGCCATCGGCAACATGGCTGCATTCGACATGGACAACCCGCTGTCAATAGTGAGCCCAGGCGGTGTGGGCTTCGATATAAATTGTGGGGTCCGCCTGCTGCGCACGAATCTGTTCGAGAAGGACGTGCAGCCGGTGAAGGAGCAGCTGGCCCAGTCTCTGTTCGACCACATACCCGTTGGCGTGGGCTCAAAGGGCATCATTCCAATGAACGCCCGCGACCTGGAGGAGGCCCTGGAAATGGGGATGGACTGGTCGCTGCGCGAGGGCTACGTCTGGGCCGAGGATAAGGAGCACTGCGAGGAGTACGGCCGCATGCTAAACGCCGATCCCGCCAAGGTGAGCATGCGGGCCAAGAAGCGTGGGCTGCCGCAGCTTGGAACACTGGGCGCGGGCAACCATTACGCCGAGATCCAGGTGGTGGATGAAATCTACGACAAGTGGAGCGCCTCTAAAATGGGCATCGAGGAGAAGGGTCAGGTGGTCGTCATGATACACTCAGGTAGCCGTGGCTTTGGTCATCAGGTGGCCACGGATGCCCTGGTGCAAATGGAAAAGGCCATGAAACGAGACAAGATTGAGACTAACGATAGGCAGCTGGCCTGCGCTCGCATCAACTCTGTGGAGGGACAGGACTACCTTAAGGCTATGGCGGCGGCAGCCAACTTCGCCTGGGTCAACCGCAGCTCTATGACCTTCCTCACGCGCCAGGCCTTCGCTAAGATGTTTAACACCACTCCGGACGATCTCGACATGCACGTCATCTACGATGTCTCCCACAACATCGCCAAAGTGGAGAACCACATTGTGGACGGCAAGGAGCGCAAGCTGCTCGTCCACCGCAAGGGCTCCACACGTGCATTTCCTCCCCACCATCCACTGATCCCAGTGGACTACCAGTTGACTGGCCAGCCCGTACTCGTGGGCGGCACTATGGGCACCTGCAGTTACGTGCTCACTGGCACAGAGCAGGGCATGCAGGAGACCTTCGGCAGCACCTGCCACGGAGCTGTAAGCTATCTCTACATCTCAAAGCTATTTATTTCCTTCTCAACTCGTCTCTTTCCGACTTCTGCCAGGGTCGCGCCTTATCACGTGCCAAATCTCGCCGCAATATCGACTATAAGGAGGTGCTGGAAAAGCTGGAGCAAATCGGCATTGCCATTCGCGTGGCCTCACCCAAGCTAGTCATGGAAGAGGCTCCCGAGTCGTACAAGGATGTAACCGATGTTGTAGACACCTGTCACGCGGCGGGTATCAGCAAGAAGTGCATCAAAATGCGACCAATAGCAGTTATCAAAGGCTGAAAGCGTCTGTACATTTATATTTATATATTGTATATTTATGCTTGTGATTAAGTCGAAGATGATTTATAATTAAAGAGGAAAGAAAACCCTATTCGCTTCAATGTTTAACATTCCCAGACTTGGATTTTAAACGTAACAGCACCATCTGGTCACTCTAAAAGCGCTCTGTTATCTGCTGGCACTTTCACGCATGGTAGGAATATCTAAAGGTGCGAACCCCATAAGCCAGCGGGCATTACATAGGGAATCAGAGATACATGCATATGCACAATATTTTTCAATTTTTTGTTGTTTCTATTCCCAGTACTCGGGAGCACGAGTCAATATAGCTATGTCTCTCTGCTGCTCTTTCGTCTTGATGAGCGCCTATAGAGCTAGTGCTAGTAAATTTTGCGTGCAGTAATATAGCAACGAATCTCGAAAACCTGAGGCATCCAAAGTTTTGAAGATACATGATAAAACGCTGAGAGTATACAAGCAAAAATAATACAACTATAAGTTACTTAAATCATAAAATTTCCTATAAATGGCGGCACGTATGGCTGCGAATCAAATATGTTTTCCGTTATTTATTTAAAACGATTTCCGTTAATTCTGGCTTAATTTTGAAATTAGTGGAAACGGAATAAGTGGACAGTAAGCTAGAGAGAAAAACATCAATGTACCTTTCTAGTAATTCGACCATGCTGCCACGTTATTTCGTGCTCCTCGCTCTGTTAGTTGCCAGTTGACAGACCCCATCGCCCACTCCACCACCCGCCCAACGGAATTTGACTTGTCGGCAGCGCGGTTTTCGGTTTCGCATTTGTTTCATTTAAATTTTTACTCGATTCACGTAATTGCTGTTATTAGCAAAGGGCAGATTAGATGCATCTGGCCAAGTGATAGAAAATCGGTTCGGAATCGTGTGTGAATCAAACAAATTGAGTGCCTTGCTAGAGCTGAGGGCTTAGCTGCGCAATAGTAAAAAAAAGTTCGACCAAATCCTACACACCGTTGCCGGGCTTAATTGTGGAAGAAAAACAAACAAAATGACAAATATGCGCCCACCGCAGAAATCCAAACTGCTGAAGGTCGTCATACTGGGCGATGGGGGCGTGGGGAAGTCTGCTCTGCTCACCCGCTTCGTATCGAACCGCTACGAGGAGAACAACTTCCATACCATTGGCGTAGAATTCATGAACAAGGACATCGTGGTCGACGGAGAGCGCTACACCCTGCAGGTGGGTTTGGGTTCTAAAATACTTCGTATTCTGCGATATACATATGTCTGTAGTTAAGTGCCTTGTGCCTATTATCATGACCTAACGACTGATATGATAATCCCCTCTCTCTTCTTACTGGAGAGACTGTAACGTAACTGTTACACACATAGGTAATGTTTTTTGTTGGTCAGCGCAAGCGTTTAAAAGTTGAACAACGATCGAGCATTGTTTTCCGCTCTGTGCCATCCACAGAACTTGTGTTTGTAGTTGGATCTGTTTCATCTGCCCCCATGCACACACAAACACACACATGAAATATGTACTCAATTAACGTACAGTTTAGCATTGCAAAAATAAAAACAGTTTCAAAGCTCGACATCAGACATCAGAGTGTTTCATCGTTTGCCGCCACCGCCGCCTTTTCTGCTCCCAGTTTTGTTTTACCTTATGCTGCCATGGAAACATCGAAATCAGTAGAACCAAAACACACAACACAACAGTTTTCACAGACCGCCGAGCTTCGTCGGGAAGCTTATGAATATTGAGTGCGTCTCAGTGAGTAAGCAAAGTGCTGCAAATGGCAGCGGAATAGAATAATGAATATAATTAATGGATGCAATCGATGTCACTCCGATCCGACCAAGGGCTTCGGAAAGCATAAGAAAGCCAGCATATGTGAGTAATGCCTGGGAAATGTTACCCATTTAAAGTGCATTGTGGTAAGCTCTAGAATCGCTTCCGGTTCACGGTTCGCTTAATCTGGACCCCGACAAGAACCGGGAATCCGACGTTTCTCATATAAGAGTAGAGGGAAACTACCAAACAGAAAACCTCTCCGACTATCGTCTCTAAATACAAGTATTTCCCCCTATGACGTTTCGGGAAGTATTAGCTTAACGATTATATTGTAGTTCTGAACGGGGTTTATTGATTTAAAGGCAATTTCTTAAGATCCGGCAGAACCTTCCATGACGTGGGAAGATATTTATGCCTATGCATATCTAGTTATATACTTTAAAATATTCTGAAAAAGACATTTTTATATGACAACTTTACAGGCTGATAAGGCTTCGTTATCAGGCACTGACTTTATTTGTAGAGCAAATTATATGGCATGATATGAGTCAGTAGATATTCAAATTTCTAGCAAGGTACACTGTCGTAGTTTTTGAATGCCTTGCGAATCACTGAATTCCGCACGAGTTACGGAACAATGATGCAAATTTCAATAAAAGGCCAATTGAAGGTTTAATCAGAGTTTGATTGACGAATTTCTTTGTTTTTCCACAATCTAGATTTGGGATACGGCTGGCCAGGAACGATTCCGGGCCCTGCGCACGCCCTTCTATCGGGGATCGGACATTTGTCTTCTCTGCTATGCCCTGGACGACCGGGACAGTCTGAGGGGACTGGGTCTGTGGCGGAACGAGTTTCTGACCTATGCCGACGTGGAGGCTGAAAAGTTTCCCTTCATTGTGGTGGGCAACAAGGTAAGTGGATGAGGCCATATCCGACCTGAAACAATCACCCCCAGCAATGTCTTTTCCCGCGCAGAACGACATCCTGCCGAAGAAGCGCCAGGTAAGCTCCGAGAGTGTCCAGCAGTGGTGCGCGGAGCATAATATTGCCTCCCACATCGAGACCTCCTCGAAGGCAGCGACGAATGTTAGCGACGCTTTTGTGCTCGGTCTGCGCCAGTGGAAGCACATGGAGTGCGTGGCAGAGGCCGAGCTCCGCCACAACGGCGACACCATCGACTTGACACGACCCATACGGCTTGTGCAGCGGCGCCTCTGCTGCGCTGGAGGTGGTGGCGTCGGGGACGCCAATA
This sequence comes from Drosophila affinis, assembly GCA_037356375.1. Lineage (NCBI taxonomy): Eukaryota > Metazoa > Arthropoda > Insecta > Diptera > Drosophilidae > Drosophila > Drosophila affinis. Next base: position 607,140 of record CM074800.1, read on the forward strand.
ATGATGGGGATGGGGATGGGAATGACGCCGCCATGTGCACCCCGTCGAAGAAACTGTTCGGACAGAAGCGCAGTGCACCAAAGGCGCCAGCGACCAATTACCGGCTATGAGCACTGAAGCTGTCAGTAAGATTACGCTTAATTTAACTACTCGGCTAGAGCTACCCCCCTACACGCTATGCATTCCAAACGAGGAAACGAGGAGTCGTCAAAGCACAGACCAAAAAGTAAATCGATGTGACGCACATTTGTATTAAAAGTACTGAAGAAATCGATTGATATTCTAAATGAAGGTATGGCATCAATGCTAGTTTTCAGCGTTGACCGCCCCTATAATGCAGACATAGGAGATATACAATAATCCACATTTGTTGTACGCACAATGTTTCGTATATTGAAAAAACAATCTGATATTATTTTTGATACTATTCAAGATACATTTTGCATGTAAGAGAATACAAATTCTGATATAATTTTTGTATACTGTAGAACAGTCCAGTCATATGTTACATTACATGAAATTATAAGATACTACCACAGACATTTGCTTTCCAATATAGCAGGTCGAACAAAAACTATAACTATCATTTATTTTTCGTGTAGAACTTCGCACTTCGACCTTAGAAATGGTTGAACCACTATACTGCATTTTGTCGGCCGCCGATACAAAAAACATTCGAATAACGATATAGAAACAAGAAGTTAATTATAAATATATGAAAATTGATTTGTACAAAGAGATGCTTGAAGGACTACAACACATTGAAAACGTATTCGTACAAGGAAAATAAATTTTGTATAATTTTAAGTGATTTAAACCGGAGCAGAACAGAATGTATTTGTTTTTTTATGCAAGGTACCTGTTAAGCAAGTTTTGATTCCAAAAAACAGTACCTACACTAAAAGAACAGAATGCTTTATATGGATGTGTGTTTATATTTCAACGATTTGTTTAAACGAACATAATAAGTATTAACACAATATAAATACGCTTACCCCGGATTAAATATAATATGCTGGATTGGAATCGGATCGATTAAGACTACGGCAAACTCTAGGCGCTGTCACTAACGGGACAAGCGTATAACAGACTGAGTGCTTAACTATTATATGCCTAACTCACGTAAGTGCGAGTATGGAGTGGAGTGGGTATTTTGGGACATATTAGGGAAAGGAAATTATCACTTGCTACAGACCCGGGAGCCACACCGAGCAATCACGTTACTTCTTTTTGTAGCCATACGAGTTAATGGCATCGAACTCGGTGTCGCACTTGAGAAGAAGCTGGTACCACTGATCGCTGTCCACGCGCTTGAGTTCGAGGATGCCGCCGTAGGCAGGAGGCAGGCACTTGGGCGACATATACTTGTGCAGGGAGTCGCGGTCCGTGCCGTGGAAAATGATGCGGCCGCGCAGCTTCTCGCGCAGGAATGGTTTAAAGAGGGCGAAGACCACGTTGAAGATCTTCGGTTGGTTCACGATGTGGATGGCCTTGATGCGCAGCGGCACCGAGTCCTGCAACCAGTCGACTATGCGCTTGGCGAAGGGCGGCGTGAACTGCCATGTCTGCTGAAGACTCAGGCCATCCATGTCGAAGATGACGACGGCTCCGTGGATCTGAGTCTCTGGCTCCAGCATGGCCGCCTCCAGGAAGATGACCGCCCCCTTGAACACCTCATCCAGTGAGACCTGCTTGTGCTTCCAGCGTTCTATCAAAGACATCGAGATATTATAGTCCATATAGTAGTAGTACCACGCTGGGTAGCCTCGTGCCACTTACTGCCCAGTTCCAGTACCAGGATGCGACGACCACACTGATCGCGATTGGGAAAGACGGTCAGCACGTTGCTCTTGAAGATGTTGGCCTCACCCGAGGGCTTCAAGTTGTTGTACACGTCCGAGTGCTTCACCTTGAAGGAGTAGTAGCGTTTGATCTGCCACAAGAGTCAAAGTTCATTGAGGATCGTTCTTTTATTTATTATATATATTTATTCCTACCAGGTCTCGTGCACTCTCCGGATAATACTTGCAGGGACGCAGGAATCGTATTAACCATTCCTCGTTGTCCTTGGGATAGTGCAGATCGGTCTCCGCTGCAATCGATGCTCACATTAGTATTTCAGGAGATACGTTATCAATAAGTCTACAGTTTAAATTCTAAGTGCAACCCTGAACTTTGAACTCGGAGTTTACAAAAATAGAAAATTCCTAAACTAACATTAAGCTGATTAAGTTCTCGATGTACATATATAATTATGAATATCTAACGATCGTAGATCGTAGAACTTATCATTACATGACAATCAGCTAGACATCAATACTATAACCTTGGAATATATAACCTGTGATTAGTGGCATGAGGTTGTCAGGCAATAAAATGGATTCCTATCATCCCAGAATTCCAGAAAAAGATAGATCTGATCAGCACTCACCTTCCAGCAAACGAGCCAGCTCCTTGACTGCCTCCTTCTGGCGCTCGGGAGTCTCGCGCAGCTCCTTGATGGCCACCTCCTTGCCCATGGCCGTGGGCTCGCCCATCTCGAACTGGAGCGTGAACTCTCCCAGCTGGATCGAGGGCAGCTGATCGATGTCCGACAACATTGTGGGCACTCCTAAAAGGGCATCGCATCAGTTCGAGGGTGAATATAATCGATTAGTAGTATGAAATAAGCGAAGGCTTCTGTACTTTGAGCTCTGAAGTATGTTTAGGGTCTAAGTGCTTTTGAAACTTCAAGCTACCAAGTAAGTGACTATGTATTAGCAACGATTGGCAATTAGTTAGCCATATTTGTGCAATGACGCTTCAAATACTGTATAATTACTTACTCATTTTGCAATTTGCTCGCTACTTTTCACTGCTAAAATTCTTTTGTAATAATATTCAATAGCTGTGCTCTTGCGCCCTCAAGCTGATTCAAGTCGAGCACAATTTCTGTTTGCCTTGTGACAAAGTGTGCACTCTATTTATAGGTAGGTGGAGAGAGAATTGGAATCATTAATTAAACAAACGAATCGGAACCGGCTTGGAAACTGCAACGAAGACTTCCCCACTTATTGATCGCGCTACTGATCACCTGGCTTCACCTTCACCTTGACATTCGCATGCTTATCGGAAGCGAAGTTATAGCAATGCAAAGCGGATCAAAGATTTTGCAGCTTCGGAAACCTCGGACTCCCGTTGAGGGTTATATCCTCAATGCAATTCTTCATAATCTCAGGATAGGTGATCTTTGATCAGACGATATGCGAAATACCTTGAACTGAATTCAAAGCTGAATCTCTGACAAGTTCTACTTGAGCAGATTCTAGTAGAACAAGTTTTAAATTACGAGTGCAAACAAGTACTCGATTAAGTATACATAAGTATCTTCTGTATATATTTCAAATGAAATGGAACCATTGGAATTAACGCCATAATCTGTTCATCTTATGGCTCAGGTCTACTCTACCATCTTTATGAACCAAAACAAAAGACTTGGAAATAAGCATCAGAGGTCTGTTTCTGTGCCTGACATTGAATCACTTTGATTAGATGGGCCAGCCAGGTGATTCGTTCGAGATCTTTCATACGGAGATGGAGCTGTGCGAATCAAAACAATTCGCAGCTTTGCCAAAAATGGTAGACAATCGTAGACCTCACAAAATTATGCATGGCTAATGGGTGCATGGGTGTCTGGGGCTGGGAAATACAAAGTTGAGTCGAATAATTAAAGTAGTACGCACGGAGCACAACACAAATGGAAACTTGTTTGGTAAGGCGACTTCGACAAGCGCGATTTTGGCCAAAGGCGGCCACAAAAAGGAGGCTAGGAGAGACGCGTGTAACGGGGCCGAAAGCGCAGATGAAACTGTTGCGGCCAAAAGCGCGTTGCGGAGATTTTATGGCAGGCCAAGAATCGAAACTGGATTTGGAAGAGAGTCGAGTCCGGAGCTACAGCTGGAGCTGGGAGAGCGAAGCTCGGTCTGAACTTGAGCATGACATTCACGTGTGCCAGTCTGAAAGAGAGACAGATGGGGCTGGGTGCATCATCATTGGGAAATATTGCCAGCAAAAGCCGGTTTCGATTTCAGTTTCAAAGTTTTCTCAGCCACTGATGCTGTGCTGGTGCTGGGATATTCCACGGGCCTACTACTATTCAGTTTTCTTCGAGTGTAATTGCACAGCAGATCAGTCTGTAGTGTAGTCTGACTGATAGGCCTTTCCTATGTGTTGACGCTGACCCTGAACACGTTGTACTATCCGGTTTGGTTTCAGTGTTCATACGCTACGCTCCGCTCTCCGCCAATTAGTGCTTACACCTGTCCAGCAATCATATTCGAGGCATATTTTGTATAATTAGCACGTCTTCAAGCCGCAGCCCAGACCATCACCTCACCTCACCCTGTCGACATGATCTTTCGCCGCCGCGCCTGCTTTTGGGCAAGTCACTCAATCGCACGATCGCACGTGCCGTAGACCTGAGTCCCATTCATGGTTTTACGCTTTGTTATACTCTCGTTTTCGTTTTGGTCTATTTTTGGTCTATTTGAGCTGTGCCGGAGACGGAGTGCTGGCGTGCCGGCCACAAGTTGGCTGCCATGAAACCGAGAATAGTGTGACTTCCCAAAGCACGGGAGAGAGAGAGAGAGAGACACACTGAGACTGGGGTTAAGACCGAATGCAATGACAACCTTTGCCCTTCGTTGTTGTGTCAAAAACAAACAGAAAATAAAAAACACGACAAAAGTAAGATACTGGATTTTTAAGACCTGGCAATGGCAGCTCCAATGTAAAAAGTGCTTTGACCTTACTCTGCAAAAAACTGTTAAAAAGTAAATACAATACTCGTACATACATATGTATAAGTACGAGTTTATTTTTGGCTGTAAAATTCACAATTCGAATTGAGTTGGGGTATAACCTGTTAAAGGAGGTACTGCTGACTATGGAATACCCGCTAGTCGGCTTTACTTATTAGGCACTGTACTATGCAGTGTACACCCCACTCGATGGGAATAACAAATGAATAGCAATCGTTCGGAGAATTGTGGATACCACAAATTTTCATGGAAAGTCTGGTCTGTTGGTTGGGGAAGTTGCGGGTGTTGCTAACCAAGAAAATAAAATCAATGTTGCCTGAATGCGGTAACAGTGCACAGGTAGCATGTGCGAGTAAGTGTGTAGAAGCCGCGCACACATTTTATTTCGATGCACGAGTACATATGTATGTTTCAACAATAAGTCTTTAGGTACTATCAATTTTTATGCCATGCGAGGCTTCACTGTTTTCACTGTTTCTCACCCGAGTCAAAAGCCGCCACATGAGATAGAGCCGCCGCCGCCGACGTGGGCTGTTGGGGCAGGCCGCGGACTGCAGCTGTAGTGCTCATCATTGTCATTGCTGATGCCAATCAAACGCGAAATACTCGTAGACCCAAAGACCACTCACGAACACGCGATGCACCAGCCACTTGCGAAATTAGGAACGCAACGCAAATAAATTTATATATAATATTTTAAGCAGTACAAGTCGCTGCATTAGCCGGTCCGGTTGCATCGAGCACAAGCACCACCCGAAGCACACTTGAAATGGGTCAATGCCAGTCAGCCACTGAACCTTAAATTAAATTAAATGAGATTCTCGAGCGGACAGCGAACCAGCCACCCATCCAGCAGCCCAGCAAGACGAATGTGCATGCAAGAGGAGGAACGCCCGCAGAAAACGAAATGAAAAAGGAAAGGAGAACGAATGAAAACGAAACCCTTGCACTTCGCGGACCACCCACTAAAAGTTGACGTATACAAAACTGATGTGCTAATTTACATACATATGTACATCAAATGCATCGCATTGATATCTGTTTAAGCTGAGAAATTTTTCAGTTGCGATACCCTGTAGAGGGGTCTAGCAGACAAAGCTTTAGTGAGTGATGAGTATTGTTATGTTATGCTCAGACGGACATTGAATTTGTAATTGTTGAAGCTCAAAGAGCAACAAAACAGCCCGAGCCGAACAAAAGAAACCAAAGAGAGAGGTAATGAAAGCGTGAGATATGTGCATACATACATATGTATGTTCGTATATATGTACATATGTACGTTGAAACTCAAACTCACCGAATAGTAATTAAGGCTCAGCTAATCCAAATACAGGGGCTCCAAGTGTTTGTACAGAGATCCTTCTTGGGCTTGCTGTAGATTGTGTATCTAGCTGGGATCACGTTTTTAGACTGGAAATACAAAGCGGCTTGTCAAATCATTTTATACCCCACCGGACTATGTATAACGCTCATTACTCGTACTCGTACATACAATATATGTATCAAAGTTATCAAGAAACGAACGCCAAGCCAGTCAGAATAGTCTGTCATATTAAGCCACATTTAATAGGCCATTAAAAGTAGCCAGAGGAGAGGGAGAGGAGAGTCAAGTCAACAAGTGGCAGTGGCAGTGGCAGTGGCAAAGAGCACGGTTACGAACAACCGATTGCCTTGTCTTGAGTTTTCTTTTCGTAAATCAAGTTCAAAAGTCGCGCGTGTGCTTTTGTCGGAAAGCACTGAACAAGCATTTTATATATACAAATGCTATACGCATTTTTTTTGAATATGTTCTGAAGACACAATTTTTCCATGCAATTCCTAGTCTTGAAATTATAAGATCTGCACCACAATTACAAGTTATATTGATAGATATTGAGAATTAGTGAGAATCTTTTTTTTGGTCAGTACTGCTATTTCACTTAACATTTGTCTGTTAACTTTCTAAGCTGTTATACGCACTGTTATATCATGTAATGCAATGTTCTTGCAGTTTCTCGCAGTGTGTTTATCTTCTGCTGGTAGCTTTATACATAACATACGCGACATAAACGCAATTATACTTGAACTTTTGAACGCGCTCAGTACACACAACTAGTTTAGAGACTAATCTACGGCTGCCATATATGTACGCTTGTACTCTTGCTCTTATATGTAGTATATATACGAGTATCGTTGTAAAACTTGTTATAAATCTCTCCTACGGGTAGCTCAAACGGTCGGTCGGTCGATTATCCGTAGTTAATACTTTGGTAATCAAAGGGCAACGCGCGTTTACTTTCAGCAACAGGGATTGCTGGTTCAAGACCTCTAGATCTCTCAAGTCTCGGATATAGTGAACGAGACGTGCCGAAGTCTAGCAGCGATGGAGACTTGCGTGCCCGCGATCCACGATCAAATGAACTACTGACGGCTGATGGGCAACGAAAACTCATTTGCCTTTGGTTTCAAGCTCGAGCAATTAATTAAGTATTTCGCTGCTTGTTGTGTTGTTTCCAAATGTATTTCAATTTCATTTTCTTGCACTTGCCTGAGCGCGCCCGTTTGTCAGTCAGCCAGTCAGTCACCTTCATTCGGGAGATATAAGCTACGTCAGCTCCTAAAGTCCAGCGGGATTTCGACAGGCAACCGACTGCAAATTAGTCAAAGTACAACATGTTGCTGAAAGTTAAAAGTAACCCAATGATTGCATTAATCAATTTACAAACACGCGATCTGACCGACAGCTGCTGATACGCAGAGCAAAGCAATAGACAATCAATTGTTATCCATTATTTACATGCATTTAATTTGAAAGTTAAATTCAGAGAGAGAGAGAGAGACCGACAAATAGTCGAGTGGAGTGGCCATTAGAGCTTATGTTAGATTACAGTTACAATTAATGAGAGACCGCGACCGAGACTTACGGCCGAGTCCAATATCAATAAATATCGTTACACTTATGAGAAACTACGGAAAATCGATCTACTGCCGATCTATGGTTCAAACTACGAATTATCTTTGTATTGTCGAGTATAAAAGGGTACATTTTACTAAACGAAGGGATATTGTGCATTCAATTGTTGCTAGATATTGCTTACGATCCGCTAGCAGAGCGCTCTGCTCTCGAGTGCTGCACAGCGGGGTTTTCAGGCTTAGACTACATACATACATACATACATAATATGTCAACGATATTCAATGCTTAAGTCTTTAGTGTCTTTCACAATGTCGTTTCACTTGCTTTTAAGTACAGATCAAATTCAGTTTGCATATTTACAGCACAAGCATCGGAAATTGGAGGGGAGTGAGCTGGACTGGACTGGACTGGACTCTACACAACGGAAGTCGGCTTGATTCGCCTGCGACTCCTGCTGCGCCTACGCAATCATTTTGGTCGAATCTTCTCGTACATGAACTTCTGAAGATGCTTGTTGTCCGGCTGCATCAGTTTCTTTTTGTTGAACTCGAACTGAGCCAGCGCGAACTCGTAAAGGTCGTTCTCCATTTGCCAGATCTTGGTCTTCTGTATGCTCTTGATCGTGGATTCGCTGGGCGGAAGCTTTGAGGACGTCACGCGTAAATGAGATTTATTGGAGGTTTGATAGTGCTCACGAAAGCCATGGAAGATTCTTGAAGCCAGAGAGTTGAATTTACAATGTGATTGGGATTTCAAATCGATAAAAGAGCTGCATACCTGGGTAGCGATCTCTCCAGTAGATCTACAAATTCATACATTTGCTCGGTGACTCCGACTAGAAAGTATTCGTTGACCAGATTTCGCTTGGCCTGGTCGAGGGCCCAATCGCTGCCGGGTTCCCAGCACTCGGCAGCGTGGCCACAAAAGAAGGGTATTTGCAGCCACATGTTCTTGGGATCACAGTCGGGTTGCTTCTGCACCACGCACTCGTCGAACGTCTATGTACAGAGTCGAGGAAAGTGATTGTAGATGGGGTGGATGTAGATGGACGAGCGTTATGTACTCACAATTTTGTTGCCCGCCTTCTTGCGCACTAAATTCGGTCGATAGTTGTCGCCGAAACGTAGGAAGTAGTAGTAGGAGACAAGTCTGTCAAGGGGCTTACGTACTAGGTTTATATAGATGGGCTTGTGGGCTATTTGGAATCTGAAAAATTACACTTTAGTAAATGTTTCAGGCCATATATATACTGATCCTACTTGGAGAAATCCAAAAATGCCATGTGCCCGTGGTAGAGTGCCGGCTTCATCTCATGCCACTTGGAGACATTTCGCACAAACGCGATCTGGTTTGGAAGCGACAGAACATGCATATTGGCAGTTACGTTAATGTGCAAAACGTGGTATTTGTTGAGCTTGCACAGATCGTAAGCTATGTTGACGAAGCTGGTCGAGCCCGTCTTTGGCACACGGTTGTAGAGCACCACCAGCTGTTCCTCGTAGTCGAAGTTGTCCACAGCGGCGGTCGCCACAGGAGCAGCCGCAGATTGTTCCAGCGCGCTGCCACCCTCCGTCCCCTTGGTCAACGGCTTGAAGGCTGCTCAAATAATCATTTTAGTACGATTAAGCACTCAGATAAGGGGAAACAGAACAACCACGAACCATTTTCCATGCGTATTTCAGACCAGAGTAAAAAATAGCCAGCACAGGTCAGAACGCAAAGGGCGATGAGTACTAGCCAGTGTGTGGGACGCAGAAGAATCAACATCTTGAGCACTTTCCTGTATAAGCCGCCGGCCGAATTTCACTGATGGATGTCGCTGCAGCACATTTTCAGCCTGTATTTTAGCTCAATTCTATGCTGTTTTGCATGTTTTGTTTGACGTTAAAGTTTGTAGTATTGTGCAACGTTGCCGAGCAGCTGAAAAAGCAGCTGCTGGAGCAGTGCTGCATAACTTGCTACTAACGCCGTGTTCCGTTTTTAATGGCCTGTTTACACTAGGGCTGCGTCAAAATCAAAAATTTGGCGCGTAAAACGTATGGTTCACGAAAAATTTAAAAATATTTACTTTACCATTTTTAGAGTCGACCCTTTTCGAAGACGCTTGCCTTATAATACCAGAATAATTATTATTCTGTACATTCTTTAGATGCTAACTTTGTTTCATATATAATATATTAATATAATGAGCAGATATATGTATATATTTTCACAAATATATATTTGATTGTATTGTGTATTGTATTATACATAATATATTTGATCATATATAAAAAAGTAGTATGCGCTAAAAAAATATATATATATCATCCTTGAATATGGATATAAATGACATAAAAATGGGTAATAAAGGGGTCTATACGGATTTTAGTGCCACACTTGCAAGTCAACTTTGATATCATCCCTATATTTCTAACGCGACAGCAGCCACAGACAGAACATACATTCATATGGGTGTGTACGTGTGCAGTGCTGCACAAAGCTGAGTATCGCTTATTGAGGCGACGCACTAATACCCTACAGACAATTAATATAATTTTATGTCATGTCTGATATACATTTTGCATTCGTACATATTTACATTCATTCATTATATTCGTTTATATTACATTAAACAAAATTAGAATATAGAGGATATTCAATATATACAATTATTGTAATTTTGGGCAAGCTTCATCGTAAAATCATAACTTACAATCAATTCTAAAGTAATGGGCGTTTGCTTAGACAGCGGCGTTGCAAAAAACCAATACAAACAAGCAGAGCAATTTATGCACACATACAGCTAAAGCTCAGCCTCACATACAGTGCGTTTGCCTCTAGAGCGCTCTCTGTCTCTCTTTAGCTCTTTCTCTCTCAGTGAAGAACTCTGAGCGAAGATCTCATATGTACTCACAAATTTATTTGCTGAGTGTTGCTTATTGACGCGACGTACTAATACCCTATAGACAATTAATATTATTTTATGTCATGTCTGATATACATTTTGCAGTTGTATATATTTCATTCGTTCAATATATTCGTTTATAGTACATTAAACAAAATTAGAATATAGAGGATATTCAATATATACAATTATTGTAATTTTGGGCAAGCGTCATCATAAGATCATAACTTACAATCAATTCTAAAGTAATGGGTGTTTGCTTAGACAGCGGCGTTGCAAAAAACCAATACAAACAAGCAGAGCAATATATGCACACATACAGCTAAAGCTCAGCCTCACATACAGAACGTTTGTACTTTGCCAAGCTGAATATGTGTGTTTTCTGTGTTCTTCTTCAGCTTGTTTGCGAACTGATCTACCGTTATAAAATAAATGAAGAATTGGCGGGATGGGTGGGGGTGGGTGTGGGTGTGGGTTGGTGGGACACTTGGCCGTGGGAAGAAAGAAATATGTTATTTTTATTATATTACTGCCTATGAAAAAGCCGTAAACATACATACATTCATATGTACATATAAAGTCGCCGCTCAAATTGGCTTCCGATTGAAGCTGCCTGTACATATGTATGTATGTACATATGAATATATGTATGTAATTAATATAATTTTATGTCATGTCTGATATACATTTTGCATTTGTACATATTTACATTCGTTCATTATATTCGTTCATAGTACATTAAACAAAATTAGAATATAGAGGATATTCAATATATACAATTATTGTAATTTTGGGCAAGCGTCATCATAAAATCATAACTTACAATCAATTCTAAAGTAATGGGTGTTTGCTTAGACAGCAGCGTTGTAAAAAACCAATACAAACAAGCAGAGCAATATATGCACACATACAGCTAAAGCTCAGCCTCACATACAGTGCGTTTGCCTCTAGAGCGCTCTCTGTCTCTCTGTCTCTCTTTAGCTCTTTCTCTCTCAGTGAGGAACTCTGAGCGAAGATCTCATACTCACAAATTTATTTGCTGAGTGTTGCTTATTGACGCGACGTACTAATACCCTATAGACAATTAATATTATTTTATGTCATGTCTGATATACATTTTGCAGTTGTATATATTTACATTCGTTCAATATATTCGTCTATAGTACATTAAACAAAATTCGAATATAGAGGATATTCAATATATACAATTATTGCAATTTTGGGCAAGCGTCATCATAAAATCATAACTTACAATCAATTCTAAAGCAATGGGTGTTTGCTTAGATAGCGGCGTTGTAAAAAACCAATACAAACAAGCAGAGCAATATATGCACACATACAGCTAAAGCTCAGCCTCACATACAGAACGTTTGTACTTTGCCAAGCTGAATATGTGTGTTTTCTGTGTTCTTCTTCAGCTTGTTTGCGAACTGATCTACCGTTATAAAATAAATGAAGAATTGGCGGGATGGGTGGGGGTGGGTGTGGGTGTGGGTTGGTGGGACACTTGGCCGTGGGAAGAAAGAAATATGTTATTTTTTAATTTGTATTATATTACTGCCTATGAAAAAGCCGTAAACATACATACATTCATATGTACATATAAGGTCGCCGCTCAAATTGGCTTCCGATTGAAGCTGCCTGTACATATGTATGTATGTACATATGAATATATGTATGCTTACGGCTTTGATAGATATTAAGTACGTGGAAACCCTCTCCAAAATTCGCCAAATTTTTTTCCTGGATAGACCCCGATTTATCATGAATTTAGGTACAAAAATTTCGTGGCAGTCGCTTCTAGTTATTTTTTTAAAAATGTTTAAATTTTAACTTTTGGTTGAGCCAAAAATGTCTTGCGCGTGTCACTTGCTGTGTTATTGATTTTGGTAGATGTTAAGTACGTGGACAACATCTCCAAAATGCACCAAATTTTTTTCCTGGATAGACCCCGATTTATCAAGAATTTAGGTACAAAAATTTCATAGCGGTCGCTTCTAGTTATTTTTTTAAAAATGTTTAAAGTTTAACCTTTTAGTCTAACTAATAGACATATATAGCTTTAATTTCCAAATAGCTATTTTATAGCTAACTTCGCAACACAAATAAACAGAAAAATCAACAACAACAAGCCATTTTTGGCTTGAAAAAAGTTAAACTTTAAACATTTTTAAAAAAATAACTAGAAGCGACCGCCACGAAATTTTTGTACCTAAATTCATGATAAATCGGAGTCTATCCAGGAAAAAAATTTGGTGCATTTTGGAGAGGGTTTCCACGTACTTAATATCTATCAAAGCCGTAAGCATACATACATATATTCATATGTACATACATACATATGTACAGGCAGCTTCAATCGGAAGCCAATTTGAGCGGCGACCTTATATGTACATATGAATGTATGTATGTTTACGGCTTTTTCATAGGCAGTAATATAATACAAATTAAAAAATAACATATTTCTTTCTTCCCACGGCCAAGTGTCCCACCAACCCACACCCACACCCACCCCCACCCATCCCGCCAATTCTTCATTTATTTTATAACGGTAGATCAGTTCGCAAACAAGCTGAAGAAGAACACAGAAAACACACATATTCAGCTTGGCAAAGTACAAACGTTCTGTATGTGAGGCTGAGCTTTAGCTGTATGTGTGCATATATTGCTCTGCTTGTTTGTATTGGTTTTTTACAACGCCGCTATCTAAGCAAACACCCATTGCTTTAGAATTGATTGTAAGTTATGATTTTATGATGACGCTTGCCCAAAATTGCAATAATTGTATATATTGAATATCCTCTATATTCGAATTTTGTTTAATGTACTATAGACGAATATATTGAACGAATGTAAATATATACAACTGCAAAATGTATATCAGACATGACATAAAATAATATTAATTGTCTATAGGGTATTAGTACGTCGCGTCAATAAGCAACACTCAGCAAATAAATTTGTGAGTATGAGATCTTCGCTCAGAGTTCCTCACTGAGAGAGAAAGAGCTAAAGAGAGACAGAGAGACAGAGAGCGCTCTAGAGGCAACATTATTTTACGCACTGTATGTGAGGCTGAGCTTTAGCTGTATGTGTGCATATATTGCTCTGCTTGTTTGTATTGGTTTTTTACAACGCTGCTGTCTAAGCAAACACCCATTACTTTAGAATTGATTGTAAGTTATGATTTTATGATGACGCTTGCCCAAAATTACAATAATTGTATATATTGAATATCCTCTATATTCTAATTTTGTTTAATGTACTATGAACGAATATAATGAACGAATGTAAATATGTACAAATGCAAAATGTATATCAGACATGACATAAAATTATATTAATTGTCTGTAGGGTATTAGTGCGCGCCTCAATAAGCGACACTCAGCTTTGTGCAGCACTGCACACGTACACACACATATGAATGTATGTTCTGTCTGTGGCTGCTGTCGCGTTAGAAATATAGGGATGATATCAAAGTTGACTTGCAAGTGTGGCACTAAAATCCGTATAGACCCCTTTATTACCCATTTTTATGTCATTTATATCCATATTCAAGGATGATATATATATATTTTTTTAGCGCATACTACTTTTTTATATATGATCAAATATATTATGTATAATACAATACACAATACAATCAAATATATATTTGTGAATATATATACATATATAGTATCATCATTATATTAGTATATTCTATATGAAACAAAGTTAGCATCTAAAGCATGTACAGAATAATAATTATTCTGGTATTATAAGGCAAGCGTATTCGAAAAGGGTCTACTCTAAAAATGCTCAAGTGAAGGGTGGCGCGAGCACAAAAGTCAAAACAAAGTTAGAAAGCGCAAATATCAGTTGTGCGCTCATACACACTTGCAAACACGCAAAGTACATGAGCACACATACACTCTCACGACTCGCCGGGTAGCTGATGCCTGGTGCCGTCAGTGATTTTGTCGCATGTCATGCTCACTAATATTTTATAAACGTTATTTTATAAAGAATCCAACCAAACGGAATCCTTAAAATAAGCCAGTCTTGTAGAAAATTGTTTTATCTATTGTAAAAAATTATGTGCTCAGGCCTGAGGGTCCTAGTTAGCTATTAATATTAAACGGAATATCAAATTGGGAAAAATTTTCCACCAGAGCCGGTTAAAATCATATCGATTAAATTTCGGGGTGTCTGGCCAAAAAATCGATGTTTCTCCAGCTGTAATTCTAGCGCCTATTTTTGCGAGGTTAAAACGAATTCGCAGCCGGCGTCCCAAGCGTTCATTGTTCATTAAGTACAGTTCTATAAAATTATAATTGTTGAATCATGTCGATGTCTACTTTTAACTTTGCGAGTATGGCAGCCCAAATTACCGAAGAACAGGGCATATCATTCCAGGACAAGGGCAAAACCTGGAACACTGCCTCGGATGGTGAGTGGCGAAGGACGCCAAACATTGCAGACTGAAATTAACGCTCTCTACGTTTTTCCACAGTTCAGGAGGTGGTGGATGCGCTCAACAACCAGGCAACGGTTCATTTCCTGGTCCTTGATGGCAACACGCTGGGAGTGGAGGCAGCCAATGCGATTGGGCAGGCCCTGAAGCGTCATCCGGAGTTCCGCAAGGCGCTGTGGAAGAATATGTTTACGAGGCGTCTTAAAAGTGAAATTCCAGATGCCTTGAGGCACCTTGGAGCCGGTCTCATGGAAGCAGGAGCAAAACTGACAGTTTTGGATCTGAGCGACAATGCCCTTGGGCCCAATGGCATGCTTGGATTGGAAGCGTTTCTGCGTTCGCCAGTCTGCTACTCGCTTCAGGAGCTGCACCTCTACAACTGTGGCCTTGGCCCCGAGGGTGGTGCCATGTTGTCCAAGGCTCTCATTGATCTTCATGCTAATGCAAAAAAGGCGGGAACGCCGCTGCAGCTCCGTCTCTTTATGGGGGGACGTAATCGCTTAGAGGATGCTGGCGCCAAGGCAATGGCCAAGGCTTTCGCCACTCTGAAAACGTTACAGGAGATTGTCCTGCTACAGAACTCGATTTACTTGGAAGGGATCAAAGCTCTGGCCGATTCCTTCAAGGAAAATCCACATCTGCGAGTGCTGAATATGTACGATAACACCCTGAAGTCCAAGGGAGCTGATGAGTTCGCCGAAGTCATTAAAAGCCTAACAATGTAAGTTTAGTTCTGTATATAATCCTGGCTAATGAATTTACTTATTCCCCCTGAAACTTGTGCCCCACAGGCTTCGGGAAATCAACTTTGGCGACTGCCTTATAGGCACGAATGGTGCCTATCAAATTGCTGAGGCCTTAGAGAACTCAAATAATGATTTGGAGGTGATTGACCTAAGCTCCAATGAGATCAACTCTGATGGCGGTCTGGTACTGGTTGCGGCCATCCAGAACAAGCCCAAACTACGGGTTCTCAACATTGATAGCAATTGCTTTGGCCAGGAGGGCTGCGCGCAAATCATTGAGCAGATGTCGACGTACCCGAATGCGGCTGCTCTGCAACCGTTGGAAGACGATGAGGGTGAAAATGAGGGCGAAAATGAGTCTAGCGATGAGGAGGAGGAGGAAGAGGAGGAGGAACAGGGCGACGAGTACGATGAAGGTAACGAAGAGTACGACGAGCACGAGAACGCAAATGATACAACCGAGGAGGCAGACGAAGATGACGAGGATTATGCCGAGGAGACCGCCTATTTGACCACCAATGCATACACCACAAAGGTTTGTTGCCGCGATAATGCACCGATTTGAATTATTCTCCTGTAACCCTAACCCTTTAACTATGCAGTTGTTCAACGAAACCACTAACTCCAAGGCCAGCGACACCTTCGCCATCGGAAACAGGCCGTCCATCAAGAGCTGTAACCCCGAACAATTCTGCCTGAGCCAGACGCCCTGCACTCTTCAACAGTTCGAGTCCCTAGAGGACGAGAACAAGCTGCAGGCCCTGCAGGGGATTATAAATGTGAGTTGCACCTTTGTCCCACATGCCACAATAAACCAATGACACGCTATTTTCTTGCACAGCAATTCACCGATGACAACCATTTGCTACTCCTCGTCTTTACCACCCTGAAGTGTGCGCATTTGTCGCAGTTATCCCAACCGGCTTTAGAGCTCGCCGTTTCGCTCTTCCAGGCCACATTCGACTATGCCGTAAAAACCAAGCAGGAGACTCGTGTCCTAAACTATGTCCTGAAGCAGTTGGGCCTTTTGCGCTGCGAGGAGACCTTCAAGACGGAGTACGATGTGAAGGGTTGCCGCTACGCCCTTCGCAAGGCTCTGCTGAAACCTCAGTTCGCCAATGACAACATCAAAAATACATTTAAGATATACCTTGATAATGTCGATGCATAAACAGGTCCTAAATTATGCCTAAAAGTCTGTTTAAATGTTATCAAATTCCACTTCTTTGGTAAGGAAAATATATTATGTACGTCTTAATGGTGTAATGGTGTCCTTATTTTCGACGAAGGCTCATGTAAAACAGCCCAACCACATCCACAGCTCCAATGAGATCTGCTCTGATGGCGTGGCTTGGTCCTACACGCGGTCATCATGCCTGATGGACAGGCATTAAATTGGGTAAAATTATTTATTTACATGAAAAAATTGTTCGAGCCTAAGGACTATGTTTATAAAACATGTTAATACATCGATAGTATGTGTATGCGTATTTCTGTTGGTTGATTATTAGCTGCTCTCCGACCGAGAACGGCTACAGTAGACGAATGTAATGAAGTTGTTTTCTAAAATACAAATAAAACACCAAAAATAAACATTAATTGATGATGGGTGTAGCAAGAGCAGGAAACACAGCGGACAATGGATAGTATAAACACTCAAAGCCATCGGACTGTTTCCAATGGGACAGGACAGTACTGTTGCTAATTCCAGTCTCCGAGATGCTTGCCAAATACTTTTTATAGAATTATGCGAAGCGGGAGTCCTTGAATCGATTTGCTTGTGCGTTTCGATTCCCTCAGAAGTCGAAGTCGGAATCATCATCATCATCTTCAATATCATCTTCCTCATCGCTTTCGATGACGGCGCGCCTCTTCTTTGGCGGTGCCTTCTTCTTGGATCCGCTACTGCTGTCCTCGTCGCGTGTGCGCTTGACCGGACGCTTAATGGGGGAGTCGTCATCATCATCCTCCCCGCCGCTAGCTTTCCCATCGGAAGCTGCGGCAGCGGAATCCTCTTCATCGGAGAGAAGTGAGCTGTAATCAATCTTCTTGCTTGCCGCCCTGCGACCAGGACGCACGGCTCGCGGTTCAACTTCCGTGACTTCCACGCATTCAACATCATCATCGCTATCACCAGATTGTGATTTCTTGGCCTAGAAGCAGTATAATAATTAGTAAATAAATAAGAACTATATTTGATGTCTGATGCTCACCTTGGCCTTGGTGAAATCAAGCTTTCCCTGCTTAAGACCGCCACCATTCTCCTTCTTCTGGCGCGGTTTCTTTTCAGCCGGTTCTTTTTTGGCGGCCGGCTCCTTTTTGACGGCTGGGGCCTTTTTGGCCTTTGGAGATACTTTTGGTCCAGCCTCGACCAAAGCATCGAACTCGTCCACCTCCTCGATGGCCTTAGTTTCACCCGGTTCAGATTTGACTGCTTTGCCCGTCGACTCCTTCTTGACTCTGGTGGCAGACTTGGCCGCCGCTGCCATCTTCTTGACAATTTCATCGGTTACCTTGAACTCGACACGCTCGCCTTCTGGGTCGGGGAAGACGTCCCCGATGGGAGCCGCCGCCGAGCCCTTAACCTTCCTACCCTTGGCCGTGGTAGTCTTTTGGCCCTTCATGGCCTTAGCTGTCTTCAGATTGACGCCCTGCTCTTCGAGGCGCTCCTTCTCTTCAACCTCGTTCAGCTTCTGCTCCAGGGCATCAAGATCATCCAGCCAGAGCTGCTGAGGAGTCCGCTTGCGAAGGTTATCCAGCTCGCTCAGCTTATAGTCGCGCTGCTTTAGCAACTCGTTCTTCTTCTCCTCGGTCAGCATCCACATGGACATGCCCAAGAGGTAGTCGAACTTCTTCACATCCGTTAGCTTCTTAAAGGCTTTGTCGGGGTCGACCTCCTTTTTGACATCCTTCTTGCTGCTGGTGCTCGGAGCCGCTTGTTCACCCTCTTCGTCGTCCTCCTCCTCGTTCTCCGGCTCGGCATCCTCCATCTTTATGCGGCGCTGCCACTCCTTGACTGGGTCCGGGCGATACCCGCGCTTCGTCAGCTCATCGCACATGGCCTTGCGCTGCTTGTTCTCCACCACCAGCGTCTTCTCGCACTTTTCCAGAATGAAGCGAGCCTGATCGCTCAGTCGATCAGCCATTGCCGTCAGCTGTCCCACCAGATAGTCCTTCCTGCGAGAGTAGTATTCCACGCGCAGCTGGTAGAACTCCTTCAACACGTCGGAGGAAGAGGCGAACCGCCTCAGGCAGTTGTTCTGATCGAAGGCGTGCATCTGATTGATCGAGAGGGTGGAGCTCAGCTTGAACACGCGATAGAATCCGCCGTCCTCGGACCGAATGCGATTGAACTCGCCCGGGGCAAAGCTGACCACGAATCGAACTGTAGTGTCCGTGTGGTATTCACGATATTCCGACACAACGGCCTTGACCTTTTCCGTGCCATTCGCGAGTGGCTCGAGCACGTTTTCCTTGTAGTTCTGCGTCCAGACGCCAACTGGCAGTTCAGTGATTTCGACTCGGTCGCCGGACAAGATCTGTATGTTGCCAGTATGCACGTAGCGTCCATCTGAGATGTACTCCATGCGTCCAGTGAAGTTCTTGTACCACGGATGCATCGGTAAGGGCTCCTCCTCGTTGATCATGCGTCTCAGATTCCTGGTAATCTCGCGAGGATTGTAGTTTGCTATCTTGGTAGACCATCCAGTGCCGATGCCCTCGGCTCCGTTCACCAGAACCATCGGTATGATGGGCAGATACCACAATGGCTCGATCTTCTGGCCATCGTCGGTCTGGTACTCCAGCAGCGGATCGTCGAGGGGGTGGTAAATGAGGCGCGTCAGCGGCGACATCAATGTGAAAATGTAACGAGCGCTGGCACAGTCCTTGCCGCCCGTCAGCCGTGTACCGAACTGACCGCGCGGCTCCAGCAAGTTGATGTTGTTCGAGCCGACGTAGTTCTGGGCCAGATTCACGATGGTCATCTGTAGGGAGACCTCGCCGTGGTGGTATGCCGACATCTCCGCCACGGAGCCAGACAGCTGAGCCACCTTCACCTCGCGCTTGTCATTGCGCTTGAAGCAGGTGAACATGACCTTGCGCTGCCCCGGCTTGAGGCCGTCAACCAGGCTGGGGATGGAGCGCTCGTTGTCGGCGTTGGAGAAGAGCACCAGCTCGAGGTTGATGAAGTCCGAGTAGCTGATGTGCTTGGTGCCCTTGGTGTAGAGGTATCGCTCGGGCAGACCCAGCTCCCTGCGGCGCTTCACCTCGTCCATGTGGTTGGTGAGCCAGACCTTTCGCGATTCGATGTGCTTGCGGGAGAAGGCCATCATTATGTTGTCGTCGTCCACCTGTCCGTCGTACTTGAAGAGGATACGATGGCGCTCCATGTCCTGGAAATACTCCTTCGCCTCCTTAGAGGTCGAAGTACCCAGACCCTTGTAGTACTTGACGTTGTAGGTGTGGTGATTGGGCGTGTCCATCTTCCACTCCTCGAATTCTGGCAGCGAGTAGAACGATATCTCCTCGTTCTTCTTGCTGACCTTCACGATAGGCGTGATGAACTCCTCGAGGAAGGGCAGGCGCAGCAGTTCCGGCCAGTTGGTGTGCACAAAGTTGATCAGCAGGCCCTTGATGTGGGAGCCGTCCTGATCCTGATCCGTCATGATCATCACCTTGCCATAGCGCAGAGTCTTCAGGTCGTCCACAGTCAGATACTTCTTCTTATACTGGAGGCCGATGATCTTGCACAGATTGTTGATCTCGGCGTTCTCCGACAGCTGCTTGAAGTTGGCCTCGCGCACATTGAGCAGCTTTCCGCGCAGTGGGAACACGCCGTAGTAGTTGCGCCCAATCACGCCGAGACCAGAGACGGCCAGCGACTTGGCCGAGTCTCCCTCAGTCAGGATGAGGGTGCAATTGATCGAGTTCTTGCCGCCAGCCTCGTTGGCATCCTCCAGCTTGGGGATGCCCTTGATTTTGCTCGACTTCTTGCCCCCCGTCTTGGCTATGTCGTTCTGCGCCTTGAACTTGGCCCATGCCAGCACAGACTCCACAATGCCCGACTTGGACAGGCTGGATATGAACTTTTCGGACAGTGTGCACTTGGAGCCGAAGCCCTTCGCCTGCAGTGTCATATTCTCCTTCGTTTGCGAATCGAAGGTGGGGTTCTCGATCAGACAGTTTACGAAGATCCACAAATGGTTGCGCACCTGGAACGGTTTGATGTTGATTCCGCCTAACCAAGAGAAATGAAGGGGTAACGCATCATCGCATTATTTACTGTAGCTCGATAACATCATAGTGCCTAGTAGGCAGCCATTACCTTTATTTTTCTTTTTCAGAACCTCGATGAGCTGCTTGATTACATTGTCGACAACATGGTCGACATGTCTGCCGCCCTTTGTGGTGGCTATGGAGTTCACAAACGACACCTGCTGGAATCCGCGATCAGAGGGGCAGCAGGCCACCTCCCATCGCTCGTTGGCCACCTCGTGTACTATTTTTATCGGTTGGCCGCAGTCATCGTCCTGGTTCTTAACGTGCAGATCGATGTAGTCCTTGAAGTTCCTCACCGTCAGCTTATTGCCATTGAGGAAGACGGAGACGCCCTTCGAGGAGGCAGCTACATCGAAGGCACGACGTGACATCAGGGCCACAATGTCCTCATCCAGCTTCTCCATCTTGAACTTGGCCAGATCCGGACTAAATGTGATGCGGGTAAAGTCAGTCCCATTGAAGTCCTTAATCTGCACGGGGAGCGGGAAGAGAAGGTTATTGAACATATGTATAAAGGATGAGGGGCTGCAGGAGCTTACCGTCACTTCAGAAGCCTTGGACATGTTGGATGCCCAGGTCTGCTTAAAGGACTTTTTGTACTGCTTGGTGGCTGTTTCCACGGTGAAGCTGGTGGAAAATATGTTGCAGAGCTTCGCTCCGTAGCCGTTGCGGCCGCCGGTGACCTTCTTCTCGTCATCGTTGTAGTTGGATGAGGTCAGCAGGTGGCCAAAGATCATGGTTGGCACATACATCTTCTGCTCCTTGTGCATGGTCACTGGAATGCCCTGGCCGTTGTTCCAGATCGATACGATATTCTTCTCCGGATCAATGTCAATCTTGATGGTGTTCATTGACTTGTCGCGCTGCTTGTTGTCGGCGGCGTTGACCAGGATCTCGTCGAAGATCTTGTACAGGCCCGGCACGAATGCGATCTCCCGCTGGACCATGCGCGACTTCTCAAAGTCGTACACCCACATCAGCTCCTTGGTGAACTCCACGGAGCCGATATACGAGTCGGGCCGCAGCAGAATGTGCTCCAGCTGCGACTTCTTCTGGTACATCTGCTCGATAGACAAAGCGCTTCCGTTCTCCATGATTCTACTCTTGCTCGTGCTGCTGCTTCTAGTGTAGTTAAGCTGTTTGTATACAAATACATTTTTCATTATGAATCGTTCACTTGAGTGCCATCTAACATCTAATCCACGTAACTGTACCCAGTAGTAGTCCTATGCTACGCTAAACATCTATTAATCACGCGTGGATTTGGGACAATGCCGAACCTTCATCAATCAAAGAGCCCGCGCAAATCCTGCCCAGACGAGCTCGTGCTCGTGCGACTAACGTCTGCCCTAAACTAAAGCACGGTACGGTAAGCAATCGAATATTTTAATAAATACATAACAATGCATGAAAATAGGCAACAACACCATTATGCATGCATATCTGAATAGAAAATGTTGTTACTGTACTGGCGGGCGTCTAACGCGTCTGCACAACAACCCTGGCTTTGGCGGCATTTGTGTGTTCGTGGAATGTGACACCGTTCCTGCGTAAATCGGCCTTTGCCGGCGTTCGACGAATTAAGATAAAACTTAGTTATAGCATATCGATTGACACCCATTTTATTTGTAATAAATAGCACTACACAGCGATCATGCATACTTTTACTTGCACTGAGTGGGGACGTTTTCGTACAGCGCAATGCAGTTCTTGATGTGATGTCTATACCGGCAGCGCCATTTTTAATTTGCGAGCAAAAAACAAACGACGCTTCCAGACAAATTTATTATACACGAATATTATGAAGCACATGTCAAAATAACCGCCGGTTTTCACTACACACATTTACTAGCAGTGCTATTTGCAACTATCTATGACCCGGCTTACCTTATTAATTAGCTGCGAGGTTCTTAGTTGATGGTGCCGTCGAAAAAAAATCCGCGGCGATATCGGCTCTTTTACACAAAGTAGAAGACGACACCACTACAATTTACGTTGTGTATGCGCGGACTACTTTCTACTGGCCTGGAAAATTTTATTCTTATCGAACTTATTTATAATATTAAAACATTTATGAACCTCAAAAAAAAACACAGACGACGATGAGAGCAGTGTGACCGCGGAGTTATCGATAAGATATACCGTCCTAACACCGAAATATACGAAGAGAACGGTCTCATTTTAAAAATATACCGTACAAATACCGACGAAAATCATGTTCCTCGATTTTGATATTCTTTTTAATATTACTAGCTAACTAGGACCCTCAGGCCTGAGCACATCATTTTATGCTATTGATGAATCAATTGTCTAGAAGATTGGTTAAGTTTAGTGACCCTTTGTTTTTAGATTGTTTATAAAACAAGGTTTGAGCAATAAAGGTCAAGGTATAAAACGTAAGTGAGCATGAAATGCGCCCTAATAGCGTTTTAACACTACCGCATCATTGTCGAAAGTAGGGATAATGATGCGAGGCGTTTACAATTAGGCTGACTTTTATTTTCAAGTGTCACTTTTAAAGTTGAGATCAGCGCGTCCCAAAAGACCTTGCAAGACTTTGTGTTACCATTTTGTTGTTTTCAATCAGACTTATTTTAATTGAAATTTTCAGGAATGGTTTGGCCGCTCAACTTCAAATTGAATTTATGGTTTAATTCGATAAAAATACCCCGACACCGCGTCGAAACCCCAAAAAAGTTTAGTATTTTGTAAAAATACTTGTTCGAATTTGTTCGAATTGTCTTCTTCTATCTACAGGGCTCTTACGGGCATCATTGTCGCATGTTCCATTTAACGGAAAAGTCCAATGATGCTCCCTAATGTAAAAAGGGTATAACGGAAATGTCCAATGATGTTATACACCTTGATGGTGACTGCGCTGAAGCCGAAGTTCATAGAACTTTAACAGATTGATAAAATTGCTGAAATATATACATATGTATACACTACAACTAAAACCAACTAAATATACTATATATATATAGTACTACAGAAAATCAGAGCTAATTAATAACATTTATACATACATATTTACATATACATGTACAAATGCACATATACATACATGTACACAGGCTCAAAATGTTTCCCCTCGTTTTATATTGCTCAATATAACCAGATATAACAAAAATAAATATTTAATAATTGGAAAAAGAAACGAAAAAAAAATTGAATTAAGAAATGATAAAGTCCCAAATCGATCAGAAATATTTTTGGATTGAACCGTATATCAAAAGTTAAATTTTGTTGCCTAGAGCAATTATTATGTGGCAGCTAGCTTTTGTCAGAGAGACATTCGATTTTGCATGTAGCATGTCGCAGAAATGTAAAATGTTGAATTTTAATGTTAAACGTCCATTTTAAATTTGAAATAATGGCTGGCTTCCGTAAATATACATTTCTTTTTTAATTGTATTTAACAATTACATTTTTATATAAGTTTCTATAATAATTGTCTTTCAATTAACCACCTGCAAATTGCAGTTAGATAGACTCGTCGATGGTAGCAGCCAAAGCCAAGGCCGAACGAACAGGTTTAGCACCATGACCTTGCCCAACAAGAGAAGACGTCATCAACGTAATTTCGCCTGCTCCTGCTGCAATTCTCTCTGAAAAGCAAAAGCAAAGAACATTCTGCAGCTTTGAATGCCGACGTCTGTGACGTCACCGCAGCTCAATGAACTTGGCAGAAGATCTCGCTAAATGTGCATGTGATCTCTCTCTTTCTCTCTCTGTCCGCTGAGAGGGAACTTAAACTTTAACTGCATCACATCGCTATTCTCTCTCTCTCCCTCTCTCTCTATAAGCACAGCCTTAATACAGAAATGGACTTTATTATTTACCCTCCTAGAGAAAAGGAACGTCATCTCATGGAAGATTCCGATACCAAGTGTATGGTAGCTTCGTTTTTTTGTTCAGCTCCCCACTCGTTCATACAGGTTCTTAAAATTAAAATTTTTTTTGTTTTGTGTGGAGAGTCGAGAGTTTTGTTCAGAGGGGCATAAAACATTTTGTTCTGAACGATCTTTTGGTCAGTTTCAACTTGGAACTTGGCTTGAGCTCACTAGAAGCAAGCGTGATAAGCGGTAATACCAGAAGTACAATACAAGTATATAGAACACATACTATCTAGTACATATAATAACAGAATAGTGAATCAGTTATTTCAATACCTGGCAATGAAAGTGGGAATCTCACACCGTGTGTATACAAGTCGGGTGTTGGCTCGGAGGCCATTAGAAATAGAGTCTAATAATTATTTACAATTACAAGTGTAAATTATTGAGCAATTGCTGTAATTAATTCCCTGTGCGGAGACAATTACCGACTCCAACTGAAGGAGTTCATTAACACTTGAACCGCGGATCTGTGCGATGGGGCGACTGCATTCAGGCTGCAGTTAAGTGGGTGTGGGAGTGGGTTAAGTGTCATTAGGGCATTTTGGTTAATTTTAGTACACTTGAAAGCCTTGAAGGCCCTGTGAACCATGTAATTAGTTGCAATTTGTTGGAAATATTTAAATATTGGCGCAGACACTTTGCACATCTCCAGACTGCATGTGTTGTATGCAGGTGTGTGCACTTTGAGATCGCTGTGGCATCGCATCACCTGCGGGGGGGTACGTCGGTCGCATTGCTGTCATCGGCGTATTGACGTTGCACCGACCCCACCGACCTGATTAGCAAACACAGTGGTGGGCTGGTGGGCTGGTGGGCTGGCCGGCTTATCAGGGCCTGGTCGAATATATTGGGGAGAACGTAATCGTTCGGTTCGAGGTTCAGCCCGAGGGGACCGAGCACCGGGGCACCGAGCACTAGAGCAGCTCCATCCGGCGATAATCGCCAGTTTGACAGTCGGCTGTCGGCTCTGCTGTCTCTTTTCCGCTATCGCAGCTCTGGGGTGTTCTTTGTTGTTCTGTTCATACTTAATATTCAATGGAATGGTTCCGTCCCCGTACATGTGCAGCGACAAACAACATTTTGCATGAGACTGGGAACATTTGGCCTGATTCAAGTTTCCAACTTGAAGTCGAGCGGATCGCGTGAAAAAACGTTCAAATGGTAAAAGAAAAGCACCACTCACCCCCATAATTCTCACAAAATAATGAATCACACCAAACAAATTTGCGAGTGGCGAGTTGGGAGTTGGAAGTTGGGAGGAGAGCTGCAATGTCAATGTCGATTGAACATGTAGCTTACCATGAGACACGTGAGGCTAATTGCATTCAAATACAATGTTATGTGGCCTGAGCCAGAGCTTGACGTTTGTTGAGTGTTCGTTTCTGTTGTTGGTGTTGTGACTCTTGTGGGGTTCACCTTTTCCCACCTTTATATTTTTCAGACGAGCAGCACCCGAACTCGAGCCATGCCCGCCGTCGAGCACAAATTAAACATCTCCGAGGAGGAGGTTCCTGAACACATTCGTCGCATTGCCGTCGAACAGGGCGAGTGTCTAAAGACCAAGAAGCAAACCATCGAACAGTTTCGCAATTATATCTTGGGTGGGTCCACACACAGATTCCCCCTCTTTAACCAGAGTCTAGACTCCAGACTAAGCGATCAATTTTCCTTCAGAGCGCAACGAGTGCCAACCACATCGCAACGATGACCAATATCTGGAGAAGTTTCTACGTGCACGGTACTGGAAGATCGAAAATAGCTATCGGTTGGTGAGTGAAAATGCTTCTTGTCGTTTGTAGGGAAGGACTATAACTGAATTATATTTTACAGCTCTGCAGCTACTATAAATTTCGCGAACACAACAAAGGCTACTACGAGAAGGTTCGTCCCCTGGATCTACGCCATTTGGGCGATTCAAACATCTTGACAGTGACCCCATATCGCGACCAGCACGGCCACCGCATACTCATCTACCGATTCGGAATTTGGAGACCAAACCGCGTCACGGTCGATGATATTTTTAGGGCCACCATTGTCCTGCAGGAGCTGGGGAGCCTAGAGCCAATCTCTCAGATTATGGGAGGAGTGGGAATCTTTGATCTCAAGGATCTGGGCTTGGAACACATACTCCATCTGAGTCCCAGTGTAGCACAGAAGATGATTGCTCTGTTGGTGGTAAGAACCAGATCAATGCCCAAGTGTCCTCAATAATTTGTGTTTTTTTTTCTGTTGCAGACCTCCATGCCGATACGTACCTCTGCCCTGCATATTGTGAACCAGAACTGGGTCTTCAATGCGGGGCTCAAGATGTTCAAGCCCTTCCTTAACTCCGCCATGAGAGAGCGGCTCTACATTCACGGCAGTGACATGAGCTCCCTGCACAAGCACATCGATCCCGAGCATCTGCCCAAGCGGTAAGACCAGCTACCTTCCTATAACTCTATACACCTTACGTCTCCCGTATGCCCCTTTCACAGATACGGAGGCTTGCATGAGGATTACTCGTACACGCTGTGGTTGGACATGTTGAAAGAGCAATGCACTGGTAGCAGTATACAGAAGGACATGGAGCAGTTGGGCTTTATTTTCGACAAGGAAGCGATTTGAAAATGGATGTATTCGACTCCACAGGTCTCCACAGGTGGAGTGGTCGAGTAATTGAAACTTGGATATTGAAAATAAGGCTTATGTGCGCTAACTTAGTTCTCAGTCTGTCTGCTAATTTAAGAAAGTAAATTCTAAATAAAATCTTCAAAATTTCATAGCCCGTTTGAGGTTATGTTTAGGACACAACGATTTGAGGTCAGAGCCGACATTAATGTTTGTGCTTGGCACAGCCACATCGTAGAATGGTCCCATCAACGGCCGTCCGATGACAATAACAATCTGGCCTGGCATAACCAAATCGAACGAGCAAACGAGCAAACGAGCCCACAAGCTGAATTTGTTCCGTTCCGGTCAAGGAAGTCCATCCCCAGGTCCAGCCAGAGATGACATGTTCGTTTTATGTGTTTCCTATGCAAAATCAGTGTAGGTGCTAGAAAGAGACGACTGCGCGGCGTGGTCTGTTCCCGTTATGGTAATTGAGTGTTGGACAACGCATAAAATGCAGTCGGCGACCATAAATATGTTGGCACTCGCACCCAGGACCCATGAGGGAGTTGGCTGAAGGGAGAGTATGTGTGATTCTCTGACCGTTACAAATATGTTTGATATTTTTTATTGAATCCCACACACCCACACAGGAAGTTGTTGCCGTCTGTGTCTGTGTCTGTGCCGGGCTCACAAACAAACAGTAAAAAAGCTTCGCTCTCCCTCACTCGTTCGGCTTTGTTGCCCTTTGGTCAATGATAGTGAAATTGATTTTGCTGCCAACGCGGAGAGAGGTCTAGGTTGACGCTGGACGGGGCATGAGGGGTCCATAATCTGTATGTGTGTGCGTACAAAAGGCAGCGACATTTGTGCGATTAAAGCGACAAGATTAAAAAATTTATTGCGCAAATATTTATGGGGGGACAGTAGCAGTGGCCGTCGGAAGAAAAAACGGACGACCACCCACATACACGCATACACGCACACGCACACAAAAAGCACATATCGCATAGCCTATATTTTGGGAGGCACGACCAATGTCCCGTTATTAGTTGGCTTCTGGTAACACGTGTGTGTGTGTACACCCCTCCCTGTCTCCCTTTACATGTGAGTCAGGACTGGCCTGGACATAATTTATGGCTTGCAAACTGAATTTATTCGAATTTTATTGAAAAATAAAGAAAGTGGAGAAGGGCAGAGCCCCGAGGAAATCCTCAACTCCAACATATGGCACACAGAACTCGCACTATGCACTGCTCTACGAAATAGACTGTAGTTGGTTTGTTGTTGTTGTTGTTGCTAGATATTGTTGCACTAGATACATATGTGTACAATGTTGATATTTCCGAAGGACTTACATATCTTCCTATGCAGATAATTGAATCCATCCCCAAACTTATCCGCAATTAAAGATCATGACCAACAGACAGATAACAGACAGACTAAATCCTTATGCAGGTACTTTCATTCTTCTTTGACTATAATCTATAATCTATGCATGTACGGGGATCCCTTTAAGAAAACCTCCAACGCAGATGTACAGCTAAAGATCAAATTATTCTGTTGTGGGATATTCGAAATCTTTGTCGGACAGAAATAGTCGTATATATAGTGTATATATGTATGTATGTATCCTAATTGGGGACATTTAAAAGGCAATGTTTCTCGGAAACTAAGCCTGAACATTTGAAGGCAAATAATTCTTGTAAGCGGGCGCATGAGAAGTAAATATCATACGTTGGAACATGTTTTCATCCTTGTGTTGTCTGTACAGCAGTAGAACTTGTGTTTCATATTCTATACACATCGAAATTCGTTCCCTTTAGGAACTTGCCAATTGCAATTTACACTTCTCTTCCCCTCCGTTCCGAAATTAACCATATTATTCAGAGAACACATTTGAGGGCGTTGCCTCGGCTGTCAACAGTCCGTTAACACTGTCACACTGATACTCGTTGACATCCGACAGAACGTACGTACCTGACCTTCACTTCGTCCCAAAGAGTGTCCCAGAGTGAGAACGAGAGAGCGATAGGGCGAGTAGAGGGCTGCAGCGCAACCCTAAACCTATAATTGCTTCCTAATGATCTGGTAAGGGAAACAACCCCTCGCTGACTGCCACTGCCTTGGGTCGTGGTATCGGGGTATCGTGGCTTATCACCAAAAGCAGTTTATCATTCAACGATTGGCAGGCCAAAACAATTCGAGCAAATAAATTATGTCCAGCGATTTGTAAACAGACATAAACTGGTCTAAGCGGAGGTCAAGTCGCGGCTCGGCTGGGAGTCTGGAAATGTCCGGGTAGGGGCAGAGTAATTGAAATATTTGCTGTCAATTTGTTGGCTCCGTGCGTCTTTCGGCCCGAGGCGAAGGTGTAAACAGAATAAATGGTGGCTCGTTATGACCCTGGTTACCACAGACACCACGGATACTGCCACAGATCAGAGGACACCCACGACCTCGAACGCAGCCTGTTTGCCCAGAGAAGGACTGACCCGACCTCCCAAATTGATAAATGGCTGGGACATTTATTTTCCTCTGGCTGCCATTGACCCGTGTGTGCCCAAGGAAATCAGTGTGGATTACGCGAAATGGAGACATAAAAAGGGATAGACATCTGGATAGGTTGACAAATAAGATATGGCATAATCCTTTGAGATTTCTTATCAATGGTTTTCAGGTTACAGTTTGATAAATACTAAGTGCTGTTCGAGAAAGATGTATTATTCATACCTTTCGAAATTTGTAGCATCTAAATGTTCACCAGTAGAACACGGTTCCATCAGGGTGTACAGGAAGATATAGATTCTTTGTGACTTTAGCTACAGGACTGTGTAAATGTTCGAGATATCAGCAAATGAGATGTTTTTGTTTCTACCTTTTAAAATATTGAATAGTATTAAAATATCCCACCTGTGCAGCGTGACTTAGAAGGCATGGGATAAGCAATCTCAGGCACTTGTGTCCCATAGAGACAAGGTCTGTGCCGCTCGGCTCTGATTCCTCTGCTCTTTCACATGTCATTAAACCCGAGCGACGACCGTTGAGGAGCAAACTTTTCATTGCCTAGCACCGACCCCCAGGGCGAGCTGCACTCACGCAGAGATGTGCAACAAAGGGGGGCATTGGTACTGATGTGGGTATGCGGTTGGGGGGGTGGTGAGAGGAAAGCGGCAGGGAACATGACAGGCACATGTCAACGTTTTTGCCCATTTGTCGGTGTTGTATTTCACATCGATTTTCTGTTGATTTACAGGAAATTATTTGTGATAAAACACGACTTTACTTCATGCTTAAAGTGCACTCCAAGCGATGATCTGAAACCGCAGCGGCCAGACACTGAGAGAAAAACGTCTATGTATCGTGGAAACTAGACTGAAAATGTCGGTTTATGGTAGTCGTTTTTTAGTAGACTTCAGAGGATTTCCGCAGTGCAGTCGGCAGGGCAGGGCAGACATGATGTGGGGTGGCACAGTCAATCACATCAGGACCAAGAATGAGCGTCTCTTTTTCTGTAAGTCGTACGAGTAATGCTGCCTAATCCGCCGTAATAAACATTGTCAATTGCGTTCGGATTCTGGTTCTGGGATGGGACTCATGTGAGCGGGCCACGAGATGCGGGAAAGAGTCAGTCAGCGGTATCAGCCAGGCCAGCGGGATGAGGAGTGGAGTCCAAACATCATCATCGGCAACAATTGAAACGAAATGCAATTGAAAGGAATCGCGTGCAAATATTTGCACTTGGATTTGAATTCCAGGGCGCAACATTTCGATGTTGGCATCGAATCGGCGGAATCGATTGCAAATGAGCGGAGATGGATGGAAATATTTCATTGCATACTTTCCCGCATGAGGGCTAAAGGCAAATAGTGGCGCAAAATGGAGGGAGATTGGAGAAAAGTTGGCTAGCACGTGGCTGGCTGGCTGGCTGACTCTCGCCTCGAGTTGATTATTAAAAGTATTTTTAATTGGCCTCAGATAAATATTTGCACACCTTTAACCCTTTTTAATATGCCCAAGTGCTGCCGCAGGAGCAGGAGTAGCCAGAACCCCCTCTCTCTCTCTCGTAATATCTCTTTTCTGTCTCTCTTCCTCGTTGTCCTGCTCGCACGTACCCCACTTCTCGCCAGAAATCAGCGCAGACAGCCAAATGGAGCATTCAGAGGATAATTCGATTGTGTTCAATTTAATTTTGACAAGCTTCAGTGGAGACTGGTACTCTCAACCACCTCCTCCCCCCTCCACTGCCCACCCACCGAACTTGATTTGATTTTGTTTTATGTTTTTCCTGCTGGCAGAGAGAAGCATGTTCTATGCCTCCTTGCTCCTCCCATACCAACTCCCACTCCCACTCCCTTTTCCATCCGCCCTTTCCCAATTTCGCTCGACACAACAATTGCGTGGAGAATGGGTGTGACGGGGGGAGTGGGGGAATAAGAGGCTGCGGGTCTGATGGTCTGCCGCTCTGACGGTCCGAAGGGGGAAATAGATAACCCAGTTACAGCAGCAGTCAAATGAAAGTTTTTGTGGTCACTTTGTGGCTTACAAGTTAACCAAATACGAGAATAGTTCTCGAGCTTTTGTCCCGTTTGGGGAAATGAGTTTCGGTTATTGAAAATTCGCATGAGAGCAAAAGAAAAGAAAAACCAAAGTGAGAATTATTGAAATGTTTGGTGAAACCAACTAAACGAAGTCTCAACTATTGGTCCATAGAATAGGATTTTAAGCACTCCGTACAGGAATTGTATGTTTATCTAAAAACAATTAACAAATGGGAGAGTGGTGGATCTACAAATTTCCATTTTCGGGTTCTGCTAGGAGGCACTGTCTTGAATTTGATACAGTTTAGGTTTCAAAACCGAACAACCATCTGGGAACAGAAATTTAAAGAGACTTGTGCATGCTCCATGGTCCAATATTGTGGATCCAGTATATAGAGGTACAGAGATTTACTATTTCTATTTGCAAACGAATTGGAATGGTTTTACATCTTGCATCTGTAGATCGAAGTTCAGGATCCTTCTAAATAATAAATTGACATGTGCCTGAGATATTTTAGGGGCACATAACCGTAGCACCATACAATTCGTGGTTCTCGAAGTGCAATCCAGTACCTGTAGTCGTAATAATATCAAACAATATATCAAAAAATGTATCGTCCACTCCTTTTGCTACTTCCCTGGCGGCCCTTCAAGCACAATTGAACTTGTTGCACAAACAAAAGCGAGTCCCAGCTCATATCTCACAACAATATTATATCACGGAAATCTGTTTGGCCAACGTAGACAAAACATTTGCACAAAACAAAACGAAAAACCAGGTCCAAATTAAAATAAAACAAGAAAAACTCATGTCCAAGATGGGAGGATGGGGTTGGGGTTGGGCATGGAGATGCGGATGCGGAGCCGGATGGCGGCGGAGGACAGAACAGAAGAAGGTTGGTAAGGTATCCGGGGCCATTTCTGCTGGCTCAGCAAGTAAATGCACCTGTGCACTCTGAAATCCTTTACACAGAGCAAACAGATATACAAACACACAGATACTCTCACGCACACAACCATACGTGTATCCACGAAGTGAGCGAGAGAGAGAGAGAGAGCGACGAGTATTATATACGAGCCAAAACAAATCGAGCGACTTATCAGGGCTAAAACATCTCACATTGACTTATGCACTGGAAAATGGAACAATGGATGGGACCACAGCCACAGCTCGGCTCTTCCAGCGCCAACCAAACGCTGGCCAGCCAAATGGGACTGGAAGCGATGACGCTCCGCTCCGCTCCGGCGATGGCCAGCGGAAGCGGCTATGTAGGAGTGTGTGAGTGTGTGTGGCAGTGCTCACAGACCCAGATCCAGAGAGAGGGCCAGCCAGCATACGACGATACATACGTACTCGTGTATATGCACATAGATACTCGTAGATATGGCCAAGTGGGCGGAGCCCAGGCAGCATAATGTGTATACGTATCTATGTAAGCTCGCCTGTGCGTGTGTGTATGTGTGCCATTTTTTATGCGCTCCATGGCAATTCAAAAACGCCTACTTCGGAGAACACAGCAGCTATTCCACCACCAAAATTGACCCCATCCAGAGGCAACGGCCAAGGCAGTAGCAGGGGAGAGAGCGAGAGGGACGGGGGACACTCGAAACCGAATTGAAATGAGAGCTGGAGAGCAAGCCAAATTTCGTGCTCCTGCACAGTGGGCCAAAGCCTGAAGTCAAAGTTCGATTTTAAGACAAAGACATCCCCTCAAGTGGCAACAGCTCTAAACCTCTAATCTCAACGACGTACAAATTGTTCACAATACATCGTTAGGCATGTTTAGTGTCCTGTTTCTGATGCGTCTAGATCCATATAGGATATTTTATATGGTACGGAATAATAATATCTCCACGGACTCCATTGGTTTCCAAGTGGGAGCAGTTTTCTCCGCTTCTGACCCCACTGTGCAAAGCATCGAGATGCGGAGCTTTTCTGTCTCTCCGCTTGGTTGGTGCTCCCGGCTCTCGTGGATTGCTGCTGTTGGTGTTGGTGTTTCTGCTGTAGCTGCTGCTGCTGCTGCTGCTACTGTCGACAAGTGTGCGGTGGCGGCCGGGCAAGCTTTTCCGTGCCATTTCCAATTCCAGTTCCAGCAGGAGCCAAACGAGCCACCAGCGAATGGCGTTCGAGCTGCCGATGTGGCTGCTGTCGTGGTCGTCGCATTCGGTTTTGCATTTCGTGTCTCTTGGCTTTACCGTTACACACAACACTCGTACATGTACATGTATATAAAATTGAGGCGCTGCGCGCGTCGCGGCCATTCCTCGGCCCAGGGCCACCCTTCAGTCATCAGCCAAAGCCAGAGCCAGAGTCATTCGCCACCGTTAACTCTTTGAAACTGGACGCAGTGGGCGGCAAAGCGCGTTCGCGAGAAAATCCAAAATAAATTCCAAGTGAGCAATAGAAAGAGAAAGAAAGAGAGAGAGAGAGAGCAAAAAGATAGTGCCCAAAGTGATCAACACTCGGAAATCGAGGAAAATTAAGGAAGAAGAAAGAAGAAAGATTAAAGAGAAACTTCGGCCCGACAAGGTGCGAGTATCCGAGTATCCGAGTGCTAAGTGCGAGTGGAGTGGAGTGGCCCCCCCGAAAGCCCCGAATAGTTGTCCTAGTTGACCCTGCCCCGACCCTCGCCTCGCATGTGAGACCGGCCGGTCGCGGTCGATCCAATGAAAATGGAAGATCCCACCATAGCCGACACGTACGTGCAGGAGTTCGATCTGCACCACCTGGAGGTGCCGGTTGCCGGCAGCAGCAGCGCCAACGCCAACGCCAACACCATCAACAGCGCGGTGGCGGTGGCCGCGGTCATCGGTCACGTGAAGCGGGAGGACCACAGTCCGCCGCAGCCGGTGGCGGTCAAGTGGACCACTGTGCATGGAGAGCCACCAGTTTCGGACGAGGTGGTGCCGGAGCCGCTGGCCCTAGCTGTCCCAGAGGCGGCCGTTGCCGAGGAGGTGTCACCGTCGCCGCACATCAAGCTCCGCTCCTTCTCGGGCCACCAGTGGCACATAGACGAGCGCCGGCTTCAGCCTCTCTCGCCACCGCCGGAGCAGTATGGCCCGATGCCTGGCCAGGCCATATTGGTCAACACATCCTCCTCCTCGGCTGCCGGAGTGCCGGGCGGCGTGCCCTCCACGCCGCCGGAGACTCCGCCCGTTGTGGGTTCGCCGACGGGCAGTAGTAGCTGCAGGAAGGAAGCTGCGCCAGTAGTCAGTGCCGGACTGAGCCACGAAATGATGTGGCTGACCAACTCCATACGTGCGGACCAGCAACCCCTCGACCTGCGACCGCTGCCGTATCCCGGCTCCCAGGAAGAGGCCGAGGAGTGGGATCGGCAGCGGGACTACGCCCTGCAGGCGGCCGCCGCCCACCATCACCACCATGGACAGCCGCTGATGCAGAGCCAGCACCATCCGCACACCCATCCGCACCCCTATCCGCACGGTCATCCCCACGCGCACCCCCACCCGCACCAGCACCAGCACCAGGTCATGCTCCAGCAGGCCAAGTATCCGCATCACCACTTCCACAACCTCGACCTGGCGCCCATCAACATGCACTCGAACCCACACGCCCACTCCCACACGGCACCCTACGCGGCAGCCTCCGGCTCGGTCACGCCCACCACCTGCTTGCCCCAGGTTCCGAGCAACATCAGCAGCGGCAGCAGCAGCGCGGGAGGGGGCTGCGTGCTCACCCGAGCGGCCCTCCAGCCCTGCCGCCCCATGTCGGCCAGCTCGACGCGATCCTCGAACAACATGTCGCCCAGAACCTGCTCAGGAGCGTACAGCAACGCCACGCTGGAGGACTGCATCAACGACGACATGCTGACCACTCTGACGGTGCGGGAGCTGAACAAACGGCTGCACGGCTGCCCCCGCGAGGAGGTGGTGCGGCTGAAGCAGAAGCGGCGCACCCTGAAGAACCGCGGCTACGCCCAGAACTGCCGCTCGAAGCGCCTGCACCAGCGCCACGAGCTGGAGAAGGCCAATCGCCAGCTCAACCAGGACCTGCACCGCCTCAAGCACGAGTACTCGCGGGTCTGTCAGGAGCGGGACGCCCTCATGCAGCGTCTGCAACGGATCGGTGGGGCCGGAGGAGGGGGACCGGCAGCAGCTGGCGACAGCCAGAGCTCGCCGGAGTTCTACCTATGACGCCAGCTGGCGGCAGCCACCTCGTCCTCCTCCTCAGCAGCCTCGCATCAGCAGCGCGGCCACCAGTGGGCGGCCGTCCAGCAGCTGGCCAACTGAATGGCCAAATGGAACTGATTCCAAAAGGTATTTTCCCCCAGGAGTTTTCACCTATCTTTAGTTTGTTTGGTTCTGTTCCGATTCCCCATTTTGTTGGATTTTTAGGATGACAATAAATTCCGTTTACCTTAAGTTTTGGGTCTTTTAGAGCTATAGATAGAGAAAGAGCGAGAGAGAGAGATCAGGGAATGTTTGTAGGGAACTTTTGCTGATTATCAGCCTGACTATAGGCAAGAATTGATTATTGATTATGCAAAAAACAAACCAGAAAAAGCAAAAACGCATTTGTATAGAGAACAAACATTGTATAAAGACGAAAGCCAAATCAAAATCTAAATCGAGAAAGGGAAGAGTGGAGAATCATTCGCAGCTCTGATTAACGATCGCTACATTGTATTACGATTAAAAATTACAACTACAATTACGACTACAAATTACGAGTTAGTAACACACGCTTATTTGTTGATTAGTTCTAGCCTTAGTTCCCTCCTAGTATTAAGCGAGCAGAAGCGAATAGATATCATAGCTGGAAAAGAAATAAGGGTAGCTGTAATGTCGATCTTAGAGGCCGTGTTTCCGTTTCTGTTTCTGTTTTCGATTCGTTCCACCCTCCCATCCGCCTAAGCCATACACATACTAAACTAAAGGTTGTATTACGGTTAAATACTTCAAGTACACACACTCGAAACCGATTCTGTAAAAAGCAAAAGCATGAAACAAGTCAAAACTAAACTAAACTGAACAAACAAGTCCTATATAATGTAATAACGAACACAAAGATCATGTAAATACACCCCCACACACCGATTTGAATAAAACAAAAAGACACAACGCCAATTCTGTACATCTAAGACTCTTTGGGGAACATTCGAGTGTCCCTCTTTGTGAAATGTCGCCAGAACAGGACGAATACTGAATAATGAATACCGAATAATGAATACTGAATGCAAGAAATTATAAATAATTAAAGAATAAAGAAACATTGTGAGTAGTTGATAAGTGTGCATAAATCGAGCTAGTAATAAATCTAATTTAACATTACAAATCCCAGTGTATTTTATTCTGTGTACACATGCACTTTCACATGTGTGTTCTGTATTTTTCGACTGAAAACTGTGAGTAAGCCTAATTGGAGCGAGTAACCGAGTGAGTACCAACAACAGCCACCAAAAACAGAGTGGCCGATCTTAGGGCTTGTTCAATCCCTGAAAAATTGGATGGCTGAATGCCTAAGGAAATATTTAAAGAGTGGGGAGAAACAGAATCTAATCTAAAAGCATTGATGGTCCTCTCCGAAGTCTGTTTGGAAATGATAATCAAAACGGTAAGAAGAGACTGTCATAAAAGGCACGAAAGTGCTCTTTGGCTCATTGGCTTTTGGGATAGCGATTAGCCATCCAGTATACGCTTGGAGCTCAAAGACAGCCCTGAGCAGTGCGCGACACTTCACTATCTAATGTGGATAGCGAAAGTCCCTGCTGCTACCTCGCTTTTCCGTGTAAACCGATTTCTCCCGCAGACATACAAGTGCTACAAGTACACCTACACACGTCCAGATATATGGAAAACGGGTCCCATATATAGACGGGGGTAATTTTGTGCATCCTACGACCTGAGAGCGTTAACCGTCTCTGTGGGACATTTGGAGCTAACAGATTTTCAGATCATGTACGAATGCATATAGATAGATGTACAATCCAGTAGTACCAGAGGAAAATTCTCAAAAGTCTTACCTTTTGATTGGCGTCGAATTTTAATTGTGGTTTCTTTCACGTTTCATTAGATTTAAAAAGCAAACTATATTCCAATTAGTTGGAATCTAATTATTTTTTGACAGTAAAGCACGGGGTTGCTAAGTTTAGATTAAAGATCTCTGAACAATCATTTTGATTTAAACTATTCTTAAAAGTACATGCAGAACAGAACGTTTGCCAAGTCTCTATTCTATTCTACCGTTCTTCTGAGGCAGACTATCAGCTTAAGAACACAATTGATCAGTCCAAATCTTTATAGATACGTAAGTACTATATGCATCTCTGTATTCAATCATTCGAACATTAATTTGTTACCCGGTCATCTGCACTGTGACTTTGAAAATAGCCGAATCGTAAGATAGGAACTACCAATATGTATAACAAGGTTCTAATCTGCATTTATTGCCCCACATCGGACCTCTTTCTCGCACAGAAGCGATCGAGGTTTCTGTTTGAAAACCCTTTTGACTCATTCTCAGCTTGCACCCCTAGTGGAGGCGATGGCGGACTCCACTCCCCCCCAATTTCAGGGAACTGCATACGCTGTGTGGTCTGTCGGCATTGATAAAGCGGGCCAGAATCAACATAAACAAATCCAGTCCAATCCAATCCAATCCAAAGCACACTGAGTGCCCCAAAGTACGAGTAGTATCAACAAAGACGAGTCGCGTAACGGCGCAGCAGGAGCAGAAGGAGGCGATGCCCAGGCGGATGGCGATGCCGATGACGATGCCGATGGAGCTGCAGCATCGAATTACGATCGCCAACATGAAGATCAACAACATCAGAAGCGGTCCCAAAGAGGGACCGAGACCACCATCTGAATCTGGCTCTGAGTCGCAGTAGAAGGGCCCACCAGGCGGCGTAATTCGGTTCTGGATCCAGATCTGGATGGATCTGTGTTGCCCTTGTAAGTTTTCATTAATAAAACTTTAGTTTTTCAAGTTTGTTTGTTTTCATTGCAATTCAGATTCAGATTCGGCTCTGATTGGGATCCCTTGGATCGGCTTGGGTCCGGCCGTTTTGTAGGGCTCTGGGTCTTGAATTTATTTATTATTTGGATTATATGAGTTTCCTGTCTGCCCGGGCACTCGAGTCTGCTACTCCTCCTCCGCCTCCCCACGAGCTAAGGGGCTATGGCGTTCGTATTCGAGCCCTCGATCGACCGAGTTGCGCAACAATTTTTGTCGAATTTGATTTTTACGAGTATTATTTGGCCAAATGATGACGACGACACGACCATCAAGTGGCCATTTTATTCCGCGCTCTCTTCATTTCGTTCTTTATTCTTTCTTATTTATTTTGGTTCCATTCCAGCTCGCTTCTTGCCCAGCAGGAAGTGTCGGATTTCGCTTTCAGTCATGAAATCGGCGCATGCAAGAGGTTAAAAAGCAAAGGGAGAGGGAGGGCAAGGAGGAAGCCACTTCTAACCGCCATTTAAATACCAATAAGTGCAAAACATTTCGGTATAGCAAATGTGTTCCTCCTTGGAGTGCCTATTCCTAGAATCTCTCCATTCCTCCCATACTATTCTCCAATATATGTACATATTTCCCTCTTAAGCTCTGCGACATTTTGGGATTCTTTGGCTTCAAGAGCAGATTAAACAATAATTATGAAATTCTGATGCAAATCGCTGGCGACCGAAAGTCTTTCTCCCGACTCTGCCAGACACGAGTGAAATCCAGGCAGCTTGAGTGGATGTCAAGTGTGGACTGGTGGAGAGGGGGATGGGCACTTGTCAAACGAAATTTATAGACTCGACAATGACAATCGGTAAATTGTCATGAGCATGGAGCCAAGTTCAGTCCATCCTTGGGCATAATCAGTGCTTAGGGGCAGGCAGAGTCCAGGCAGGACCATCTCGGCCAACTGGGATGATTGTCAACATTATTATGGTCCGCACACCGTTTGATTATGCTGCGTACTCGGGGCACTCTTTTTATGCCTGCACTGCGACGTGTGACGGCTTTGATGAGCGGTGGCTGTGGGATTGGATGGGACAGGGAATCTCTGGCAGACCTGGTGCGGGGGGTGGGTGCGTTTTTTATTACGTTCCTCAAGTGGATGAGCCGAACGACGACCGTCAAGCGACACGCTTAAGTGGCAGTCCCTGCCTCATCTCCGGGTCTGCTATCAGGCCCCCTCCGGCCCCAGCCCTGCTCGGCTTGTCTTAATTCAATCGATAGTTCACACATGTAATCGCATGGCCGGATGATTGGGGGGCTGTTTCCTGCTCTCTACTTTTACTCTGCCACTCTGTTTCCTTCTTCGCTTTCGCCGTGTCTGTCGCGTATTCCTCTTTGCTTTGCATGCCGCACACGTAGCGTTGACATTGACGGGGGAGGTGGGAGTCGTGGGGGTGGCTGTGTTCTGACTTTAACCTTAAATCGTTAACACATCAACTCCCATTCGCAATATTTGCGCTGTCATTCCTGGGAGCAGCCACTCATTAGCTTAATGAAGATTTCCAATACTCTGCTTTGCGGTCCTTCAAAGGCTCATTAGTCGCCGCTTTGTTCAGCTCAGCCTCAGTTCTAGTCTCAGCTCTGTTCCGGGGAAAGTTTTTCCAAAATATGCTCGTAAATCTCATTTTGGCACTGCTGGAAAAGGGGAATTTATCGCGTCAAAGGACAAGTGCCAAAAGTTTTTGGCCAAAAGCTTATCAATCATTGACGTTGGACTTCAGGCAGTGGGGGGGTGGAGGAATGATGAAGTTTCTCCGAGAAACTGTAGGAAGTCATGCTATAACTATAACTAACAGCTCGTTTGTACAACTCTTGTTGGGAAAGGATAGGATAGCTTCACAACTCTGCCAGTTCGATGAGCAGTGCATATCATTAAAAAAAGACTTGAGGAATTGAGCAAACGATCGTTCCTATAACAGCTATACGAAATAGTGCTTGAATCCCACAGACATCCTAACTTTTCCTGAAAACTGATAGACTGGAATCTCTACTGGCATTCCATAAAAAGTCGCTTCCCTAATTGACACGCATTCGAAATCAATAATCAATAGTGTAGGGTGAGTTCTCTTCAATTCTGGTCCAAGGAAAGTGCACTTTGGATGTCGTACCGCTGTTGATAATCGACCAAACTTAATCTCAACACTGAGATCGCGTCACTTCCCTTTTTCACTGACTTCTTCCCAGCTCTAATCTCTGAGCTGGCATCTTGTGAGAGTCGAAGGCTTCCTTCGTCCATCGCATGGATTACGCTCCCCCTCAGAGCACGGTCCATTGTCTTGGGTTCTTTATTGATGGGCTGCTCTGCTGTTTTTTACGACTTCACCCCAGTCCGTAGTCCGTGTTACTGGGCAGTGCCGACCCGTCTCCATGTCCGTGCCATTCATACCCGTACATGTACATGTATATTCTTGGCCATGCAGTTGTCGTCGTCCCTGAGGCGATTTTCATACTTCGACTTCCGTTTGCAATGTATCTTTATCGTTTTATACCGCTTCCGTGCCCAGTGTATCTGCTCCGGGTCCGGCGGCTGTGGGCTGGAAGCTTCGGCGCGGCGTCGCATAATTTCCGTAATGACCAATGATATAAATGGAACTCATTTGCCAGTCCCCGCTGTCCGTTGTCCCTCCTCTGTCCGTTGTATTGATGCGCTGCCGTAAATCGCTTTTCGCCCCCCCCATCCTATCCCTTTCTCAGATACGAACTCTGTCTGGACCCTGTCCAGGGACGTCTTCGTCCTCGACTCCTTTAACGTTTGTAATAATAAATTAAATCACATTTCGGCTTTTTCCCCCTCTGTGTTAGTACCCTGTAGGCGTAGGCGGCAAGGGTGGGCTGAGACAGTTCCTCTTATCCTTATTCTGTTCAAAGGAATCTGAGTGGAGGGTATTTTCTAGTCGGAACACTGGCCCGGAGCATTCTGTATGGGGTTGGGCCAGCCACGGCAGGATGTCTATCTGGTTCATTGGCTGTGGCCCATAAAAAGAGACAGAGCGAAGAGGAAGCCTTAGCATGGAGCATATGAAGACATTTGCCTTTTCCTTCAATTCCGGGCCATTACAAATTGGTTGAATTTGATTTGCCCCAAAAAAAAAGAACTGCGGTGTCCACTCCCCGGTGGTACGGGGGCAGGGGCAGGGTGGAGTTGGGTGAAGCTATTCTGGGGCAACCTTCACTGAGCGTTCGCGTTTACCAGAAGGTTGAGCCCGCTTCAGAGCCCCACTGCTAGAACCCAGAACCAGGTAGCGGTGTCGCCACACACAGGTGCATCCGAATTGTTCTTACTTTTATCATTTTTTCTTTTCGTATTTCATTTAA
Organism: Drosophila affinis; assembly: GCA_037356375.1. Lineage (NCBI taxonomy): Eukaryota > Metazoa > Arthropoda > Insecta > Diptera > Drosophilidae > Drosophila > Drosophila affinis. The sequence continues at coordinate 649,524 of CM074800.1, forward strand.
AGCATTGTACTGCTCTTTGGTCTGGTGTTTTCTTTCCGCCGATTCGGCAGATTTCATTTTCGTTTTCATTTTCCTTATTTATGATATATATTTTTTGACTTATGTAAAGAGACAAACAAAATGCAACAGCAAACAGCCAGATGAGTAATGAGTGCAAGCCAAAAGATACTCGTACATATATAGATACATATGCAGAACTAAGTGTATCTTTAGCAGGCTGAGGATAGATTACACTCCCCCAGAGTTTCGTGGAATCCCAGATGGAATTTGGAAGGTAGGAAGCAACAGGTTTTTTTGAATTAGAAGCCTCGAACTTGGAACATTATAGAGCGTAGTCTAATGTCAGGAATTCCTGGAAAAATGTTAAGATCTGAGCTTTTATTTTGGTTGAAAGACCAACGTGGATTTGGCAAGTCTCCGGATAATGTAGAGCCCCGATATATTTATAAAAAATCAACATGTAAACAACGATCGCAAAGTCGATCTCTTGATATCGTCACATAGATTCTCGGTTACCTTGAAATGTGTCCGACAACCGTGGGAACATAAACAATGGCTTCCCTCAGGTTTTCGCGAAGCCAACCGAACCCAGCCGTACAATGCCTTTCCCAGCGACATTCTACGGAGCGAACAAGTGCAACGCGACACTCACGACTTTGAAGTCATCAATCATTTTGTAGAACATTTAAGAACTTACAAGTTGTGTATTTTATTGAATAGGATTGTAAGAGATGGTCCTGGTTTTTCAGAGACTGTCTGCTTGTGGAAGGTGTTTCTTCAGACAAGATAATTTTTCCTCAAATGAATCGATATTGCCTCTAAGCCCACGCTAATAGTTCTACCAGAGTGTGAAGGTCATCCGCCAAGTGTTATATATACAAGATTAGCAATAGACTATAGGTTTCCGGTTGCACTCTTCCGACGAGCAACTTTCTTAGATAAAGATCTTATAAATTAGTGCTCGTACGCACAGAAATAGTATGTTAGATTCCGGCTAAGGTGACCTATTAACAGCACCAGGAAGCCATTAAGAGCCATGTTAAAGAAGAGCCATGATAAATATTACCTCAATTACTTCATTTGGCAATTCATATTCACATACTGGAACATTCAAGAGGCGCTCCTTCCGCTTCCTGCCAATTTTGTGTGTTTTTTCGAAATCTGAATGATCTTTCAGTAAGAGTTATGGTTGCTATTATCTTTCCACCTCGCACAGCAGGCGCCAGGCGTTGCTTATAGAGAGCAACTAAATCACTCCACAAAAAGACAGAGGAAGACGATCTACGGATGTAGATTTCGCTCTCGAACGCGTTCTCTCGCACAGGTCTACCCGGTCTACAGGTCTAAATATCACCTCAGTCTCGCAGCGATTTTCGCTGATTAGGAAAAAATGCAAGTGCAAAAGCAAAAGCAAAAAGACCGGAGACTCGAAGCGATTGCAACACGAGGCTGGGCAGAGGGGCGGCATCGAAGCTCGTGTCAGCACTCTGGGCTGGGGTCGACACTGTCGGTCAATGAACCCCGGCGGAAAACTAAAATAAAATATATAAAAACTCAATAAAAAGTAACAACAGTGGAAAAGTGATTGGCGTGGCAGAACTGTGCATTCAAGTCGGGCCCGGGCCCGGCAGCTCTTTCTTTCTCTGTTTCTGTGTCTGTGTCGTGCGGTGCAGTACACGCGCGACTCGAGCGCATAATGAGGTTATAAAAAATGCACCATTTTAATAAATCAATTTAAATATTTCGCCAACATATGGCTATCAGAGCAACTAGCAGCCGAAACAAATGAAATTAAATACGTTTTTTCGCAAATTGTTTCTGCTGAATTTGCAATAAATTGGAGAAAAAATTCAGAAAAAATATAAAAAAGAAAGAGGCATCGAATCGATTGCAGGGATCAGCATTCCGTCAGTCGCCGCTTAATTTATTTATTGTTTTCAACGACTCTACATGCAATTGGATGATTTAATTAATATTGAATTACACACTGCCAACAGAGCGGCTCGATAATTACACAATCTCTGCAGTGGACGGAACATTTCAATTTCAGGACTGGCCTCACTCCGTGACCCTCTCCGACTACGACTCCGACACGTCTCTGTGTCTGTCTCTGTCTCTGCCTCTTGTTATCGACGCTTGTCTGCTGGCGCTGGGACTGTACCTGGCGGGAGTGCGAGTGCGGCCTTAATTTATGCCATGGCAAATATTTAGCAAACAAACACACAACTTTTGCCCGGCCCGGGCTTATTAATTAAGAGCGAGACACTCAGACACACACAGTTTCCACTCCTCCTGCACGGGCCTCTCCCGTGTCCTGCCGTCCTCTGTTGTTCTCTCCGACCAAAATCGAGAAATCATAAAAGCGTAAAATCGAAATGCCGCCATTCCGTGTCGGCTGCCAAACTGGTTACTTCCTGTCTCGACCTCCGCTGCCTGCCACCCAGCCTGCTCCCCGTTTATTAACACGCATATCCATTCATTTTGATTGTAATTTATGCCGTGGCCAATCGCTGCATATCGCTCGCATCATGCCCCCATCCTGCCATGGCAGCCAGCCTGCCCACCATCCATGTCCTTGTCGCGGGGGTAATAAAATTATTGTTTATAGATAGAATAGATGTTGCGGCTGCAGTTAAAAGCAACTGAAATCTATCCCCCCCAATCGGAAGATCAAGTCATATGCGGATTCGGATTCCGATTCGGATTTGGCTACTTTTCCCTTTGTTTCCTGCTTAGTGGAGCGTGATCTTGAAATGGAAACCGTTTAAGGGCAGGCGGGGTAGATTTATGGCATTTATGTATGTCCGTGCGCAATAGAATTGTTTTAAAAACGGATATACATATGTATGTAACTACATATGATGGTATCGCAGCTTTTATAGGACTTCTTTGAGACTATTTGACGAGTTTAATGCGATGGGTATTATAGACATTTCTAGGCCTACATACATGTGCGAGTGCGGCACTAAAATGCCGCACACAAGATGTACATATTTTTCAGAGAAAAACATAGAGGAAAACAGTTTGAAATCCTATATAGAAGCGAACCTGACCCTGACCATGATGCAGCAATCAACCTAATTGAGCTGCCCCAATGTCCAACTTGTGCCACCAACTTCTCGGGCTCCTGCTCATCCTCCCGTTCTACCGCCCCCAACTGTTCCCAATCAAAAGACAAACGTCGACAAATGACCCGGCGTAGTGAATAAATGAATACCAGAAACGAGAGCTCGGAGTGAATGTATTTGGTAACAATTCATTAAGCAAATAGAAATGTGCGCTAAACGCATTAAGAGATTAGCACACATACGAGTACATGCTAGCAGCACCAGGGGGAACACAATACCCGTCGATAACTGGGAGCTGGGCAGCTTAATGACCCTCATTTGATGTAAATACAAGCGGCCTGTACTCCACCCACCACTCGACCCCGAGGAGAGGGACTTGGTTTGGTTTGGTTTGGGCCAAGTTTAATTGCGGCCCAACGGAGACTCTGCATGTGTGTGGTTAGCTCTGGAATCGGTATGCGGATTGGTCTTCCACGGGTGGAAAGGTGAAGTCTGGGTTGCTGCTGCTGCTAAGTGCTCATTGTTTCGCCAACAATGTTGCCACGCCCACTCACATGCACCAACAGAGTCGTCTCGTCTCCGAGCACAATGCAGAGCGGAAGTTGCCAGTTTAAAATCACTTAAAAGCAATTTTCGGGTTTCCGGTTTTTGATTGGAGGTGGAAGGGTTGATGCTGGAAGATGGGAGATGATGGAATGTATTGCCAGTAATCTCATGTGTGAAAAGGATCCTCACAAGCCAACAGGAGATGGCATTGCTATCCGCGACGAAGTAAGTATACATATGTATTATGTTATGTTTTCTTTGGACATTGTAAACATCTGCATAGAGGGGATCTGCGACCAATCTGCTCGGAATTGGAGCAATTAGCAAGAAACCGGTAGGAAAAGGATTCCTTGCGGCTTAGATTATCGGTATCCTTCTTCTTATTCCTTGTTTCCTGCTCAATATAATACTCTCATGGCAACTTCCGTTCCGTTTCCCGTTGGCCCGCTTCCTGCCCACTCGGAGTGACCCACATTGATTCCTTCACTCCAATGCATTGGAGCAAATGTCGCATTTCGTCACGTTCCTTTTTGTTCGAATTTGCGCTATCCTTTTCATCAGATCTCTCCCCATCCCATCCCATCCTCTCCTGTCCCCATTCTCTCCTGTCGCTTCTGTCGTGTCCACTGGTCATGTGATAAACGTTTATGATTATTTTTATGCTCATCCGTTCGAGTCTCGACTCCTGGCTTGCCAATTTGGCGCTGATACATCCGAGACTTGATTTAGTTTAAATAACGTTGCGGGTGGCAGGGGGGGAGGTAGAATCGCCCGGCAAATGCAATTTATGTGTTATGGAGAGGGCAACACGGCACACACAGGACAAAGGAAGGGGGCGTCTCACACGTGACTGCAGTGGTCGTTGCTGGTCAAGTCCACCCCACCCCTCCCCACATGTGTGAACAAATATTTTTTAGAGGGTGTTCTGCCCGTCCTGGATGCGGGTCCGCTCTGGGTCCGGGGTCGGCTACGTGTCATTTGTCCTATCTGGTTGTGCACATCTTTCCTCTCCCTTGGCCTCTACATCGCTGATTCTCCTTCCGCCTCGCCTCAGACAATTTCCATAATCGTTGGTTAAACAAGACCGCACACCCGCACGGACACCCATGCGGACACACACCCGGACACACACCCGGACACAGACACGGATACGGATACGGACAAGTGCTCGGCCAAGCTGACCGCAGGATTCCTCGGCGGACGGTTTATGCTCCTGGTTTTATGTCCATAAGCCTTTCTGCTTATGCTCTAAGTCCACGGGATCCATTGTGGACCCTGTTTGAATTATGCTTTTACATATTTTTATTCACTTACCACATGCCCCCCCGGACCCCGGACAACGGGGTTGGCTTAATCAAATTATGGCTTATCTCGGCGGAGGTCGAAACGCAAATAGCCATAAACATGTAGATTATATCCCCATTGACCATGTCCATGTCCAGGAGTCAAGCCACGCCTTGGCCGGTGGTGGGGTTTCACTCCATGTGACCTTGTTTCTGCTGGCGATTTTATTATGTGAGAGAATAAACCCTTTGCAGCGCATAAATTTTGGCACTGGCTCTGGTAATTAAAAGTCCAGTCTTATAGATTGTGTGTGCACAGGGGAGATCTAAGCATTGATCGGGGACAATACTCGTAGCTATCTGACCAACATAACCATCGGGTTGGCTGTCCTGAGAGTCCGGAGAGTCGATGGGGTCCTCGAAGATGGATCGCTCCTATGTCCTGCTAGCTTTGTTTTGGCTGTAATATCTTAGTAAACTGTCGGATACCACATACTCGTACATAAGACTGTTGTTCGATCGATTTGATTTTGGAGAAAGGACATGCGCACGGACGGACGAAGGGCATTTGATACCATGATGGTAACCAAAGCTTTAACATTCTTGTGCGAATTTCCCGCAAAAATTAACCAAAACAATCCATAAATATCGACTGGTTAGGGCAGTCAGTACTATGCGTGTACGAGTAGGGGTGTGCGTACGGCTATGGGGCACAGCAGCAGAGGGAGAACCGGCATCATTTCATGCTCCATTCAAATGTTGTTCAATCTCATTCAAACAATTTGTATTGTAGTTTTATTACCACAATAAAACGGATAAAGCAGCTCCGTCTTGGCCCGAAAAAGGGATACAATGAGGGCAGACCCGAGAAAAGGGGGCGTGCCGACTCTAGTCGTGTGTGCTCTCCTTTTAAATTGGTTAAATTTCCGCACGGATTAAATTCTCCCTGCAAACTGAAAGAAGTAAAAATATTTCACGCTTCATGGAACTGACGATTGAGGGGGGTGGCCAAACGAAGGACGCTTTATAGAGTCCTTTCCGGAATATTTCACACTTTGCCCCCGTACAAATCGGTGACACGTGGCAAGTGCCGTATAATTTATACCAGAAAAAATAAAGCACGGACGACGAAGTCTCTGCCTAGTCTCGAATTTGATACGCTCAATCTGGCCAAGAATTTTCAACATTTTTAAATTGTTCGTCGCTGGAAACCTTAAACTTTTGCGGGTCTCAGCTTGGAGCTTGGAGAACTTTTCAATTTTTCCTTTTTCCATTGAATGACCCAACTCATTTGGCTTAAAATTCCATTTCCCATTTTCCGAGAAAATTAATTTTTCTCTTTTGTGGCATTTTGCAACATATTTTTGAGCGTTTTCTTTCATGTATCTCAAGAAAAACGTATCTTCAATCAATTTGCTTGGATTATACGCCGTGGCTGCTCCTTTCAGTGGACCAGGCCAGACCTTTGTTAGGAACCCCTCCATGTCCATGCGGACATATGTATTTCCGATTCATATCTAAATCTATTACAATTCATATTCATATGCCGCGCACATGCCGAGATATCCACCCTCCTCCGACTGACCTTCCCTGACACGGGATGGTATCGGACACAGTGCGTTTCGCTACGATACGTCATGGCATGATGACCACTTTCCTTTTTTATATAATTGATTTTCTGTTCGATCATCCACAATATATGATAAACAAATCCCTTGTGATTCGACGTGCCAACTGTTTTGATCATCTTTCAATTGAATTATTATTAAATACCATCTTTACATTTCTTTATTGGACACCAATGCTATTTCAAATGGCTTGCCTTTCCTGCCTGATTACTAAACATTTCCTAGATACTTTTTTTAAATGTATTAATCCTTAAAGAAATAACTCCGACAGCTGTTCTTAGATATCTTTTAAATCACCTAGAATTAGTTCCTTTACATACAATCAGCTGGATATAGATAAATTCCCATTTGGAATACTGACATGCTGGAAACTGCGCTGCCGTATTGCTCTGGCACGGACTGTACTCCCAGAAGTTAAATCAAGTGTTAAAGAGTTTTTTGAGAAAACGGCTCCTTCTAGACCTCGTCCGTCTCGTGTGGCAAGCTCTTCTTCGACTTTCTACCCCTTTTATGGGCCTTTTCCGTTCCGTTTCGTTCCGTTCCGCCCCTGCTTAGCCTAATATCCAAATAAACATACTTTATCCGTTATTGCCGTCGAATTTATGGTTTTTTAAATGACGGCCCACCCCCTCGGAGAGCTCCCCGCATAGAAATATGAAATGCGAGGCTTTTGATAAGGGTCTGTGACTTTCTTTCTTTGAGAGAGTCAGCTACGACGGGTTGGGTTGCGTCGAGTCTATTGGTGGGCCGTTCGACAGCTGGCCAACAGTTGTTGGGTGGGGAGCCCTCTGCTAAATCTTTTCCTGCATCAAGCCCGGCCTCCTACCCCCTCGAATCGCATCCGCGATAATCCGCATATTCTCAATCGCAATTAAAACTAGTGACAAGGTCACACTTTTTGCAAAGATAACAGAAAAATGCCAAAAGTGACGACGACGATGGCGGCGCCGCTAACAAAATTGCAAATGCTGCACATGGGAAGCACATGCACACACACACACATGCAATGCACAATCATGCCCAGACATGCATCGCCATCGCCGCTTGTGTGTGTGTGTGTGCGTGTGTGTCTGCACTCTTCAATGGAATGCAATGGAGATCCGTGACAACATAATGCCCCTCCGCACCAGCAGACAGACAGACACCTACCCCAACGTAGCCAACGGGTCTTTTGTGCGCAGGCCCGAGACTGGAAAATGAATTACGAAGCGCACTGGTAGGGGGGCGGGATAGGGAGGGACGCCGACAGCCGACACCACTCAGCATCTGTAATGGGGGCTGCTGCTGCTGCTGACTGTGCTTAGGTGTAAATTCTGCAGAGGGAAAGAGAGAGCGAAATCACATAGAAATTAAGCAGAGCACTGGAGCCGCGACAGCAACAACAGGAAAGAACTTGTTGGAGCAAGCGCATAATTCATATTTCGCCAGAACCGTTACGCCCCCAGTGCGTTTGTGTTGGTGTTGGTGTGCGTGTGCGTGTGAAAAGCTTTATTTTCTGGACAAGTGCGTGCGTGTTCGTTCAGGTAGCTTTCAATTATGTTTTGCGAAATGTTAAATAGGCATACATACATATTTACATAAGCATATATGTATGTATGTACATACCAAGCTCATCATTACGAGATTAAATGTTTGTTGTGGTTATTGAAACATATTTACGTACATACTATGTACATACATATATGTACATATGTATACTTGTGAAAGCTCCATCCAAGTATGATGTCCGTTCAGGAAAGAAGGATGTGACTGATCAAAAGAGCGAAGGATCATCAGAAAGAACAGATACAGGACTTAAAACTATTCAGAAGACAGAAAAAATATTATATTATATTATAAGAAGTAGAATTGGCTTTGAGAGGCATTATTTTATGTCCAATCCAATGAGCATACATATGTTTAGTGCTTTGGTTCAATACGAAAGCTAAGCTAGATTTTCACTGTATTTAAAATAGAAACAGAATAGAATATCTTATGCGACTCATTGATTGATATCGGAAACCGACAGCTGCTTGATACCCTTGAAGATATGTAGATCGGCCCTTCTACTTATCCAGGTTCTAGCCAATTACAACACAATCCAGCTTTCAGCAACTTTCAGGCATACCTAAATGTATCTCTCTGATATACTGCATTATGTAGTCCTCAATCTGCAAGGATATTATCCTATCAACCTCAATTTAGAAATCTTTCGGTGCTCCTTACCTGTTTGTCGGCTACGAAATAAAGACATCATTAGAAAGTCATGTAAGGCATTAGTCGAACTGTCGTCACCACACCCACAGGGGGCAGAGGCAGCCACAATTGCCATTATGTTGAACACGCAAGTCAATTGATGCAATTTGTCCGACCAGCTGGAGTACAAGGCTCCCCCTGCCAAAGTCCTGCCCTGGACGGCGATTTCCCCAGTGACAATCTGACATCCCGTAACAGGTTCACGGTCTGACGAGTAGTGGGTGGTTCCCCATCTCCCAGTGGGTTTGGGTTCGGGTTCGGGGGTGGAGATGGCTTTCTCTCATCAACAGTTAGCAGCTTCTCCTGCTGCTGCTGGTGCTGCTGGCTGATTTAAGGGTTGCCAGCCCCGTGCCCGACCCTTAAATGAATTGCGGCGATTTATTGCGGTAATACTCATTTAGTTGCCCGCCAAACGCTCTCGCTCTCGCCCCCGGTTCCGTCCCTGTCCCTGTCCCGCCCCGAGCTGGAAGTCGAGTGGAGTGCAAACAATGCACGCCATAAAAATAAATCTCTCGCTGTGGTAGTGTGTGGAGTGTTTGGTTATACCCGTGGGAAGTCTCGGCGAGAAGTTGTCAATTACTTGCGAATCGATCTGGACGGGATTTGGTATTCATGTCATTCGCAGGTGCAGGACATCTCGCACCCTGACCGTGTCTGTCTACGAGTAGTGGAGTAATCACTATAATTGGGCACTGGGCTTGACAAAGGCTGAGAAAAAAGTACGTGATATGCATTTCGTACGCTTTCGGGCAATTAATAAGCCAATTCCAGCGGCAGGCACCCCCACCTTATCGGCGACCACGTAAATCAGCTTTATATCACGAAAATGAGCTCAAAATTCAATTACATGGTGTCTTGTCTTCTCTCGCTCCGAATATCATATACCATCCACCATATACCACTCCTGCTTCTGCATAAATCAAGACGTTTTTCAACCTGTCGGCCTGGGATTCTCATTTGCCCAAGCACCCAACATCTTAGCAGCTCCTAAGCTGCTTTGCCTGCCCATAACTCACACAGACATTTTGTCACATTATGCATTTAAATTTAATTTGTAATTTATGAGCAGCTTTGCAGACCTCTCGGCCTGCGCTGCCAACTAATTAGGATTTCAGTGCTTCAGGTACTCCTGCAGCATCTCCCAGCATAGCTGTGCGGCCTGCCTCCCAGTGACGCGTCACTTAATAGCATAATTAATCGATATTAAATGAACATCAGAACAATAAACGCCGGAAGAAACCCACAAAAGGTTAAATTAAACGAAGTAATTGTTACAGGGGCAAGCTACCCCCGCCCCGCTCATACCCACCCCCTCGTACCAGTCATTCAGTCCCCCCCGTGGAGGGTTGGCCTGGTCCTTTACAATGCATAATAAACAGTCGAGCAGGCACGAAGCAAACAGAAGTGGGGAGCGGAGCAGCTCGTTGGGCTTCTGATTTTTAAACGGCATGCCCGAGCCTGGGGATCAGAGCAGGACTGTAAAGCGCACAAAGTCACACGGCAGGTGGCGGAACACCACGGATGGGGGGAGGCAAGCACAAAGTGATTTAAATGCATTCCTAATGGGATGAAATCATGTCCTCTGTCTGGCCCTTCCCCCCCGCCTTGATTTGCGGCTGCCAGGGAGACATGAATATGCATAGAGTTGCGCTTTTGATGTCGTATCCCCCTCCCCCTCTGAGTGGGCGCGGCTTCAGCCTTAAGCTAACTTATGGCAGACTCGAACCTAAACTAGAGTTTTTTAATTAAAGTGTCGCCTATAAAATTATAATTAATGCCGTCCAGAGCAGGGACTTGATCCGCTTAGAATAATTTCATAGCGATTTGAGGCCCCCCCGTTTAAAGGTCACATTAAGTATCTTATCAGAGCTAAGCAGATGGGGTCAGGTCACTGGGGGTGGAGGGGTCACTGTTTTCTCTGTGGACTGTGACTAAAGCTTTTGACGCTCGTTCGGGACCCTCTGCGGTCGCAAGTGTCCATTCGGTGGAGGAATGTTGATTTCCAGATTCTGAACCAAGGCCCCAAAGGTGTACCGATGCAAATGCTTCGAGCGCGCCCGAAACTCATCAACGGAGCCCTTAAAACTAATGATCTCATCGACGTGTTGCGGGTTCGGCAAGTAGTAGTCATCGCCTGAAGCAGAGAGCCTGGTCAGGTGTTATTAGGTATTAACAATCATTAAACCAACCTGGCAAGACATACACCATGGAATCCTCGCAAGCATAGAGCAAAGGCATGAACATGATGGTTCCCATCCTGCTGCGGTTTGTGGCAAAGTCCAGAAGCGATTTATAGGCTTCGACTCCGGCAAGTCGCGACAGCTCGTAGAATTGCGGGGGCAGAAACCAGAGATCCCCCCCTTTGTTCAATCGCAGAAACTCCAACGGAGTTAGCCACTAAGTGAAAAGGTCAAAGACAATCGGTAAAGAGGGAAATGCTAAAGCCGAAGCTCACCAGAGACTCCTTGACCTCAGACGGCTCCTCGAGCAGGCTGGGCTGTGTGTCCACAAAGGCTATAAAGAAGACAGTTTCAAAGCTGGAAGGTGTCTTTGTTAGTTTCAACATGAAAACCGCAAACATTCCCTCACCCACCCTTTGCGAACGATGGGAGGACTGGCCCAAGCCGACCATTCGTGCAGAGCCCACAGATCCGGAATCACCTGCAGCTCCCGACACAGATTGAGGAACTCTCCAGGTTTGTTGTGCACGCGTTGCTGCCAAGACTCGCGATCGGGGAGCTCCTTTGGGAGGGCCACATTACCGAAGTTCAGTTCGTTTTTACCACGACACAGGAGAACTCCAACCTCTTCAAAGCACTCCCTCAAGGCGGTCAGGCGCAGTGTAATCTCCCTAGCAGAACAGAGTACAACGATCAGTTCAGTAATCTGTGTGAGATATGTGCCACCTTTGGACCCACCGCGCCCAAATGCTCGAGCGCTTGAAGAAGCGGTCATAGCAGCCCGTGCCTTGCGGCGCCAGTATGGCCGGCCTGTCCTCCCGGACCAGCACTAGGCGCCTCAAGGCCTCTTGCGACACACCGAACTCCTCGAAGTACTGCAGCCAGGAAACGTCTTCGTCGGCCTCCTCCAGCAGACCCCCAGGGAAGACAGCTTGGTTCGCCACGATCGCCGTGGGATCGCTGCGCTTGAGCATCAAAAGCTGGAAGATCAGAGGGGTTGATTCCCAGCATACTTTCTGACTTGGACTTACATTGTAATCCAGATGCTTGTTGGGCTCTTTCGAGACTAGGATGAGGCTGGCCGAGGTGCGCCACTTGCTGGTGGTTGCAGCAGACATTTCAAAATATTTCACTGTTTTTTTGCCCGATCAGCTGTTGGCCTATCGATATCGGTATCTTTAGCAACACTGGAGGTTTCGAATTCGTGCAGAATTCAAAATTTGTGCAGCCCGCCTGATAAAACCGTTGACTAAATCTATTTTGAAAGTGGGCGAAAAAAGCACAAAACAAAGCCAAATTGATTAGCCGCGTGCACACGTGCTACGAGACATATTTAAACGCTGAAAGTGGGCACCGAAGACACTTCCACCTGGAACTCTACCTTGAAAGCAACCTAGGAAATGAATGCTCTGCTGGCGCTCTTGTTGGTGGGCTGCATCTGCAGCGGCCTTGCGGATGATGGGAGAATCGCGGAGCTGTTGACAAAGAACAGCGAGGAGCTCAGCGAAACGAACGCTCTGCTGGCCAGCATCGACACCGTTGGCAAAAGAATTCAGACAAATTTGGAAGAGCAGCGGGAAGCTCTCCAGGTCATTGGTCTGGTCGAGCAGCTGTTGGCCAAGCAGAATAACTTCCTGGAGGTCCAGGCCGAGGCATTACTGGAAGCGTTCGCCAACGGCTCCCGGCAGGGCCATGAGTATGCCAAGCGAACGGCAAAGGAGCTCCACGATCTCGCTCTGCTCCAGGAGGGAACAAAGCACTTGATCCTCCATCTGGAGGCCAAGCTTGACGCCTATCAGAAGCACTTGATACAAAGTGCCCGCGGCATCGACCGCAGCATCGACGGCCTGACCAAGCTGGTCACCCGATCGGTCCTGCCCCAGCTCAACGGACTGCAGTGCTCATTCGACAGTCTGGAAACGTCGCAGATCAACATTGAAGTTGAGCTGAAGAGCCTGGCCGGGGTAAAGGAGTTGGGCGAGGATTCCAACCGGAAACTGGGCGTCTTGGATCATCAGCTCAAGCACTTCAATCGCACCCAGGAAGCTCGTCTCGCGGCACTCACGAGTGCAGTGAGGCACCTCAGGCCATCGAACACGAGGCATATCGAGGCTGCTCTTCGCGAGCTGATCATTTCCCAGAAACGCATCGAGCTGGACTTGGAGGACTGCGGCAAGCACATCCACGATCCCCATCACACTCCTCGACCTGAATCGTACTCCCAAAGTCATAGACCCACGTCCCCTCAGCACTCGCATCACACTCCTCGACCTCAATCACACTCCCAAAGCTATGGAGCCGCAGCCCCACAGCCGCACCGCCCCCACCAACAACAGTACCAGCAGACGAGGTCCAAGCCCACGAGCCTTGCTCAGGTATGGAGCATGAAGGAACCACAGAAGCCTGGTAAGGGATGCATACATCACAAACTCCCCTTAAACTCATGAGATCCTAATATCACATCGATTTCCAGGTGAGCAGCCCGAGCACTATCGCGTGAGCGCCTATGCCGAGTCGCCGAAGCCCAAGACAAAGCACGCCAAGAATGGGGAGTCGGAATCCCACCAGCACCCTGGAGCCGTGTCTGCCCACTCGGTGTCGTGGCAACACCCTCTGCCCTGGGAGGAGGTCACTCCCTACCATTCCGATCCCAAGCCCAACCAGCTCTGGCAAGCAGCGGCTCTACACCACCCTCCCCCTGGACCCCATCCCCAGCAGAAACCCTGCGAGAAGGTACATCCAGCCGGACATGTATCGCCACCAGCTTCCCCACAATCCTATAAGCCTCAGGAGGGCTCTGACTCTGTCCATGAACACTTGGCCCAGCCGGGAGAGTCCTTCAGGATCTGGTATGGAGATGATTCCATAAAAGATGCCTACTAAAGAATATTAGAACTGGGCAAACGAATAGGAAATTATAACAAGGGATACTGGTTAAATACTAGTACACATATGATATGTACCATTAAACGTTAAATAAATCATCATAATTGCAACCCGATAGAGCGAGAAATTCAATTGCGAAAAGCAAAGACTCTTTTTAACTATTGAACGAATCAAACGAATCTATTGATGTAGATTCACTTGATTCTTGTGATCGTCAATTTGACAATCGTATGCTGAAAATGAGAATGTGTATGCCACCAGTTCATGTACTAGTAACAAAGTGTCGCCGCAATCGGTACTTGAAACAAATTGGGCTTCGGAGATGTGAATACGTCAGAGTTTTCTTTCGTACTATGCTTCCCCACCCTGCTCACCTGGGTTGGCGCAGAAACGGCGTACTTTTCCGCCCGGAAAGCGAACGGATCAAAGCGGAATGCCCAAGAATACAATAACGAATTGTATGACGAGACTGGGACTGGGACAAAGGCTCTGTATTTGTTGTAGGATTCTGGCCAAAAGCATTACAAACAGTCGAAGCCGTTTACCAAATATCTTGTTAATGTTATGCTCTTTATTGGTACATACATATGTGCATATACTCTGGATCAGGATGATGAACCAAGTCGGTAATACCATGGCTCTCAATCTCAATTTGTCTACCAACAGAGCTTAACATCTGCCAGAAACCCTGCTTTTAAACCAGGCAGTACCGAAGATCGAACCATTATATGATGTAAATTTTATAGGAGCGATAGTTCGGAAATAGGTCTTTAAAAGAATTTCTTTGTTTCTTAATATAATCCAAATAAACTCTTGAAATAACCGTTCTATTGGCACTAGGAATTATCCGATCAACTAAAAACATAATCAAAATCGGATGATTATAGGAAGTGCTCGATATGCTAGACTGTATTTAACATATAGAAAGAAGTCTTTGCTACCTTCCTCCCTGGTGATATAAGTACTCGCAGTAAATAATCAATTATTTATTAAACATATCAAATCGATATAATAGCCCAAATCTGTTTAGTCGTCAACCTATTCGCGTAATACTGAAAATACTTCTCTTCCGCTTGCCATTATCTTAAATGTGGTGTGCTATCCAAAATTAGCAGATCTGTTTTGAATGAAATTCTGGCAACAAACAGCTGAGCTAAAATGGAATAGTCACGTTTAGACTGTGGTATCGCCCATGACACACAAAAAGCCTGTAAATCTCTTCCACAAAAGACCTATATACAAGAAGAGAAGAATGCAAGACGAACGTGTCTATCACCAGTCTTTTCTAAGCTCCCAAAAAGTCGTTGAACCAAAAACCAGTGTAGTACACTTGGAAGATAGAGCATGGGTAAACAAAATATGTTACATGTTGCTATCCGATTGTGGTCCAAGCTCTTGCTGGTTACTATCTGTCCAGATATAATAGTAATCCCTTTACTTGGGCGGAAAATTAGCCAAGCAGAGCAGCTGCCTCCCCTAGTTTCTTTCGACAGTCTTGGGAGATAAGAGCAAAGCCAAGCTAAGACACGTTTCGAATTGGATGGAATTGGTGCCCAGTTAGTCTGGTTAGTCTGACTACTTAAGGGGCAGCCTACGCCGAGTGAGGGCAGTCAGCCGTGGACACTCGACGCACACAATGAGGATCCAATCGGTATTGCTGTTGATCTGCATCAGTGGTGTTTTGACCGATGCCAAGGAGCCAGAGGAGAAGTCGGGCGATGGGAAGATCGTACGCATACTGACGGGGATCAGCGCGCAGCTGGAGACGCTGGACAACAAGGCGGTGGATGTGATCAAACATCAGAAGGGATTCGAGCACAAGCTCAAGGACCAGCGCGAGCAGATAGAGGGCATTGTCAGACTGGAGGCTGGACTGCTCAAACTGGAGCAGGACACAGTCAGCAGTTTTCAGTTGACGGCTGCAGGAGTGAGGAACCTGACGGCCATCATTAGCTCTTCCCAGAGCCAGAACGAAAACGCCATCCGGATCCTGGGCAAGGCAGAGATCGATATCAAGAGAGCCCTGGGCAAGGTTGAGGCTGTTCAAAACAAACACGAGCAGGCACTCAACAATGTGTCCAAGTCCATCGACAGACATCTGGGGGAGATCGAGCAGCTCCTCAAGCAGTCCGTGATCAGGGAGCTCGCCTCGCTGGACAGGAAAGCCAAGGGTCTGCAGCAGCAGCAAAGGAACATCGAGGCCAAAGTGGTCTACTTGGATGAGCTAAATGCTCTGACCAGCCGGGCGAACCGGAAGGTTGATCATCTGGAGCAGGGACTGCTCTCACTAAACTACACCCAAACGCAGAGCCTGGCTGCCATTGAGGATGTGATAGTGGAGGTGCAGTCAGGCACCTCGCAGATTGAGCATAAGCTGGGTGCCCTTCTCAGCAATCAGAAGAACATCGAGAGCTCTCTGGACGTCTGCAAGCGAGGCCATTCTAAGCACGCAGGCAATGTGAGGCCTCAGGATGGATGGTCACCCGCCCACCAGTAAGTGTATTGATCCACAAGATACTTTGAAACTCATGAAGCTCGCCTCTCTTCAGATCGCCGTCAGGACACACGCCGACCGAGTACGAGACCAGCTATGCCACAGACGAAGAAGCCGAATACCTCTACAAGCTCTGGTACGGCAAGGAGAACGAATAAACGAACATCTGGAGCACAGTGTCAACTCAACTCTCTTGCTTAGGCTAACCACTCGAACATCCCACTCAAATTAAACCTATATAAACGCACATTTTATTCTACATATTCGCTGGGTCCAAGGGGTTGACCTGACCATCAGTCGGAGCAAAGTTAATGACTAGTTTCGCTTGGTGCTGGTTCCTGTGCTCCGAACGGTTTAGCTTGTTTGGGACTTGTGCACGGAAGTCCTCCACAGAGAGCCCGGTGTCTATTTTGTCGCTACTGGCGTCTGGATCGACCGGGTATGCATCGTCGCCGGGAAGAAGGTGCACAATGCCATCGTTGCACTTATACATGACGGGATGGGTGAGAACGATGCCCTTGGACGCACGCTGCACGGCAAATTGACGGAGCTCCTCCAAGGAGCCAAAGTTAAGGCAGCGCGAAAGCTCGTAGAACTGAGGAGGCGGCAGCCAGAGTTCTTTCCTCAGACAAGCCTGCAGATAATCCAACGGGGAACGCCACTGTTTGGCGCATAGGGAAGAGGTTATTCAGCAGGGTGTTCAGCAAGCATCTATCGAAGTTGATCCACTTACTGCACAGTCCTTGACCTCATTGGGCTCAACGTGCAGGCTGGGAAGCTGTTCGAGGGTGGTCAGGAAGAAGGCCGTCACAAAGCGCTTCTTAAACGTGGAGGGCGTTCGCCATGCAGACCACTCGTGCAGTGACCAAATGTCCGGCACCACGTCTAGCTGCTTGCAGAGCTCCAGGAACTGGCTGGCGTCGTTGTGGACCACATGCTGCCAGTGGGCGCGGTCGAACTGCTCGTGGAACTGCCCATAGCCGCTGGTCGATGTCAAGGTCTTGGCATCGCGGCACAATAATATGCCCAGTTCCTCAAAGGTTTCCCGAATGGCAGTCAGACGCAGTGACAAGGCGCTACAAAAAGATCAGAGGCCGTGGCAAAGAAGTTCCGCTCTTGTGACAATCTAATCTCACCTGTCTATCGCACTGGTTTTCTCCCGCGAATGGAATATCTCGGGACGCGGAGCACTCACGTGGCAGACGTCGCGCAGCATGGCTGAGCTAATGTTGTGCCGCTGAAAATGCGATAGCCAGGCAGGGGAGCTGTCCGTAGGGTCGCACACTCCACCCGGAAAGACGGACGAGTCCGGCATGAAGCTGGACTTTGAGGCGCGCGTGAGCAGAAGCGCCTTGAGAAAACAGGTTCAGCAAACTCTGATTACATCTAATTCCATAAGATTGTCTTACATTGTAGTCGAATGGCTGCTTGGTGGCTCCCTTGTCCTTGGCCAGCACTATCAGGCTGGAGGACGGGCGTATTTTGGCCACCACCTGCTTCGACATATCGCTTAGGTAACAGCCGACAACGACGAGTGCAGCCGATAGATCGATAAGTAATTTCACGAATCGGATCAAAGGTTTCCAGTACAAACTGCACCGATATGGAATAACTGATTTCCATTCATAATATGTGATATACAATGGTTGCCCCCCAAAATACTGAAACGTACAGACCTTCGGCCAGCCTCATACTGGCTGCCAGGGAGGATTCCTCCAGGAAGTTTGACTACAGCGTGAGTTAGGCTGGCTCGAAAGGGGAAAATTACCTAAATTAAATATCTTTTGCTCATATGCAGTTACTTTTAATCAAACGCAGCGAGCGCACTTCCTATGCTTTGAATCACTGCGTGTTTCCTGGTGGCGTGTTCGACGCTGGTGCTGATGAGTCCCCAGAGTGGATAACATATTTTCACTCCTTTGGCGTGACCGACGAGAATCTGAAGCGACTGAGCTGCGACCAGGCTTCCGCCAGGTCAAAGTTCCTGTCTTCCGGCCAGAAATTTTCCAGAGATATCTCACTGAGGCTGACTGCTCTAAGGGAGACTTTCGAGGAAGTCGGTCTCCTGTTGTGCTCAGACGAAGAGAGCATTAGGAACTGGAATTCCACGACAGGCGAGCCGCGAACTTTGCTCCTCCAGCCAGATGATCGCTCCCATTGGCAGCAGCGAGTGCACAACGATGCCACTCAGTTCCTGGCACTATGCAGGCATCTCCGCGTCCTTCCCAATCTCTGGGCCCTCCATGAATGGTCAGCTTGGAGGACACCAGCCACTGCCAGTCGCAAGTACGACACTGTTTACTACATTACCGCTCTGGAAGCGCAGGCGAAGCAGGTGAGCCTGTTGCTAGAGCCGCAAGAGGTGGCCTCGGCCCACTGGCTGGCCCCGGAAGACGCCTGGACCAGTTCCCAGGACGGCACTATATGGCTGCCGTTCATGCTGCTCTACGACACGGCGCGCTTGATGAACCTGCACCGTTGGGAGGACCTCCTAAAGTTCTCTCGGCAGCGCAGTGTCTTGGGCACCACGTTGGTGCAGCCTGTGTACTATCGCTGCGATGGATGCATGTTCGGAGTGCTCCCAGGAGACGAACTCTACGTAAGCCAGCCGGAGAACTGCACACAGACCATTATCCTTTCCGGCTCTGTTGCTGAGCTGAACCGCCGTGCCAAGCAGTACAATCGATACATCATCTACGACTTTCACAAGGTTGTGCTGGCCTCAAACGTTCCCCCTTTCGATGGGCATCTCCAGCTGCAGGCGCACGTCAACACCCAGCTATCGAAATTGTAATAGAAAAGGACCCATTTATGGGAGAATATATATTTCTTTGCTATGAAAACATCAACTATCACATCCCAGCTCCAGCTGTATGCAGCGGCAGGCGTGGCACAGTCCGTCCTTAAGCTCAAGTCGCTGCTTGGCTAGACTCTCTGCGGCGTCGGCATTTTCGGACAGGCCCACTCCAGCCTCTGAAACGGCCCTCGAGTACTCGATGGCCAAGAGCGTGTCGGAAAGCTTAGCGTCTAGCGCGGATTGGCAGTGAGCACAAGAGTCCTGCTCCGTGTGGGCAATTGCAGCAATTTTATCGCCGGTCCGAAACACCGTGGACACTGTGGCAGGATAGTTCTGTTGCAGGTTGGCCACAAAAGCGGCGGTCAGGTTCTGGAGACTGGAGGTCTGTCCGCGGTCCTGTCCATAGCTGCTGCCACTCTCCCGCAGCGGCTTTAGTTGGCGGGCATGCACATAGAATCGCACTTCCTGTTCGTTGAGATCCCGCAGGGGACGCAGTAACTTGACTCCGGTTGCCAGCCTATCGTCCAAGAGCGCCACGTCCAAGGCGGCGCTTCCCCCGCGCCCCAGTGCAATTGTTGTCAGCAGCTGTGTGGCCAGGTCGCCGCTGATACTCGGCTCAAAGACGTGGCTGCAGTTTAGCTTCTGGGCCACAAAGGCTAGGAGGTTCTTGCGTTGCTGCTGGTGATAGTCCTGTCGAGCTGTCAGACTGCGGAGTTTCTCGAGCTTCGTGTTGAGGTCGTTGAGCTCCTTTGGAGACTTGGAGTATTCCCCGAGCCGCTGCAGAGAGCAGGGCGATGCTCCAAGCTCAACCACATAAAATTCAAGTGGTTCGTACCGAGTACTGAGTGCTTGAAGAGCCTGCAGATTCACCGAATCACCGCCATGCACGGACTGATCATCTATGTAGACCACTCGAGAACTACAATGCAGTCGCCTGAATGTGTTTTGTGTCTGTGCGAAGTGGAGCATGTCCAGGAGCACCAGAGACTCGGCAGAGCCATCCACCGCGAGGACGACTTCAGCGTTGCGCGGCAGGACCTTAGCAGCCCCCAATGCCGCTCGAAACTTGTGTCTCGCGTGGTTCAAAAAGCAGTCACAGCACTCGGCCACGCGAAAATTTAGCTTGTAGAGTTCACTGGAGTTCACTCCGCACTTGTTGCAATCCCCTGAATTGATCACGATCCCAGCGGGCAAGGACTCCGCTACCATGGCATGGGTAGCGCCCTCGTCGCCAAAATCATCCTCTCCAATGCTGCACATACCAAACCAAATGAAATGAACTAAAATATATTTATTTCACAGATAAACGAAATTCCCAGGGCTGGATGGTTACAGGATAGTCATCGATGACGATATATCGAAATATCGTCTACGCAGCCACTCGTCAAGCAACCTTGCAACAAGGCAGCAGGAAAAAGTGCAGTGAAAAACACAAAAATAGCCATTAAAACTGTAATTTGTTGTAGAAAAATTATTGATAAGTTAAATTTAAGGCCCAAGGTATGTCCAGTGTGTGTTTGTGAGGAGAAAAGTGAGCAGAAAGTGCAATAAATTTGGGCGCAAAAAACTGGGTGCTGTCGTACGTTTGTACATATATACATACATATGTAAATTCGCGTGCGCGCGTGTGTGTGTGTGTGAGGGTTAGTGTGCGTGTAGTTGTACGTCTGCCATCCGAGCAGCAAAAAGTATCGGGTAGCACAATCGAGAAACTTTCTTATTGACGATAACAGAAGAAGCAGAGCAGATAATGAAAATCAGGAAAAACTATCAGATTGTCAAGTAAAATATAAAAACCAGGAATCTCGTATATTACAGCGCGGAAAACTACAATCAGCAGCTACAATCGTAAGTAGCATCGCACGCATCGCGGTCCCTGGCACTGTGACGTAGAGAGGACCCCTAGCGGCAGAGGTCATATTAAAAATATATTTTTGGGCGCGTGTGCATGTGAGTGCCCAAGCATAATTAACCAAACGATCGACCGAGCAAGCAACCCCCCAGCCAGCTTCAGCAGAAGGCCGACCAACGCAGCCACAACGACGACCAGAGCACTTTCTAGCTGCCTCCCGTCATCGAAATGATATTAGAAAATTCGGATAAGCTCAAGGACTGGCTGAGCGTAGTGCTGGAGCCACTGTAAGTTGTCCCCTGTTCTGACCTCTAAGTTGAATTTTACTCTTATTTACTTTTGTGAAAAACAGCTGCGATGCGGACTCGTCTGCTTTGGCGCGCTATGTCATCGCGCTGCTCAAAAAAGACAAATCGGATAAGGATCTCAAACGCATCATGATCGAGCAGCTGGATGTCTTCCTGTCCGAGGAGACGACGCGCTTCGTAGAGCGTCTGTTCGATGCCATTGCCACCGAGGAATACTTGACCCTTCCCGCTCCACTGCCTGTGACGAGTGGAGCCGTTGAGCTAGACCTCGACCTGGACTTGGCCCTGGCCATGGACGGGTCCACTGACATTGAGGCTGTGTTGGCCGCCCCCTCACCGCCACCGGCGCCGTCAAACGACATTGTGATAAAGCTCGAAAGCACTCAGCCGCAGCTTGACCAGCCGCAGCCGAGCACCGATGCCCGGGAAGCAGAAGCCCTGGCCAGCGCCGCCTACGTCAGTCAAGAAGCCAGTATTGCCTCCATCCCCGCAACAGACGCCAGCTCGAGCACACACCCTAAGCCAGCCTTCGATGTGAGTAGAAAGATCATTGCCCAAGTCTATGTCAGTGCTTTTACTGTTCTACCTGTTGTATTGCAGCAAAAAACCAAAGACTCGCAGAACCCACAACAGCAGCAGTCTGCGACGCATTACCACCATGTGCGCAGTGCCAGTCCTCCAGGACGGAGTAGCGGGGGAAACGGGGCCTTGGGGCTGGGAGGATTGGCGGGCAGCAGCGCTGGATATGCCGACAAGGAGAACCAGCCACGGGAAGGTCGACGGCGGCGGGCATCCCTGCGATCACGCTCACGGTCTCGCTCACGTTCCAATGAGCGTGCCTTCCGGCGCTCTAGATCCAGGGATCGTCGTGTGAACGAGCGCGAGAAAAGCCAGCGCCAATTCCGCAACAAATCCCCGCCGGCCGCGGCCGACAATCGTCATCATGGGCGCCGCAATTTCGATCGTCGCCGCATCGGCGGAAACATGGACGAGCGCCAGCGATTCGGGAACAACAAGAGCAGACGCTCGCACAGTCGGTCCGTGTCGCCCGAGCGCAACGCACGTCGCAACCAGAGCTCTCCAGAGCGGGGACAAGCCCTGCCGGCCAACCAGCTGACGGTAGCGGTTCCAGTCCCCATGCCAGTGGAGCATCCGGCGGCACACCCGCGCCAACGGTGTCGAGACTTTGACGAGAAGGGGTACTGCGTGCGCGGCGAGACCTGTCCCTGGGATCACGGCATCAATCCGGTTGTTTTTGAGGGCATCAACAACTCCGCCTTGATGATGTCCATGCGGGAGTACAATCCAGACGCTCCGGAGATCTGGGCACGTGGCGGAGTGCCCCCTCCGCCTGCTGGCCAGGGCCCGGCGGGACCAGGAGGACCCAGCCAACCCGGCCAGACCAGCATCAATCCGTTCTCTGGAAACGTGCGTCCGAACCCCCTGATGGGCGGCTCAGGACCCAATCCAATGGGCGTGCCCAATCCCGCGGACTATGCGCGCAACCCAGCTGCTCCCCCGCAACCAGCCATGATGCCATTCTCCTTCAATCCCACGGCCGTCACCACACCACTGCAGCGGCAGCTCATACCCATACCTGTGGTGGATGGCGCTCCCTCCGGTGGAGTGGCCGAAATCGGCAAGAGACGCTTCGAGCTGGAGGACACCGTAGCCATAGCCGACGTGCCCACGAAGCGCAAGGTGCCGATCAACAGTCGCCTGGGTCCGCGGGTCAATCCGAACATGCAGCAGCACAACAGCTCGCTGGAGCTGCGGAAGGTGCCCCGGGGCCTCAACACCATAGCCCATCTGAACAACCACTTTGCCAAGTTCGGGAAGATTGTCAACATCCAGGTGTCGTACGAGGGCGATCCAGAGGCTGCCATCGTGACCTTCTCGACGCACGCCGAGGCCAATGTGGCCTACAGGAGCACGGAGGCTGTGCTCAACAACCGCTTCATCAAGGTCTTCTGGCACAACGAGAGCACGGGGGCGGAGGGCGGACAGATGAATCCCATGGGCGGCGGTTCCATGGGTGGCGGTGGCGGCGGCGGCGGCGGTAGGAAGAACGCCAGTCAATACCATTTGCACAATGTTCCCGCTGTGCCCACTCCCAATGCGGACAGTGCGAAGATCAGCAATGCCACGCCTCTGGCCGAGGCGGGGGCGGGAAATAATGTCACGCCGACAGCAGAACAGGCCAGCACAGCAGCGCCCGCCTCAATGCGTCTCAAGCTGAACACGAGCGCGGGAGCAGGCGGCGGCGTCGGCGGAGCTGGGGCACCGGCAGCTGGGGCGGCAGCGGCGCGTCCGCTCAATCCGTCGGCCAATGCGGCCAGCATTCGAAAGAAGCAAGAAGAACAGCAAAAGGCCGTGCACCAGCTGGCCAATGGACTGCGTAAGCGCAAGCAGGAGCTGCTCCAGAGCTACGTAAAGCAAATGAAGACCGCGTTGGAGCTAGTCGAGCGGCTGGATCACCAGGACCCACAGCGGGCGAACACACTGGAGACAATCAAAGTCCTGCAGGAGACCATCGACAAGCTGCGCAAGGATGTGCATGCCGATCAGGACCAGCTGCAGGCGCAGATCCAGCAACAACAACAGCCACCCGTCAAGAAGACCAAGGAGCAGCAGAAGAAGGAGTTGCTCGACATGGAGCTGGAGCTGTTCGCCCAGCAGCAGGAGGGCAACGACACAACCGCCATACAAAAGCGTCTCGAGGAGCTCCAGCGCACACTGGGAGGGAGTCAGGCCCCGAACAACACGAAGCCCCCCCACTTTGCAGCCACACCGGGGGCAGCCAGTGGCGGCCGCAAGCGGGCCAACTTCCCGGAGGGATCGACTCGTGTGGACAGAAGAACAAAGGCTATTGTTGTCACGGGCTTTGCGGCCGAGGAGGCAGACTTTGTCCTGGGTCACTTCAAGGTAGGTGTTTTTAAGAGCGACAAGTGTGGCTAAGGTGACTCCTAATTGCTATTACAACACAGAACTTTGGCGAAATCTGCAAACATGATGTTGACCGTGAGATTCCCCAGCTAATACTCTCCTATGCGACCCGCATCAATGCGGAACAAGCCGTTCACCGTGGAAAAATGTACCAGGATAAGCTTCTGCAGGTGTGTAAGATGTTTGAGTGGCACCTCTATATAGATATATTATCTAGTGATATCTGAAACCGTAGATTACTTGGGCTCCCGTGGTGACTCCCACGCCTGCGCTGATGGCTGCGCCCGCCGAGAAGTCTGCAGTGCCAGCTCCAGTGGCCGTTGTACCTATGGAGAACCCGAAGCAGTTGATTCAGTCCGTCAGCGAGAGCGAGAGTCTGCTGGGCAGCGACACACTGCCGGAGCTGCGTCTCGAGGACGAGGAGGAGGACGAGGAGTCCGAGGATCGGTCTTGGCGTCGTTGATGCACCGCCCTGCGCTGCTAAGTGCTGAGGCGGCAAGCTCCAAGTGGCTCATAAGTGTTAGGCACCCTTAACATGTATTTGTTGTTATTCTATATCTAAAATCGATGATTGATTGCGAGGAGAAGCTGTGCAGGCGGCAGCCAGAGAGATGGAGAGGATGAAATGAGATGGGATGGGGATGGGGATGGGAGTGGGCCACTCCACCTGCACTAGCAAACTTTGAATATAATTAAACACTCTAAATATTACTAATATTTTACTGAATATAAGTTATAAATCGCATAAAAACACCGAACGAGTTTCGCGAATCCCAATTCTAGAAATTGTCAATGTTATCAAGAGCAGGAAACAGCAAACTGAATGACAAATCGTGGAATGGTGGAGCAATCGGCTCAGATCACATTGGATCATCTTATACTTTGTATTTACATTTTTTCACTCTATCCCTTTCGTATATACACGTACACATATTTGTACATGCATGTGTATGCCTATATACATGTGTACACACCTATTTTTTAAGATTTTATGTTGAGTTAAAGCTAAAGATAAAATACTAAAACAACACAAAAAAATTGCAAAACAAAAACCCCTCAAAAACAAGCGCAATGAAAAGTCAAAGGCAAAAAAACACGTAGCAACGTGAATACAAAACCGGCAAGTTATATAGAGAGATATAATAAATAAAGTAAATAGTTTCGTATTTCCGGATCGTAAAGACTCATCATTTTGATTGGGCCCAACAGCATGGGAATGAAATCGGTAAAAAATCCAATTTTGGCTCGTTTGGCGCCTGAATCTACATTTCCATACATATCCGCGCCTATTTTGAAAAGACGTTAGACGTTACGTTTCTGAGGGTTTCATCGATAAGTCCTTTTTACTTTTGACAGTATTTTTGAGAATTGTCCAACATTTTCTAGTATTTTCCACTATTTTACCAACACAACTTACACTTTTCCTCGCCAGGTGTCTCTGTCGATAATATGCATATGCATGTATGTAGTTAATACGTAGCAAAGGTGTAATAAAATATATATTGTGGTGGGCGCCATCTATGCGGCCAATCCAAATCTATAACCCGAATCAGACATGAAATTCAGTATGTTGCAATATATGTACTTGTTATGGGGGTTGGGAGGGGCACGTGGGGTGCTCACTGCAGGCCATAATCAAGCGAATGGAAGCCAAGGACGACAGAGAGACTTGGATAGTTGGGGGGTGGGGACGGGGGGCCCATGGCAGTCAATTTATTGTGACCAAAATAACGCCCGAACAGAGACTCCCAGGATAGCCTCCACATACACACACATACATACATAGTTCATACTGTAACAAGACCAAAATGAATTTATTGAGATAGAGAGAGAGAGATTTGTATAGGAGACAGGGATGGGTTGGGGGAGGACACCGCAAGAGTTGCACAAACATAAACTAAATGAATGCCCATGCAAATGAAGTTTTGACTTAATGTATACAGCAGTACATATGTATAGTGAGAGGGAGGGAGACAAAGCCCAGAGACAAAGTCCATACTAGGCGCAACAGAAATAAAGCTATACGAAATATGGAGAAACAGTGTAAGGAGTAAACAAAAACAGAGAGACTCACCTGATCTCACAATTATAAAGCGAAGCGTTGAATATTGTTGCATTGCTGTAGTTTGATGTTTGTCGATTGCACACATAAACACAAAAACAAAAAACACACATAAAAAAAACAAAAATAATTATCACATACATATGTACATATGTATGTACACCTTGCACTGCGTTTCGCTTTGCACTCCTTGCCGCCTTCTTCCTCTTGCCGCTCCTTATAAAATTGTGTTTTGTTTTTTTTTGCACTCGCACTTTCACTCACAATGTGCACTTAGAAAAAAAACTAAAAAACTTTGGTTGGGTGGTTTCACATTTTTTATTTCAATTAAGTGTTTTTTTAATTTATTTCAATTTATTTATAATTATTTTATTATTTATTTAAATTGGTTTCACAGAGAAAAAATTTACACTTAGGCCTGCGCCCTCTACTTCTTGCCGCTCCGTATAGTCTTTCACTTTCACTCACATTAGAACCCTTAGAAGCCCTCAGAAACATGGTTTGGGTGGTTTCACTTTTCATTTAAATTTGGTTATTTTTGAATTTTATTATAACTTTACACATTGTTATTTAGTTTTATAATAATTGATCACAGAATAAGAATGTCACAATTTGGCCGGCGCGCGATTCGCCGTCGGGAAACACGCGGTTTAATTTTCCGTTTCACAATATTCAATTTCACAATAAAAAAAGCAAAAGCACATGCCATTCCTTTGGCTTTGCTGCCATTCTTTGCATTCAAAATGGCCGCTTCACTCGCACACTATTATACATATTCCGCGAGTACCGTTTTGCATCGAACACTTTAGACGCACGCGCACACCGCAAGACGAACATAATTGATGACCGCTTCGAATGATGGACCGGGGGGAACTGAAAGAGAACTGCAGCTGCGTGCGCAGCTTATAGAAGCTATCGAAGGTTAAGAGAACGAAAGCAGTTGATGCCCTGCAGCAGAGCAGCGCAGGCAGCGACTTAAAGCTCTGCATAGCGGTGCAAATGCGTTCATTCGATGCTCCGAGAAGCTCTCTTCCTAATTGCCCTCGCTCCCACTCTCTCATTAGCTAATTTTGCGAATCGCTTATGTCTCCCTGCTTATGTTCTCCCTCTCCTACTGCAAAGGAAGATCGGAAAAGTGTACTTATGTCACCTGTTGGTGGGAGTGAGAAGCAAATGTTGGTGAGAGGGTTGCTCTCCACTTCTCCTCTACCTTTACGGTGTCATATGCAAGAGAGATTATCGAATATTTCGGTTCTTTTACTATATGGTCATCTGTTAGAGTGGGATGGAGAGGGTGTTGAATGGGTGCAGGTTTATTCATGTTTATTTATTTATTCAGGTTTGTTCATGTCGTTCGTCTTTGGCGTATGCATCGTTGTTGTTGTTGCTTGAATGGGTGGAATGGGAGACGGAAAATGCGTGGATGATGTGCATACATAAGTCAACTTGACCATAGAACAAATATTTTAATGTGAATAGCTATGTATGTATATTTGATCCATCTCTTCATTGCTGGTAATGCAGGGCAGACAATTAAGAGCGCACCTTTGCTGAAATAATCTGAAAGCGGCTTTTTGCAAAAGGGATCTGTGTTTGTAGTTGTTGCTTTGGATTCTGGTCAGAATGGGGCGGGGGGAGATGGGAGATAAGCCACTAGTAGTTGTTTTTTGTCTTTTGCATATATGTACATACATATGTATGTACATCGTTGTTGTTGTTGCCCGCCAATGCTTTTACATAGGTGGAATGGAAGATGACGTGGATGACGTAACTCAGCTTGACCATAGAACTAATATTTTAAAGTGAAGAGTTAAATTTGATCCCCTCTCTTCACTGCAGGTAATGCCCTGAAGCAGGGCAAACAATTAAGAGCGCACCTTTGCTGAGAGGATCTAAGAGCGGCTATTGCAATGGGGTTTTTGTGTTTGTTGTTGTTTCTTTGGCTTCTGCTTCTGTATGGGGAAGGGGAAGATGGGCCACTAAGAACTGTAATAATTTGAGGAGTTCTTATTTCTGATTCTCACTTCCTACAGCATGTGGTATCAGCGCATCAGTTGTTGCATTATAGGAGTTCTTGTAATTGTTGTTTTGTCTTTGGCGTATGCATAGTTTTTATTGTTGCCTGCCAATGCCTATGCTTGGGTGGAATGGGAGATGGGGAGACGGGGAGTGCGTGACGGAATGACGTCAGCCAGCTTGAACATAGAACATAGAATATTTGATCCCCTCTCTTCACTGCAGGTAATGCCCTGAAGCAGGGCAAACAATTAAGAGCGCACCTTTGCTTAGAGAATCTAAGAGCGGCTATTGCAATAGGGTTTTTGTGTTTGTGGTTGTTGTTTTGGCTTCTGCTCTGCATGGGGAGAGGGAATATGGGAGATGAGTCACGAAAATTTGTAATAATTTGAATATTTCTTATAATGAATGAGATATTTCACAACCAAAGTTTCCCTGTTAACCAATCGACCTACTCTCGGTCGTGTCCATTTGGTTCGTTGCCAAATTCCATATACATATGTATGTACATATGTATACTCCTATGTACATATCTTAGCTTTCGATGTGTCAAATTCATTCCACTCTACCGCGCTGTAGTTGTCGGATCCTGTTCGTGCTCTGCTCTGCTCCTTCACTTCAGCATTTTTCTGCGCCATTTTGACACAGAATCGGGAAAGCCCTCACCCTCCCGTCCCCCACACACACACACAAACACATCTGCAGTCTGCCAGAGGCAACTCACATACCCCTACCAATGTCCTGCCCCTTTAATTTTCCACACCCTGCAGTGGAGAAGTCAAAATCATACGAGAATAAGCTCAAAATATTGCGGCAGTAGGATATTTTTTTTATTATTAATAAGTTTATTATTTCGTGTTTATTTTTTATGTTCTATTTTTCACATGTACATATGTATGTTTGTACAAATATTTAATAGATTTAATTTTAGGCGGGGAATATGGATGTGACTTAATTATTGAAGAGTTTTTAAATTAAGTCATATCAAGTCGACTCAAAGGTTAGATTAATTTTTGACCCCATTACAGGTGTAATGGCCTCCTCGTGGTGTTCCCTGGGTACCGATCTTCAATCGGGAGCCAATTTGAGGGGCGACTTTATGTCTATATGTACGTCGTGTTTATATTGTCTTTGCTTTGGCCATATGTGTGCCTTCGTGTCTGCTGTCATAACTCCGATCGGCAGCTCTGCGGCAGCGAATATATTTCGTTTAGCTTTGGCCATATGCACAAAAGGCTTCATAATTCTGATTGGCTGTCGCACCGGTAGGGGAAATGAATCGTGTCGCTTCGTGTCGGCTCACCATGTACGTGAGAATGCATGAGCACATATACACTCTCACGACTGGCTCGAGCGCTGATCCACACATGCAAACGTGAGAATGCATTAGCACACATACACTCTCACGATTCTGTCCGGAGCTGATCCACACATGCAAACACGCAAAAGTACGTGAGAATACATGAGCACGCATACACTCACTCACTCACACTCTCGACTGGCTCGGACGCTGAAGCCTGATTTTGATGCGGACATTTTCAAAGTATGACTTGTCCCGCCTATATAATGTATGGTTAGTGGTGTGCGGGAGGGGAGGGTGAGGGCTTTCCGGATTCTGTGTCAAAATGGCGCAGAAAAATGCTCAAGTGAAGGAGCAGAGCAGAGCAGACAACTGCAGCGCGCTAGAGTGCAATGAATTTGACACATCGAAAGCTAAGATATGTACATACATACGAGTATATGTATATATATATTTATATATATATCTATATATAATATATATATATATATATATATTCCCTCTCCCCATGCAGAGCAGAAGCCAAAACAACAACCACAAAAACAAAAACCCCATTGCAATAGCCGCTCTTAGATTCTCTAAGCAAAGGTGCGCTCTTAATTGTTTGCCCTGCTTCAGGGCATTACCTGCAGTGAAGAGAGGGGATCAAATTTAACTCTTTACTTTAAAATATTAGTTCTATGGTCTGACTTACGTCATCCACGCACTCGCCGTCTCCCATTCCCACCCATGTAAAGAATTGGCAGGCAACAACAACTGCGATGCATACGCCAACGCAAAAAAACAATTACAAATACTCTCTATAATGTAAAAGCCTAGGTCGCTACTGCTCTCTTAACTTTTGCCCCCGCTTTAGAGCATTATACCCACTCCACATGCTGTAGGAGGACAGAATCAAATATAAGAAATATTCAAATTATTACGCATTTTCGTGGCTTAACTCCCCCTCCCCATACAGAGCACAAACCAAAACAACAACAACACACACAAATCCCTATTGCAAAAAGATTCACTGCAGTGAATCACTGCATAGAATTCGATTTCTTCTGATTGTTATGCGAACATGAATAATCCTGCCCCCATCAACACCCTCTCCATCCCACTCTAACAAGTGCCCACATAGTAAAAGAACCGAAATATTCGATAATCTCTTTTGCATATGACACCGTAAAGGTAGAGGAGAAGTGGAGAGCATGAAATGCGGGAGTAACTACGCCGACTGCGCTGCACCTACGCAGCGCGCACTGCAACCCTCTCACCAACATTTGCTTCTCACTCCCACCAACAGGTGACATAAGTACACTTTTCTGATCTCCTTTTGCAGTAGGAGAGGGAGAACATAAGCAAGGAGACATAAGCGATTTGCAAAAGTCAATAATGAGAGAATGGGAGCGAGGGCAATTAGGAAGAGAGCTTCTCGGAGCATCGAATGAACGCATTTGCACCGCTATGCAGAGCTTTAAGTCGCTGCCTGCGCTGCTCTGCTGCAGGGCATCAACTGCTTTCGTTCTCTTAACCTTCGATAGCTTCTATAAGCTGCGCACGCAGCTGCAGTTCTCTTTCAGTTCCCCCCGGTCCATCATTCGAAGCGGTCATCAATTATGTTCGTCTTGCGGTGTGCGCGTGCGTCTAAAGTGTTCGATGCAAAACGGTACTCGCGGAATATGTATAATAGTGTGCGAGTGAAGCGGCCATTTTGAGTGCAATGAATGGCATCAAAGCCTAAGGAATGGCATGTGCTTTTGCTTTTTTTTTTTGTGAAATTGAATATTGTGAAACGGAAAATTAAACCGCGTGTTTCCCGACGGCGAATCGCGCGCCGGCCAAATTGTGACATTCTTATTCTGTGATCAATTATTATAAAACTAAATAACAATGTGTAAAGTTATAATAAAATTCAAAAATAACCAAATTTAAATGAAAAGTGAAACCCCCCAAACCAAGTCTAATGTCTTCTATGGGTTCTAATGTGAGTGAAAGTGAAAGTGACAGTGAAAGACTATACTATACGGAGCGGCAAGAAGTAGAAGGCGCAGGCCTAAGTGTAAATTTTTTTTCTGTGAAAAAAATTTAAATAAATAATAAAATAATTATAAATAAATTGAAATAAATAAAAAAAACACTTAATTGAAATAAAAAATGTGAAACCACACAACCAAAGTTTTTAGTTTTTTTTCTAAGTGCACATTGTGAGTGAAAGTGCGAGTGCAAAAAAAAACAAAACACAATTTTATAAGGAGCGGCAAGAAGAAGAAGGCGGCAAGGAGTGCAAAGCGAAACGCAGTGCAAGGTGTACATATGTACATACATATGTATGTGATAATTATTTTTGTTTTTTTTATGTGTGTTTTTTGTTTTTGTGTTTATGTGTGCAAGCGACAAACATCAAACTGCAGCAATGCAACAATATTCAACGCTTCGCTTTATAATTGTGGGATCGGGTGAGTCTCTCTGTTTTTGTTTACTCCTTACACTGTTTTTTCGTTCGATTGCCTTTCACGTGTTTTCTTATTTTATTTATTTATTTATCCTTCTATATATTATTATATTATGTATATTTATTATCTTCTATGTATTATATTATCTCCTTCTTGCACTCCTTTTTCATTTAAAGGCTTTTTTGTTTTTGAACAGTGGATTTATTCCGGTTGATAGTTACACAATAGTTTCAGGTGGGGTCGGGTCGGATATTTGTCTTGGATCATACATATGTAAGGTGCAACATCATGGGAGTTCTATACAATTCTTAAACATGAATAAACCTGCACCCATTCAACACCCTCTCCATCCCACTCTAACAAGTGCCCACATAGTAAAAGAACCGAAATATTCGATAATCTCTTTTGCATATGTATGACACCGTAAAGGTAGAGGAGAAGTAGAGAGCATGAAATGCGGGAGTAACTACGCCGACTGCGCTGCACCTACGCAGCGCGCACTGCATCCCTCTCACCAACATTTGCTTCTCACTCCCACCAACAGGTGATATAAGTAAACTTTTCCGATCTCCCTTTGCAGTAGGAGAGGGAGAACATAAGCAGGGAGACATAAGCGATTCGCAAAAGTAGATAATGAGAGAGTGGGAGCGAGGGCAATTAGGAAGAGAGCTTGTCGGAGCATCGAATGAACGCATTTGCACCGCTATGCAGCCGCCCTTCAACTTCTTTCGTTCTCTTGCTCTTCGAAAGCTTCCTTAAGCTGCCTACGCAGCTGCAGTTCTCTCACCAAAGTTTTTAGTTCCCCCCCGTCCATCATTCGAAGCAGTCATCAATTATGTTCGTCTTGCGGTGTGCGCGTGCGTCCAAAGTGTTCGATGCAAAACGGTATTCGCGGAATATGTATAATAGTGCGCGAGTGAAGCGGCCATTTTGAATGCAAAGAATGGCATCAAAGCCAAAGGAATGGCATATGAGTGCTTTTTTTTATTGTGAAATTGAATATTGTGAAACGGAAAATTAAGCCGTGTGTTTCCCGACGGCGAATCGCGCGCCGGCCAAATTGTGACATTCTTATTCTGTGATCAAGTATTATAAAACTAAATAACAATGTGTAAAGTTATAATAAAATTCAAAAATAACCAAATTTAAATGAAAAGTGAAAAGTGAAACCACCCAAACCAAGTTTATGAGGGCTTCTAACGGTTCTTATGTGAGTGAAAGACTATACGGAGCGGCAAGAGGTAGAGGGCGCAGGCCTAAGTGTAAATTGTTTCTCAGTGAAACCAATTTAAATAAATAATAAAATAATTATAAATAAATTGAAATAAATTAAAAAAACACTTAATTGAAATAAAAAATGAGAAACCACCCAACCAAAGTTTTTAGTTTTTTTTCTAAGTGCACATTGTGAGTGAAAGTGCGAGTGCAACAAAAAACAAAACACAATTTTATAAGGAGCGGCAAGAGGAAGAAGGCGGCAAGGAGTGCAAAGCGAAATGCAGTGCAAGGTGTACATACATATGTACATACATATGTATGTATGTGATAATTATTTTTGTTTTTTTTTATGTGTTTTTTGTTTTTGTTTTTATGTGTGCAAACGACAAACAGCAAACTGCAGCAATGCAACAATATTCAACGCTTCGCTTTATAATTGTGGGATCGGGTGAGTCTCTCTGTTTTTGTTTACTCCTTATACTGTCTCTTCTTTCGATTGCCTTCCACACAGTGGTGAACGCTGGGGGGGGGGTTTTTTTGGGGGTTCAAACCCCCCCCCCCCAAATTTTAGGGAAATTAGAAAATCGAATTCATAGGTATGAACTTCAAAATAAAGAACTAGCTGTTTACGGTGAAAAGGTGGATATTTCAAAATGCCGCAAATTTCAGCTTCTGCAACATTTATCAACATCGTAAGACATCAAAGGCTGGGCACTCCATTTATAAAAATTTATAGTCGAACCCCCCCCGAAAAAATTTTCTGCGTTCGCCCCTGCTTCCACATATTTTCTTATTTTATTTATTTATTTATCCTTCTCTATATTATTATTTTATATTATATTTATTATCTTCTATGTATTATATTATCTCCTTCTTGCCCTCCTTTTTCATATAAAGGCTTTTTTGTTTTTGAACAGTGGATTTATTCCGGTTGATAGTTACACTATTGTTTCAGGTGGGGTCGGGTCGGATATTTGTCTTGGACCATACATATGTAAGGTGCAGCATCATGGGAGTTCTTAAGAGCTTCACTTTCACGTACTGGGGGCTCTTTTTCAGATTTAGCCGTCGTAGTACTTGGTGTTTTATTAGGCGTAATACTTCCCAATCGAAATGCGGCAGCGCTCCTCGGTCTCCTCGGTCGGTTGGCCAGCCATCTGCAGGTGTCGCTTGGGCCACTTGATGGTGCAGTCATTGCACATCAACGTCAGTGGTCAAAAGTGTTCTGTGTTCCGTGTTCCGTTTTCCGTGCCTGCGGCTACATTCATTGAATTCCATTTCCCCTACCGGTGCGACAGCCAATCAGAATTATTTATGAATTGTCCCCGTCGATATATTGTATGGCTAGTGGTGATATATCTGAGTCTGGACTGGTTTCATCGATATCCGCAGCGTAAACCAGACATGGTGGTATCGATGGTAGCATCGATGGTTCGCACCCACTTTACCCACCTCTATATAGCAGCAGCTGATTATAAGGCGGCTGGTTAGAATACGAAATGTATTAAATGTGTTTGGGTCTCTTTTTCTTATAATTAATTGAATGACGGCGGTTTTGAAATGTTTACGATCTGCCCGGTACGCCACAAATTATCGCTGCTACGCTAAGACACCAACAGAAATGAAATTCCTAAACGTAGCCGAGAAGAACGATGCGGCTAAGACGATTGCCGGTCTGCTTTCGAATGGGGCGGCGAATCGCGTAAGTGGGTAGTATTAGGATTGGTTATATTGTATTTATACAATACTATGCTTACAGCGCGAAGGTTACTCTGTGTTTAACAAGATTTACGACTTTGAAGCAGCAGTGCGCGGGAACAATGCTAAAATGGTTATGACTTCGGTATCCGGGCATCTGATGCAGCTGGAGTTTCAGGTATCTTACCGGAACTGGCGCGTTGTGGATCCCGTCACCTTGTTTGATGCACCCGTGCGGAAGTCCGTGGGCGAGAGCTATTTGCCCATCAAGAAAACCCTCGAGCGCGAGGTTCGTGGGTGCCAGGGGCTTATCATTTGGACGGATTGCGATCGCGAGGGCGAGAACATTGGCTACGAGATAATCAGTGTGTGTCGAGCCATAAAGCCCAATCTAACTGTTTATAGAGCCAGTTTCTCGGAGATTACAACTATTGCAGTGCGGCGAGCATTGCAGCAACTGGGCCAGCCGGACAAGCGGCAAAGCGATGCCGTTGATGTTCGGACGGAGCTGGATCTGCGCACTGGCGCGGCTAT
This sequence comes from Drosophila affinis, assembly GCA_037356375.1. Taxonomy (NCBI): domain Eukaryota; kingdom Metazoa; phylum Arthropoda; class Insecta; order Diptera; family Drosophilidae; genus Drosophila; species Drosophila affinis. The sequence goes on from CM074800.1 coordinate 685,013, forward strand.
AACTCGCTTCCAGACCATGCGTCTGCAACGACTGTTCCCCGAGAAGATAGCGGACAAGCTGATTTCGTACGGAAGCTGTCAGATTCCCACGCTGGGGTTCGTCGCAGAGCGGTACAAGGAAATAGAGGCCTTTGTCTCCGAGCCCTTTTGGAAGATCAGAGGTAGACGCATTCGCTTTGTCACAGGACTTTGCTCATCTATATTCAATATATGTAGTTCTCCACACCATCGAAGATCTCACTGTCGAGTTTAACTGGGCGCGAAATCGTCTGTTCGACAAGGAGGCCTGCGAGAACTATCTCCTGCTCTGCCTGTCGGAGCCAGAGCCCCGGGCTACCGTGGAGAGCGTCACAGTCAAGCCGAAGCACAAGTGGCGGCCCACGCCCCTGGACACTGTCGAAATGGAGAAGCTCGGCTCGAGGAAGCTCAAGCTGTCGGCGAAGGAGACCATGACCATAGCGGAGAAGCTGTACAGCAAGGGCTTCATTAGCTACCCCCGCACGGAGACGAACCAGTTCTCCAAGGAGTTCGAGCTGGCCCCACTGGTGCAGCTGCAGACGGGCCACAGCGACTGGGGAGCCTTTGCCCAGCGCGTGCTGGATTGGGGCCCAAATCCGCGCAACGGCAGCAAATCGGATCAGGCCCATCCTCCCATACACCCCACCAAGAGCGCGGACAGTGAGTAAACTCAATAGAATCGTATATTCTGCATTCACATTTCTGCTGCAGATCTGCAGGGAAACGAGGCGCGCGTCTACGAGCTGGTTGTGCGGCACTTTCTCGCCTGCGTCAGCAAGGACGCCGTCGGCTCCGAGACTCTCGTGCACATAGACATCGCGGGGGAGAAGTTCACCGCCAGCGGACTGGTGATCCACGAACGCAACTATCTGGACGTGTACGTGTACGACAAGTGGAGTGCCAAGCAGATCCACCACTATGAGCGGGACCAGCGGTTCGAACCCACGGAGGTTTCGCTGCACGAGGGAGCCACAACTGCCCCGCCCCTGCTGACCGAGGCGGATCTCATAGCGCTAATGGAGAAGCACGGCATTGGGACGGACGCCACGCACGCCGAGCACATCAACACCATCAAGGAGCGCGGATACATTGGGGTCCTGGACAAGGGCGCCCTGGTACCGGGTGTCATTGGCATGGGTCTGTACGAGGGCTACGACGCCATGGAGCTGGCTCTGGCCAAGCCCCAGCTGCGCGCCGAGTTCGAGGCCGACCTAAAGCTCATCTGCCTGGGCCAGAAGGACCCGCAGCTCGTGCTCGCCGAACAGATAGCCAAGTACAAGCTCTCCTACCAGCAGATAACCGACAAAATCACGGCCATGGACGCCAAGATATCCGCACGAATCAACGAGGCGCCAGCGGCCACCCCTCCAGGCCAGCCAGCAGGCGGCCAAAATCAGCCCACGATGCAGACGCTATTCCAGTGCCCCAAATGTGACGAGGCGCCGCTGGCCCTCAAGCCCAAGAAGAACCAGCAGGGCTGGTACATCGGCTGCAACAACTTTCCCGACTGCAAAAACGTCGTCTGGCTGCCGGCGGAGTGCAAAGAAGTCTCCGTGCCGGACGAATGCTGCCCCACTTGTGGCACTGGGCACCGCCTTCTCAAGTTTCGCCTGAGCACGCCCTACTACCGAGGTGTCTTCAATACGCCTAATGGTTGGTACAAGACCTGCTTGCCCTGCGACAGCCTCTTCCGGACTACATTTAACATTAATTTGGATTCGGTGAAACGTGTGGGCGGTATTGTAGGAGCAGCAGGAGGTGGAGGTGGAGGCCCCGGAGGCGGAGGTGGAGGTGGAGGCCCCGGAGGCGGAGGTGGAGGCCCCGGAGGCGGAGGCGGGGGCCCTGGGGGTGGAGGCTCTGGGGGAAGAGGTCCTGGAGGAGGTAGTAATCTCTCGAATGCTGGCGTTAGGATGGGAAAGGGCCCAAGGGATGGATGCTCCACCGTCAAAGCACCAGACAAAAGAAAGAAGCCAGCCCCCGAACCCAAGTCTAAAAAAGGCGCGAAGACCACTGGAAGCATTCGCAACTATTTCAACAGTGCCAGCAATGCAGACAGTGCCATCACGGATGGATTCTTCGACAGCAACGATGGTTTCGAGGAGGCGATGCTGGCGGCCGTGGACAACGTTGAGTCCGGCCATGGCCAGGAGAACAGGCCATCCACGACGAATGCAGCAGTCGAACTCGACGATGACATAGCCGCCGCGTTTGCTGCCGACGACGACGCGGAATTCGAGGCACTGGTGAACGCGGGAACAGGCATCCAGCGAGGTAATAGCAACGTGGCCGATGAGTTGGACACGAGTCTGTCCTCCTGGATAAGCAAGCAGTATGCAACGGACGAGAAGCCCATGCTGTGGGGCACTCGAGAACGTGCGGCTGCCGCTCCCACGCCTCCTCCGAAACCGGCAGCCAAGCGGGTGAGAAGGGACAGCGCTGAATGGGATACTCCAGCCGTTGCTCCCGCAACCTCCAACGCAGCAGTTCTCTGCAGCGGATGCCACCAGCCAGCCCGACAGCACACCGTGCGACGCGAGGGACCCAACCAGGGACGACAGTTCTACAAGTGTCCCAAGCCCAACGAATGCCAGTTCTTCCAATGGGCAGACGAGCAGCCAGCCACGTCCATAGGAAGCTCCTCCTTCGGCAGTGCGAAGAGCAGCGCAGCTGGATCGTCGTGGAACACGAATCGTGTAGCCACGCTGCCCAACAATCAACAGAGCTCCCATCGGGGCACCCACATGCGCTCCAACTCCAGCAGCACTGTCACCATAACCCATACAAAAACGATTCCATCCCCAGTGCACGGCGGGGAGGAGTTGAAGTGCAACTGCGGCCAGCTGGCCAGCAGGCTCACCGTGCGCAGGGACGGACCCAACCAGGGCAGGCCGTTCTACGCGTGTCCCACGCGCGAAAAGTCCTGCGGCTTCTTCAAGTGGGGCGATGAAAATGAGCACCCAGGTAAGTCCCCCCCAGCATCCAGTGCATCTTCCTGGGGCACGGGCAATCGTAAGCCTCAAGGCAAGCCGCCCGCACCCGATGGCAATAAATCGCGTCGCTGTGGTCTGTGCCGCCAGGAGGGGCACACCCGCAACAAGTGCCCCCGCAAGAACTACTTCGATGTGTGACAGGATGGATTAGTGTCTTTAAACATTTATTGGAGCGAGCTTAAAGTAATGCAAAGCTGTGAGGGATCGAAGGGATCGATCCTCCACAATTGGTTACAAGCTTCAGTTGTCTATACATTCAGATATATATAGCATGTCATATGTATATGTAGTTAGTGGTACGGATATGTAAAACACACACAGAGATTTATATTATGTACATTGTATATATGTAGGTATATCGTAGTTTAAGCAACAGAAAACTGAGTAAAAATAGTTTGGAGTTTCGAATGGAATGTTTTGTAAGTCATTAGGGTTATATCAATCGTTTTTATGCTTATCTCTACTTTTGGGACTTTGAAAGACAGTTCTTTGAATAGAAACATTGAAAATTCGTTAGGCCATACGCACACACATACATACAGTTATGTTTGTTGTTTTCCGAAGAAGTCCACTTGTGTTGGAGTATATAAATAAGCATTAAGTTAATAAATAGTTAAGCTACATTACTGAACAATTTGAGATGCGCTGGAAGTATGCGAAGAATATAATACTATTAAGTACAACAAGATCACTAAAATGATACATTCCTTAGCCTTAGCCTTGGTCAAGATTAGTAGAGACCAACTGCTGAGAGAGACACACACATCCATAGAAGCAATTGGATTGGAACGCGGAACGTACTACATATTTGTCTACATCTACATCTACATATTCATATGCATATGTATATATGTAGATAAGGACATTTACGACTTTAGATTTCGACTTCTGGCGTAAACTGGCGTCAGAAGTAGATCTCTTCCTCCTCTGGCTTGGCTCGCGGAGCCGTGCCCGTCCCCGCGTGCCCTCCTGTGCGCCCCACACCCGTTCGGCTGCTCGTCGGCGTCCTCTGGCTGTAGTGTGCGGACTCTGCTCTGGTCACCACCGCAGTGGGGGGTGTGGCTGTGCCTGTGCCTGTCGTTGTCTGCTGTATTATTGCCGGAGAGCTGCCCGTGCGCGAGTGCTGCGGCACCAAAGTCGGTGCAGTGGGAGTGGGAGTGGCCGCCGATGTCGCCGCCTGCCGCTTATCGGCCAGCTTGAGGGGGAACATTTGCTGCACGCTGCCGGCGGACGGGGCTGGCGAAGCTGAGGAGCTGTTATTGAAGCTGGCCGACTTATCGACGCGAGAGCTGCCACCGGAAGAGAGCGAGGAGAGCTTCATGGGCAGCTTCTGCTTCACCAGACTTGAATTGGCCTTGGGTGCATTGTTGGCGCTGAGGAGGTTGACTGGCGGGGTCTTGCAGCTGGAGGGGCCGCTCAGCCACTTCTCCTTTCTCCGGTCTGCGGTTCCGACCACGCTGGGGGTTCCGATCGCCAGGCCCACGCCCATGCCGTTGTCCGTCTCGTGGCCGTCGTCTCCCAGCGGAGCAGAGGGAGGGGCATTGCATTGGTGATTGGAGGCCACCGGCATGGGCGGCAGCGGGGTGCTGGGAGAGAGCAGGAGACCCTGGCTGGAGAGAAGCTCCATCTTGCGGTAGAGTTGCTCCCGCTGCTGGCGCACATCCTCCTGCTCAGCCTTGATCTCCTGCTGCAGCTGGAGCTGCTGGGCTCTCATGTCGGTGAGCTCTTCCTGCTGCTGCAACTTCTGGCGCTGCCAGGCTGTCTTCTCCTCCTGCAGCTTGTCCTGCAGGTTGCGCAGCTCTTCCAGCTGATCCTTGTGGGTGTAGGCGCTGGTCCTGGGACTCTCCCGGTACAGGGCCAACTGCAGCTGGAGGCTCTGGATGCTAGTCATCTGCTGCGAGATAATGCAGAGCAGGGTGTGCAGATGGTGCGACACCTGCAGCACGGCATAGTTGCTCTCCAGCGGCGCCTCGGCCACCTGCACTGCGCCTGCAATCGCTGTGCTCTTGTTCTCCCGCTTCGTCTCCTCCAGCTCCTGGAGACGTGGCGTCAGCACCAACTTCGACCCCAGCTTCCCCCGTTTCTCGTCGAAGCCAGCGAACGTCTCCGCCCGCTTGGGCAGCGTGGGGGAGGCGTACTGGTCGCTCTGCTTCTCGCCAACGCTGCTGAGAGTGCGGGAGACGGGTAGACCCGTGGCCGCCGTGTAGATGGTGGACGCAAGTTGGCTGATGTCCTGCACAGTGTTGAGGACCCGGCGCCAGAGCTCGCCCGTGTCGCAGTCGGCGCTGACCAGATCCTTGTACGATCCGAGCGCGGCCAGGAAGTTGGCGGCGCTGCCGTTGGAGGTGCCGGTAACGTCTCCGAACGGATGCTGCTCCTTGAGCAGGTTGAGCTGCAGCATCAGCTTCTCCTCGAGCAGGAGGGCCTGCTCGATGTCCTTCTGTCGCATCTTCTCGATGGTCTCCCTCTTGTTGACGCCGATTCTCAGCTTCTCCTCGGCCGTGAGGTCCTCGGCTTCGATGATGTCCGTGGCCGGGCAGTCGAGCACAGCCTGGCGGATGCTCTGGATCCAGGTGTTCTTGTCCTTCGGGGTTTGTACCTTCAGTTCGTACATCTCGGGGAAGTCCGGGTTGGAGCTGATGATGTAGATGCCCCGGGACTCGGTGCCAGCCTTCTCGCGGATTAGCAGCTTCTGCAACGGAACCACCCCGGCCTTGTGCTCGGGCGTGAAGAAACTGTACTTGTTGTGCCCGGAGTTCTCGCTGAGGAAGCACAGGCAGTCGGTGAGCACCACCACAAGGACCAGCTGTGTCTTGGCCCTGCCCTGCATGAGGGTGGCCAGTCCGTCGAACTTCAGGCGCCGTCGCGACTCCACGCCCAGCTCCGCCTTGCGGAAGGGCTTGTTCTTGTATATGGAGAAGGACTTGGCGTCCACTCGCCCATAGATCTCCAGCTGGCGCTCGCGCAGCTCCTTCTCCGCCACGCAGGCATCCACATCCACGAGGAGCGACTTGACCAGGTTCAGGGCATGCTGCAGCTTGTCCGTCTCCAGCTTGTTGTCTCGCGCACTCTTCAGCAGCGGCTCGATCAGCAGCGGGTACTTGGTGAGGCGCTGCGTCACGAACAGAATGCACTCGGGGATGCCCTTCTTCTTGAGCAGCGGGTTCTGCAGGCAGTGCTTGTACCACTCCGCGAAGCTGGGCTCCGTCAGGCACAGCTTGAACTGCTCGAGGGCACTGCGGTGGTTGGCGCAGAACTCGCCGTAGGCCAGGCGCAGGCACTGGGCCTGCTCCAGCGAGAAGAAGTCCAGCAGATTGTCCGCGATGCTGTCGACGATGGGCTGTTCCCGCTGCTTCTGACGCAGTTGGCGCAGGAAGCAGGTGTGTAGGTCGGTGAGTTGCTGCAGGCGCGGGAACATGCTGTTGAGATTGAGAGCGGGGAAGTGCCGCTCCAGGCTCTCCACGAACACCTTTTGCATGACGATCAGGGTCTGGCAGTGGTGCTTCTCAGTCATGATGAACTCGTAGATGTGCTCCTGTCGCTTGATCTGCAGTTCCTTGAGGGTTTTGAGCAGCTCCTTGGGCACCCCAGGAGTCCACGAGTCGTGCTCTTTCAGGACAATGCCAAGAGCAGGATCGGCTCCCAAGTCCTGGGCCTCGATGGGCGGTTCGTTGAGGAACTGCAGCTCGGACCGGATCAGCGGCTGGTCCTCGGGGTTGCTGAAGGTGGTCGCATCCGGCCCGTCGTAGTAGTCCTGGCCCCCCGCGGCCATCCTCCTTGCCTTGCACTCCAGGTGGTGCTCCTTGATCTGGGCCAGCGTGATGTTCGCCCCACACACGTCGCAGGCGCTCAGCTGTCCCCCAACTAGAGACTTCGTTTTGGCCTTGGGCTTCTTCTTGCGGAAGAAGAGGGATCCGCGTTTGGGTCGCTTCTCTACGTTGTCGTAGACCTCGATCTTGGCATGAGAGCGCAGCAGGCTTTGATTCTCATCCTCGCTGTCTGTCAGGTGGCGGGCCAAGGCCTTGATGTCTTCCTTGGCTATGATTGAGGAGGTCGAGATGCTCTTCTGCAAGGGTATCCGACTGATGATCTCCGTGGCCAGACTCCTCTTTGCTGCTATCCGCTCAAAGTCGCGGGCCAGTTCCGCCTCGTTCAGGGAGTGGGTGGAAATGCCTGTAATCGAAACCGAAACGGAGCAGGTTCAGGAATCAGAGAGAAGTTGGCAGTGGTAGTGGTAGTTACTAATCGGTAGTCTGGACTGCTTTGACTATGTGCCAATGGCAATGGCAGTGCCAGTAGTGGTGCTGCAGGTGCTACTACCTCGAGATAAGGGGCTTTTGTGGAATTCCTTATCGAAATCGAAACTAACTTGGCCCGGCCAGGGGCCCTACACAGCGGATCACAGGGCATATCCATTCAACACAAAAATACTATATCTTATCTACTCATTATTGGGGTACCCCTCATATACTTAAGGCTTGCTTAAAGCTGTATCGTATCGGCGGGAACCACACATACACACATACACATTTGCACAGTTTATAATTGGTTTTTCACCTTTATGGCTCTTATGTGTATATGTAGAAACATCAGTCTTGCAGTCAGGCAGTCAGGTAGCCAGACAGCCACGCAGTCTTCTGGTGTGAAAATTGTATTGTTATATCTACCTCCAGTGCTGTTTCGTGCTGAGCGACGCCGCTGCTCGGTGACACGGATCGTTTCCTGCTCCTCGCTGTCCAGGCTGGAGAGGCTGACGCTCTTGTTGGTGCAGTCCCCGCCAGCACTGGCATCGTCCACAGCCGTCCATGACTTTCGCCGATCCGTGTGCAGCAGCAGACACTGTTGGGGCGCCGTGGAGGACCACATGGCGTAGTGGGGGGAGGCATTGCTGCCGCCGGGGCCACTGCCACTGAGGTCGGGCAACGAGGCGCTGAGAATGGCGGCACTGAGCAGGCCATGATTGGCGAGGCCCTCCTGCATGTGTTGGCCGCTGGAGGAGGAGTTTTTCATCTGCACCACCGTTTCGCGGATGTTCTGCAGCTGGCTGAGGGTGTCCTCGAATATGTTGTTGTACTTTGAGGCCAGGGCTGGGCTGTGTGGGGTTACATTGATGATGGGTATCATGTTGTGGATATTGTTGTTGCTGCTGGTGTTGTTATTATTGAGAGAGGCAGGAGCAGGAGCAGGAGCTGGGGCCAAAGTTGGAGCCAGAGAAACTGGAACAGGAACAGGAGCAGGTGCGTTGATAACAGGTATACAGTAGTTTTGGCTTTCTACAGTGACGCGCGGCGCTGAGCCACCATTAATCACGGACGCAGTCCTGGGCTCGGTCTCACTACAGTTGGAGTTTAGGAAATCGGTGACCACATCGTTGTCGCTGTCGTCGCCTGCGTTGTCCATAATAGTAGGGCTAGAGTTTGCTTTTGTTTGGTATTCAGTGGAGGCCCTAGAAAAAGAAAAAGAAAGTTTAGTATACAATACACACACACACAGCTGCACGCATGCCCACACATACTCGCACAGCACAGCAACAGCATAAGCAGCAGCAGCAGCAGCAGCAACAGCAACACTCTTGCATGCACTTTTTCGTTACTATTTATTGATTTTCTTGCGACTCAACCCTCTGACCAAGTCACCAGGACACCTTGTTGCGCACGGGGTAAATTGTTGCGCCTTTTTAAGGACGACACTTGTCCTTGCACAAGTGGAACAACAACAACAGAATAGCAACAACAATGGGTGGGTGGAGAAAAATGCAAACTAAAGAAAATGGGTGGGCGGGAAAGAGAGGGTACACTGTTCGTTGTAATTATTCGAAAACTAAAAAGAGCTAATAGCTATGAGATATTTTCACAGTTTAAATGCTATTTGAGACACCACATTATTTGTGGTTTTTTAACTGCGTTTTTTGCCTATCGCGAGTCGGGCAGGGTTATCGTTATTGTAACGTAGGTGTGACCGTATACAGCTCACAACCGTACCGTTGATACACAGAACCAACCAACCAAGTTCGGCTCTGGCGTTCGGCTCCCATCGTAAAATCAACGAGTCCAGCAAGGAATTTGTGTATTTTTTCACAAAAATATATGATTTTATGTATGTATGTTTCTTATATATCTTACATTTCATAATTCCATCTTTTTTGAATTCAATCCGCAATTGTCGATTTTATCAGATGATGTCTTGCCAACTCATGACTCATGACTCGTATGCGATATCATTTGTTAGCGAGTGTTTGTTTCCTGGGTTATTTTCGTACTTTTCCAGCACTGTCTTAGCGGGAACTGTGCCACACTGAACGTCTGAAGATTTGCCAGCGAAGGAGACAAAAATATACAAAGTATCTTGCACATTTAATTCACAACTTCGTTTAGTTTAGTGGTCATTCAACCGCATCCAACCATGCAGGTGAGTGCGGCACAGTTTCTCTGAAGCGTTCCCCCCAGCCCAGCCGACCAATGCCTTTACCCTGCGACGACTTGCAGCGCTGCGACGTAGGCAAAGGGACACGCAATCAGAAGAAGTAGGAATATTACCATTTTGATGCATTATGTTTTCGGTTGTAGTACGTGGCTGTGGCAAGGCCATGGTTGCTGCTGTGCTGCGTGCTGGCGATCCTTGGGTATGGCGTAGTGGATTGCTTCTATGTTCCCGGCGTGGCGCCGGTCGAGTTTGTCCAGGATCAAAAAATCGATGTGAAGGCTGTAAAAATGACCAGCAGTCGCACCCAGCTGCCTTATCAGTACTACTCGCTGAGGTTCTGCAATCCGAAAAACGGCACGTTCATCTTTAAATCCGAGAACCTGGGAGAGGTGCTGAGGGGGGATCGCATCGTGAACACTCCCTACGAACTGAGGATGAACCAGCAGATAAACTGTCGACTACTCTGCAATCAGAAGGACAGACCGCTCAACTGGAGCAAAGAGGACTCGGCCCTGGTGGCGGAGCGCATCCAGCACGAGTACTTTGTCCATCTCCTGGTGGACAACCTACCGGTGGCTACCAGGATCGTCAACGTGAACAATCCGTCCGAGGTGACCTACGAGCACGGCTATCGACTGGGCCAGGTGGATGGCGAGAACATCTACATCAACAACCACCTCAAGTTCATTCTGTCCTACCACATGCACTCCAAGGGCAAGTATCGTGTGGTCGGTTTTGAGGTGGAGACGGTTTCTGTCAACCACAAGGAGCTCAAGTTCCACGGCGACACTTGCAACTTCCCGGACAGCGCCCGGCCGCAGCTGGTGAATCCGTCGGGCGAGACACAGCTCTACTTCACGTACTCAGTTGAGTGGAAGGAGTCCAAGGTCAGCTGGGCCTCCCGCTGGGACATATATTTGGGCATGCGCGACGTCCAGATCCATTGGTTCAGCATCATCAACTCTCTTGTGGTGGTGTTCTTTCTCTCCGGCATTCTCACCATGATCATGATCCGCACCTTGCGCCGTGACATCGCCCGCTACAACACCGACGACAACATCGAGGACACTCTGGAGGAGACTGGCTGGAAGCTGGTGCATGGCGACGTGTTCCGGCCGCCCAAGAACACCCGCCTGTTCTCCGCCATCATTGGCAGCGGCATTCAGATATTCTTCATGGCCCTGATCACCATTTTCTTTGCCATGCTGGGCATGCTCTCGCCCTCGTCGCGTGGTGCTCTAATGACCTCGGGTATCTTCATGTACGTCTTCATGGGCACCATTGCTGGCTTCTATGCGGCACGTCTCTACAAGACGATGAAGGGTCGCGAATGGAAGCGTGCAGCTTTCCTCACAGCCACCCTTTACCCGGGCATCGTTTTTGGGTGAGTTTCAAACTGTGGGCACATCCTATCTTTACCCATCATCCATCGTACATTGCCTTTCAGCACCGGATTCTTTTTGAATTTCTTTATTTGGGACAAATCCTCGAGTGGCGCTGTGCCATTCACCACTATGATCTCTCTGCTGTTGCTGTGGTTCGGCATCTCCGTTCCACTCGTCTACCTCGGCTTCTACTTTGGCTACCGCAAACAGCCGTACCAGCATCCAGTGCGCACCAACATGATACCCCGCCAAGTGCCCGCCCAGCACTGGTACATGAATGCTATCCTGAGGTGAGCTTGGGAATTCTTCGACTCTTTCACTGTTCTTCCCTTACCCCTTTTCTGCTTCTCCTTTGACACTCTGCAGCACATTAATGGCTGGGATACTACCGTTTGGAGCTGTCTTCATCGAGCTCTTCTTTGTGTTCACTGCCATTTGGCAGAATCAGTTCTACTACCTGTTTGGCTTTCTGTTCCTTGTGTTTTGCATTCTAGTTGTTAGCTGTGCCCAAATCTCCATAGTCATGACTTATTTCCAGCTGTGTGGCGAGGTAAGGATGGGACTAATCGTTGATTTGATTGAGGTTTTGATTGGGGCTTCTAATGCAGGACTATCGCTGGTGGTGGCGCAGCTTCATTGTGTCCGGCGGCTCGGCCGTCTACGTGCTCTTCTATAGCATATTCTACTTCTTCACCAAGCTGGAGATCACCGAGTTTATACCCACGCTCCTCTACTTGGGCTACACAGGTGAGTGGCGCCTACGAATTCTGATGAAGGGCTGGCTCCACCGTACTACTTCTCCGTCCAACAGGTCTCATGGTGCTCACTTTCTGGTTGCTGACCGGCTCGATTGGATTCTTCGCTGCCTATGTTTTCATCCTGCGGATCTATGGAGCTGTGAAGATCGACTAAGGAGAGTCTCTACTGGAGACCCATCTCATAACGCTGTGCACCAAACTATCCCTGCAATATCATTCGATCATAAACATATTTATAGAGAAACCGTACAAGTCTCGTCCCTCAACAGCTGCCCCCGAACTCCACTCCGTGTTAAGTGTGCTAACGTTTCCCCTTCGCGTCCCAGCTTCCAAGGCACAACACAACACAACACAACATGAAACCTATTGAGTAGCCAACTACTGAGACGACAGGATGCTAAGTTTGTCTCCCCGGAGGGAGTTGGCTCAATTCGCGAGAGCATGCGTTTAGGATACGTTCTAGAAATGCCTAATTTATACATGTATGTAAAGACTCTAATCTAAGCAAACGAAACGACATAAAAGAAACTAAATCAAATAAACTAAGCTTAACTGTATCATCTTTCGCTTGGGTGTACCTTAGATTGGTTAGATACCCCCCCCGGCTCCTTTATCTCGCCCTTTTGCTTCACTTTCTGCTAGCTGCAGCATCTATATAAGTTGCTCTTGCACTATATTTCTCCCTTTCGTTCGAGTAAGGCTCCACCGATCTCATTCAAGGCTTCGCTTGCATTTAGGGCGCAGGATTTCGATTGCCCTGCCTCAGCAAAGAGTCGATGATTAGTCTTCAACTGATCGTCTTTGAATCGAATTTAGTACTTCATACTGTCGGAACATTCGTTATTGTTCGGCCGCTATATTGCGCATAATAATCAACAATTAATCAATAAATGTATAGATGGTTTATTTATAAATTGGCATAGATAATTGCTATTAGTATTTTACACAGATTAAACTTAAAAACTATAAGTACGTTATCTATATTCAACCGTATACAAGTTCATCAAATGGAAGCCGACACATTAGTTTAATTTAGTTAATGCAATTGCCTAATTAGGGGGGCTTTCGGAGAGCGTGAAGCCATATCGGAATAAAATTGGAGAAGAACAAACATTATGCTCCTTCTTATGAAATGTATGAAACCGCATTATCCATACCCCATTTACTCGTGCAAGACTAGAAGGACTCACACAATTTATGGTCCATCCGTTGTCGTGGCAATGCATACCAACATCTGTACGAGTCCGAACTAAATCATCTCTTACCTCAAGAACTGGTTAATACTACTAATATCTTGGGTAATTCCCTATATCATTGCATAACCCCTATAGTATACATTTGTAGGACGCAAAATATCGCAGGCTAACACACATAAGGCGACGACCAGATTAGCACAGAATGCAGAATGCACATTAAGTTAAGGGCTGGGGCTTACGATCGACGAGAAGTCAGTTCCAAGTAGGCACGACATTAGGATGGAAAACTACGAGTAGGGTAAGAGTTACTATCCTTTTGATTTCTTTGCACAACACATATTGCTAGAGAGGGATTTACGATTACTTAGGATATAGGTTAGATTCTAAACTCCACGCGGGAACAACCAAACTGTGTTCTGTGTCTCCCATTGCCTCTGCCTCCTTCAGCTCCGCTCCCGCTTCCCCGCTCCCTCCCCTGAGCTTCCTTGCACTCCTTTGGGGAGGGGAGGTTCTCTGTGAAAAAGTGCGCTTTAAGTTTGTTGCGAATCGGTCTACCTCATGGGGTTCCGATTCTTTAAACGCTAGCGATTCCTCTTGGTTTTGCGACTGACATTCCCCTCGATGATGATCTGCGCAGAGTAAATAATTTCGTTTGTCATTAGGAGCTGGAAGCGAGTACAGTGGACGGCTATTTGCGGGACTTGGACTTCTTTCTGGATTTCTTGGGTGCATTAATTATGTCATAGGGACACTTAAATTGCTGTGCGTTAGAGGATGGGATGTAGGATTCAGGATTCAGGACTCAAGATTCAGGTTAAGCATGTCACCGATTGTTCTACCTGAAGAATCTGGCTGGCCTCGAAGGCTGTGCCTGGCAGCAGGATCACGGGAGAGGTCACATTGCCCGCCTCCACGCAGAGCATGTTGGGGAACTCGTCGTCGCCAAAGTCGCTCATCTCGCGCGATCGATCGATCCAGGGATTCCAAATAACTGCAGGAAACATTGTGAAATATAATTATAGATTTCTCCTCTCAAATCGACTTACCCGTATCAGGGAAGTTGTACTTGTGCAGTCTCATCTTGCGGCCAGAGACCACGTTGGTGATGACGTGCTCCTGCGGTGTGTGCTGGTAGATTCTGTCGGTCCACTCGTTGACGGTGACCACCTCGCGACCCTCCTGGTACAGGGAATTCTCCCGCGTCTTGTCGATGAAGTGGCAACCGTGCAGGCCCGTGATCTGGCAGCGGCGCACATCGGGCACCTTCAAGTAGGTGTGCAGCAGCATGTTGAAGGAGAAGCTCAGCTCCTTGCTCGGGTTGAAGACGCCAATGTGGAAGTGGAGCTCCTTCTCGCGCAGAATGAGGCGGTACGTGATGCGAAACCTGTGCGCACATTATAAGGGGATCAGAGTCAGATTAAACATGCCTCTGGTGGCTGTAGCACCACCTACTGGTAGTTCCAGATGGAGCGCGTGAACTCATTGTCCATCAACGAGAATATGGCCTCGACGTCGCCGTTGTGCAGCCTATCCGGCGCCCGCTCTAGATTCCATCGCGTGATTCTGGCGAATCCATGTTGCGGCCCAAAGGACCAAGGACCAAACTGAGCTGCAAGATCAAGGCAAATGCTTAGGGGCATGCTTATGAGAGGACAGGACAGCACAGGTCAGCTCCTGCCACCCTCCGAACTTACGAAAGACAAAGGGAATCCCGCCACGTATTGCCTTCTTGCCATCGAATGAGGCTAGCTTGCTGCAAGGAAAGAGGACGCGAAGAAGAAAGAGTCGATTAATTCGGTGAGAGCTACTCGAAAATATTTCAGCCATAAAAACGCTAGCAGACAGAGCGCTAGCAGAGCCCAGGCCAAGACAGACATTCAGAAATTCAGAAATGCCATTAGCAGAAAAAAGTGTCTGGCAAAATGTTCCTTGCCCCTTTTTTCTGGTTTTTTTTGCTGTTGCTGCTGACGACGACGTTGCCCGGAGTTGAGTCTGAGTCTGGAGCTGCTTTCCTTCCCAGCTAATTTGCCGGTGCATCCATCAAGCAGTTCAGCTCTGCTCTGCTGCTGCTTCTGTGCATCATTCTGTTGTGGAACGCATTTGACATGGCAATCGCCATTAATATTCGAGTTTTGAGGTGGGGATTTGGCGCAGGGAGCGGTCGGTGTTTAGTGGATCTCCCGATTTCGGTGCATGTACAGTGAGAGACAAAATAGTTCCGCCGAGCACAGGTTGGAAGAATACATATTTATATTCTTTGAACTTCGAATTTCTTTGTGAACAGGCACCGCGTTGTTACACGCTCGATGCTCGAAGAGGAGGTTGTTAAAATATCTACATTTACGTATTCCTCGAATATTTGATATTTTTCTATTTAAATGATCTGATTTAATAAAACTCTCCAGTACAAGTCTGTAGAATAAGGTGCAAATACTCTTGATAATCACTGCATGGCAAGATTATGTTTGGCTTATTTTTCTATTCTTTTAAAATGTGTAGTAAAATTCATTTAAATGTTCTCCGATAGAAGCAGGCAACTATTGTAATTCATTTAGTTTCCAGCTTCATCCTCCCATTGCTGTGTCCCCCAATGCTGGGGGTTTTTAGTGGGTTTCCAAATGCGACTGAGAGCCAGCCACAAAAACAGTTGAAAAGTAGCAGCGGCAGAGGAGGCGTTGAAGGGGGGAACGAAAGGAGTGAGCGAGAGCGAGAAGCCAAAGCTTGTCCGTGCGATGAGTGTGTATGTGTGTGTGTTTGTGTGTGGGAGTTGTAGCTATGTGTGCGAGCAACAAAAAGCACCACACGAAAGTGGGCCCAAGTATACTGTAATTGAGAGTGGAAGTTTACGTGTTTGCTCCACTGTGCCGGCCAATGTGCATGGCATAGAGCAAGGTGGGACAAGGGACAGAGCAGAGCAGAGAAGAGATGCAGGGGGGATTTATCGATCTAGCTCTGCCGCGCCAAAAACTCCATTCATAAAAACTTGCACATTGTTTTGCCACAACGTGGCCGGGAACGAGGGAACGAGGGAGCTGGGAGAGTGCGAAGGAAGAATACAGAACGGCAGAATATAGGCAGCAGCAACAGTGCGAAAAAAGAGGCTCCACAGTGGAGGAGGAGGAAGAGGAGGGAGAAGGCAGCTGGCGGCATAGCAGTGCATTCCCTATACGTTCCGTTCCGTTCCCTTCTGTTTTGGTTTGGTTCGGTTCGTTGGTTCGACGTTTGGGGCCGTCGCTCGGTCCCGACATGTTTTTTGTTGGGTGTCATACAAAAACATTTTGCCGCCAAACAGAATGGCTAAGGCTGCTCCCGCTCGGTGCCCCTTCCTCCCCTCCCTCCCGTTTCTCTCTTCCCGATGTACGTTCACGTCCTTTGTGGCCAGTTCTCCTTTTTCCCTTCCCTCTCCTCCGCTCTCCTCTCTCGTTGTGGTGTGTGTTGGAAACTTTGCAAATCACTTTTTTGGTTGCATGACCAGAGCATACCGTGGGCTTGCGTAAGTTCGAGCTTAAAGTCGGACCATCCACTCGGGCGTATGAGCGATGCGGTTCTTAAAGAGTGCGGACGAGGGATCTACTCACCTAACAAACAACTGCTCCTGGTTGTTCACTCGCCAGGAGACAACTGTGGCACCTGAAAAAGATATCAAGAAGTGGGAAATGTTTGTCGCTTATTATGCAATATTAGTCTGGGATAAATGTACTGTATTTGGCGGATTCTTTGACTCAAAAAACACAATTGTGGGTGAAAATTGCCCTGAGACAAGTAACTTCCAAGCGATATGCACAGGACCATTTTCGAGTTGCGGAAGTTCCGATGGAAAGGAGTGGGAATCATCCACATTAGACGATTGATCTGCACATAGCAGGGCGGGGAAAAGTCTGTGGAGGCATATTAATGAATGGGATGACTTGGAGTTGAATCAACTGTGGCAACAACTACAGCTACACCAACGGCAGCCATCCGCAGTACATGACGCACACACTTCTAACCCACATGCCCAAACGCAGACTCACATTCACACTTAGACTTACACTTACAGTCTACTCGTAACTGGCCTGCAAGTAAACTGGCTGAGACTGACTGGAGACAGGCGAGACAGCTGAGACAGCCGCGGAGAGGCATACGCTCTGGTACAGTTAAATCTTGCTTGGCATCGCTTTGGCTCTGTCTCTGGCTGTAACATGGATGTGGATGTGGCCTACGGCCAATTGGTGGGTGCACACTTGAAGGGTGCGTGGGCGGCGCTGCTGGCGCTGTTGGCGCGGCCGCTGTTCCCAAAACTCTTTTCGGACTGGCCCCAATGTTTGATGAGATTTTTGAGCCAGAGCCACAGCTTCGAAGCTCAGCGATTCGGATTTCCAGATGTAGGAAACAAACAAGTGGAGTTTGGCCAAAGCGCACTCAAAAACATGTCGACAACGGATCGTTCATGGGCAGTACTGTCGCTAGGTTCCGCTGTCGGTGCCAAATGTGCTTTGCCTCTACGACGACGACGACGACGACGACGACGACGATGACTACGACGTGGGTAGGCCAGACAGAGCGAGTCGTAATTGTTGAAAGTACGCTGGGTACACACATACACGCATAGACACATATCTGTGCAATATAGAGGAATATATGTACATTCATATACATATAACGCCCAATCGAAGTGTTCTGCGAGTAGGAGTCGCTGCCAAAGCCGGGACTGAAACTGAAGCTGATCCCATCGTCTGCAACTGCTACCCCGTTACCCTAACAGCTCTTATATATTCTCTCTCTCGGTGCTTATCGCGGGGATCTTAGCCGATAAGGTAGGCGACTATTGAAAGCTCTCTCAAGAGTGGAACACCAAGGTTGTTTCCAGTACAAACTGATAACCTCTAGAGGGGTCGCCTCGGTGGGCAAAACTGCGTCAATGGGGGCGGCGAAACGGGTTTTAACTCTGGAACTCCCCATAAAACGAAAGTCTATAAAATGCTTGCCAAAAGATTGTTCCGCCTGATCTGGCTAATCATGCGCTAAAAATAACGCCAACGACTCTACTCTGGCAAGGCGGCAAACAGATATTGCAGAATCGGCGCTGACTGTTGTTGTTCCATTCAGTTGTTGCTTTTGTGTTTTGTGTTTTTTGGTTAATTATGATTAATTGTGGCTTTTTGCTGGCCTGGTCTGGCCTGCCACTACCCTCCCGTCCCGTAACGCTTACCATGCAAGTTGATAGTGCAGGTCGTGTTATTGCCACGATCCAAAACGACGACGCTTGTCATGGCGGCCGCTGTCGTGGCCATATTTCTTTTGTCTCTAACGGTTTTTCACTAGTTTTCGATTTCGTACTGTTCCTTCGCAGCTCAGCGCCCTCTGTTGTGTTGTGTTTATTTTGGAATAACTGTAACTTTTTAGCATGTAACGCCCGGTAATCTTGATTCGAATTTGAAACTGGCCTCTCGACTGGTTTGCCAAGCTGACTTTCGATTGAACTCTAATTTGAGCATTTACATAATGTTTGCAAAAATTATTCTCCACACCAAGCCCCACTCACACACACAGGTTTAGTCGCACGGCTACACAAACGCGCGCCACACAACGCACGCACACACATACACACACAAGCGCAGCTTGAGTTTTTGTCAATGAACAAATACGTGAAAAAAACTCGTGCAAAAAACGTTGCGACGCGGAGCGACGTTACCGAGCTTACGATGTTGCGCGTTCGGCGGTTGTCCTATACTGTATGGTTAGACACAACACGTAATTTTTGAATAACGCTCTTTGCGTTTTTGGTATTTTTGGTATATTTGTTCTTATGGGAATCTTAACCCTCTGTTAGGGTTTTACATTAACATTAACATTTAACAATTTTACAATGGCTGTTGGGCAAAGCTCTGTAACGCTCGTGTCGAAGGTAGTGGTTTTGGGGGCTATTGTTTTATTTTCTCACTATAATTTGGTCTATAAAGTGTTGGTGCTACTCCTTGGAAGGAAACCCATAAATTATAGTAAAAAGATAACATAATCGAATAACTGATCTCCCATGAATCAGTTTACTTTGATTTCAGCAATTTATCCATTATTTTAGTAACTCAACTCCCTTGCTCTTTTCAAATCCGCCCGCTGTAAAAAATCCTCGCCGTCCTGAGAAGTTTATAATATTTTTCCCTGGGAAATTGCTGAGGCCCAGAAAATGCAAGGCCTGCAAGGTAAAATCCACCCCGCTAGCGCCCACACGTCCTATCGGGGAAAAATTCGGGTAAGGTGAAAATCGTACGAGCCGTGAAATTTCCCTTGGCTGAATTTAGCCGTTAAAATTTTCTGAGATGAAGACTGACTAGTTTGCTATTGTGCAGCATAAAACAGGACAAGGTCTTGCAATCCTATCCAGTAACCTAGGTCGAATGTGAAGGCATTGTGGCCTGGGCCACAAGATTGGGTTTTATTTAATTGAATCTGCGGTTATTTTGAAATTTTATTTCGTTTTGTTCTATTTTTACGGTATATTTTTAAAATGAGACCGTACTTTTTGGAATATTCGCAGCAATGTTGAGGCAGAGCAGTGTGAACCTCCTCAGATAACATTACATACGAAGAAGAAGAACTACTACTAAAAAAGAATCGGGCGAAAAAAACGGGTTAAAATAAAAAAAGAAACGTATCCAGCAAAATGTCACGAAAAATGCCGAAGTTCTACAAGCTGGACATAAATCGTACGGAGTGGGAGATACCGGAGACATACCAAAGCCTCCAGCCCGTTGGTCAGGGTGCGTACGGGCAGGTGTGCAAAGCCGTTGTCCGGGGAACCAGCACAAAGGTAGCGATAAAGAAACTGGCGCGACCCTTTCAATCGGCCGTGCATGCCAAGCGAACGTACCGTGAGCTGCGTCTACTGAAGCACATGGAGCACGAGAATGTGATCGGTCTCCTGGACGTTTTCCATCCTGGACAACCAGCCGACTCGCTGGACCAGTTCCAACAGGTCTACATGGTCACCCACTTGATGGATGCGGACCTCAACAACATTATACGCACGCAGAAGCTGTCCGACGACCACGTTCAGTTCCTGATATACCAAATCTTAAGAGGCTTGAAGTATATTCACAGTGCCGGGGTGATCCATCGCGATCTGAAACCGTCGAACATCGCGGTGAACGAGGATTGCGAGCTGCGCATCTTGGATTTCGGGCTGGCACGACCCGCAGAAAGCGAGATGACTGGCTATGTGGCAACGAGATGGTATCGGGCACCGGAAATCATGCTCAACTGGATGCACTACAATAAGACGGTGGACATTTGGTCTGTGGGCTGTATCATGGCCGAGCTGTTGACCGGACGCACCCTCTTCCCCGGCACCGATCACATTCACCAGCTGAACCTGATCATGGAGGTGCTGGGCACGCCGGCGGAGGAGTTTATGAGCCGCATCTCCTCGGAGAGTGCTAGAAACTACATACGCTCGTTGCCAGTGATGCCGCGACGGAACTTCCGAGATATCTTCCGTGGGGCCAATCCGCTGGCGATCGACCTGCTGGAGAAAATGCTTGAGCTAGATGCCGACCAGCGCATCACAGCCGAGCAGGCGCTGGCCCATCCCTATATGGAGAAGTACCATGACCCCACCGACGAGCAGACAGCGGCCCTGTACGACCAGAGCTTCGAGGAGAACGAGCTGCCCGTGGAGAAGTGGAGGGAAATGGTGTTCACCGAGGTGCAAGCCTTCAGGCCCACCCAGGCCTTCGCCGAGCTCCTGCCCAAGGATCCATAAATCAAACCCCTTCAACGATGCTATACCTTTTAGATCAGTCGTAACACCTAGTTCAAGCGGATGTGCTCAATCGTGATTTTTGAATTCATCGAATGTAAACAGTCCAGGATATTTATTTTTGAAGCGTTTAAAGTGTTGTGTTTCTCCAGTCTATATATAGAATACGTCGAGCATTGCTACGGTTGAATCGAAACGAACCGAACAAATGAAACGAACGTATTAACAAGTAGGAGAACGAATTTTCGAACCTGTAGCGTAACCCACTAGCAATCGATCAATAAAGAGATTGCGATTGAACTCTAGGTGCACATAACACACACTGTATTGTAAAAAAGAAGAAAAATCAGAGTCGAGTCAGAGTCCCAGCCTTACTGTCCAGTTCAACTTTTTGGTGTTGGTTTTATCAAATAATTGTGAATAGTCTTGTAAATGTGAGTGTATGTACATGCAAGTGCCAGGAAATACACGAAAGGATGTACATCTTAGTCTATAAGCGAGGTGCATCGCGCGGCCAGTAACTTTAAAAAGATCACTAGTGTCTACGTTGAATCAAAATAAACGTGCTATGTATTTTACATTAGAAGGTCTTCGAGATAGCGTTCGAATTCTTGCTCCCTGGAGGGTTGTTCCTCGCTGAGATCGGGCTGTTTGAGCCAGATCTGGTCGTCTGCGGTGGCTCCTGCCTCAGCTTCAATGTTCGATGTTTCTGAATCTGACTCTGCATCTGGCACCGCAGGCTCCGCCTTATCACCATTTTCGTCCTCATCTTCGGCAGCAACATCCAATTTGCGTCGCTTGTTTCTTCTCCCAGCTCTGCGTTCATCCTTCTCTCTGCGTCTCTGCTTTTTGTGCTCATTCTTCTTGGTGCGATAGTTGAGTTGTTCCGTGTGCGTGGGGCAAAGTCGTACCTGCGTAACAGAGTGCCAGATGCATTACTTAAAAATGTACTGTATGATCTATCGGATATATCCTACCTTAACCAGCGCATTCATAGGGACCCCTTTCTCGATGTACTTGAAGTTCACCTCCCAGCTGCGCAGATTCGTCCGCTCCCCACAGTGGCGGCTGCCGCACTGGAATTGTCCTGTTCCCGCCACGACTTCTTGCTCGGTCCGCCAGCGGAGGGCTATCTTGTTCTCCTTGTAGCGAGTCAGGTCTGCGATGCAGTATTCCTTGAAGAGTTTCTTATAGTAACGCAGCGCCAGGCGCTGCTCCCAACTCAAGGATTCGCAGTCGACTTCATCGTCGTCCCACAGAAAGCGGTGGTTCTCCCGGATGACATCGATGTCGCGCTTGTGCCTTCGCGACTCGCTCTCGGCGGCGGTGTTGAGGACATAGTGGTTGAGAACGTAGTTGTGCCGCTCTTTGTCAGACAATTTGTTTAACAACTTTATGGGAAATAGTTGTGCCATTGTTTCTTGTTGCACAGAGTGCGATAGTTCGATACACCCTATCGATATCTTTCGGTGGTATTCGTGCGTCATTGTTTTCTCCTTTGTGCAATAAATTATAAAGTTTACAAACTGTGGGAAACCGATTTCCACAATGGCTTGCAGTTGCAGCCCCCTGTTCTTTGTGTTTCTGCGTAAAAACCTTCTATATTTGCGCTTCAATTTGTTGCCCGTATTGTGCATCTTCCTTGGGTCGTTGGTAGTGCTCTGTGGATACTTGCATTGGTCGGTGAAGCCTGTGAAGTACAACTTAGAGGAGTTCGAGCCAAAAGACTATGTAAGTTAAGAGATAAGAAAGTCTAAAAGTGCATGTACATACATCAATATGTATGTACTTCAATGTGTGAAGAACTGATTCACGCCCATTCCGCAGGGCTCGGCACTATCAAGTATATATGTACATATTCTCGCACTCGTTCACGGAAATGGTCTTGTGGCTGCATATTTCTTTTTGTAGGTTACACTTAAGCAGCTGTACTTCCCCGCTAACGACTTCGACTACATATATTATGCACCCAGCTATAATAATGTCGATGATATTATGGACATGGTGCGGCAGGAGCTGGAGATCCCCGCAGAGCGTAAGTCTTCCTTCATGTTGAAAGAGTCCGCCGATCCGGAATGTAGACATTATTGCCCCGCAGATTTTCGTATCTACAACAGTAGCTCCGATATGCAGCTGGACATGGAACAGAACTGCCTGGGCAATTGTTTTGCTATCAACTTTAATCAAGTGCCCAGCCGTGGCTCTATTGGAAGGTTCGACTTTAGTTTGAGCTCCAATCAAATGCGCATTTCGCCCAAGAAACGATTCGTGAACGACGTAGAGATCAATCATCAGAAGGGTGCGTCCGTTGTTCTTTCTTTAGATGGTTTGACGAACTCTCTTTGTCATGCCCTCTTTCAGATGACGACGACTACATACGGGCTGGTTTTCTGACGCTGCAGCACGTACTGGACCGCCAGTATATGAAGTATCAGGATCTGGACCCCCACTATGAACTCTTGCTTAGTTCCATGCCCAACCTGGAGGTTAGCACAATGGACAGCCATCGGCTTATCTATTTTGGCACACTGTCCAGCATCCTCTTCAATGTCGTCCTGCTGAGCACTTTTGTTGTGCCCTTTGTGGAGGAGAAACAGAACGGACTCAAAGAGTTTTTGAATCTAGTCACTCCCATGAGTTTCCTGAATGGCCTCACCTTCTTTCTCATTCGCTTTGTCTGCTATGCAGCGCTCCTGCTCTTCGTCCTCACCGCCGCCTACTTCTACAAGGCTCTGGGCCTGATTGGCTTCGCTTACATCGCGGTCTTGTATCTGCTATACATATTGGCCACCATGTCATATGCGTACTTAATCTCAGTTTGCTTTCACTCGGGTAAGGGCTGCCCTCTGATCAATCCCACAGAATACTCGATCCAACTACCTTCTCCATTATCATTTCAGTTTTCTACGCGAAAATTGGCGGCCTGGTGATGCTGATCATTCCCTACGTGTTCAGTTTTGTCCACAGCTGGATCACCTCATTGGCCTTTGGTCTGTTTAGCACCAATGCCTTCCTCGAGGGCTTGGATGTGTTCCAGACGTTCTCCAACAAACGTAGGCTTTTCCAGCAGCGGCAGCCATCCCTTGAGACTTCATTCCTCACATTCTGCTCTTGTTCTTTCACAGACCGCCATTTTGGGGGAGCGGACCTCTTCCGGCAGATCAAGGACGACTCTATCCGCATGTTCTGGATCTATTGTACACTCATTGCTCAGTCCCTCCTTTACGCTCTGCTCTACAACTATATGGCCTGTGTTTTCCCCGGTCCTGGGGGACTCAAGCGTCCTTTTCTGTTCTTCCTTGATGTAAGTGTGGCATCCCTTGTCATTTAAAAGGCCTACTTAATTTCTCCTAATTTCAGCCCAATACGTACAAAAAGCGACAACGCAACGAGTACACAACTGCACCGCGCGGAACCCAGGCCATCATCATATCGGAACTGTGCAAGAAGTTCCAGACAAGTAAACGGGAAACGCTCATTTCGGACAATCTAAATATGACAATCAACAACAAAGAGATCACTGTTCTACTGGGCCACAACGGAGCCGGAAAGACAACAATGATGAACATGATTATGGGTATGATCTTTGATTCTTCATCTGTTCAGGGTCCATCAAATATTGACCTTCCTCTCGGAATTGCTTAGGTCTGGTCCCCAAGGATGCGGGCAAGATTGTTGTCTGCAGCGAGCGCGATGTGGCCTCGTATCGTCACCTGATTGGTTTCTGTCCCCAGCACAGTGTGTTCATGAGCTACATGACGTGCCATCAGCACTTGGAGTTCTTTGCCCAGCTGCGCGGTTCACGGCGCTCTGATGCGCGTCTTTGGGCTGATACCCAGCTCAAAAAACTGGGCCTCAAAGAAAAACGCGACGAGTATGGGCGCAATTTGTCGGGGGGAATGAAGAGGCGCCTGTCGCTGGGGATTGCCATTGCCGGAAACACAAAAATTGTGATTCTGGACGAACCGTCTTCTGGACTGGACATCGAGTCTCGGCGCGAGCTGTGGGACATCCTGTTGAATCTGCGCAAGGAGAAGGCCATTCTGGTCACCACGCACTACATGGAGGAGGCAGAAGTGCTGGGCGACACCATCTGCATCTTAGCCAACGGAAAGCTGCAGAGCACTGGCTCCCCTCTGGAACTGAAACGTAGATTGGGCATCGGATACCGCCTGAAGCTGGAAGTCACCGATTTCACATTCCGCGAACATGAAATTATGAAAATTATACTCGAATACGTGCCGACTGCCCGCGTTCTGAATGTGGTGAAGCCCACTGTCTACATTTGCCTGCCGTATGCTTACAAAATGAGTTTCTCGGAAATGTTGCTCAAACTGGAGTCGAGGACAAGTGAGCTGGAAATAAGAACCATTTCCATGACGGATACTTCCCTAGAAGATGTTTTCCTCAGATGCGCGGGAGAGCAGGACCAGGTGGACACTCCAGACGGCTCGCGGAACGATGCGCCCCTGCTGACCGCGCCGTACAAGCGACTACCCAGCCAGCATACTCCGCCCAGCATTTGGCAGCTTTCGCTGGCGGTGTTCTACAAGAAGTGGACGTTCCTTTCCAACGAGTGGCTATATGCTGTCATAATGGTACCCACCACACCAAAAAAAAAAACACAATATCATTAAGTCGCTGAAATCTGACTGGTCCACACTGAAAAATTCTATAGCACTGGTGCCGACTACTGCGCTAGATTAACCGATTTTCTCCACATCTTTTCGTTATCTTTACTAGCTGTCCATTCCGTTTGTGTGCGTCTTTGGAGCTATTCTCGTTATGCATTCCATGTCTGTGGTAAAGAATGAGGCAGCCCTACCGCTAAAGCTCAGTCAAATGGGCTCTGGAGTCGTTTATATATACAATCCGACGGGCCATCATGCTCAGGTTGAGCAGCAGCTGAGACAGCAGATCGAACTTAGTGGACTCACGGTCAAAACTTTGCAGCTACGCGGAAACAGTGTGAAAAATGGTGAGTGCACACCAGAGAACGGCAATGAGCCGCCGCAACTAAAAGTACTAAACTAAACTAAAAGTGTCTGTAAGTATTTTTGACACCCGGGTGTATTCTGGCACTGCAAATAGGGTGCAAGCGATTGGGTCTGAGTATTGTGTTGGGTGTTTTTACGCGAAAGCGTAGATCGTGTCGGCCCATCTCAAGTACTGATGCAAAATGAATGGGTGAAGAAGGAAACACAAAACTCTAGATAAGAAACGTTTTGTGTGGCATGGGTGTTGTCGTTATTTCTTGTGCGTTCTTTCTACACCAGGGGTCGGCACGCAATACACTCACATGTTTTGTGCGCTTGTGTGCGCAGACAAGACACACGAAGCAACACGAAGGCAAAACGCCCAAGACACACGAAGCAACACGAATGCAAAACGCCCTGCAGTACCAGCCGTGAGCGATGACGAATGTCAACGACAATGTCATCTAGGCGTTGACGCCCGCTAAGCCGAACCCTTTATTTTCTCTCTGTTTGCTTCTTTTTCGCGCGATCGTGATAGATCGGCTCTGCCGATCGTGCGAAGTACAAGAGAATTTGGTTTTTTTTTTCTTTTCGTCTCTTTTGCGCCTGCGTCGGCAGAGCATTCTTGCTTTGCACTGAAAGAAATGAATCCAGATAAGGAAACATGTTTTACGCCAAACAAAAGAAAAAATAACCAGGTAAAAAAAATCGTAGTAATAAAAAAACAAAAAAAACAGCATCATAAACAACTAAAAATAAGAAAAAAAACATTGCGCCCCGCCATCCATATTTTCTAAAAAGAAAAAATCATTTTCCCATATTATGTTGAACATTTTTGTCAGTGTGCAATTTAATTTGCGCAGAAAACTCATAAAGTTGCGCAGCGTGGTCTTCACCATTTGACTTCTGAACGCAAACTGATCATCTCTGTTGCCACAACGTTGACGAACAGAATACCGAAGCCGCATGTGCATAGGCCCGAAGACACACGATTCATTTTCTCTGCCGCCACGGGACCCGAGCAGTAAGCCCGACGCTACTCGAAGTTTTTACGCTATGCGTGTGCCGACTGCGCTGACCCGTGGCCTTTTTTCTATGCACATTGAATACTGTTCTACACCCTTGTTCTGTGCTGTACCCATAATTTGCTTTATACATGCATACATGTACATATGTATACATATTTAAAATAAAAAACTATTTTTTTACAGCTTCATTGGATGTTGATAAACTATAATAACAAACATAGAAATACAGGCCGACGTTTAACGACTGAACTAGACCGCAAATACATACATATGTACATATGTATGTGTAAATCAGTGGAAAAAAAGCAGTCGACCAGTGCAAGAGCACTCGGGTATCTTCGTGACACCCGAGTGTCTTAAAGGCACCCGGGTAAATAATGTGTGCTTTGCCCACAATCCTTGCTTCTCTTACATTCGTTATGAGTACGAAAATAATCGACACTCGTCTACGAAAAAGATCTGGGTGTCTTGTGGAATAGAAGCAACGCACAATGGTGAGCGTGTGCCCGAAGTACATACTCGCAAACACCGGCGTGGTTTAGGGTGGGTGCGAGTGTTTTACTTTTCTAGCCGGTCATGAGTGGCACCAGCACACAAAGTTCAATGGGTGTGAGTCGAGTGTCAAAAATTGACGCGTCGTTCGTTAAACAGTTCGCCCTCGTATTCGCCGAAAGACTTGATCCCTATTTCGGTTATGTTTTTCGGTTCCGGTTCCAAATACCAAACGACGCATAAATTTCGAATAATAATTTTTTCCAGAGCTCCTCGAATTGCAGCGCGACAACCTGGCGGATTTCCTGGAGCAGGTGGTGGGCGCTATCGACATGTACGGCGGAGACCGTGGCATTGGAGAAACACCCCAGATAGAAATCTATTACGCGGGGAATCGATACCACAGCTCAGTGGAGCTGATAAACTTTCTGGACTCCAGCATGTTGAAGATGGTCAGCCCAGAGTCGGACATTGACACCACATATGTGCCCATTCGACGCTTCATCAGCGACATCAGTCCCACGCGATTGGAGTACTACGCGGTGATCGTGTCCGGGGGAATGTTCTTCTGCATGTTCTACTTCATTTCGCTGCCCTTCCGAGAACACGACAACGGCTTCCGCCAGCTGCAGACCATGTCGCGCTACGTCTTCTGGCTATCCACCTTTGTGTTCGACGTTCTGCTGCTGGTGCTCCTCTGCGTGGCGCTGTTTGTGCTCCAGAACTGGCTGATGCCGTCGGAGCTCTACTCCACCTCAGAACTGAAGATCATCGTGTGGAGTATATTCTTCTACAGCTGCAGCTACCTGCCCATTCTGTACTTGCTGGCCAATAACTTCAAGTCCATATCGACGATATCCACCTACCTGCTGCTGATGTTGATTGTGTCAGGTAATAATATCACTTGTTGTCTCCATTCCTTACCGCGGATCTGAATACTAGTTGTTTGCCCCTCCAGCAATTGCTCCTCTGATCACCTCCAACAATGCGCAGTCCATGAAGCTGCACGAGACCAAGATAGCCTTTCTCTGCTTCCTGCCCGACTTCAATCTGAACCACCAGCTGCGCATCATCAATGAGAATTTCATTGCCAACCGCCGCTCTGTACCCGCCCCCCATTTGCTGTCGACTGATACATTCTTCGGCTACGCCTTGGCCGTCTGCGTGCTGGTCTTTTCGTTCTTCACCATCGTTTTGGAGGACAAGTATTTGCGCCAACGAGTTCGCGATGCCCTCTGGATGAACAGGTGCATGGTCACCTGGAAGAAGAGCAGCTCGAGGGGCACCAGTCCTAGCACTCAGCTCACGGTCGCTGACGACTGTGCCAAGGAAGAGCGGCGAGTGGAGGTGCTCATGGGTCAGCCGACGGAGGAGGTTCCCCTGATTGTGAGCAACGTGTGCAAGCGGTACCACAAGAAAGTGGTCGTGGATGGAATCAGCTTTGCCGCTGCTCGAGGCGAGTGCTTTGGCCTCTTGGGAGTAAATGGAGCCGGAAAGACGAGCACATTCCAAATGATTGCCGCTAATCTTGCTCTGGACGGAGGAAGCATACGAATCGATGGCATCGATATTCGAAAGGACGAAGTAGGCTATCGCCATCGTTTCGGCTACTGCCCCCAGTACGATGCCTTGAATAAGTTCATGACCGCCGAACAATGTCTCCACTATATGGCCCTCCTGCGGGGACTGAGCAGCACCAGCGAGGGACCGAGTAGTGTGAAGGAGAACGTGAAATACTGGCTCGAAAAGATGCACCTGACCAAATACCAGCAGGTCCAGGTGCAGCACTATTCGGGGGGCACAAAGCGCAAACTGCTGGCTGCCATGGCCATGATCGGGGCCCCGACACTGGTCCTCCTGGACGAGCCAACCACCGGCGTGGATCCCATTTCCCGACGCTTTCTGTGGCAGTGCATCAAGGACTTTCAGGGCCAGGAGCGCACAGTGGTGCTTACTTCGCACAGGTAGGAACCGTCTCAAAATTTCAATTTAATCAATTTTCAATTAAATTTCATTTTGATGTCCAGCATGGACGAGTGTGAGGAGCTGTGCAATCGCCTGGCCATAATGGCCAATGGGAAATTTAAGTGCCTGAACAACATCTGCGCCTTGAAGAGACTGAGCGGCTTCACCATAAAACTTAAAATGAAACAAGACACGGAAACGGAGGAGAACGTAAACACCATCACAAACACCCTGAAGGCGCAGTTCGAGGGTCTGGAGTTGCGGGAGAATCACGCCGGAACGCTCACCTACTTTGTGAGCACCCAGGAGAACTTGGTATATTGGTCGAAGGTATTTAGGATAGCCGAGGACCATCTGACCGATAGTTTGGGCCACATCGTGGCGGACTACTCGCTGAATGAGTGCACATTGGAAGATATTTTTCTCAAATTCGACAAACAATCGAAGACCCCGCCCTCATCGGAAACATCGTCGCGCAACTGTTCATTCCAGCACAGCCCTGATGCGTCCCACTTTGTCTGATTCGGCCCTAAAGGCAGGCACAGACACTGAGCACAAGACTGCCGTTGGGGAGAGCTTATTTTTCCCTGACATCATTCTTCATTTTTTCAGCCAGAACAAAACCACTTATGGTATCCATTGCTTTGACTATGAGATATACGGTACTTAGTGGCGTCCAGACAGGATTAAAGGTTTTATAAATCCCACCTCTGACATCCTCCTTCATTTGGAGGTTCTAAAACTCGATTTGCGTGGCACTGAGTACCGGGTATAAAATCCACCTTCTTTCTGCTCTGTCTCTTCGGGATGGAAATATTTAGTCGGAAACTTGGTTTCTCCATTCAAGAGCAGTCATCCGTTTGCGAAGTGTATCTGTAGATATCTCATATACGAAATCCCACCTGGTTTTTCATGATTTTTGGTGACAAATGTGGCTTGTGAAAAGTTGCGGTCAAAATGATCTGGCCCGGGTGTTCATATCAACTAAGCTATTGAAAAATACCGTTCTGTTGCACGAATACGGTAAAGTATACCCTTTTATGTGCTCTATGAGTACCGGGTCCAATGAATCTCAGCAAAAAAGAGGCTAATCCTTAAGACGGCAGTAACTTGAGCTCAGCGGCTGTTGTGACTGTCAGATTTTTCTACTTACCTTTTGTACATAATTTGAAGAATTACACACACTCACCCATATAATATATCAAAGATATCAACTTTAACCTACAAAAATAAAGCACATATATTTACACTCATACGACACATCTCTCCGAGACAATATTGTTTGAAGTTGCAGTCGAAACCGCTTACACCGATGGATTGGTATATTGGTTTGCATTATCAACTATAAAGACATTTAAACCTTTTCTATCTAAGAAATACTACTAGCGACTAAATTATAAAGTCAAATTCTTATCCATTCACAGTCGAAATGATTAGACCACTTAAAAGTTATTTTCCATAAATTGTTTAATTTTGATTTTAAGTCGACTTAACTATAATAACAGTTACCGCTTTAGTTAATTAATTTATTGAAAATGTATAAATTTAAGAGCCTATTTTTATACACAATCAAAATTAAAATTAATTTTATTTCAAAACTATACAAAATTAAAAGATATTGCTTATTACGACGGGATTTCATTGACCATCCACTTCCTGATTTACAAAAATTCGCATCGGTTGTTTTTTTGTAATGCCAAAGAAATATTTGTATAATAGTACATTTTCACCAGATTTCAATTCCCAATTCAAGATCTGATTGCAAAGATAGTGGGGACAAGGGGTCACTGTAGGAAAAACATAGCTTAACGTCATCAGCATACATTAGGACGCGGGAATGAGATAACATTTGTTGAAGATCGTTAATAAATAGGTTAAATAGCAAGGGACCCAGGTGGCTACCTTGAGGAACCCCCGATGAGACAATAAAAGGTTTAGAGAGAGAGGAGTTGAAGCAGACACGTTGAGAACGATTATAAAGGTAAGGTAAGAAACCCTAGGAGAAATCATTTATGGATAAGAAGATTGTGATTAACGGAGTCGAAGGCTTTACTAAAGTCAGTATAAACGACATCAGTTTGACACTGTTTAGCAAATCCCGAAGTTACAAAGGTGGAAAATTCAAGGAGATTAGTAGAAACTGAGCGACGTTTAATGAATCCATGCTGTCATTCAGAGAATACAGAACTACAGAAATGTTGCAGCTGAGAAGTGATGATTTTTTCGAAGAGTTTAGGAATGGCAGATAAATTGGAAATACAGCGGTAGTTAGAGACATCAGATTTCCAGACGGTGGGAAAGTCACCAGTCTTTAGAGACAAGTTGAAAAGTTTTAGGAGGGGCACATTCTGCAGATTCTGCACAAAGTTTAAGAACAGTTTAAGGGACCATCATAGTCGATGAAGGGGGGACAGATACAGCTAGAACTATTTAAATGGATAGGATGTGCGTAACTGCCAGTAAAGTCGTTGGATGAGGCTAGTATAGAGGGAAGGTTAATAGAAAGTGCAGAGTAGCAACGTTGGAAAAAGGCAGCGAACAGGTCAGCAACATCACCATCGTATCAGCATGACTACCATTTGTAGAGTGTAGAGATGAAGGAAATTGAGAAGACCTACGTTCAGAGCTAACAACCCTGAAGAATTGTTTAGGATCGCGTTTAAAGTTAAGCTTTCATTTGGTCAAGTATCTATTGTAGCTAAAAGTATTAAGTAAGGAACATTTCGATTTTGCAATTGAGTACTTGGAAGAGTCTGATTGTAAACCAGATTTTTGAACATGAGGGATTTACAATACCTCAGATTTATTAGTCTCGGGGTGAACCAGATAGGACCAGAATGATTTTAATCTATCAAATATTTTCGGTCACAGTTGTCGTCTATGCTTCGCACGAGCGAAGCCAACGCAGAGCGGTCGTTCCCCCAGTAGATTATAGAATATAGAATAATAAGGCATTCAAATATTTTGTAAAATAATGATTTTTAATTGCTGGGATATTCCAAGAAAATGTATTATCAGTCCACGGCGGAATAAACAGAATGGGATCATTCATAAAAACATACTTATCTACATATGTATGTACAGCTGACGCGAAAAAATAGCATTGAATATTGAAGGTTTTTATTTAAAAATTATATTGAAACTTTAAGGTGTAATTTAACGTATTCCTGAGCATTGGAATGCATTGCAGACTCCAAATGAAAATCAGAACTAAATGCACCCACAAAAAATAAAAAAACTTTAAAATAAAAACAAATATTTAGAGGCAATTGCCTTTGTAGGCTCAACACCTTGGCATCCAAGTTTACCTAATTTTCGCATCCCTCCCTTGGGCTTCACCCCAAATATTAGCTAGTCTTAGGAGTGAACTGTCCAAATCATTACAGAATGTTTCTTCTTTTCTCTTTGGGCCTATTTTTTTCGCCGCCACTGTACATACATACATACGTACATGCAGATTAAGTATAAATACCGCTCAAAACGTCTACAAAAGCCAGTCGTTTCTTTGATTGAATTCGGTGAAGTATTAGCAATGAAGTGTTCCATTATATTCGTGGTATTGGCGATAATCTTTGGCAGATCCCTGTCGCAGCATTGTGAGGTGAGTGCATCATTCAGTTTATTGAAGGCACAAATCCGAATAACACTGAGGTGCCCCCAATAGGTGGTCGAATCCCAACACGAGTGCGGAGGATACTGCTACGCAGCAGTCAAACCCGTCCTGGAGTATGTCGCAATCCTGCAAAAGCGGGTCGAGTCCTGCGAGGCCAGGCAGCCGGCCGACACTCTCTCGAAAATCGTGCAAATGGAGGAAAAGTTAGCGACACTCGAACGGCAGGTGGCGGTTCAGCAGGAGTTGGAAAAGATATCCCGATCCAATTCGAGACTCGCATTAATGGACGAAAAGTTAGATGTTCTACGAAAACAGATGGCGACCAAGCAGGAGTTGGAAAAGAGCTCCAAACAGTCGGAAGAAGCGCTATGTAAACTCGCCTTAATGGACGAAAAGCTAGAGGCATTTAAAAAGCAGACCGCGACCCAGCAGGAGTTGGAGAAGAGCTCCAAACAGTCGGAAGAAGCGCTATGTAAATTCGCCTTAATGGACGAAAAGCTAGAGGCATTTAAAAAGCAGACCGCGACCCAGCAGGAGTTAGAAAATACCGTTTCAAAAATCGCAGCAATGGACGAAAAGTTAGACACTCTAAGGAATCAGACGGCGACCCAACAGGAGTTGGAAAAGAGCTCCAAACAGTCGGAAGAAGCGCTATCTAAACTCGCCTTAATGGACGAAAAGCTAGAGGCATTTAAAAAGAAGACCGCGACCCAGCAGGAGTTAGAAAATACCGTTTTAAAAATCGCAGCAATGGACGAAAAGTTAGACACTCTAAGGAATCAGAAGGCGACCCAACAGGAGTTGGCAAAAAGCTCCAAACAGTCGGAAGAAGCGCTATCTAAACTCGCCTTAATGGACGAAAAGCTAGAGGCATTTAAAAAGCAGACCGCGACCCAACAGGAGTTGGAGAAGAGCTCCAAACAGTCGGAAGAAGCGCTATCTAAACTCGCCTTAATAGACGAAAAGCTAGAGGCATTTAAAAGGCAGACCGCGACCCAGCAGGAGTTAGAAAATACCGTTTCAAAAATCGCAGCAATGGACGAAAAGTTAGACACTCTAAGGAATCAGACGGCGACCCAGCAGGAGTTAGAAAATACTCTTTCGAAAATCGCAGTAATGGACGAAAAGTTAGAGACTCTAAGAAATCAGACGAAAAAGGAATCCCAGAGTAGTATTCAGAGATTGGATCGCTTCAAAAAAATAGGTTCCAAGTACTATTACGTAGAAAACGAAATTGAGTTGAACTGGCACGATGCATTGAAAAAATGCCATAGAATGGGAGGCCATTTGGCGAGTCTGCAAAGCTATGATGAGATGAAGGCACTCACAGGGTTCCTGAAGCAGTCTTTTTATTGGATAGATCTGAATGATCTAAAAAAAGAAGGAGAGTTTATTTCGGAAACCACTGGCAAGAAGGGAACTTTCTTTCACTGGCTAATTGGCCAACCAGATAACTATGGAAACTCTGAACATTGCGTCGATCTATTTAAGTCTTCTTCCGATTATTTAATTATGTACGACAGCAGATGCGATTTTAACTATAACTTTATCTGTGAGGCATCTTTTGATTAATTGTAACCCCTATGATCATTCAGATTATATAGATACAAGTGTGTAACTCAATAAAAAGTGAAGAACAGTTGCTACTCTAAAACTATTGTGTGAAAATTGATTATTTAGTTGGGCGGATTTGGTCCCGGAGCTATTGCAATACCGGACTGGTAAGGCAAGGACTGCACCATCAAGTGGCCAAGCGACACCAGCAGAAGGCTGTTACGCGCGGATCCCAGGCAGGAACGCAGCCCTCCTCCCGCACGGTTTTCATCAGAACATTAAACTCTGTCATTCTTTCATGCTGATCTGAGTACTCGTATTATTATATTTCTTCTGGTGATAATTCATTATTTAATCAGTGAAGTCACCAGCAGAGATCAATGGTCAATTTCAGCAAAATCTGGTCTGAGTATTCCATGTGCACTTTGTTATTGGAGTTGGTCGTCCGCAGCTGCTCCTCGTTGTGGCCGTTTACCGTGAAGATGCGCACGGGGATCCCAGCGGACAGGAGCGCATAGCTGGTGCCCCTTGGCGAGGAGTGGGGGATGAATTTAGTTCCCCCCAATAGCTCTACATATATATATATCTTCTTCTTCTTCTATATATATATAAAAGAAAGTCCTGCAAGAACCGAGCGGGAAAGGAAAAAGAACAAGAAAACCCCCTGTTTTTTTCACAGCTTCCACAGCGAAAGGCGCCTTTCAGCGAGGGAGCCCCGTGAGACAACGCAAGTGACTCAATTTGCTGTTACTCTGCCTTTTGTGGCTGCATTCGCATAATCCAACGCTTGCTCCCACGATCAGCTGTCGCCGCTAAACCGGCGCTTGGCTGCTTATCAGCATTCGCAGCTGTGCGTTGGTTTGGTCGGTAGTTTTGGTGCATTTGACTGATCGCGTTCTTGCCCTTTGTTTTTCTTTCTAATGCAATGCAATCCATCCCACTCCCACTCGAACAGGTGCCCACAACAGCAAACGTTCGCAGTAACAAAGGCTGTAGTAAAAGAGCCAAAATATTCGATAATCTCTTTTGCACATGGCAACGCATACTTCGTCGTTAATTCATTGATTTTTGTTAATTTTCTGCATAGAATTCGATTTCTTCTGATTGCTATGCGAACATGAATAATCCTGCACCCATTCAACACCCTCTCCATCCCACTCTAACAGGTGCCCACAACAAGCAAAAGTTCGTTTTGGTTTTTGCAGTAGCAGAGGCTATAGTAAAAGAACCGAAATATTCTTTTGCATATGACACCGTAAAGGTAGAGGAGAAGTAGAGAGCATGAAATGCGGGAGTAACTACGCCGACTGCGCTGCACCTACGCAGCGCGCACTGCAACCCTCTCACCAACATTTGCTTCTCACTCCCACCAACAGGTGACATAAGTACACTTTTCTGATCTCCCTTTGCAGTAGGAGAGGGAGAACATAAGCAGGGAGACATAAGCGATTTGCAAAAGTCAATAATGAGAGAATGGGAGCGAGGGCAATTAGGAAGAGAGCTTCTCGGAGCATCGAATGAACGCATTTGCACCGCTATGCAGAGCTTTAAGTCGCTGCCTGCGCTGCTCTGCTGCAGGGCATCAACTTCTTTCGTTCTCTTAACCTTCGATAGCTTCTATAAGCTGCGCACGCAGCTGCAGTTCTCTTTCAGTTCCCCCCGGTCCATCATTCGAAGCGGTCATCAATTATGTTCGTCTTGCGGTGTGCGCGTGCGTCTAAAGTGTTCGATGCAAAACGGTATTCGCGGAATATGTATAATAGTGCGCGAGTGAAGCGGCCATTTTGAATGCAATTAATGGCAGCAAAGCCAAAGGAATGGCATATGAGTG
This sequence comes from Drosophila affinis, assembly GCA_037356375.1. Classification (NCBI taxonomy): domain Eukaryota; kingdom Metazoa; phylum Arthropoda; class Insecta; order Diptera; family Drosophilidae; genus Drosophila; species Drosophila affinis. The sequence continues at coordinate 720,980 of CM074800.1, forward strand.
CTTTTTTTTATTGTGAAATTGAATATTGTGAAACGGAAAATTAAACCGTGTGTTTCCCGACGGCGAATCGCGCGCCGGCCAAATTATGACTTTCTTATTCTGTGATCAATTATTATAAAACTAAATAACAATGTGTAAAGTTATAATAAAATTCAAAAATAACCAAATTTAAATGAAAAGTGAAACCACCCAAACCAAGTTTATTAGGGCTTCTAAGGGTTCTAATGTGAGTGAAAGTGAAAGATTATACGGAGCGGCAAGAAGTAGAGGGCGCAGGCCTAAGTGTAAATTTTTCATCTGTGAAACCAATTTAAATAAATAATAAAATAATTATAAATAAATTGAAATAAATAAGAAAAACACTTAATTGAAAAAAAAAATGTAAAACCACCCAACCAAAGTTTTTTAGTTTTTTTTCTAAGTGCACATTGTGAGTGAAAGTAAAAGTGCAAATAAAAAAAACACAATTTCATAAGGAACGGCAAGAGGAAGAAGGCGGCAAGGAGTGCAAAGCGAGTGTTTTTGTGTTTATGTGTGCAAACGACAAACATAAAACTGCAGCAATGCAACAATATTCAACGCTTCGCTTTATAATTGTGGGATCGGGTGAGTCTCTCTGTTTTTGTTTACTCCTTACACTGTCTCTTCTTTCGATTGCCTTTCACATTTTTTCTTATTTTATTTATTTATTTATCCTTCTATATATTATTATATTATGTATATTTATTATCTTCTATGTATTATATTATCTCCTTCTTGCACTCCTTTTTCATTTAAAGGCTTTTTGTTTTTGAACAGTGGATGTATTCCGGTTGATAGTTACACTATTGTTTCAGGTGGGGTCGGGTCGGATATTTGTCTTGGATCATACATACATACACATGTAAGGTGCAGCATCATGGGAGTTCTATACAATTCTTAAGAGCTTCACTTTCACGTACTGGGGGCTCTTTTTCAGATTTAGGCGTCGTAGTACTTGGTGTTTTATTAGGCGTAATACTTCCCAATCGAAATGCGGCAGCGCTCCTCGGTCGGTTGGCCAGCCATCTGCAGGTGTCGCTTGGGCCACTTGATGGTGCAGTCATTGCACATCAACGTCAACGTCAGTGGTCAAAAGTGTTCTGTGTTCCGTGTTCCGTGCCTGCGGCTACATTCATTGAATTCCATTCTATTAAGCATCGAATACAATTTGCATAAAATTGAACGTTGCTTTGGGAGTTTTACCAAAGTTCCACTCACTGCCACTGCCACCTCCCACCTCCCTCTGTATAGGCCAAAGCCAAACAAAACTATTTTCGCTGCCGCAGAGCTGCCGATCAGAATTATGACAGCAGAAACGAAGGCACACGATTCATTTCCCCTACCGGTGCGACAGCCAATCAGAATTATGTATGAATTGCCCCGTCTATATATTGTATGTTTAGTGCTTAAGTCTTATACCTTGGCTTAAACGTCATTTTAGAAACAATCTAAAAAAAAAGAGTCACTAAACTCAACCAATCTTGTAGACAATTCATCAATCGTATAAAATTATGTGCTCAGGCCTGAGGGTCCTAGTTAGCTAGTAATATTAACGGAATATCAAATTGGAAAACATTTAAAATTTAGGGGTGTCTGGCAGAAGAATCGATGTTTGAAAAAACTATCGATGTCTGCAGTGAAGACCCTATTATATCGATGTTCACATCGATGTTTCTCCAGGTCGCTAAAATATTAAATATTATTAAATATTTGAGAATACTGAGTGCTCTGAGGCCTTTTCGACGGCCATGGCGCGTAGTAAAGTATGGAAATATTACGATAAATTAAACAACAGCACAGCGCAATGTCAGCTCTGCGAAAAGATCATCAAAACATCGGGCAACACGTCCAACTTGATGAAGCACATAAAGACCCATCCGCAGATGTAAGCATTTCCCATCCGAAACTCTATAGGGGCTGATAAGCTGACTTTGTTAATTGCAGAGATCTCGATAATAATGAATCTGTTGTGGTACGTGGTGTGTTCAAGCGGGAGTCCCATGTGACGAAGAGGAAAATTAAAAAGACTCCGCCTTACGAGGGGCTGTCCTTGTTGCAGGAGCAACATCCAAACACCGACGAGTTATTCAAAACCAAAGGGGAGCCAGATAATGTCATAGAGCTGGATGAGGCCACTTGTCGGGCAGTTGAACAGGCTGACGCGGAGGGCGCTGCTTTCTGGACGACTGGAGAAGCGGAAGTCAGTGCCGAGCATATCATAGAATTTGAGCCCAAGGTGGCTAACGATTCCCTATTTGAAGTACAGGATCTACCGCTGGCCGAAGTAGAGGAAGTTATCACGTAGGTTACGGCTTGGAAGATAATTTGCGAATACCAGCAGTAAAAATATATGATTTGCAGCAACTTCCACAGCAACCTGGACACTAGAGTACCAGGTCAGCATTCGTTTCTTCAAAATATGGCCTTCTTCGTCTGCCGTGACAGGCAGCCTCTGCAGATCATGCAGGCCGAGGGATTCAAGCATTTGGTGAGTGCGTTGTGCCCTGGTTCCAAACCTCCCAGTGTGGATGAGCTGGAATCGTACATTTCAAACCAGCGACGCCTGCAAGCATCGAAGCTGCGCCAACAGCTAACAAAAGTGTCCACTCTCTCTCTAAGCTGTGCCGTTCACTCGACGCCAGAGGGGCAAAGCTACCTGGTGTTGGTGGTTCACTTCTACATGGGTCTGGAAAAGGTGTCCAGAACATTGGCGGTACAAAACTTGCCCGAGCATTTCGATGCATGTCAGATTGAGAAGCGGATGGCGCGGGTGTGTCGACGGTTTGACATAAGCAAGACAAAGATCACCTGCGTGGTGACTAAAGGCTCTCGTCTGCTCGAGGATGCTGTGGCGGCCCTTCTGGGGGATCATCGACATGTGCCCTGCTTTGGATACCTGCTCAATAGTGTACTGGAGAACACTATGCTGCGCCCCGAGATTCTTGACTTATGCGAAAAGGTTCGCCCCTACGTTGCATGTTACGCCGACAGTGGGATCCTCACCTCGGAAAGGAAGCTGCAACTAGATGTAAAGCAACGACCCCTCAGTACCTTTGACATGCTGGAGCGATACATTAAGTACGCACCGCACGTGCCAAAATATGTGGAACTCGAGATAGCCCCGCCGCTGTCCGAGGAGGAGCTTGAACAGTGTCGGGAACTGCTGGGAGTCTTGAGGCCGCTGGCCAGCTCGATGAAGGAGCTCGGTCGAGCAGGGGAAACGTCGTTTCCCGTGGCTAGCAAGGTCTTGCCCATAGCTTATACCCTCATCAACGAACTAAAGAAGCACCGCAGCTCACCGGAGAATCAGGTAACCTATGAACTGCGCATGTTTTTGGTCCATCAGCTGGAGGAGTGCTTTGATAGCATGGAGAAAAATGTTCACCAGGCTATGGCCACTCTGCTGGATCCGCGCTTTCGTAGTGTTCCTTTTTGCAGTGCAGAATTGGCGTCCCAGTACGTCAACGATCTGTACGAGATTTTTCAGACATACGTCAAGACTCGAGTGCCAACAACTGACAAAGAGGATGCGGCCGAAAACTACGACATCTGGGCAGCGTACAAGGCTTTATCGGAAGAGAAGCACACCCAGAGCACAGAGGACCAGGATGACGAGATCACCAGCTATTTTTGTGGAAGAGTCATCAGCCTGCAGGAGGAGCCAATGAAGCTGTGGGAAAATCTGATTGATTTGCATCCTTTTCTACATAGCCTGGCCCAGAAGTACCTGCACATTCCGGCCACCGCTGTACCGCCGGCGACTTTGTTCACGGACACTTTGGCAGAACAGTACGCCAAATTGACTGCCGCTAACATGGAGAACACGCTTTTTATGGCAGATGTTCCGCTGGACGAGTGGCAATTATAGTACATGTATTGGTACAATTTTAATATTGTAAGAAACTGTTTTTAAAATAGTACGAGTCTTATTAAACCGGCACTTTTAAAAGTGCTGCACTACGGTCACACTACTGATAACGTTTTTCCACTTTGTTGACATCCCCTATCTAGCACCACTAACCATACAATATAGCTATATAGCTCTAGCTATATATTGTATGGTTAGTGCTGGCACCCACACCTTGCAACCTATTCGATATATATCGGATCGGAAGCTGACTGGTTTCCTCGTCAGGTGGCTCTGTGGGTAATTACATGGCTGCGTAGTTGACATGTAGCAAAAGTATTTGTCACATATTGATGACGTTTTTTTCGCATCTTTTTTAATGTGGAATAAAAAGTGAAACATTTCAATATGCAAATAAATATAACACACAAATAACACGCCGCGTGCCGAGAGTTGACATCGAGCCATCGAGGAACACCACGCAGCTCACGCAGACCAGCCAGCAAGCGAAAGTTGCTGTCGTTTCCGCAATCTGCTGAACAACACGCAGAAAGCTATATAGCAAGGGCGACGGCGAGGGCGAGGGCGAGAGCAGCAGCCAGGCCACTTCACTTCGACACTCGGGATAAAAACATAAAGGTCGACCTTGGGAGTTGCATATGCACAATATGCAAAGTAACTCCACGAAAACCAAGGAAATGTTTATTGTGCGTGCTCTAGAGAAAATCCTTGCCGACAAGGACATACGGCGCTCCCACCACTCGCAGCTAAAGAAGTCCTGCGACTCGGCACTCGAGCAGATCAAGGCGGAGCTGATTAGCGCCGGTCAGATTGCCGAAGGCAATGAGCTGCCCTGTGCGGCCCTCCCGCTGCCAAAGAACGATGCGGCCAGCATTATCAATGCCGAGACCTACTTCCTGCCCTTTGAGCTGGCCTGCAAGAGTCGCTCGCCGCGGATCGTGGTTACAGCACTGGACTGCCTGCAAAAGCTGATCGCCTACGGGCATCTTACGGGCTCCATCCAGGACTCGGCCAACCCCGGCCACCTGCTCATCGATCGCATTGTCATCACCATATACGGCTGCTTTAGCGGACCCCAGACGGACGAGGGCGTCCAGCTGCAGATCATCAAAGCCCTGCTCACTGTGGTCACCTCCCAGCATGTCGAGATCCATGAGTTCACGCTCCTCCAGGCTGTGCGCACCTGCTATGACATCTACCTATCCAGCAAGAACCTAGTCAACCAGACCACGGCACGGGCGACTCTCACCCAAATGTTGAATGTCATATTTGCCCGCATGGAGAACCAGGTGTACGAGGTGCCCCCGCACCCGCCGCCTCCCTCGAACGGCAGCATCCACTCGGCCGCATCCGAAGACTGCAATGGGGAGGAGCCGCTGGGGGATACTGACGAAGTCATTGCCTCGGAGCTGCTGGCTGAGATCATATCAGGTGCGTGGTAACTATGGAAATTGTTAGGCAAGCAGGAAGTACCTTATTGGCGTTGATATTGATCGCTGCAAAAAGATCTTTAAAGTTAAATCAAAGGAGAAAATGGAAAGCTATGTGCCACACACTACTCCTGCCTGTTGACACAATTATTGGTTATTGGATAACATGAACTTTTCCTTTTGCAGCTGCCTACAATGAGGCCATGAAAGATCAGGACGCCCCAGAAGTGGAGACGATTGTGAACGGGAACGACTCGTCGTCGCATTCGGATCCCGACAGCGTTGAGCTGCACAATGAAAACGATGCCGTTGTCACGGCCAAGTTCACCCACATTCTGCAGAAGGACGCCTTTCTGGTGTTTCGATCGCTGTGCAAGCTCTCGATGAAGCCCCTGCCGGACGGGCAGCCAGACCCAAAGTCGCACGAGCTGCGCTCCAAGGTGCTGTCGCTACATTTGCTGCTCCTGATACTGCAGAATGCCGGGCCCGTCTTCCGATCCAATGAGATGTTTATCATGGCCATCAAGCAGTATCTTTGCGTGGCCCTGTCCAACAATGGGGTCAGTCTGGTGCCCGAGGTGTTTGAGCTGTCGCTGTCGATCTTCGTGGCCTTGCTGTCCAACTTCAAGGTGCACCTGAAGCGGCAGATCGAGGTCTTTTTCAAGGAGATATTCCTTAACATTCTGGAGGCGAACTCGAGCAGCTTTGAACACAAGTGGATGGTCATTCAGGCGCTGACCCGCATCTGTGCCGATGCCCAGTCTGTGGTGGATATCTATGTGAACTACGACTGTGATTTCTCGGCGGCCAATCTGTTCGAGCGGCTGGTCAACGACCTGTCCAAGATTGCACAGGGCCGGCAGGCCCTCGAGTTGGGCGCCAATCCGATGCAGGAGAAGTCCATGCGCATCCGCGGCCTGGAGTGCCTCGTCTCCATACTCAAGTGTATGGTGGAGTGGAGTAAGGATCTGTATGTAAACCCGAATATGCCTGTACCGGCCCTACAGGTGCAGTCCCCGACTGCGACAGAGGACCATTCGGCGGACAACACCATACAGACCGCGTACAGTGGCTCCAGTCACAGCCTCAACTCCAATCAGGAGCAGCTGCAGGACCTACCCGAAGCGCTGGAGGAGCGCAAAATGCGCAAGGAGGTGATGGAAACGGGGATTGAGCTCTTCAACCGGAAGCCCCAGAAGGGAGTGCAGTTCCTCCAGGAGAAGCAGCTGCTGGGAGCCACCTGCACGGATATTGCAAGGTGGCTGCACGAAGACGAGCGCCTGGACAAGACCGTCATCGGCAATTATCTGGGCGAGAACGATGACCATTCGAAGGAGGTAATGTGCGCTTACATTGATGCCTTCAACTTCCGCCAGATGGAGGTCGTGGCCGCCCTGAGGATACTCCTTGAGGAGTTCCGGCTGCCGGGTGAGGCGCAGAAGATCGATCGCCTGATGGAGAAGTTCGCCAGCAGGTACTGCGAGTGCAATCCGCAGAACCAGCTCTTCCAGAGCGCCGACACGGTGTACGTGCTGGCATTCAGCATTATTATGCTGACGACGGACCTGCACTCGCCACAGGTCAAGCACAAGATGACCAAGGAGCAGTACATCAAAATGAACCGAGGCATCAGCGACAGCAAGGCAGACCTGCCCGAGGAGTATCTGTCCTCCATCTACGACGAGATTGCCGAGCACGAGATCAAGATGAAGAACAACTCTGGCATGCTGCAGCCCAAGCCCAGTGGCAAGCAGCCCTTCATCACCGAGAAGCGGCGCAAGCTGCTCTGGAACATGGAGATGGAGGTCATTTCCCTGACGGCCACCAACCTCATGCAGTCTGTCTCGCACGTCAAGTCCCCCTTCACATCGGCCAAGCACCTGGAGCACGTGCGTCCCATGTTCAAGATGGCCTGGACGCCCTTCTTGGCCGCCTTCTCCGTGGGACTGCAGGACTGCGACGACCCGGAGATAGCCACCCTGTGCTTGGACGGCATCCGGTGCGCCATCAGGATCGCGTGCATCTTCCATATGTCCCTGGAACGAGATGCCTACGTGCAAGCCCTGGCCAGGTTCACTCTACTGAACGCCAACTCTCCCATCAACGAGATGAAGGCCAAGAACATCGACACCATCAAGACCCTCATCATGGTGGCCCACACGGACGGCAACTATCTCGGAAGCAGCTGGCTGGACATTGTCAAGTGCATAAGCCAGCTGGAGCTGGCCCAGCTCATTGGCACGGGAGTGCGACCGCAGTTCCTGTCCGGGGCCCAGACCACGCTCAAGGACTCGCTCAATCCCAGCGTGAAAGAGCACATCGGGGAGACGAGCAGCCAGAGCGTTGTGGTGGCTGTCGACCGCATCTTCACGGGCTCCATGCGGCTGGATGGCGATGCCATTGTCGACTTTGTAAAGGCCCTCTGCCAGGTGTCAGTAGACGAGCTACAGCAGCCGCAGCCCCGCATGTTCTCGCTGCAGAAGATCGTGGAGATCAGCTACTACAACATGGAGCGCATACGTCTGCAGTGGTCGCGCATCTGGCAGGTGCTGGGCGAGCACTTCAATGCCGTCGGCTGCAACAGCAACGAGGAGATTTCCTTCTTTGCTCTCGACTCGCTGCGCCAGCTGTCCATGAAGTTCATGGAGAAGGGTGAGTTCAGCAACTTCCGCTTCCAGAAGGACTTTCTGCGCCCCTTTGAGCACATCATGAAGAAGAACGCCTCGCCCGCCATCCGCGACATGGTGGTGCGGTGTATAGCCCAAATGGTCAACTCGCAGGCCCACAACATTCGCTCCGGCTGGAAGAACATCTTCAGTATCTTCCACCTGGCCGCCGGCGACCACGAGGAGCCCATTGTGGAGCTCGCCTTCCAGACCACTGGCAAGATCATCGGCGATCTGTACCACCGCCAGTTCGCGGTCATGGTGGACTCGTTCCAGGACGCCGTTAAGTGCCTGTCGGAGTTCGCCACCGCCCGTTTCCCGGACACCAGCATGGAGGCCATTCGGCTCGTGCGCAACTGCGCCCAGTGCGTGCACGAGGCGCCACAGCTGTTTGCCGAACACGCGGGCATGGAGAACGACGCTTCGGTGGCGGAGGAGGATCGGGTGTGGGTGCGCGGCTGGTTCCCTATGCTCTTCTCGCTCTCCTGCGTGGTGAATCGCTGCAAGCTGGACGTGCGCACGCGCGCCCTTACAGTGCTCTTTGAGATCGTGAAGACCTACGGGGACAGCTTCAAGCCGAACTGGTGGAAGGACTTGTTTAACGTGATCTTCCGCATCTTCGACAACATGAAGCTGCCGGAGCACGTCACCGAGAAGTCCGAGTGGATGACCACCACCTGCAACCACGCCCTGTACGCTATCATCGACGTCTTCACCCAGTACTTCGATGTGCTGGGCCACCTGCTGCTCGAGGAGCTATTCGCCCAGCTTCACTGGTGCGTCCAGCAGAGCAACGAGCAGCTGGCGCGCTCGGGCACCAACTGTCTAGAGAACCTGGTAATCTCCAACGGGTTCAAGTTCAACGAGGTCACCTGGGACAAGACGTGCCAGTGCATCTTGGACATCTTCAACGCCACGCTGCCTCAGGAGCTGCTCAGTTGGCGACCCAAGGCACATTCCAGCCACCCCAACTCTCTGCAGGAACACAATCACTTCGAGGCGCTGCACATCCGGTGCGTGGTGCAGCTGGAGCTGATCCAGACCATGGACAATATCGTCTTCTTCCCGGCCACTTCGCGAAAGGAGGATGCCGAGACCCTGGCCCAGGCAGCAGCCGACCTAACGGGCGGCAGGAGCGGGTCCCAGTCGCAGCTGCTCGACTGTCAGCGGGAGGAGCAGGGCATGTATGGCTACCTCAGGACCCGACAGCTGCTCACCCTGGCCGATTGTCTGACGCAGTCGCATCGCTTCGCCAAACGTTTCAATGCCGACCAGGAGCAGCGCAGTCTGCTGTGGAGAGCCGGATTTAAGGGTTCGGTGAAGCCTAACCTGCTCAAGCAGGAGACCTCCTCGCTGGCCTGCGTGCTACGCATTTTCTTCAAGATGTACGGCGACGAGAATCGACGCAGCGACTGGCCGGGCATAGAGCAGGAGCTGGTGCAGGTGTGCAAGGAGGCGCTGGCCTACTACCTGAGCCTGCAGAGCGAGGCACATCGCGACGCCTGGACATCGTTGCTGCTGCTCATTCTGACGCGCCTGCTCAAGATGTCCGATGCTAGGGTGAGTCCGGCATTGCAGCTTTCTGTCGTCAAATAATTCATCCATGTCTCTCTCCTTCAGTTCGCCACGCACGCGTCCAACTACTACAGCCTGTTGTGCGAGATGATGTGCTTCGACCTAAAGCCCGAGCTGAGAAGTGTCCTTAGGCGCGTTTTCATGCGCATCGGTCCAGTATTCAATATAGTGAACGTTAAATAGTCAAGGACGAGCCTCAGTCGCCTGACTAGATGACTAGACTGGACTCGGCCATGTTAACAGATTGATCCGATCCTCGATCCTCCTCAATCGTCAATACCCCTAATCCTCCAATCCAATCATAGTTTTTCCAGCACTCCTTTTGGTTCCCTTAGTTTTGTTGTTATGTTTGTGTGTCGTATCCATACAATACACATGCGAGTATATACATATATATTTTTATTATATTTATAAACACGTACATAGGCAAGATGTATTGTTTAATAGGCTTAAAGAGAAATGTTGTTGTTTTTACATATATATACCACACACATATATACATACATATACCATATATAAATATGCCTATATATGCTATGTAAGGCTTTAATGTGTGCGAGTGCGTATCGTTTTCCTCAGTTACGAATTTGTACAACTTTTTTTGCACTCCAATATTCCCCCTACTTATTATGCCGGTTAAAGTGTAGTGTAAATCAAGTAAATTGAGTAAATTGTGTAGCCTGTACATTGCTAGTGTTAACTTAAATCAAATTCTATATATAAATACCTACACAGATATATTTCAAATATACAATATTAACATTATTACCAAATTCCTTACCCTGATTCCGTGATTTATTGGATGGTAAGTATGGGCTTAAAAGCTGGATCAGTCGTGCATAATAAGATCTCGGGACTCGAGCCTATGGTACTCGGCATTCGGGGGTGCGCACATTTCGTATGCGATCTGATTATTTTCCCCATCATTTGACCATTTATAGACCCACCCAATCCAAAAAAAAATAATACAATTTTCTTTATATTTCTGTCGCGTTCCCTAAATTTAACAGCTTCTCACTTAAAAAACCCATCGCGCGTTTCAGTTTATGCGAAAAAATCTACAACAAAACAAATTAAATTGTTCGGTTTTTTGTATATTTTCTGCAGCAGCTGCCCAGCCGATGCCGATATTTGGGGCCCAGATTTATGGCATTTTTATTATACCCATGTTGTGTGCGACGAATTTATTTGAATTTGAACAGGGAGCACCCGAAATTTAGTTCGGATTCTGCGGTGTCTTGTTAGTTCAACTTTTGAGCAAATTTTCATACCCCAGAGCATCTACAATGCGGTGTGGGCTTCAATGTTCGAGCATCTCAAATGATTTTGATTAATAAATAAACGTGAATAACAAAAAAGCAAAGACCCATTCCCAGATCTGACCATTTAATAGACTTATTTATTTCTCAAATTAAATAAAAACTTTACACTGCGAGTATGTTCCCAAGTTGGAGAGGTCCAATTCTATTTCGAAACAATCTCAGTTTAGGACATTGACGCGAATGACTGCACCCCCAAACGACCCAAGCGACACCAAGCGGATGCGGATCCCTAGCAGAAAGCAACCGAGGGGCGGTGCTGTATAAGTATTTTAAGAAGAATCATGAAATTAATGGTAGCTATAATCCGAGCAGAAAACCCAAAGTTGCAAGAATGGTGTACAGTTAATATTGGATTTAAAAAGGACAGTTATGTAGCCGCTGATCAATTTAAGCATAAAAATCACACCACGTATTTTTCTATGGTTCGAAAACAATAATCTACTAGGAAAAGATGGTAATCTACGTGGTATTCTCAGTCGGCGTTGTATTTCAAATAAACGTATTAAAGAGCGTCATCCTTTAATATTTTTGAAAAGGGATCTTGGTCTGCGAGCCTCCACTTGAGTTCTGGAACTACATGTCTAGGTTGTCGTAAGTATTGGTGGCTAAGTAAAGTAGATTGATAATAGCGGTAACCAACGAATGTATACTTAAAGAAAACTTCAGCGTATTCGAAAATGCACAATTCAACTAGTCAAATTCCGACATCTCTTAATTGTTGTTTCTTGCAATAAACAAGAGTTTATGCTCCCCAGAATGGGATTGGATCCACTCGATACGTACTGTGCAGTACCAGAGGAGAGCACATTGGAATATTCCCAGTCCAGTCAGGTATTGGCAGATATTGTGTTTTTGGCCAATTTCGTGGCTTAGTCACAATCCACATGACATGGAGTGATTGTTTTCGTGCTGTTTTCGTTTGTTTGTTGGTTAAACAGTTCGATTAACACGCACTGACGCTAACTGGTAGGAACAGAGATTATCAGGTGAATTCAATGGAATGGATGTGTCTCTGGAGAAGAGGTTTCCGTGTGGAATGTGTGTGTTTCTATTGTGTGAGCTGGAAATTGTAGGCCATACGCTAATAAATCTAGTTAATATGTCAATTCCTACAGAAACTTAATCACGCTCTCGATTTCTCGATCTCTGATTCGATTTGCGAAAGATCACAGCGCAAGGTGCTAATTGAGGGCGCTTCGTCGCCGGGGGAAGGCAATTGTTTTTAAGAGAGTGTAGAGCACAATATACTACAGAGCAAAACTCAAATCCACATAAGCCAGCACCAAATAGAGTTCAAGATCTTTGACTAGGCATGCAACCGGAATGGTTTATGGCACCTCCCTCCCACAACTGCCTTATAAAAAGAGAATTAGAGCTCCCAGCAGCTGCTGCCAGAAAACAGAATAAAAATTAATCCCTGGCCACGCGTGTTTGTCGCACAAAAACGAGCTTAGAGGAAAAACGAAATAATTTTAAAAGATTCTCAACTCGTATAAAAATATTAAATAGGCAAATATTAGGATGCTGGTTGGGTGCCAGCCTGACCGTTTGAAGAAGTTCTATTCGTTGGGTAGGGGGCGGAGCAAATGATTAGCTAACAAAAGCTCGAAAATGTTGTTTGTCTGCTTCAGTTGGGCAGGGGGTTATGGCTGGGGGTGGGGGTGGGGGTGTGTGTGTCACTAAGAAAGTTCAGCACTTGTCGCATTTGCCTTGAGAAGTTGCTTGAACTGTCTGAAAGTTCTCTCTCGCGTACACGAATCTTCCATGAATCACGATGAAAACAGTAACCGTCTCAGATTAGAGTTATCTAAGTGGAATTAAAGCAAATACGGCAATAATCCGCTGACTTTTTGGCAAATATTTATTTCCCGAAACCACTACTAATTTGTAGTGTTTTAGTTTTATCAATTAGTAGCTTTACTCGTATTTTTTAATTATTTAATATTATCCCCATGCAAATGAATGCCTTATAGGCATACGGTGGAGCACCCTACTCCTACTGACAGATGTCTTGCAACCCTTAAGGGACTGGACAATAGTTTCAAATTCATGTTGAGACCCCTGCAGAACTATTTTCTGCTTTTCACATTTGAGTGGAGCTTTTTGGTGCTAGGATTGGATCCATTCTATACGTACTGTGCACTACCAGAAGACAGGCCATTGGAATATTCCCAGACCAGTCAGATATTGCCAGATATTGTGTTTTTGGCCAATTTCGTGGCTTAGTCACTGAAGAAAAGCCCCATATTGGGGAATTTTAAAATAAAATAATTTTTTGTAGGGATGTTAAATGAATACTAAACCTAAACTAAATGAATTTGCTTCAACTGAGCATAACTCTGTCAGGCACTTCATTCGAACGAAGTTCATTAGGAATCCGTGCAAAGCGGCAACGAAATGTATTCTAGTTCATTTTCCCCCTCCCGTTCCGTTCCCCCGGACAGTCAATCTGCACGATCGCTGCGGTGCCGTTCCCTCCCTGAAGCCTGGTCGGTCACATGGGCTCCGCTCAGCTAATTCCCATTAACAATAATTACTCGACCTTGAAGTCAACTGTCAGAGCGGGAGCTTAAATCAAATTCCATCCAGATACATTCCCATTTTCATTTCCATTTCCATTTGGCAAAAGGCGGAAGCGAAATGCAAAATGCAAACTGAAAACGGCACGTGAGATGGGTCGCGCCGGAACCCAGCGGGGATAGGGGAGAGGGAGGGATAGGGGAGGGTAGGGTAGTCGTAAAGGCCCGACAAAGAGCTGTAAGGTGCCAATAAATGAATGGTTAATTAGACTATAGGCTGGAGCCACTGGAAAGTGTGGGAGCTTAAGTGTTAAGCCAGAGGCAAACACACGCTCCTTAATTGCGCATACGCAGTGGTGGACGGGGGAAAAGATAATCAAGTTTCAATCCGATGATCGTGTTGGCTAGTGGCTGCGGAACCATGTAACCAATATATTCTATTGAGCATCCCAGCGAGAGCAACGGAAACAAACTGGAGAAAAGTGAAATTAGTGACAAATTTTTGTGCTTAACTCGCTGAAGTGGCTTCGTGCTACGCGGTGACTGTGGCTACCCTGCACTAATGGACTAATGGAATAACATGAACAAAGCGTTGATGGACTGGGAATTATGGATCCCTGTTGCCCTGCTCCCCACCCTCTCCCGAGCTGTCAATTGAGAGGAGAGTGAGAGAGAGAGAGACCCCAGCTTGGACAGTTTCCCCTCAAAACTGCTGCGATTAGAGTGTGTCGCCATCGCCATTCCCCTTTGGGATATATGGGGTATACCTACATATACATATGTACATATGTATTCTTATGTATGTATGGATGGATGGATGTGTGTGGCGTTGTCGAGAGTGCGATCGCGACAACGCTTTAAGTCCCAGCAGAGTAGCAACAAAAACAATGCGAAAAAGTTCAGCAACAAAGTCGAAAAAAATGATGGCGAGCAATTTACAAAAATTTCAGCACAGTGGAATGTAACCCACAGAAAGTGTATAAAAATCAATCTACTAATCGATCGATAAAAACAGTTAATTTAGGTTCCCGTTGCGAACAGGCTATACTAGAAGCAGTTTAGGTAAATATTCGGTTCGCCTCAGACGGAAGTACTTTGAGCGTGAACGGATTACATATGCACACCACAGTGCCGGACTCAAGTACAGAAAACTATTGAACCCAGCAGCCACTGTCAACAGTTCTAATGACACCTCATGCCTGCCTCTCCCGTTGCCGTTCCACACAGCTTGGGGTTAAACAGTAGTTTAGTTCACTCACCGCAATCCCCCTCGCGCGCCTCCACCAACTGACTTTGGCGCTCTCTCTCGCTGCCGCTCGTCGTTCGTCGCTCTCTTCGCTTGTGTTATTGCGGGGGCTCTCGCGAGGTGCGTGCTGTGGCGTGCTGTCAAGTTTCAAGTCAGCGGCGCTGCCCCGAGTCGGGCAGTCTACAATCAGCGGACTACCCAAACAGTCGTTGTCGTCTCACGTCTCCCGTTTCCCGTTTCGCCTGGCTCCGTTCCGATTCCCACTTCCCGGTGCTCTATAAAATAATCAGCCAGATCCTTAGCAAGAATCAGACGCGAGCCGCAGTCCGCGAGTGAAGCAACCCATCAAGTGTTCCTCCAAAAACAGAAGAAGTCCGAGCAAGATGAGCCACCACTGGGGTTACACCGAGGAGAACGGTAAGCCACCGCCAGCGAGATCGCCGCTGTTTGTTTATTTTTTTTTGGTTTTGACCCGATCGGTTACCGAACCAGCTTTGGGTTTGTTTACCGATTGCCGAAAACCACTTCTCTTCTCGGGCTTCTGCGTCCGGCCTTCGTCAGACTTCAGTCAGACAGGTCTGCTCTGCTCCGTCTTTATGGAGATTATTGAGTCATACGCACGCTGCGCCTGCGTGCAACAATACAAATCAGATCAGAGTTGTATGGGAAAGCTGAAGCTGTCGACAGGTTGCCCGCGCGAAATCTGCATTTTCACTCTCCTCTGCCCCTCTGCTTGGGAAGGCTGGAATTGTGTTGGTCCCCTGCTGGAAGTAGAAGCGTGCCGTGTAATTGAGTCGTAGTTGATTGAAGACATCTGCTATCTATTAGATCGGCACTTTGGAATTTTTCTCGCTGGCTCGTCTGGCGTTTCTGACGTATACGTCATCCCCGAATCAGACAGAATTCTGTAAATGAAATTCCCAACGATAAGATATCGGTTAGATATTGCAGCGCCCAAAGGCGTAGGTATTATTCCGCATGAGGGGATGGACCTAACCCAATAAAAACAACATCATAATACTCGTACATCGTACAAGCTGTCGGGTTCCGACACACATGAGTGACTACACTCTCAATAAATAGGCAATTAGTCAGATAATTAAACAGTTAAAAGTGCTTCAGAGAAATGGTCATAGTCATTGTTTTGCCTTATCAAAAGGGTTCAGATTACAAATTAAAAGAAAAACATTACTAGTTCTAGAATACTCCCGAATATATGTAGAGATAGAGAAAACGAGAGAGAGAGAGATCCAGTAGGGATTACACAATATACGATATTCCGAATGCAATTCACCGCCAGGCACTTCAATTACATGGCTCATAAGCTCTACAAACCCAATGAACAAGCGTCGATCCAGCGGGTAAACAATCCCCCGACCCGACCCAGCCCGATCCCACCCACTTAGACACGTTCTATTCGCTGGCACTCATGAATAATGGGCAAAACGCAATAATTAAATTGTGCTCGCAGCGGGCTAGGGGCGGGCACAGCTCTGGCTTGGGGGTTTCGCACGAGCTGTGTCTCGTGATCGCCGACGCTTCCCGGGTGCTTCCCAATAACCAGTCTCAGCGGTCTTCGGCAAACGAGTTCGACGTTGACGTCGATTCGAGATCTACTTCTACTTCGATACCGACACCCACACCCACACCCACACCGACACCGACACCCTCACCGACTTCGTGTTCGAATTCTCAGTCACCCAGCTTGGTTTGTCCGTCGCTCTACGGCTCTCTTTCGTTCCTGCCTTGAAGGCAGTTCGTTTACTTGTCAAGTGCACGTTCTTGGTCTCTTAAGGACACATTGCAGACCGGTTCCACAGTCAGCACTTGGCCAATGTCTTGGCTAATACTTGGCATTCGTATCGATGGTATACGACTATGTCGTTGTCGTCACGTAATACATATATAATATATATACATATATAGATATGGCACCCGATGCGGCATATCAATGTGGGAATAAAACTTCCAATTTTTTGACAATTTCAATTGATTTGCTTAAATGGCGCTGATTGCTCTGATTGATTCGATACTGGTACTGGTACTGGTAACTTTCCAATGCAAGAAGCCCCTCCCCTCCGCCACGCAGTTTCCTCTTGGCGAGCAGAGACTTAGACCAGCACGACTTATACACAATATTCTTTCGAGATTGCACGATTAGTGCCACAATTCTTATCAAATCACTCAGGTTTTTGTAACCCCTGATCCTCCAACAGATGTACATAATATGCACATAGTATATAGTCGTACACACACTTCGGAGAGATTAGAAAGATCAATTAAACGTTCCGACAGCACCGATTTTCCCATCAGCTGATCAGCTTGTAGAAGCCGAAGTCAGTGCTTCGATATACATAAGTCTTCGGTGGAATTGATCTACAACGAACTGATTACATTTCATATCATTTATTGATATTTTTCTGATGGGAGTGGTTATATTTTATCTAAGTTTGGTCGAACCAAATTCTTGTGTGACTCCGGTACTATATCATCTTAATGTCATTGTCAGAATGATCGATGGATTTTTTATTTCTGCTATGATATATATTTGCTGTCTTATCGGCGTTCCCTGTGGATCTGAATTACCTACAAAATAATTGACTTGCACTTAGCAAACACGCAAGATATTTCAAATCCAACTTCAAAGTACAGTCTATGGAAGTCAAGTCGTACGAGTGTTTACCCTATAATCATATCATCAGAGGAGATCCCAAACCAGCCATTAGATTCAATATTTATTATGGGACAGGCTAAAAGAGAAATATAGCGAAAACGATTCTCACGCAAGGAACGTGCAAGAAATCGTCAGTTTGATATTATTTTTGGCCAGATATATAGATACATCTACGCCTGAAGTGCCCATCCAGATATTTTATCGGGGTGTGCTAATAAAATTTTGCTGAAAATTGAATTGATATACATAGTATACGAATGAGTGTGTGTATATAGATGGGGGGTGTTAAAAAAGACATCAATTTATGGGTTGGAAAATTTTTAGAAAACAAAAAACAAAAACACATTTTATTTTGCGCCCCCCCACCACCACACACACCTTAGAAGTATCAAAAAAAATGGGAAGGAGGAGAGGAAGGGGAGGAGTGTCACCATTAGGCCGAAATGCATTTGAGCTCCGTTTCGTTGGATTTAATGACAATTCAATTATTCCATTGGCGGGTTATTGTCACCGTTTCAGCATTGAATTTCAGAATTTCACATGCAAACAAATAATTACGCCAAATAGAATTTCGCAGGTGCTGTCGATTGCTTGGACGGTTGCGGATGGGAATGGGAATGACAGCACTTGGGCGTTAGATAAATGCCTTGGAAGAGACACAGATAGACCAAGGCTGAGCACTGCTGGGGCTTCCCACAACGAAGGTGGATGGTGGATGGCCGGAATAGTGGGACAAGGGACAAAACGGTATACAAGGGTTGTTGCTTTTTAGCCCGGTCAATTGAGTGTGCCTAAAAAAAGAAATAAAACACGGAGACCGACCCAGACCCCAGACCCCTCCCGACATTATATCATCAGAATTGGTCTGACTCATAATTCGGGATAAGAGCCCGCTTACGGGATGGTTTTTGGGTACTGGGAAGGGAAGGTACTGCTCCCCAAACCAGTTTTGGCAAGAACTTCCTTACGATCGCCCCCAGGCCATGCCAGGCCAGGCCACTTTCGTTCTGAAAGGCACACGCAAGCAACTCATGATTCCATCCATTTCCGATTATTCCCCTAGATATTATCATGCAAGGCTCGCTTAGAATCGCTTAACTCGTAAATTCATAAATACGTAAATGCTAATTGCAATTGTATTTTCTTTTTTTTGTTTTATATTTATTTTTTAAGTTTTTGTGTCTGTCGAAATGAGTATTTCGTTATTCATTCCTCTCCCTCTTTTTGTTTGCATTCTCGTTCTCTCCTTACTTTTATGGCCAGACACTTTTTGTGTAATTGTAATGGATGTATGTATTTGGATGACAGCAAGCTTTGTTTGGAATCGTTCGCTGGCTGAGGTGGAATGGGGAAAGGAAATCGAGACTGCAGCTATTGGGGAAAAAGTTCGATTCGCCGAGACTCCAGCGAAAGATCATAGTAGATTGCATTTGGAAGGCGGGCGGGCGGTCGGGCGGGCGGCCGGGCGTGCGTTTACTTGCTTCCGGAACCAGTTCTCGAAGACAACTTTCAGCTGCTGTCTGCCCCGGAAGGGGGGTGTTGTGGGGATAGGATATGGTATTAAATTCAATTGAAAATCATTGGATTTTATCGAAGCATTAATGACCACAATTCGAAGAAATACTTTATTTTTTCTGATCTAAAATGAAATAAAATACACTGTACGTCGGCGAAATGTGTTTGGATAGCATTCGAGTTTCCCATTGATCGAACATTAATGGAACTACACTGGGAGGTACTTTGTTTGTCTTTCGGTTCTGGATAGAGTTACTTTTCGCCAATTGCAGGCGTGTTTTACCTTTGCCTTTCCTTTGCTTTCTTTGTATTTTCCCTTATTTTTATACTGTTTGCCCAGGTGTGCTGTTTCTCGCTTTTGTTTGCCCACTCCTCTACTGTTATTTATCAAAAACAAAAGCTGAGATGAGATGAGCTGAGCTGAGCGGAGCGGAGCGGAAGGATAGAGTTAAATAAATAAATACATTTTGTACTACGTATGCCTCTGTTTGTGTATCTTCATAGGTTTTCCAGCAGGCAAATACTCCCATAATTACGTTTTATAAAAAGTGTTAAATATGGCCGGAAATTTGCACTTGTCTGCCAAGCTTTGAAAGGATCGGACTCGACACGGCCATGACTCCCTTAAATTTGTCTGTATGCGAGACACGGCGTATACGTGATTGGCATACGTCAGGCGGGCCCGGTGTTTGTTTTTGTGATTTGCACTCCAAATTTTCCGTTGACTGTCACAAGGGGTATGGGCTACGATCGGATATGGGAGTTGGGAACTTTCCTTTGATAAATGCATTCCACCTGACTTTTGTTCATTATCAATTAAATATAGGACTTTGGCAACCAACGAAATTAATGCCACAAGCTACAGGGCTTTTGACGCTTTGAGCTCAGTCATTTATCATGTGACAAATGAGTCTTTGCAGCTTTGCCCTGTGTCTTCTGGTTAGATAAGACTCGCTGGCAGACCCGTGCCTTGGGGTCTATACATACTTGTACTTATAAGTCATTTGCTGGTTTATTTTAAGCAACCAATGCTACAATATTCCCTACCATCCACCAACCCAACCAAGACACACCACACTGTTGCGGTTTATCTGGAGGGTGCGTCTGCAACGATCCTATCACATGACTACTCTTGGCGGTCGCCAGAGTGATTTTACTGGCACGTGACGTTGTTCTCCGAGTCAACATTTGCTCCCACTTTGCGCACGACCGACAGTAATTAAAAAATTCGTATGGTATGAGTACATACTTTTATAAATTATAAACTGCAGCAAACAGGAGAACAGAACGGCAAATACATTTGTTGCCACAGCCGGTTGTTCAGATAACATTTTCAGGCAAATATTATGAGTATCAGATGAGCCGTCCCGCACTACGGACAGACGAACAGTCGGACTGCCGAGGCATTTTCATTAATAAAATGTTAACTTAACTAAATGTTTTAGCAAATAACTCATGGGAGGAAGTGTCTGCCTGATCGTATCGGGGAATGTCATTCTATTCTATTCTATTCTATTCCTATACAAAGTAATTGTAAATGCCATACTTTTACACGTTTTTCTATGTGCTCTCGGAAATAATTATTTCAACATGATCAATTACAATTTCTATGGATGAAGCAATTGATTTTAATTCCCATACTTTTATAAATGCGCATGGATGGAAACAACAAGTCTTGTAAATGTCCTCAAAGAAGGCTTTCATTATAAATAGAGTTCTAATCATTCGCATTAAAACGTAAATGCAATGATATGTCACAGTTAAACTTTGGTTTTGTTTGCTGTGGAGAAATCTTTTGGGAAATTGAAATTTGATTACAACCATAATGACCCATAATTATTGCTCAGGGAGGAGTGGCAATGACTCAAATGGAAATTAATTGAGTTGATGTGATTTATTGTTAGATAGAAATCTATTAACACGTCGGTGAGGGGACTTACTGAACAAATATCTAATGACAGCTCCAATTTACTCATTGTTTTCCCCAGGACCCGCACACTGGGCCAAGGACTATCCACAGGCGTCCGGACATCGTCAGTCGCCCGTGGACATTACGCCCTCCAGCGCCAAGAAGGGAAGTGAGCTGAAAGCCTCCCCACTCAAGTGGAAGTATGTGCCAGAGCACACCAAGAGCCTGGTCAATCCCGGTAAGTGAAGGACAGCCATGGAAGAGCGCAGACTAATCGAATCAATCATATGAAGGTTACTGCTGGCGCGTGGATGTGAATGGCACCGAATCGCAGCTGACTGGCGGTCCTCTGGGCGATCAGATCTTCAAGCTGGAGCAGTTCCACTGCCACTGGGGATGCACAGACTCCAAGGGCTCCGAACACACTGTCGATGGAGTGTCCTATGCTGGTGAGCTGCACCTAGTCCACTGGAACACCACCAAGTACAAGTCCTTCGGCGAGGCGGCCGCTGCTCCTGATGGCTTGGCTGTGCTGGGCGTGTTCCTGCAGGCCGGCAAACACCATGCCGAGTTGGACAAGGTCAGCAGCCTGCTGCAGTTCGTTCTGCACAAGGGCGACCGTGTAACCCTTCCCAATGGGTGCGACCCCGGCCAGCTGCTGCCCGATGTTCACACCTACTGGACGTACGAGGGCTCCCTAACAACACCCCCCTGCTCGGAGTGTGTTATCTGGATCGTGTTCAAGACCCCCATCGAGGTCTCCGACGACCAGCTGAATGCCATGCGCAACCTCAACGCCTACGACGTGAAGGAGGAGTGTCCCTGCAATGAGTTCAACGGCAAGGTCATCAACAACTTCCGTCCCCCACTGCCGCTGGGCAAGCGCGAGCTGCGCGAGATTGGCGGCCATTGAGGTGGATTTGTCAGGGGAATTGGTCAACACAGAGCAGTCTTTGGATAGTCAGTGGATTCAAGTCGTATCATTAGTTGTTCGCACCTCGCACCACGCAGCGAGCGTGCACTGTTTAGCGGATAGAATGGGGCTATGCCATGAGCAGGACAATCACCAGCACACCCCACTGTTCAGTTCTCGTCTTTAGTTCGTACTACTCCCAGCAAGCACACATACCTCCTAAACCGTGTGTCTATCTGTATCGTATCTGGTCACGCGTATACGTAAACGTATGCGTAGCTGTATCTGTAACTTTATCTCTAATGTATCTGTATGTTCGTTTCTTGATTATTTGTTTGTTAAACGTTTGCAAAATGACAATTAGTATAATATTACATTTTACATATTATGGTATTAAAATCTAAACATAACACACTTGAATGTTGCATATGAAACCGAAGTATATTTTATCATTCAATCGTATGGGAATTTTTTACAAAGTTTGGCAACACATGTTCCTCCACAAACATGGTAGTGCAGAACGAATCATTGACTGCATACATATACTTCCACATCTCAATGGATATCACCCATTTTCCTCTGATGAATATAGGCCGTAGCCCGTGTCCATGGTCGACTCAAGATGGCCTCGGTGTGAAAGAGGTGTCGATCCACACACTTTCCTATGTGGGAAATGCCGACTGACTCAAGTCAGGACTCGACTAACCCGTTAAAATTAACACAAATGTGAGTGTACAAATGTGAGATATACGGGTATTTCCAGTGGTGTGTTTAACTCTAGAAGATGTGACGGAGTCGTACATGGTTTTGCCATTGGTTATCGGCTAGAATGATATTTCTACTAATCACCATTCTCGGTCAGCAGTGTCAGAAGTCGAAAAGTTTGCCAAGTTACTGAACCTCACCCGTTGGACGTTCATTGGTTATTCAGTTTTTGAAGTGAAATTAAGCAGCTCGTTGGGCTTGCAGGTCCACTGCAGAAAGTATTCCCGTTTTAATTGGCGCCACGCTCGCTGATAATCTTCACACAAATCCTTGCAGGAAGCATAAGACATTTGCTTCAGATCGGTAAGGTTTTTTTTAAACTTTTCACGCAGTCCTGCATGCGACTGTAGCAGATTCAGGAAGTTTAGAAACAGCTTGAACTTGCTGACTGCTAAGGCAGCTTGGACGGATCCTAGTTTTTTTTTTGTCACACCTTGCCGCTTACCATTCGCGGAGATCTCATAGGGCCTGTAGACAGATAAAAGACGGTTAGTATGACAGCTTTCAAAAGTGATTACCTAAAATAAGAACTTACCTGAGATCAACTGGCACCTCTGACCAAACCAAACCATTGGGTGAGGGCTGCCAGTCACCGCGCTGTGCATACTCAAAGGAAAGACTGCCGTCGATGCGTATTTGTGGCTGTTGGGGTTGGAATCGCGCGTGCTTAAAGTCCCGCCCCTGCCAGCGCTTGTAGACGGCCCGCTCCAAGGACTCCTGATGCGCCTCAGTGCAGCAAAAGTTGAGGGTGCTGAAGTATATGGGCTTGGAGAGCAAGGAGTCTATTAGCGCGCCCTGGACACCAAGCACGCTCCAGCGAGCTAACTTATCACTGCACGACATGGACAAAGTGCGTACACCACGACCGGGCTTGGTGCGCAGGGCTCCCGGCGTCTGCTGCATGTCGTCGGTGATGTCTTCAGGCACCTGTCCTGCAATCAGCTTGGCGCCAGTGTACACCATTTCAGAGTTCTCGTCCAATCGCCGACGCTTTGCCCTCTTCTCGTCTCCCATTGCTACTATACAGGCGTCGCCACATGGCGTCTGAGTGCTGAAGAAATGATACTCTACGTGCTCACTGAGATCAAAGGAACCACTCTTGGCGTCCCAATGGAATAATCGGTCGTGGCCCAGTTCGTAGTAAAGATATCGTAAGAACGCTCGGCGTGCCAACACTTCGGCATGGGAGTCGTTCAGAATGAATCCTTTCGGGCAGTGTCTGGTGTAACCAATGCACTTTGTCCCACATCCAAGAGCCACCACCCGACTATATTTCGTCTGACGGTGGTGCTCCACAACGCATGCCAAAACGGTCCATTGGTTATTCGAGGGCTTGCCGGTTTTCGGCAATGATTTAAATTTTTGATAGCAAAGATTGGCGATTTCCTGAATATCCATTGATGCGGTCTTACCTTCAAAAATATGCGGAAAATATACCGTAAATATACCGATGAAAAAAACGATCTTAACCCACGTATTCCCCGTCCCATGTGGACAATTACAATTATGTTTTATTATACAAAATTAAAATGATTCTAATTTATTATCTTTTGGTAGATTTATACATTAATTAGGACTAAGTAGAACTATGAAAGGTACATTTAATGAGCTAAGACAGTATGCAATTGCCTGGAGGGGTTAAACGGAAATTTTAAAGATGCAGGCAGTAAAGCGGCAATAAATCACGAACGCTTCATCCGTGGCGTGGCCTTGATTTTCTATTGGTAATGGATATCCGATCTAAACGTTTTTGTCTTGACAGCAAAGCTTTCACCTCGGGGTCTATTTGCAGCCGAGTGCAGGCGGCCAGCTCTAAATAGTTAGGTACTGTGGTGGCACGCTTATCAATGCAAGCCTTCTTAAACTGATTGACCAACTTCTTTGCTATGTTCCCTTGGCTAGACGTTGTCAACAGGTCAAAGGCCGTGCCTTTGAGTGCCTCAAACTGTCTTCTTGTCTTGGCCGTCACCTGCTTTTGGATGATTCTTTTTTTGACAAGAGGCGTGCTGATAGGTTTTTTCAACGCAATAGTCTTTTCTTCGTCCACAATCAATTTTCGCCTCTGAATTTCCAGATGCATCATCGGATCTGGCACTTTTGTCGCAGATACTGGTTGCTGTTTCTTTTTTTGCAGTGGCGACCAGTTTGGCGACAGCTTGGGTTTGTTGGACTTACGGCCCGCGTAAGTGCGCTCCGGCGGCATCACCTGCAATGAGCTCCTCAACGGTGCGTTTGGTTTCGAATTAGAGTCGAGTGTCCTCGACACAGTCATGCTTGAATCTGCGTTGCTCACAGATTCGTTCACCAGAAGCGAAGGAGATTCCAAAGTTGAGCTCAAAAAGGGCACGTTCAAACGTAGAGATACGTCCTGTATCCCGGTGTCGAATGGAATTGCTTGACAACGCGCTGGCTCTGGTGTCAGTCCCACCGTATTGTTGTCACTGCTGATTCGACAAATGGGAAGTCTATTTGGAGTGCTCCTTGCTAGAGGTGGTTTGGCTGAGGCACCCCTCTGCACTGCTTGCAGCGTGGTAGTACTGCTAGCAGGTTGGACGAGCGAGTAGTTGGTCAGGCTGGATTCACTGCAGCACCGTCTATTCAGCAAAATGTTTTGGAGGGTGATCCGGTCTTTGACAATCTGTGGTATGAACAGCTCAGTTTCATACCCTGGGCACTCCACCATCACCACGGTCTTTCCCGACAGCAACTGAATTTTGAATGATAGCTCTGCCGGCGCACTTTTGCTCGCCAGTGCCGGCAACGACTTTGATGTTAGTGGTGTGGGTGCCATTGCAGCGTACTCCGTCCTATAAAGGTAATTGTTACCAAATATCAAACTAATATCAAAGTTGTAGAAAACTAAACTGTGTGTTTATTGGATGTATAAAAGAACAGAACAGAAAGCACAACTAGATTGAATGATAAAAAGGTAAAATTATTGAAAAAATTTGAATTTAAACAAAAATGCTTCGATTGTACTCGTGATCAGTGTGACCAATATATAGTTCTACCATCAGAAATATACTGAAAATTACGGTCTTATTTTAAAAATATACCGTGAATATACCGTTGAAAATCATATCTGATATATATGATATATGATATTTATAGCCTATTTACACTACAGTGGCACCGAACAGCTGAGCGAACAACAACAACTCAACCATCGCAATATTCATAAACATTAAGGATGCCGAAAGTTGTTTCTCGCAGTATTGTGTGCTCTGATACAAAGGATCAGGAGGAGTACAGTGAAGAGAAGCCCCTCAATATCTACTACTGCCTGTGCAATAAGATGGCTTTGATTTTGGGTTAGTATTCCTGATTTTAGCAAGGCACCTTAAACACTAATTGAATTTCAAAAGATTGCACCTTGGACCAATTGCCGCTGCGAGAAGTAGACAATGCCCGAGTAATAAATGCTAACGAGCACGCCAACAAGTTGACTTACAATCCAACTCCAAAAGTGGTCTATATACGCCGCAAGGGCAGGGGAAACGGGGTAGAGAAACAGTATCGGTATAAGGTAAGGTGCTGTTAAAATTTTCGTTAACCACTTTTTCACTTTTGTTATTTGGCAGTGCCGCAGCTGCGATCTTCCACTATACTACCGCCACAGTCCGGACTCCCATGTCACCTTCGTGATGTTCAATTCACTGGTTAGTGCCAAGAACGATCAGCCATTGGCTCAGCTTCTGGGCGCAGAAGCAAAGAACAAGGCGAAGCTTTCGACTGCTGCCCCAGCGCAGAGTGCGTCGTCTGCCGGAGGTGAGGATTCTGGTATAGTCGATGCTAGTGGAAAGAAAGTCATGGTAACGCGGCACACAAAGAATATGGGCAAGTTCAGCTCGGTGACAGTCTCCACCATAGACGAAGAGGAGGACGAAATTGAAGCGGTAAGGCAACCAACTAAATGCTTTTGATTGCCCACAACAAACACAAAAATATTCACTCTCATTTTATTTTAAACAGCGGGAGATTGCAGATAGTTATGCCAACAATGCGCGCATTATTGAAAAGCAGCTTCAGCGCAAAGGGGGGAAACTAAGCGACGTCGGTGTCAGAGGAAAGACGGAGGATGCGCCTCCACCGACGAAAAAACAGCGCGGTACTTTGCTGGAGAGATAGCTACTTGTACTTATTTTTATAAAATATCTCTTTTGAAATGCATATGTATGTGTTGTATGGGTGATAAGAGACAACAAGTAAATAAAACTGCGAGATTTCATTAATTCCGATCAGTGTTCGTTTGGCATCGATTTTAAAAAGTGGCAAATCAGGGATGTAATTAACTATTGAAGATACCCAAATTACTTTGATATTACTTTGCAGTTTTAATAGTGTCGATAAATAGTGTATATAAATATGAAGAATTTTGAAATGGTTCTTAGCAGCAGAGTTTGGTTTAGATACTGCTGGATTGCATTGCTTTTATTTCGGATTTCATATATTTTTAAATACATTTATATGTAATATGTGCCAGTATTTCGACGTTCGGACGTTCGGAACAAAAACAATAAACAAGAAGATTTATATTTATTTATTTATGTTATGTGTTTAAGTTTATAATTCGGGTACTCACTGAGTATAAACGGAAACGTCTACAATATACTAATTCGTATTGACGCTAATGAGATTTCTCGAAAAGATTGCTTTTGAACAAAACGATGTGCGTTATCTCAATATTTATTTTTAATTTCAGCTCCAACATAGATTTTTAGGTTCTCTAAACGACAAAATGCTTTCAAGGCTGATTATTTTGTTAATATTGTATGTGATCGAACGGAATCCAACTGAAGCCAGAGAACAATACAACCAGTGCGATTCACAATACACCCAGTGCAATTCACTTTCTGAAAAATGTGTACCACATTATAACTGCTCAATGGAAGAGCATTTGTGGCCTCTCAAATATTGTGCTGAGGACTCGATTTGTTGTCCGGTTCCAAAAAAACCTCAAGCAAACATGCGGCGGTCCGCATTAGGTGAGTAATTGCACCTTACAGAAAAGTTTACATCATTTTGTCTCTAACGATACCCTCAATTATAAGAAAGCTAAAGAAATTTGAGTTGATTCTGTGGACACATACATATGTACATAACTAGGCAAAAAATAGTGAATTTCGGGTCATATATGCATGTACCTATATCTTCTCTAGAAAGAACGCATAAATATCTGATTCTACTGGAGAATCTGTTTATTGCTTTACACTGAAAAAAGCGAGACTTCAGACAGCAGAGACTTTCGCTATCCACATTAGATAGGGCCGTGCCGAGCACTGGTGTAAAATAAGCATAAAATAATGAAGTAATATTCAAATACTCATCAAAAAATCACGTCTAAGCATAAATACTCAACTGGCGAGAGCTGCACCTTAGGAGTGGTTGGGTTGGACGTTTTGTGTTTTCCCTAGAAAAGTTTAAAAGAGTCTGGCACAATGTGCAGTGGAGGAATCATTGGATGAATTGTTTCCGAACATATTTCCACTAGACTAGTCTCATGTATTTGTTTGGTTTTATTTTTGTCTTTCAACTGACGATGTCAACTCGAACGCAGCATGTCAAAGCTACGCAAAAAACACGACTTTTTGTCCGACACATTTGTTTGTATCGAATGCGATCGAAACAGAGCGAAATGAATTTCAATATATGGCGCAAATAGGCCAGAAGTACCCCAAGGACATTAACACATCCTGGCATTGCGGAGGCACCCTGATACATAGTGAATTTGTTCTAACTGCAGCCCACTGTGTAAACCTTCAACGTCAATATAACACGACAGAAAAGTAAGTACATTTACATTCGTTATACAAAATTCATCGAAAATGTTTTCTTAGAGAATTAATGGTGCGTTTAGGCGGTCATAATACCACTGACGGCACAATATATGAAGTAGCTGCAAAGTTCCCGCACCCCAAATATAATGATAGTAAGCTATATAACGATATAGCTTTATTGAAGTTGTCTAGATCAGTCGACATTAATAACAACGTTAAGCCAGCCTGCCTACCAACAGCCAGTGGAGAAGTGAATGATACCCTGACACTCTCTGGATGGGGTGCAGGTGGAGATGACGGCAATGACCAAGCCCCTCAGTTGCGCAAGGCTGTCATGAAAATTTTAAAAATTGACACTTGCGCTGATGTGATAAAGGAAATGCATTTGTGCGGTGGTGGAGCGAAAAACAATTTAAGCGATGCGTGCCATGGAGATTCGGGAGGACCGCTCGCTAAATGGCATCAGGAATGGGGATCGTGCTTAGGACAGATAGTCGGATTGGTTTCTAGTGGCGATTTATGTTATTCACAATCCCCCCCACATTCGATTTACATGGACGTTTTTCATTATCTTGAATGGATTGAAGACATAGTTTGGCCTGTCACCAAATGAAATACTTCAATAGACAATAGGCAACTATGGATTATGTGAAAGAAGAACCCATACCCATACCATACGAATATCTGTGAGAAAAGCAGAGTATCAATGCATGCAATTTTCGTAAAATCAATAATTATACTGATTTCTCTTGTACAACAACATTTTCATCATCAATATTTCAAATTAAAAGCATATATACATATGTATATGTATATGTAAATATATTGTGTTTCTGTGTCATGATAAGTATTATTAAAATCAACCCCAAACCACGAGTGGGGCAAGCTTAGTTATCCTCAAACAAAGCTCCTGGCAACCGACGCTTCGGCAGACTCTTTGAGGTAAGTATGTGTGATACTAATATACTGACTTCAGTAAAGCCTCGACTCCTTTAATCACAATCTTCTTATCCATAAATGATCTCTCCTAGGGTTTCTTACCTTACCTTTATAATCGTTCTCAGCGTATCTGCGTTAACTTCTCTCTCTAAACCTGTTATAGTCTCATCGGGGGTGCTTCAAGGTAGCCATCTGGATCCCTTGTTATTTAATCTGTTTATTAACTATCTTCTCCAAGTATTACGGCAGCTTCTCCAAGACGGCCCACGGCAGCATAAAGAGCGCATCTCTCTTAATCATTGTTGCTTACTGTTTTCCTGCTGTTGTCCAGCGCCCGTTCTTAGTCGTTCGTCGGCCAACAAGAGCTGCATGGGAAGCACATCTTCGGAGTAGCATTTACTTAAGAATTGTTCATCTTGAAGGTTTGGTCAAACGGCTGCAATTTAGCCGTTTAGCCATCGATTCTTACAAACGATATCGTAAATGACGCCTAGTTAATGTGTCTATCTAAAACTAAAAATGTTAGCCACGCAATATTTTTTTTCTACTTTTCCTGAGTTTTAAAAGTCAGAATTTCGGGAAAAAATACCGCAAAAAATAATCAAATTTGAATTTGAAATCTTATTATCTTCCAAACATTAGGCTGCAGATACAAAGTTAGGCTGCAGATACAAAGTGTCTGGGTCGAATTTATATCTGCATTTGTCAGCTTTTTAGAATTGCAAAGTTCATTACAAATTAAATTAAACTATAGGAAACTTAAGTTATGTGAAAAATAGAAGCACTATCTCAGAAAAAAAATAACCAATTTTAAAAAAATTCTTTTAAAAAACACTAAACCATAAAAAAACCCGAATGTTTTAAAAAATGTTAAATCTTGAAATCTATCAGACAAAGACATTTTGGGCGACAGCGGAAATATTGTGTTGCTGTGTCCCGATCACAGCAAACCGTCACGCGCACACATCGGGCCACAAATCGGGCCTTAATCCTTTGTTCTTGATAAGGACTCCATCGAATCAAGGATTGTCTTCCGATCACAGGAAGCCGTCGCACGCCTAGAACAGCCCACAATTAACGGAGAAAACAAGACATGTTTCAGGAGCACGTAGCCTTGATCCTTCGTCCTTGCGAATGGCTCCATCAGATCCAGGACTTTCTTCCGTTTACAGGAAGCCATCACACGCCCTAATCGGCCCACAAATAACGGAGAAAATAACAAAACAAAATATATATGTTGTTGTTGTCAATTTGTTGTACAACAGAAGGTTGTTGTTGTACAACAACAACTTTCGACTTGCGACCGCTCAAACGGCCAAAAACGAGAAATTCAGATCTGGGATACCAGGCGAACAGAAATCAGCAGCAAGCAACTCAAAAAAATGGAAATTAAAAAAGTGGTGCATACTTTTGGGGGCCAAAAAACCAGCTACTTTCTGCTGATTTCTGTTCGCCTGGTGCAAAATTGAAATTTCTTGGCTTGCGCCGATTGACGAAAAATTTGATTTGCATTTTCATTGCAGAATATCTCGGCTATTTACGGGCCGATCTAAACGTGCCATACCTTTTTGTGATCGGGTGAGTCCTGCCAACCGATTGGATTCAGAAAAAAAGGACATCCTTTTCTTCGTGATTAGTTGCATACTTTTAGGAGACCAGGACAGTAGTCCTAGTCGACTTTTTGATGTCAATCGATAGTCTGGATCCTTGCGATTCTGGCAGAGTAGGTTCTTCGCCGATCTAACGGTTTTTGACCGAGATATAGCGTAACCAAAAATACTGGTTTTTATTCATTGCTCTATATCTCGGCTGTTTATGGGCCGATCAGGGCGTGGCATAACTTTTTGTGATCGGGAGAGTCCTGCCAATCGATCGGCACCAGAAAAAAGGACATCCCTTCCATCACGATTTTCGCGAAAAATCATGATGGTTACATCATTAAAATTGCCAAAAATCGACCAGATTTTCGAGGTCGGTTTTTTGATGCCAATCGATAGACTGGATCCTTACGATCCTGGGAAAGTATGTCCTACGCCGATCTGACGCTGTTTGGCCGGGATATAACGTAAACAAAAATACTGGTTTTTCTCTTTTACGCTATATCTTGACTATACAGCGTCTGATCTAGACGTGCCATACCTTTACGTAATCGGAAGAGTCCTGCCAACCGATTGGCATCAGAAACGCCCAGATCGGCCCACAAATAACGGAGAAAACAATCCTGGAAAAAATATCCTTGATCCTTGGTCCTTGAAAAGGACTCCATCGGATCAAGGATTGTCTTCCGATCACAGAAAGCCGTCGCACGCTTAGATCGGCCCACAAATAACGGAGAAAACAATCCTGGAAAAAATATCCATGATCCTTGGTCCTTGAAAAGGACTCCATCGGATCAAGGATTGTCTTCCGGTGACAGGAAGCCATTGCACGCTCAGATCGGCCCACAAATAACGGAGAAAATAAGCCTGGAAGAAATATCCTTGATCCTTTTCAAGGACTCCATCGGATCAAGGACTGTCTTCCGATCACAGGAAGCCGTCGCACGCCCAGATCGGCCCACAAATAACGGAGAAATCAACCAAACAAAATATGCATTGTTGTTGTTGTCAATTTGTTGTACAACAAATGGTTGTTGTTGTACAACAACAACTTTCAACTTGGACCGCTCAAACGGCCAAAAACGAGAAATTCTGAACTGGGATACCAGGCGAACAGAAATCAGCAGAAAGTAGCTGCCTTTTTTGTTGAGTGTTGTACATTTGAACTTCTGTCTACAAGCACTTGTGACAACCATGTTGAACATTTGAACTACTGTCTACAAGCACTTGTGACAAGCATGGTGACAGAAGTTCAAATGTACAACACTCAACAAAAAAACCAGCTACTTTCTGCTGATTTCTGTTCGCCTGGTGCAAAATTGAAATTTCTTGGCTTGCGCCGATTGACGAAAAATTTGATTTGCATTTTCATTGCAGTATATCTCGGCTATTTATGGGCCGATCTGGACGTGCCATACCTTTTTGTGTTTGGGTGAGTCCTGCCAACCGATTGGATTCAGAAAAAAAGGACATCCTTTTCTTCGTGATTAGTTGCATACTTTTAGGGGACCAGGACAGTAGTCCTAGTCGACTTTTTGATGCCAATCGATAGTCTGGATCCTTGCGATTCTGGCAGAGTAGGTTCTTCGCCGATCTAACGGTTTTTGACCGAGATATAGCGTAACCAAAAATACTGGTTTTTATTCATTGCTCTATATCTCGGCTGTTTATGGGCCGATCAGGGCGTGGCATAACTTTTTGTGATCGGGAGAGTCCTGCCAATCGATCGGCACCAGAAAAAAGGACATCCCTTCCATCACGATTTTCGCGAAAAATCATGATGGTTACATCATTAAAATTGCCAAAAATCGACCAGATTTTCGAGGTCGGTTTTTTGATGCCAATCGATAGACTGGATCCTTACGATCCTGGGAAAGTATGTCCTTCGCCGATCTGACGCTGTTTGGCCGGGATATAACGTAAACAAAAATACTGGTTTTTCTCTTTTACGCTATATCTTGACTATACAGCGTCTGATCTAGACGTGCCATACCTTTACGTAATCGGAAGAGTCCTGCCAACCGATTGGCATCAGAAACGCCCAGATCGGCCCACAAATAACGGAGAAAACAATCCTGGAAAAAATATCCTTGATCTTTGGTCCTTGAAAAGGACTCCATCGGATCAAGGATAGTCTTCCGGTGACAGGAAGCCATTGCACGCTCAGATCGGCCCACAAATAACGGAGAAAATAAGCCTGGAAGAAATATCCTTGATCCTTTTCAAGGACTCCATCGGATCAAGGACTGTCTTCCGATCACAGGAAGCCGTCGCACGCCCAGATCGGCCCACAAATAACGGAGAAATCAACCAAACAAAATATGCATTGTTGTTGTTGTCAATTTGTTGTACAACAAATGGTTGTTGTTGTACAACAACAACTTTCAACTTGGACCGCTCAAACGGCCAAAAACGAGAAATTCTGAACTGGGATACCAGGCGAACAGAAATCAGCAGAAAGTAGCTGCCTTTTTTGTTGAGTGTTGTACATTTGAACTTCTGTCTACAAGCACTTGTGACAACCATGTTGAACATTTGAACTACTGTCTACAAGCACTTGTGACAAGCATGGTGACAGAAGTTCAAATGTACAACACTCAACAAAAAAACCAGCTACTTTCTGCTGATTTCTGTTCGCCTGGTGCAAAATTGAAATTTCTTGGCTTGCGCCGATTGACGAAAAATTTGATTTGCATTTTCATTGCAGTATATCTCGGCTATTTATGGGCCGATCTGGACGTGCCATACCTTTTTGTGTTTGGGTGAGTCCTGCCAACCGATTGGATTCAGAAAAAAAGGACATCCTTTTCTTCGTGATTAGTTGCATACTTTTAGGGGACCAGGACAGTAGTCCTAGTCGACTTTTTGATGCCAATCGATAGTCTGGATCCTTGCGATTCTGGCAGAGTAGGTTCTTCGCCGATCTAACGGTTTTTGACCGAGATATAGCGTAACCAAAAATACTGGTTTTTATTCATTGCTCTATATCTCGGCTGTTTATGGGCCGATCAGGGCGTGGCATAACTTTTTGTGATCGGGAGAGTCCTGCCAATCGATCGGCACCAGAAAAAAGGACATCCCTTCCATCACGATTTTCGCGAAAAATCATGATGGTTACATCATTAAAATTGCCAAAAATCGACCAGATTTTCGAGGTCGGTTTTTTGATGCCAATCGATAGACTGGATCCTTACGATCCTGGGAAAGTATGTCCTACGCCGATCTGACGCTGTTTGGCCGGGATATAACGTAAACAAAAATACTGGTTTTTCTCTTTTACGCTATATCTTGACTATACAGCGTCTGATCTAGACGTGCCATACCTTTACGTAATCGGAAGAGTCCTGCCAACCGATTGGCATCAGAAACGCCCAGATCGGCCCACAAATAACGGAGAAAACAATCCTGGAAAAAATATCCTTGATCCTTGGTCCTTGAAAAGGACTCCATCGGATCAAGGATTGTCTTCCGATCACAGAAAGCCGTCGCACGCTTAGATCGGCCCACAAATAACGGAGAAAACAATCCTGGAAAAAATATCCATGATCCTTGGTCCTTGAAAAGGACTCCATCGGATCAAGGATTGTCTTCCGGTGACAGGAAGCCATTGCACGCTCAGATCGGCCCACAAATAACGGAGAAAATAAGCCTGGAAGAAATATCCTTGATCCTTTTCAAGGACTCCATCGGATCAAGGACTGTCTTCCGATCACAGGAAGCCGTCGCACGCCCAGATCGGCCCACAAATAACGGAGAAATCAACCAAACAAAATATGCATTGTTGTTGTTGTCAATTTGTTGTACAACAAATGGTTGTTGTTGTACAACAACAACTTTCAACTTGGACCGCTCAAACGGCCAAAAACGAGAAATTCTGAACTGGGATACCAGGCGAACAGAAATCAGCAGAAAGTAGCTGCCTTTTTTGTTGAGTGTTGTACATTTGAACTTCTGTCTACAAGCACTTGTGACAACCATGTTGAACATTTGAACTACTGTCTACAAGCACTTGTGACAAGCATGGTGACAGAAGTTCAAATGTACAACACTCAACAAAAAAACCAGCTACTTTCTGCTGATTTCTGTTCGCCTGGTGCAAAATTGAAATTTCTTGGCTTGCGCCGATTGACGAAAAATTTTATTTGCATTTTCATTGCAGTATATCTCGGCTATTTATGGGCCGATCTGGACGTGCCATACCTTTTTGTGTTTGGGTGAGTCCTGCCAACCGATTGGATTCAGAAAAAAAGGACATCCTTTTCTTCGTGATTAGTTGCATACTTTTAGGGGACCAGGACAGTAGTCCTAGTCGACTTTTTGATGCCAATCGATAGTCTGGATCCTTGCGATTCTGGCAGAGTAGGTTCTTCGCCGATCTAACGGTTTTTGACCGAGATATAGCGTAACCAAAAATACTGGTTTTTATTCATTGCTCTATATCTCGGCTGTTTATGGGCCGATCAGGGCGTGGCATAACTTTTTGTGATCGGGAGAGTCCTGCCAATCGATCGGCACCAGAAAAAAGGACATCCCTTCCATCACGATTTTCGCGAAAAATCATGATGTAACCATCATTAAAATTGCCAAAAATCGACCAGATTTTCGAGGTCGGTTTTTTGATGCCAATCGATAGACTGGATCCTTACGATCCTGGGAAAGTATGTCCTTCGCCGATCTGACGCTGTTTGGCCGGGATATAACGTAAACAAAAATACTGGTTTTTCTCTTTTACGCTATATCTTGACTATACAGCGTCTGATCTAGACGTGCCATACCTTTACGTAATCGGAAGAGTCCTGCCATCCGATTGGCATCAGAAACGCCCAGATCGGCCCACAAATAACGGAGAAAACAATCCTGGAAAAAATATCCTTGATCCTTGGTCCTTGAAAAGGACTCCATCGGATCAAGGATTGTCTTCCGGTGACAGGAAGCCATTGCACGCTCAGATCGGCCCACAAATAACGGAGAAAATAAGCCTGGAAGAAATATCCTTGATCCTTTTCAAGGACTCCATCGGATCAAGGACTGTCTTCCGATCACAGGAAGCCGTCGCACGCCCAGATCGGCCCACAAATAACGGAGAAATCAACCAAACAAAATATGCATTGTTGTTGTTGTCAATTTGTTGTACAACAAATGGTTGTTGTTGTACAACAACAACTTTCAACTTGGACCGCTCAAACGGCCAAAAACGAGAAATTCTGAACTGGGATACCAGGCGAACAGAAATCAGCAGAAAGTAGCTGCCTTTTTTGTTGAGTGTTGTACATTTGAACTTCTGTCTACAAGCACTTGTGACAACCATGTTGAACATTTGAACTACTGTCTACAAGCACTTGTGACAAGCATGGTGACAGAAGTTCAAATGTACAACACTCAACAAAAAAACCAGCTACTTTCTGCTGATTTCTGTTCGCCTGGTGCAAAATTGAAATTTCTTGGCTTGCGCCGATTGACGAAAAATTTATTTGCATTTTCATTGCAGTATATCTCGGCTATTTATGGGCCGATCTGGACGTGCCATACCTTTTTGTGTTTGGGTGAGTCCTGCCAACCGATTGGATTCAGAAAAAAAGGACATCCTTTTCTTCGTGATTAGTTGCATACTTTTAGGGGACCAGGACAGTAGTCCTAGTCGACTTTTTGATGCCAATCGATAGTCTGGATCCTTGCGATTCTGGCAGAGTAGGTTCTTCGCCGATCTAACGGTTTTTGACCGAGATATAGCGTAACCAAAAATACTGGTTTTTATTCATTGCTCTATATCTCGGCTGTTTATGGGCCGATCAGGGCGTGGCATAACTTTTTGTGATCGGGAGAGTCCTGCCAATCGATCGGCACCAGAAAAAAGGACATCCCTTCCATCACGATTTTCGCGAAAAATCATGATGTAACCATCATTAAAATTGCCAAAAATCGACCAGATTTTCGAGGTCGGTTTTTTGATGCCAATCGATAGACTGGATCCTTACGATCCTGGGAAAGTATGTCCTACGCCGATCTGACGCTGTTTGGCCGGGATATAACGTAAACAAAAATACTGGTTTTTCTCTTTTACGCTATATCTTGACTATACAGCGTCTGATCTAGACGTGCCATACCTTTACGTAATCGGAAGAGTCCTGCCACCGATTGGCATCAGAAACGCCCAGATCGGCCCACAAATAACGGAGAAAACAATCCTGGAAAAAATATCCTTGATCTTTGGTCCTTGAAAAGGACTCCATCGGATCAAGGATGGTCTTCCGGTGACAGGAAGCCATTGCACGCTCAGATCGGCCCACAAATAACGGAGAAAATAAGCCTGGAAGAAATATCCTTGATCCTTTTCAAAGGACTCCATGGATCAAGGACTGTCTTCCGATCACAGGAAGCCGTCGCACGCCCAGATCGGCCCACAAATAACGGAGAAATCAACAAAACAAAATATGCATTGTTGTTGTTGTCAATTTGTTGTACAACAAATGGTTGTTGTTGTACAACAACAACTTTCAACTTGGACCGCTCAAACGGCCAAAAACGAGAAATTCTGAACTGGGATACCTGGCGAACAGAAATCAGCAGAAAGTAGCTGCCTTTTTTGTTGAGTGTTGTACATTTGAACTTCTGTCTACAAGCACTTGTGACAACCATGTTGAACATTTGAACTACTGTCTACAAGCACTTGTGACAAGCATGGTGACAGAAGTTCAAATGTACAACACTCAACAAAAAAACCAGCTACTTTCTGCTGATTTCTGTTCGCCTGGTGCAAAATTGAAATTTCTTGGCTTGCGCCGATTGACGAAAAATTTGATTTGCATTTTCATTGCAGTATATCTCGGCTATTTATGGGCCGATCTGGACGTGCCATACCTTTTTGTGTTTGGGTGAGTCCTGCCAACCGATTGGATTCAGAAAAAAAGGACATCCTTTTCTTCGTGATTAGTTGCATACTTTTAGGGACCAGGACAGTAGTCCTAGTCGACTTTTTGATGCCAATCGATAGTCTGGATCCTTGCGATTCTGGCAGAGTAGGTTCTTCGCCGATCTAACGGTTTTTGACCGAGATATAGCGTAACCAAAAATACTGGTTTTTATTCATTGCTCTATATCTCGGCTGTTTATGGGCCGATCAGGGCGTGGCATAACTTTTTGTGATCGGGAGAGTCCTGCCAATCGATCGGCACCAGAAAAAAGGACATCCCTTCCATCACGATTTTCGCGAAAAATCATGATGTAACCATCAT
This sequence comes from Drosophila affinis, assembly GCA_037356375.1. Classification (NCBI taxonomy): domain Eukaryota; kingdom Metazoa; phylum Arthropoda; class Insecta; order Diptera; family Drosophilidae; genus Drosophila; species Drosophila affinis. The sequence goes on from CM074800.1 coordinate 758,949, forward strand.
TAAAATTGCCAAAAATCGACCAGATTTTCGAGGTCGGTTTTTTGATGCCAATCGATAGACTGGATCCTTACGATCCTGGGAAAGTATGTCCTACGCCGATCTGACGCTGTTTGGCCGGGATATAACGTAAACAAAAATACTGGTTTTTCTCTTTTACGCTATATCTTGACTATACAGCGTCTGATCTAGACGTGCCATACCTTTACGTAATCGGAAGAGTCCTGCCAACCGATTGGCATCAGAAACGCCCAGATCGGCCCACAAATAACGGAGAAAAACAATCCTGGAAAAAATATCCTTGATCCTTTGGTCCTTGAAAAGGACTCCATCGGATCAAGGATTGTCTTCCGGTGACAGGAAGCCATTGCACGCTCAGATCGGCCCACAAATAACGGAGAAAATAAGCCTGAAGAAATATCCTTGATCCTTTTCAAGGACTCCATTGGATCAAGGACTGTCTTCCGATCACAGGAAGCCGTCGCACGCCCAGATCGGCCCCACAAATAACGGAGAAATCAACAAAACAAAATATGCATTGTTGTGTTGTCAATTTGTTGTACAACAAATGGTTGTTGTTGTACAACAACAACTTTCAACTTGGACCGCTCAAAACGGCCAAAAACGAGAAATTCAGAACTGGGATACCAGGCGAACAGAAATCAGCAGAAAGAGCGCCGAGGACATTTAACTTCTTCTACAACATGTGACAAATGGAAATTTGAAACTTTAAAGTTGTGACAACTGTGACAGGTTATGTCCACCAACAAAAAACCAGCTACTTTCTGCTGATTTCTGTTCGCCTGGTGCAAAATTGAAATTTCTTGGCTTGCGCGATTGACGAAAAATTTATTTGCATTTTCATTGCAGTATATCTCGGCTATTTATGGGCCGATCTGGACGTGCCATACCTTTTTGTGATCGAGTGAGTCCTGCCAACCGATTGGATTCAGAAAAAAAGGACATCCTTTTCTTCGTGATTAGTTGCATACTTTTAGGGACCAGGACAGTATTCCTAGTCGACTTTTTGATGCCAATCGATAGTCTGGATCCTTGCGATTCTGGCAGAGTAGGTTCTTCGCCGATCTAACGGTTTTTGACCAGATATAGCGTAACCAAAAATACTGGTTTTTATTCATTGCTCTATATCTCGGCTGTTTATGGGCCGATCAGGGCGTGGCATAACTTTTTGTGATCGGGAGAGTCCTGCCAATCGATCGGCACCAGAAAAAAGGACATCCCTTCCATCACGATTTTCGCGAAAAATCATGATGGTTACATCATTAAAATTGCCAAAAATCGACCAGATTTTCGAGGTCGGTTTTTTGATGCCAATCGATAGACTGGATCCTTACGATCCTGGGAAAGTATGTCCTACGCCGATCTGACGCTGTTTGGCCGGGATATAACGTAAACAAAAATACTGGTTTTTCTCTTTTACGCTATATCTTGACTATACAGCGTCTGATCTAGACGTGCCATACCTTTACGTAATCGGAAGAGTCCTGCCAACCGATTGGCATCAGAAACGCCCAGATCGGCCCACAAATAACGGAGAAAACAATCCTGGAAAAAATATCCTTGATCCTTGGTCCTTGAAAAGGACTCCATCGGATCAAGGATTGTCTTCCGATCACAGAAAGCCGTCGCACGCTTAGATCGGCCCACAAATAACGGAGAAAACAATCCTGGAAAAAATATCCATGATCCTTGGTCCTTGAAAAGGACTCCATCGGATCAAGGATTGTCTTCCGATCACAGGAAGCCGTCGCACGCCCAGATCGGCCCACAAATAACGGAGAAAACAAGACTGAAACAAATATCCTTGATCCTTGGTCCTTGAAAAGGACTCCATCGGATTAAGGATTGTCTTCCGATCACAGGAAGCCGTCGCACGCCCAGATCGGCCCACAAATAACGGAGAAAACAAGACTGAAACAAATATCCTTGATCCTTGGTCCTTGAAAAGGACTCCATCGGATCAAGGATTGTCTTCCGATCACAGGAAGCCATCGCACGCCCACATCAGGCCACAAATAACAGATAAAACAAGACTGAATGAAATATCCTTGATCCCTGGTCCTTGAAAAGGACTCCATCGGATCAAGGATTGTCTTCCGATCACAGGAAGCCATCGCACGCCCAGATCGGCCGACAAATAACGGAGAAAGCAAGCCTTGAAGAAATATCCTTAATCCTTGGTCCTTGAAAAGGACTCCATCGGATCAAGGATAGTCTTCCCATCATTGAAGGCCATCACACGCCCAGATCGGCCCACAAGTAACGGAGAAAACAAGCCTGAAAGAAATATCCTTGATCCTTTTCAAGGACTCCATCGGATCAAGGATTGTCTTCCGATCACAGGAAGCCATCGCACGCCCAGATCGGCCCACAAGTAACGGAGAAAACAAGCCTTAAAGAAATATCCTTGATTCTTGGTCCTTGAAAAGGATTCCATAGGATCAAGGATTGTTTTGCGGTCCCATAAAGCAATTGCACGCCCAGATCGGTCCACAAACAACGAAGAAAACAAGCCTGAAAGAAATATCCTTGATCCTTGGTCCTTGAAAAGGATTCCGTCGGATCAAGGATTGTCTTCCGGTCCATGCAGCAATCGCACGCCCAGATCGGCCCACAAACAACGGAGAAAACAAGCCTGAAAGAAATATCCTTGATCCTTGGTCCTTGAAAAGGATTCCATAGGATCAAGGATTGTCTTCCGGTCCCATAAAGCAATTGCAGGCCCAGATCGGCCCACAAACAACGAAGAAAACAAGCCTGAAAGAAATATCCTTGATCCTTGGTCCTTGAAAAGGATTCCGTCGGATCAAGGATTGTCTTCCGATCACAGGAAGCCATCGAAAGCACAGATCGGCCCACAAAGAACGGAGAAAACAAGCCAGAAAGAAATATCCTTGATCCTTGGTCCTTGAAAAGGACTCCATCGGATCAAGGATTGTCTTCCGATCACAGGAAGCCGTCGCACGCCTAGAACGGCCCACAACTAACGGAGAAACCAAGACATGTTTCAGGAGCACGTATCCTTGATCCTTCGTCCTTGTGAATGGCTCCATCAGATCGAGGACTTTCTTCCGTTTACAGGAAGCCATCGCACGCCCTAATCGGCCCACAAATAACGGAGAAAACAGCAAAACAAAATATGTATGTTGTTGTTGTCAATTTGTTGTACAACAAATGGTTGTTGTTGTACAACAACAACTTTCAACTTGCGACCGCTCAAATGGCCAAAAACGAGAAATTCAGATCTGGGATACCAGGCGAACAGAAATCAGCAGCAAGCAACTTAAAAAAATGGAAATTAAAAAAGTGGTGCATACTTTTGGGGGCCAAAAAACCAGCTACTTTCTGCTGATTTCTGTTCGCCTGGTGCAAAATTGAAATTTCTTGGCTTGCGGCGATTGACGAAAAATTTTATTTGCATTTTCATTGCAGTATATCTCGGCTATTTATGGGCCGATCTGGACGTGCCATACCTTTTTGTGATTGGCTGAGTCCTGCCAACCGATTGGCATCAGAAAAAAAGGACATCCTTTTCGCCGTGATTAGTTGCATACTTTTAGGGGACCAGGACAGTAGTCCTAGTCGACTTTTTGATGCCAATAGATAGTCTGGATCCTTGCGATTCTGGCAGAGTAGGTCCTTCGCCGATCTAACGGTTTTTGGCCAAGATATAACGTAACCAAAAATACTGGTTTTTATTCATTGCTCTATATCTCGGCTGTTTATGGGCCGATCAGGGCGTGGCATAACTTTTTGTGATCGGGAGAGTCCTGCCAATCGATCGGCACCAGAAAAAAGGACATCCCTTCCATCACGATTTTCGCGAAAAATCATGATGGTTACATCATTAAAATTGCCAAAAATCGACCAGATTTTCGAGGTCGGTTTTTTGATGCCAATCGATAGACTGGATCCTTACGATCCTGGGAAAGTATGTCCTACGCCGATCTGACGCTGTTTGGCCGGGATATAACGTAAACAAAAATACTGGTTTTTCTCTTTTACGCTATATCTTGACTATACAGCGTCAGATCTAGACGTGCCATACCTTTACGTAATCGGAAGAGTCCTGCCAACCGATTGGCATCAGAAACGCCCAGATCGGCCCACAAATAACGGAGAAAACAATCCTGGAAAAAATATCCTTGATCCTTGGTCCTTGAAAAGGACTCCATCGGATCAAGGATTGTCTTCCGATCACAGAAAGCCGTCGCACGCCCAGATCGGCCCACAAATAACGGAGAAAACAATCCTGGAAAAAATATCCATGATCCTTGGTCCTTGAAAAGGACTCCATCGGATCAAGGATTGTCTTCCGATCACAGGAAGCCGTCGCACGCCCAGATCGGCCCACAAATAACGGAGAAAACAAGACTGAAACAAATATCCTTGATCCTTGGTCCTTGAAAAGGACTCCATCGGATTAAGGATTGTCTTCCGATCACAGGAAGCCGTCGCACGCCCAGATCGGCCCACAAATAACGGAGAAAACAAGACTGAAACAAATATCCTTGATCCTTGGTCCTTGAAAAGGACTCCATCGGATCAAGGATTGTCTTCCGATCACAGGAAGCCATCGCACGCCCACATCAGGCCACAAATAACAGATAAAACAAGACTGAATGAAATATCCTTGATCCCTGGTCCTTGAAAAGGACTCCATCGGATCAAGGATTGTCTTCCGATCACAGGAAGCCATCGCACGCCCAGATCGGCCCACAAATAACGGAGAAAGCAAGCCTTGAAGAAATATCCTTAATCCTTGGTCCTTGAAAAGGACTCCATCGGATCAAGGATAGTCTTCCCATCATTGAAGGCCATCACACGCCCAGATCGGCCCACAAGTAACGGAGAAAACAAGCCTGAAAGAAATATCCTTGATCCTTGGTCCTTGTAAAGGACTCCATCGGATCAAGGATTGCCTTACGGTCACAGGAAGCCATCGCACGCCCAGATCGGCCCACAAGTAACGGAGAAAACAAGCCTTAAAGAAATATCCTTGATTCTTGGTCCTTGAAAAGGATTCCATAGGATCAAGGATTGTTTTGCGGTCCCATAAAGCAATTGCACGCCCAGATCGGTCCACAAACAACGAAGAAAACAAGCCTGAAAGAAATATCCTTGATCCTTGGTCCTTGAAAAGGATTCCGTCGGATCAAGGATTGTCTTCCGGTCCATGCAGCAATCGCACGCCCAGATCGGCCCACAAACAACGGAGAAAACAAGCCTGAAAGAAATATCCTTGATCCTTGGTCCTTGAAAAGGATTCCATAGGATCAAGGATTGTCTTCCGGTCCCATAAAGCAATTGCAGGCCCAGATCGGCCCACAAACAACGATGAAAACAAGCCTGAAAGAAATATCCTTGATCCTTGGTCCTTGAAAAGGATTCCGTCGGATCAAGGATTGTCTTCCGATCACAGGAAGCCATCGAAAGCACAGATCGGCCCACAAAGAACGGAGAAAACAAGCCAGAAAGAAATATCCTTGATCCTTTTCAAGGACTCCATCGGATCAAGGATGGTCTTCCGGTGACAGGAAGCCATCGCACGCCCAGATCGGCCCACAAATAACGGAAAAAATAAGCCTGGAAGAAATATCCTTGATCCTTTTCAAGGACTCCATCGGATCAAGGACTGTCTTCCGATCACGGGAAGCCGTCGCACGCCCAAATCGGCCCACAAATAACGGAGAAATCAACAAAACAAAATATGCATTGTTGCTGTTGTCAATTTGTTGTACAACAAATGGTTGTTGTTGTACAACAACAACTTTCAACTTGGACCGCTCAAACGGCCAAAAACGAGAAATTCTGAACTGGGATACCAGGCGAACAGAAATCAGCAGAAAGTAGCTGCCTTTTTTGTTGAGTGTTGTACATTTGAACTTCTGTCTACAAGCACTTGTGACAACCATGTTGAACATTTGAACTACTGTCTACAAGCACTTGTGACAAGCATGGTGACAGAAGTTCAAATGTACAACACTCAACAAAAAAACCAGCTACTTTCTGCTGATTTCTGTTCGCCTGGTGCAAAATTGAAATTTCTTGGCTTGCGCCGATTGACGAAAAATTTGATTTGCATTTTCATTGCAGTATATCTCGGCTATTTATGGGCCGATCTGGACGTGCCATACCTTTTTGTGTTTGGGTGAGTCCTGCCAACCGATTGGATTCAGAAAAAAAGGACATCCTTTTCGCCGTGATTAGTTGCATACTTTTAGGGGACCAGGACAGTAGTCCTAGTCGACTTTTTGATGCCAATCGATAGTCTGGATCCTTGCGATTCTGGCAGAGTAGGTTCTTCGCCGATCTAACGGTTTTTGACCGAGATATAGCGTAACCAAAAATACTGGTTTTTATTCATTGCTCTATATCTCGGCTGTTTATGGGCCGATCAGGGCGTGGCATAACTTTTTGTGATCGGGAGAGTCCTGCCAATCGATCGGCACCAGAAAAAAGGACATCCCTTCCATCACGATTTTCGCGAAAAATCATGATGTAACCATCATTAAAATTGCCAAAAATCGACCAGATTTTCGAGGTCGGTTTTTTGATGCCAATCGATAGACTGGATCCTTACGATCCTGGGAAAGTATGTCCTACGCCGATCTGACGCTGTTTGGCCGGGATATAACGTAAACAAAAATACTGGTTTTTCTCTTTTACGCTATATCTTGACTATACAGCGTCTGATCTAGACGTGCCATACCTTTACGTAATCGGAAGAGTCCTGCCAACCGATTGGCATCAGAAACGCCCAGATCGGCCCACAAATAACGGAGAAAACAGTTCTGGAAAAAATATCCTTGATCCTTGGTCCTTGAAAAGGACTCCATCGGATCAAGGATTGTCTTCCGATCACAGGAAGCCGTCGCACGCCCAGATCGGCCCACAAATAACGGAGAAAACAATCCTGGAAAAAATATCCATGATCCTTGGTCCTTGAAAAGGACTCCATCGGATCAAGGATTGTCTTCCGATCACAGGAAGCCGTCGCACGCCCAGATCGGCCCACAAAAACCGGAGAAAACAAGACTGAAACAAATATCCTTGATCCTTGGTCCTTGAAAAGGACTCCATCGGATTACGGAATGTCTTCCGATCACAGGAAGCCGTCGCACGCCCAGATCGGCCCACAAATAAAGGAGAAAACAAGACTGAAACAAATATCCTTGATCCTTGGTCCTTGAAAAGGACTCCATCGGATCAAGGATTGTCTTCCGATCACAGGAAGCCATCGCACGCCCACATCAGGCCACAAATAACAGATAAAACAAGACTGAATGAAATATCCTTGATCCCTGGTCCTTGAAAAGGACTCCATCGGATCAAGGATTGTCTTCCGATCACAGGAAGCCATCGCACGCCCAGATCGGCCCACAAATAACGGAGAAAGCAAGCCTTGAAGAAATATCCTTAATCCTTGGTCCTTGAAAAGGACTCCATCGGATCAAGGATAGTCTTCCCATCATTGAAGGCCATCACACGCCCAGATCGGCCCACAAGTAACGGAGAAAACAAGCCTGAAAGAAATATCCTTGATCCTTGGTCCTTGTAAAGGACTCCATCGGATCAAGGATTGCCTTACGGTCACAGGAAGCCATCGCACGCCCAGATCGGCCCACAAGTAACGGAGAAAACAAGCCTTAAAGAAATATCCTTGATTCTTGGTCCTTGAAAAGGATTCCATAGGATCAAGGATTGTTTTGCGGTCCCATAAAGCAATTGCACGCCCAGATCGGTCCACAAACAACGAAGAAAACAAGCCTGAAAGAAATATCCTTGATCCTTGGTCCTTGAAAAGGATTCCGTCGGATCAAGGATTGTCTTCCGGTCCATGCAGCAATCGCACGCCCAGATCGGCCCACAAACAACGGAGAAAACAAGCCTGAAAGAAATATCCTTGATCCTTGGTCCTTGAAAAGGATTCCATAGGATCAAGGATTGTCTTCCGGTCCCATAAAGCAATTGCAGGCCCAGATCGGCCCACAAACAACGATGAAAACAAGCCTGAAAGAAATATCCTTGATCCTTGGTCCTTGAAAAGGATTCCGTCGGATCAAGGATTGTCTTCCGATCACAGGAAGCCATCGAAAGCACAGATCGGCCCACAAAGAACGGAGAAAACAAGCCAGAAAGAAATATCCTTGATCCTTTTCAAGGACTCCATCGGATCAAGGATGGTCTTCCGGTGACAGGAAGCCATCGCACGCCCAGATCGGCCCACAAATAACGGAAAAAATAAGCCTGGAAGAAATATCCTTGATCCTTTTCAAGGACTCCATCGGATCAAGGACTGTCTTCCGATCACGGGAAGCCGTCGCACGCCCAAATCGGCCCACAAATAACGGAGAAATCAACAAAACAAAATATGCATTGTTGCTGTTGTCAATTTGTTGTATAACAAATGGTTGTTGTTGTACAACAACAACTTTCAACTTGGACCGCTCAAACGGCCAAAAACGAGAAATTCTGAACTGGGATACCAGGCGAACAGAAATCAGCAGAAAGTAGCTGCCTTTTTTGTTGAGTGTTGTACATTTGAACTTCTGTCTACAAGCACTTGTGACAACCATGTTGAACATTTGAACTACTGTCTACAAGCACTTGTGACAAGCATGGTGACAGAAGTTCAAATGTACAACACTCAACAAAAAAACCAGCTACTTTCTGCTGATTTCTGTTCGCCTGGTGCAAAATTGAAATTTCTTGGCTTGCGGCGATTGACGAAAAATTTTATTTGCATTTTCATTGCAGTATATCTCGGCTATTTATGGGCCGATCTGGACGTGCCATACCTTTTTGTGTTTGGGTGAGTCCTGCCAACCGATTGGATTCAGAAAAAAAGGACATCCTTTTCGCCGTGATTAGTTGCATACTTTTAGGGGACCAGGACAGTAGTCCTAGTCGACTTTTTGATGCCAATCGATAGTCTGGATCCTTGCGATTCTGGCAGAGTAGGTTCTTCGCCGATCTAACGGTTTTTGACCGAGATATAGCGTAACCAAAAATACTGGTTTTTATTCATTGCTCTATATCTCGGCTGTTTATGGGCCGATCAGGGCGTGGCATAACTTTTTGTGATCGGGAGAGTCCTGCCAATCGATCGGCACCAGAAAAAAGGACATCCCTTCCATCACGATTTTCGCGAAAAATCATGATGGTTACATCATTAAAATTGCCAAAAATCGACCAGATTTTCGAGGTCGGTTTTTTGATGCCAATCGATAGACTGGATCCTTACGATCCTGGGAAAGTATGTCCTTCGCCGATCTGACGCTGTTTGGCCGGGATATAACGTAAACAAAAATACTGGTTTTTCTCTTTTACGCTATATCTTGACTATACAGCGTCTGATCTAGACGTGCCATACCTTTACGTAATCGGAAGAGTCCTGCCAACCGATTGGCATCAGAAACGCCCAGATCGGCCCACAAATAACGGAGAAAACAGTTCTGGAAAAAATATCCTTGATCCTTGGTCCTTGAAAAGGACTCCATCGGATCAAGGATTGTCTTCCGATCACAGGAAGCCGTCGCACGCCCAGATCGGCCCACAAATAACGGAGAAAACAATCCTGGAAAAAATATCCATGATCCTTGGTCCTTGAAAAGGACTCCATCGGATCAAGGATTGTCTTCCGATCACAGGAAGCCGTCGCACGCCCAGATCGGCCCACAAAAACCGGAGAAAACAAGACTGAAACAAATATCCTTGATCCTTGGTCCTTGAAAAGGACTCCATCGGATTACGGAATGTCTTCCGATCACAGGAAGCCGTCGCACGCCCAGATCGGCCCACAAATAAAGGAGAAAACAAGACTGAAACAAATATCCTTGATCCTTGGTCCTTGAAAAGGACTCCATCGGATCAAGGATTGTCTTCCGATCACAGGAAGCCATCGCACGCCCACATCAGGCCACAAATAACAGATAAAACAAGACTGAATGAAATATCCTTGATCCCTGGTCCTTGAAAAGGACTCCATCGGATCAAGGATTGTCTTCCGATCACAGGAAGCCATCGCACGCCCAGATCGGCTCTCAAATAACGGAGAAAATAAGCCTGGAAGAAATATCCTTGTTTCTTAGTCCTTGATAAGGACTCCATCGGATCAAAGATTGTCTTCCGATCACAGGAAGCCATCGCACGCCCACATCGGGCCACAAATAACAGATAAAACAATCCTGGAAAAAATATCCTTGATCCTTGGACCTTGAAAAGGACTCCATCGGTTCAAGGATTGTCTTCCGATCACAGGAAGCCATCAAAAGCACAGATCGGCCCACAAACAACGGAGAAAACAAGCCAGAAAGAAATATCCTTGATCCTTGGTCCTTGAAAAGGACTCCATCGGATCAAGGATGGTCTTCCGGTGACAGGAAGCCATCGCACGCTCAGATCGGCCCACAAATAACGGAGAAAATAAGCCTGGAAGAAATATCCTTGATCCTTTTCAAGGACTCCATCGGTTCAAGGATTGTCTTCCGATCACAGGAAGCCATCGCACGCCCAGATCGGCTCTCAAATAACGGAGAAAACAAGCCTGAAAGAAATATCCTTGATCCTTGGTCCTTGAAAAGGACTCCATCGGATCAAGGATGGTCTTCCGGTGACAGGAAGCCATCGCACGCCCAGATCGGCCCACAAACAACGGAGAAAACAATCCTGGAAAAAATATCCTTGATCTTTGGTCCTTGAAAAGGACTCCATCGGATCAAGGATGGTCTTCCGGTGACAGGAAGCCATTGCACGCTCAGATCGGCCCACAAATAACGGAGAAAATAAGCCTGGAAGAAATATCCTTGATCCTTTTCAAGGACTCCATCGGATCAAGGACTGTCTTCCGATCACAGGAAGCCGTCGCACGCCCAGATCGGCCCACAAATAACGGAGAAATCAACATAACAAAATATGCCTTGTTGTTGTTGTCAATTTGTTGTACAACAAATGGTTGTTGTTGTACAACAACAACTTTCAACTTGGACCGCTCAAACGGCCAAAAACGAGAAATTCTGAACTGGGATACCAGGCGAACAGAAATCAGCAGAAAGTAGCTGCCTTTTTTGTTGAGTGTTGTACATTTGAACTTCTGTCTACAAGCACTTGTGACAACCATGTTGAACATTTGAACTACTGTCTACAAGCACTTGTGACAAGCATGGTGACAGAAGTTCAAATGTACAACACTCAACAAAAAAACCAGCTACTTTCTGCTGATTTCTGTTCGCCTGGTGCAAAATTGAAATTTCTTGGCTTGCGCCGATTGACGAAAAATTTGATTTGCATTTTCATTGCAGTATATCTCGGCTATTTATGGGCCGATCTGGACGTGCCATACCTTTACGTAATCGGAAGAGTCCTGCCAACCGATTGGCATCAGAAACGCCCAGATCGGCCCACAAATAACGGAGAAATCAATCCTGGAAAAAATATCCTTGATCCTTGGTCCTTGAAAAGGACTCCATCGGATCAGAGATGTTCGCCCGATCACAGCAAGCCATCGCACGCCCACATCGGGCCACAAATTACGGGGAAAACAAGACTAAATTAGTAGTAGAATAATAGATATATAGTAATCGTACGTTGAACACCCATTAGTGCTTCCTTTTTTTAAATATAATAGCCTTTTACACTAGCCTTTTTACACTACTGCATCATTGTCGAACGTGCGGAAAAATGATGCGAGGCGTTTACACATCATTTTGTCAGCTATGGTTGGCTCCACCTAACAAAAATTACGTGCTGCTGACTTTAATTTTCAAGTGTCACTTTTAAGGTTGGAATCAGCGCGTCCCAAAAGACCTTGCAAGTCGTTGTGTTACCATTTTGTTGCTTGCAATCAGACTTATTTTTATTGAAATGTTCAGGAATGGTTTGGCCGCTCAACTTTAAATTGAATTTATTGTTTGATTCGACAAAAATACCCCGATACCGCGTCGAAACCCCAAATAATTTCAGTATTTTGTAAAAATACTTGTCCGAATACGGGATATTCATACATTCATCATACACTTGCGAATGATGCACCAAATGTTGTATCATTGGGCCGCATCCTTGTCTTCTTCTATCTACAGGGCTCTTATGGGCATCATTGTCGTATGTTCCATTTAACGGAAAAATCCAATGATGCGTCCTAATGTAAAAAGGGTATAAAGTAACCACCCCCACCAACGAAGGCGATATATCTTAGAGAGACGATATATTTTCTGTGATACATGCGAAGTACCGATAACGCCTCGCATGTAATATTTAATTGCACCAAGTACAACTCAACAAGACAAAACTTCCCATCTCTAAGAAAATATAATGATATTTAATCGACTTCATTGACAAAATCGACGTAAAATTATAGTTTATAGTGTTGGAATTTATAAATTTAGCTTGGTAAATTCTACTTTTGCGAAGGCGGGCGGGCCCAAACAATCACACGCCACTCACGGGGCAGCGCAGCGCGGTAACATAAATCCTCAAACAAGAAAAAGAAGAAAAGGAAAAACAAGAAAAAGAAGATACATATACTGAAAACAAGTACAAGTGTTGAAAGTGTTGTGTTGTTGTTTTGTTCGCTGTGAATCGGGAATGTGAAAAAAAGTTTAAAAAGAACACAAATCGATTAAATCAAACATGCAGCCATTTCAAAGGCACAGCTGAACGCCACTATATTGTATAGTTGGTGTTTGTTGTTCGTTTTTCTTGTGTTTGGTGTTGTTGTTGGCCAATACAAACAACGCGAAGAGTGAGCTGAACGCGACGCGGATAGCGACGGCTCTGCCGCGGAGAAAATGTTTTCCGGACCCGGTAGCCATGCCATTAGCTATAGCGGTGGGATCAGTATTGGGGGAGGAGGCAGTGGCCTGCACCAGGATTGCGATGGCTATGACTTTACGAAGAACGAGAACGCGGCGCGTTGGCGTGGCCTGTTCATACCCTCACTGAGGAAGGTGCTGGAGCAGGTGCATCCGCGGGTGACGGCCAAAGAAGATGCGCTGCTCTATGTCGAGAAGCTGTGTCTGCGACTGCTGGCCATGCTCTGTGCCAAGCCGCTTCCCCATTCGGTCCAAGATGTGGAGGAGAAGGTGAACAAATCATTTCCAACGCCCATCGACCAGTGGGCACTCAAGGAGGCCAACGAGGCGATTAACTCGAAGAAAAAGAAGTCCGTTCTACCCACGGAGAGAGTGCACACACTGCTCCAGAAGGATGTGCTGCAGTACAAAATCGATAGTTCGGTGTCCGCCTTCCTGGTGGCGGTCCTGGAGTATATCTCTGCCGATATACTCAAAATGGCCGGCGACTATGTGTGCAAAATCTCGCACTGCGAGATCACCAAAGAGGACATCGAGGTGGTCATGAACGCGGATCGGGTCCTCATGGACATGCTAAATCAGAGTGATATTAAGACCAGTCCGCTGTCCCTGCCCGCGCAAAGGGCTAGCGCGACCTACGAGGAGACGGTCAAGGAGTTGATCCACGACGAGAAGCAATATCAGCGCGATCTCCATATGATCATACGTGTCTTTCGCGAGGAGCTGGTGAAGATTGTGTCGGATCCCAAGGAGCTCGAGCCCATATTCTCCAACATAATGGACATCTACGAAGTGACGGTCACTCTGCTCGGCTCTCTAGAGGATGTCATTGAGATGTCCCAGGAGCAGAATGCCCCCTGGGTGGGCAGCTGCTTTGAGGAGCTGGCAGAGGCCGAGGAGTTCGATGTGTACAAAAAGTATGCCCACGATGTGACCTCCCAGGCATCACGGGATGCGCTTACAAATCTCTTATCCAAGCCTACGGTAAGTCAACTGCTGAACGCTAACTCCAAACAAATTCCAAAAATGTATGTTCATTTTTTTAGGCCTCATCCTTGTTATCTGCCGGCCACGGTTTCAGAGACGCCGTAAAGTATTACCTGCCCAAGCTGCTGCTGGTGCCCATTTGCCATGCTTTCGTGTACTTCGACTACATCAAACATCTGATGGATCTCAGCTCCTCGCAGGACGACATCGAGAGCTTTGAACAAGTGCAGGGCCTCCTGCATCCGCTGCACTGCGACCTCGAAAAGGTGATGTCGAGCGTATCCAAGGAGCGTTTGGTCCCAGTCAGTGGGCGAGTGCGTCGCCAGCTGGCCATCGAACGGACACGAGAACTCCAGCTCAAGGTGGAGCATTGGGATGACAAGGATGTGGGCCAGAACTGCAATGAGTTTATACGCGGTAAGTGCGAAAATAAACGAAAGAAATCATTTCAATTAAAATCAATTCCATCACCATTCTGCACAGAGGACTCGCTCAGCAAGCTGGGATCGGGCAAGCGCATTTGGAGCGAGCGAAAAGTTTTTCTGTTCGATGGCCTTATGGTCCTGTGCAAGGCAAACACCAAGAAGCAGACCCCCTCGGCAGGGGCCACGGCCTACGACTACCGGCTGAAGGAGAAGTTCTTTATGCGGCGCGTTGAGATCATTGACCGGGCGGACAGCGAGGAGCTGAAGAACAGCTTCGAGCTGGTCACGAAAATGCAGCCGGCCATTGTGCTGACGGCCAAGAATGCCCAGCACAAGCACGACTGGATGGCAGACCTTCTGATGGTGAACACCAAGTCGATGCTGGACCGCATCCTGGACAGCATACTGCAGGACATCGAGCGAAAGCATCCCCTGCGCATGCCCAGCCCAGAGATCTACAAGTTCGCCGTTCCGGATAGCGGGGAGAACATCGTCTTGGAGGAGCGCGAGAGCGCTGGAGTCCCGATGATCAAGGGGGCCACGCTGTGCAAGCTCATCGAGCGCCTCACCTACCACATATATGCGGACCCCACGTTTGTGCGCACCTTCCTCACGACATATCGCTACTTCTGCTCGCCCCAGCAGCTGCTGCAGCTGCTGATCGAACGCTTCAACATACCGGACCCCAGTTTGGTCTATCAGGACGCTGCCTTTGGCACTGGAGCCCTTGGTGGCTGTGGCGGGGGCGACAAGGAGCACAAGAACTCGCAGCGCGAGGACTGGAAGCGCTACCGCAAGGAGTACGTTCAGCCCGTGCAATTTCGGGTACTCAACGTTCTGCGCCACTGGGTGGATCATCACTTCTATGACTTTGAAAAGGATCCCACACTGCTCGAGAAACTTCTGCACTTTCTGGAGCACGTGAATGGGAAATCGATGCGTAAGTGGGTGGATTCTGTGCTCAAGATTGTTCAGAGAAAGGTAAGTCATCGTCATACATATTTACGTTTCATTTCGCATACAATGTGTACCATTCATTGTAGAACGAACAGGAGAAAAGCAATAAGAAAATTGTGTACGCCTATGGGCACGATCCGCCGCCCATTGAGCACCACATGAGTGTACCCAACGAGGAGATCACACTGCTCACCCTTCATCCGCTCGAGCTCGCCCGTCAACTCACGCTGCTGGAGTTCGAGATGTACAAGAACGTGAAGCCCTCGGAGCTTGTCGGCTCGCCCTGGACCAAGAAGGACAAGGAGCTGAAGAGCCCTAATCTGCTGAAGATCATGAAGCACACCACCAATGTGACGCGCTGGATAGAGAAGTCCATAACCGAGGCGGAGAACCATGAGGAGCGCCTGGCGATAATGCAGCGGGCCATCGAGGTGATG
This sequence comes from Drosophila affinis, assembly GCA_037356375.1. Taxonomy (NCBI): domain Eukaryota; kingdom Metazoa; phylum Arthropoda; class Insecta; order Diptera; family Drosophilidae; genus Drosophila; species Drosophila affinis. The sequence goes on from CM074800.1 coordinate 774,585, forward strand.
ATGGTCATGCTTGAGCTAAACAACTTCAATGGAATCCTCTCAATTGTGGCGGCCATGGGCACGGCGTCGGTCTATCGGCTGCGGTGGACATTTCAGGGATTGCCCGAACGCTACAAGAAGTTCCTGGACGAGTGCCGCGAGCTTAGCGACGATCATCTGAAGAAGTATCAAGAGCGCCTGCGCTCCATCAATCCGCCTTGTGTGCCCTTCTTTGGGCGATACTTGACCAATATCTTGCACTTGGAGGAGGGCAATCCGGATCTGCTGGCCAACACGGAGCTAATCAATTTCTCGAAGCGGCGGAAAGTGGCCGAGATCATAGGCGAGATCCAGCAGTACCAGAACCAGCCCTACTGCCTCAACGAGGAGGCCACAATTCGGCAGTTCTTCGAACAGCTCGATCCCTTCAACGGCCTCTCCGACAAGGAAATGTCCGATTATCTCTACAATGAGAGCATGCGCATCGAGCCGCGTGGCTGCAAAACGGTGCCCAAGTTTGTGAGTATATCAGCCTCGAGATCTAAAAGGCATCTGAGTACTAAATCTTTCACATTTACTTTTGCCTTCACATTTTAGCCTCGCAAATGGCCGCACATTCCGCTAAAGTCGCCGGGCATTAAGCCCCGTCGTCAGAACCAGAATAATAACAGCAATAAGTTATCCAGCAACGCTTCATCGGCCGCGGCAGCAGCGGCGGCAGCCTCGTCGGCGGCATCGTCGGTAGCAGCAGCAGCAGCTGTGCCACCAACACAGCCAGCGAACGTGGAAGTGCTACCGAGTGGTGCATCCATCCTCAGCGCTGGTGCTGGCGAACAGAGTCCGCAGCACAATCCGCACGCGTTCTCGGTGTTCGCCTCCGTCATCCTACCCGATCGGAATGGCAGCACTTGGAGCGGAACACCTCTCCATCACCGGACCACAGCGGAGAACAATGAGGAGGTTGTGGTGCCGGCGCCACATCTGCCCAAGAAGCCGGCCGCGCATGTGTGGACCAACAATGTGTCCATGATGAATGCATCAGCGGTGGCGATGGATGTTTTTAGTCCAGTGCAGGCTGAGCACCATGCGCTGCCCCCACAATCGCTGCCAGACAGCAACCCTTTTGCCGTCGGGTCAGACACAGATGCCCTGCCTTCCCCGTTGCCTAAGCTAATGGTTAGTCCTCGCCACGAGACCGGCAATCGGTCACCATTCCATGGGCGGATGCAATACAGCCCCACGCATAGCATTGCCAGCACTGTTATTCTGACGGGGGTGAGCGGAGTCGGAGCCGGAGCTGGAGGAGATCTCAGCCCTCAGATGGGTGGATTCTACTACAACAACGCCCACCAGGGGCAGACAGGGGCAGTGCCCATCTCGCCGCATGTCAATGTTCCATCGGCCTCGATCCTAGACTATCGAGCAGTGCCCCCACCACTGCCGCCACGCCGCAAGGAACGGACCGAGAGCTGTGCCGATATGGCCCAGAAGCGACAGGCACCTGACGCACCCACAGTAAGAATTCCATCCAACAAAAAACGTCTTCGATTCATCGCAATCCTAACTTATTGTTTCCTTTGCAGTTACCCCCGCGCGATGGCGAACTGAGTCCTCCCCCTATACCGCCCCGACTAAACCATTCCACGGGCACTATATCCGTACGACACAGCCATGGCCAGAGCAAGGAGTTCACAAGTTCGTGCAAGAGCAGCCTGCTCCTGCCCAACACAAGCAGTATTATGATACGCCGGAACTCGGCGATCGAGAAGCGGGCAGCAGCTGCTGCCCAACAGCCAGGTCCGACTGCAGTGGCGACAGCAGCTGCCTTGGCGGGGTCGATGATGGGGTCCATTAACACCACGTTGGTCACAGTATCACAGTCAGTTCCGGCTGAAGAGCAGCCGCCGCAATCGATCTCGCCAGCACTGAGCTCCTCGACAACTACATCACCGCTGACACCCGCAACGCCCATCTCCCCGAACATTCCCAGCCATCCAGTGGAGAGTACGTCAAGCGGTTATACGCATCAGCTTCGTTTAAGGCCCCAGCAGCAGCAGTCGCAGCAAGCATTGTCGCATCCAACGACGTACGCACAGCACCATCATACCCACCACACGCACCATCCACCCCACCACCATCAACAGAATCATCCGCAACAACAGCATCAACAACATCATCAACAGCATGCAAATCAATCACACACACGCTCGTCCCCAAAGGAATTCTTTCCGATTGCCACGAGCCTCGAGGGCACCACACCCAAACTTCCACCAAAACCTAGTCTAAGCGCTAACTTCTATAACAATCCAGGTTAGTTTGCTCAATTCTCATTCCACTCAATCGAATATAATTCGAATTGCATTCCACACAGATAAAGGTACGATGTTTCTTTACCCAAGTACAAACCAAGAATAATATAATTGCCTGGCGATGTGATAGGACAAACAAAACTGCGATTCGATCATAGTAGAGCATGCTGCAGCATATGCAGACACACATACATATACATATGCATACATACATAAACATAAGTACTATATGCATGAAACGTGAAACATATTTGCGTTACGTTACGTTTCGGATCGATGGTATGTACGATTTGTAGGCGGCATTCATTCTAGTGCATTAATATGCTACAATGGACAGAGTTGGATCTGATGATTTGTATTATTCGAAACTCGTTGAACACCCTACCACCCAACACTCCCACCCACCACTCGCTGACACGCAGACACTCAGTCAGGTCACACACCCGATAAACAAAAAATGCAAATACCGAAATTATGTTATTATATAATTATTATTATAAATATTTGTAAATATCGAGAACATTGTATTGATCGTAGAACGTAAACAAAATAAATCATAACACTATTGTTAGACAGTTGGTCGATGTCTTTCACTGTTTTACATCAAATCTACCTTTAATCCCTTGCATACATATGCTCTAAGGAGCATCATTATTTCGCTACTTTTGGGATCGTATCATACTATCATTAGGCATTTTCCATGAACTTCGAGTGAAGTCGAACTGCAGAAAACTAAAGCCAGGTTTAATGGACATTTCAGTATATCTAAACTTTCAGCTATTCCCAAGGCTATATTTTGAGTGTAGCCTCTTGTTACCGCCAATCTCGATTCAATTTCAAAGACTTTTCATAGGCATTCGCTACAGTAGGGCCAGCGCCCTTGAACAAACTACAGAATCGGAAATTTACGGCATCCAGCATAATCATCACCACCATTAAGACATTGCTCGTACATTGAAAGAAACCCCAGACCCCAGGGGAGTCTCGCTTGGAACTAAAGCGATTGTAGACACGAGCTAATTATTTGCTCAGTGCATTCTGTGCAATTAAGATACACATAAAAGTACATAGTATTTCGTATACATATGTATTTCCTTTCGCCTTTCAAACGTCGCGACGTCATCAAAGCTGAGCACTGAGTATCGCTTCCTGATTTTTGTGATGATTGCCGTAACATGTTTTTGCAATTGAATTATTTTTGTATTTTTTGAACGCTCTCCAGCGCGAAACTCAATACTGGACTGGCCATCGGGCAAGTCAAGCCCCTTGTCGCGTGCAAGACGAGTTATTAAAGGAGGGATGCAGATGCAGCAACTGTCGTTATTCCAAAAAACTCCCCCGAAGCCCTTTCAAAATGATGCGTCACGTAACCGAAATTATTTGGAGTTTTTGGTAAAGTAAAGTACCGAAGTACATATCGGATCGGATCAGAATGTTCATGTTGTCAAGGTGAATAAACCATTTCTCCCTCAATGAGAGGAACGTCATCATTTCGTTGCAGGAATGTCACAGAAAATCCAATTTGTTGGGCAATTCTTCAAACGAATAATTGTATCTTATATCTGTCGCATTGTCATTGCAGGGAATTTTCCGCTGAATGTGCGCCTTTATTTTTAGAGAATTATGGTCAAGGCCATTGCCCGAGATCAGTTATGAGAATTTCTATGGCAGGTCAGGTGGGGTGATGAAACGGACATTCAGATACTGCTCTTTCGCTTTTCTTCAAACTTGACCAACATCTTGACGGCAATCATCCGATGGTAGACGACCTACACCAAGCAATTTTCCCTAACACCTCTCATTTCCTCCGATACTCATACTATCACGTTTCAGCAATTTACACAACGATCCAACCATTCATCCACGCTGCAATTGCCCAAAGAATTATTCAATGAATTTGCATTTAATTAATCTGATGGCCGCTAATGAGGGAGAAACCCAGCAATCAAAGCAGCCACTGCAACTGCAACCGCAATAAGTGCACTGGCAACGATGAAGGAGGAGAAGTAGGAGGCTGCATCTCATAATCATCTAATGCAATTACTCGTACATTGTGCATAACATAATTGTCTTACATGAGCATATCAATTAGTGGACAAAAATTACAATTAAGTTTACAACAATCTCTAGCGAGAATTCTAAATTCCGACAATTGAACGGTGGAAGTGAGCGCAGGGAAGGGCTGGGCAGGGAAGCCCCAAAAAGGGACCACAATCTCTAGCTAGAATGCAAAATTCGGGGAACCGAAAACACCAACAACAACTCATGATCGACTCGACTCGACTCGAACCCACATCATTTCTGCTTCCCTCAGGAACAATCACCTGAATACCGAATGCGGCAACCGAACCACGTGCAATCACAGCCAGAACCAGATCGGTTGGCATTGTCTTTATGGTAGGTAACGATCGGCTCGGCTCGGAATCGGAATTGGAATCGAATTCGGAATTTGTCTGGGTCTGGGGAAGTCACGAGCTTTTATAAAAGCGCCGACAACAGCGCAAGTTCATTCAGTGTTCAGTCAGAATCATTTTCAAGTGCAAGCAGCAGCAGCAGCAACAGCAGCAACAGCAGGCGGATCGGAACAGGAACAGAACATAGTAGCAGCAGAAGCATCGACAAGCGTTGAAACGAAAGCATTAGCCGAGCGAATTCACAGTGTACACTTTAGCCATCCGACAGATAGACAGATTGCCAACAAAATGCTGGCCAGTGAGACTTTTCCCGCACATCACTTTAAGGAATCTATATTTAAGCCTTACAGCAAAAGTGGCTCGGCCAGCGTCGATGATTTGGCAAGCGATAACAAAGCATTGACATCCGCGGCGACCACGTCGTCATCGCCTGATACTCATGCAGCCGTTGACATCGCTCCCACTGCATCCTCAGTCGAGTTCGAGACTGCCCGCAAAATGTTGACCAAGAACAGCAGCAATAATAACAATAACAATAATGATGCCAAGGGTGATATATCCGGTTTCGTAGCCAGCCATCCGGCAGCCCCGTTCGAGAGCTTCATCCGGGCCTGCGTGGACGAGATTATCAAGCTGGCCGTCTTCCAGGGTACCAACCGGTCCACCAAAGTCGTGGAGTGGCACGAGCCCGCTGAGCTCCGTCAGCTCTTTGACTTCCAGCTGCGCGAAAAAGGGGAGCCGCAGGAGAAGCTGCGAGAGCTTCTGCGCGAGACCATACGCTTCTCGGTGAAGACCGGGCATCCGTACTTCATTAATCAGCTGTATTCGGGCGTGGACCCCTACGCCCTGGTGGGTCAGTGGCTCACCGACGCCTTAAACCCTAGTGTCTACACGTACGAGGTGGCGCCCCTGTTCACGCTGATGGAGGAGCAGGTGCTAGCCGAGATGCGGCGCATTGTGGGCTTCCCCAACGGGGGCCAGGGCGACGGCATCTTCTGTCCTGGCGGTTCGATAGCCAACGGTTATGCAATCAGCTGTGCGCGCTACAAATACGCGCCCGAGTCCAAGGTGAGTACACCTCCAACTGCCTGCCCTGCCTTGCCCCAACGCCCCTTCCATCTCGCCTCGCCACACACAAGTGGTTTCCCCGCTGCCGCTTGATGCAAAGCAAAGCAAAGCAACACGGAAACACGAGCACGAAACACACACTCCTCTGCTCTGGCCTAGCACCTCCCGTTAATGGCAACAAGCACTCGTACAGTGGTGGCCAAATTGTTAGTCGGGTCTAGTCGGACATGAGGCACGACATATGATGCAAGAAAGTGAAATCGAAAGTGTTCCCCATTTAAAGGCAAACAGAATAAATGTAGTTCTTGAAAGGGGTATTTTATTTCATTTGATATTTTTTGCCTTTTCCTTAAAACCACTTCATTAATCATAAATATGATTAAGGCAAATATTAATGCTCCAAGTGAAGATAATAGTTCTTTTATTTGAATATCCAATACTATTAGTAAATAATTAGAAAGAAAGCATACAGCTTTCCACATAGTTCAGATATTTGCAAATACGGGTCTCCGATTTTATAAACGTTAGAGAGCGGTAAAAAATTAAAAAATATAAATTTTACGCCTTCTTAGCACAAGGAATATTACTGAATAATTATAAACAGATATTTTATTCTTTCCACATAATTTAGAAATATTCAAACACGTTTCCTTGGTTTCTTGAACCTTAGACAGGGATAAAAGACATTCAAAAAATATAACTTGTACGCCTCTATAGCACTATGCTTATTACTAAATAATTATTAAGAGATCTTTTATGATTTGAACATAATTTAGAGGCATTCAAATACGTTTCCTGATTTCCATATTTCATACATTTCCATGGATTTATTTCTTCAACAATTGCTCTAATTCTGTAACAAATTATATTATATATAATTCCATATTTTAAATAGTTCCATATATATATGGAAATGTGGTTTATTCATTTATTCATAATGATTATCCATTTACATCCAGAAAAACGGACTCTTCAATGCCAAACCTTTGATTATATTCACATCGGAGGATGCGCATTATTCGGTGGAGAAATTGGCCATGTTCATGGGTTTCGGAAGCGATCATGTGGTCAAGATAGCGACCAATGAGGTGGGCAAGATGCGTCTCAGCGATCTGGAGGAGCAGATTCGGCGGTGCCTGGACAATGGCTGGCAGCCTCTGATGGTCTCGGCCACGGCCGGCACCACGGTGCTGGGCGCCTTCGATGACTTGACAGGGATCGGGGATCTATGCAGGAAGTACAACATGTGGATGCACGTAGATGCGGCATGGGGAGGCGGGGCGCTGATGTCCAAGAAGTATCGCCATCTACTGAACGGCATCGAACGGTGAGTTTTTCCCGGAGAAGGATTCGCACGGACAGGTTGAGATTGACGTATGGTTGACTCGTTTGCAGGGCTGATTCGGTGACGTGGAACCCTCACAAGTTATTGGCCGCCTCGCAGCAGTGCTCCACCTTCCTGACACGTCACCAGCTGGTCTTGGGCCAGTGCCACTCCACCAATGCGGCGTACCTGTTCCAGAAGGACAAGTTCTACGATACCTCCTTCGACACTGGGGACAAGCATATCCAGTGCGGACGCAGAGCGGACGTCTTCAAGTTCTGGTTCATGTGGAAGGCCAAGGGCAGTCAGGGCCTGGAGGCACATGTGGAGAAAGTCTTTAGCATGGCCGAGTTTTTCACCGCCAAGGTCCGCGAGCGACCCGGCTTCGAATTGGTTTTGGAGAGTCCCGAGTGCACCAATATCAGCTTCTGGTACGTGCCCCCCAGTCTCCGGAATATGGAGCGAGATCGGGAGTTCTACGATAAGTTGCACAAGGTGGCACCCAAGGTCAAGGAGAGGATGATTAAGAAGGGCTCCATGATGATCACATATCAGCCGCTGCGCCAGCTGCCGAACTTCTTCCGTCTGGTGCTGCAGAACTCATGTCTGGAGGAGTCGGACATGATCTACTTCCTCGACGAGATCGAGTCCCTGGCCAAGAACTTGTAGTTGCGAGCAGGAGACAAATTACGAGCTAAAGCTGGTTATGTGGTTAAGTGTTGACAAACATTCTCTCTATGTGTATGTATGTGAATTGTATAGTATCTCGTAGTATTTCCTTTACTACATCCGCTTAAAAATAATATTGGATATTAAGTATTACCTAAAAAACGAAAATACATATAATATGTATATTTGAGTTAGATTGAACAATAGGGACTATTTTCATGGCTGAGCATGGAACTGAAGGAATGTTAGACTAGGGATTGCATTTAGCAGTTGGAGACACGGTCAGGAACATTCAAAATTTATCTTTATACAATTCATCCAGTTTTTCGGACTCTGAGGTGCATAAAACGGACAACGATGGGAAATAATAGGAAATTCAAAATTTTCACTACTCACCTTAAAGCTATTCGTAACAAATTAATTGGTAGAAGATTTTATTATTCGCCGTTGCCCACTTTTTGCTTAATTCGGGGGAATCCCCCCTCCTAAGTGGACACTCAAGGTTTTTTTTGTGTTAAGGTGTATTCGGAAAATATGTTCGGAGGCGCTTTCTAGGTAGCGGATGTCTTTCCCATTGTGTTCTTGGAGCCGTTCCACGAGTCGATCCCGCAAATCAATTGGTAGGCGGCGCCATGGAGTGTTGACGTGCCATTCAAGCGGAGCCACAACCCATTTGTCCTGGTGGGACGATCCGGCTGGCGCATCCCACAAGGTGGCGCGAGGCTTGGGAGGATCGTTTAGTGCTGACTCGTTGTTTCCTTGCTTACTACTTTGGTCTAGGCCGTCCTTGGGGGTTTCTATGTTTGAATTAAACTCTAATGATACTCCGCCCACCTGGATCTTTGCATCGGTTTTGCATATGAAGTCTATGCCAAGAATGGCATCCTGCTTGGAGGATGGCAGCACTAGGACGAACATGCGTATTTTTTGTTCGCGCAGTTGGACGGTCACCACCAAAGCGTGCCTGATAGTTATTAGCGAGCTATCCGGCAGGCCTATACGCAAATCTACATTTCTACGGTTCTGTTCAGTGCCCAGTTCTCTGGCTACTCGCTCGCTAATAAAAGTACGGGTGGATCCAGTGTCCAGCAGGGCTACTACAGGCTTATCTTCCATAAGTACTCGTGCGTAGACTCGACCGCCTCTCAATGTCAGAGCTGTGTTCCGTCCGTCGGGGAACCTGTTTAGATCTCTGAGTGGTGTTCTGCCGAAGCGGTTTAAGAACTTGAATCGGAAAGCGTTCCAGGGTGCTCCTTGGATGCCGCTGGCCCAGAACCAACGTTCGGCTTTTCCCTCCAATAATACGACTATTGATTTCGATAGGTTTCGCCTGTCAACGCCGTTTTTAGCTGCACTTTCCTCGACGTGTTGGATGAAGCTCAAAGGATCGGATGTTCCATTGAAGATTGTACCCCATTTAATCATACTCCTCGACAGAGCTGCAAACGACGGCTTCTCGCTAAGCGCGGCTCGAGTTAATGGCTGTGCGTCCCCATCGAAATCGAGCGGTTCTGGCTTCCGTTTTAGCCTATCTTCTGGTCCATAGTGCGCTTTCAGTTGAGCCAACCTCATTTCAATGTCCTCCGAATGGTCAGCCCTGTTAACAAAAGTTGCAAGCCGCAGACTCAATTCTGCGACCGACCCACGATATTTCAACTGAAACTCTTTGCAAAGGGCTTCTAATTCAGCCCTCCTATCAATCCTATCAATCACGTTGCCAAAAGTTTATTTTTGGCGCAATGACCTGACGCGCTTGAAGAATCGTTCTTTCAAATTGCCAACTTGTTTATTTCTAATACTTATTCGATGTTATCTTCTGTTATCGATAGTTATCGCACCGATCAGGGGGTACTTTTATCACCAACCATACAATATAGACACGACACTCCATACATTGAATTTGACCGCACCAAAATCACTGATGGCACCAGGCATCAGCTACTCGGCGAGTCGTGAGAGAGTATGTGTGTGTGCACATGCATTCTAACGTACTTTGCTTGTGCGCTTACTGCCTTGCCATTGGTCACAATAATGACACATTTTTTTAAAATGGCGGACCGGTATGCTTGCGCCAATGGGCTTGCAGCAGGCCATATAAGGATGACATATATATTTTTTTAGCGCATGAAATCAAAATCATCTTGATACAATAAACTAACTCTTAATGAAATTAATTATAGGAACTGATATCCTGAGTTTTGAATTGACTTGGGAGACTTCCACTGTTTCTGCTGCTTGATCCAAGGCCACTGACTCACATCACTGCCACCGGCCTTGGAAATGGCCTCGGTTACGCTTAAACTCTGACCCGGTTGGATGCCATACCCGATGCGCAGGCCATGCGGATTCGACGGCGTTTGGCAGTCCATGGTGCACTCCTTGCGGAGCACCGTGTCCACCTCCACCGAGGAGAAGAAGGCGACGGACATGGGCAGGTCGTTGAGGCCGATGCGGGATACACAGTAGGAGCGAGTGAGCAGATTGGTGATATGCATGGCTAGGGCCGCTTTGGCAGCCATATTCTCCTGCACCAGATATCGCAGCTCGTCGTGGAAGCTGAGGCAGAAGCGTACGTGCGGTCCCATCAGCCAGCGCATGCTGACCAGCATCAGGTGGAGGAAGTCGACGGCACCACTCTGAACCACCCAATTGATGCGGGTGGGCAGAAAGCGCTGCTCCTGCTCTGACCCGCCATCCGACTCCAGGGCGCGACTAAGTCGGCCGCCAAGAAAGGGCGTTTGTGGCCGCGCTCCCGTGGCTATCTCCTCCAAGCGATTGAACATGGCACTTTCTGTGCCCCCCTGCCAGTTCGGCCGATGGAAGACCTCGCCCAATGTCCGATTCCGCTGCAGGGCCAAACGAGAGGCTTCATAGCTGCTGTATCTGGGGGGAAGCGGGGAAACTGTCAGGCTGGAGTATCGTCGGTTCACTGGTACTTCAGTACTTACGCTCTATCCTCTAATTCGTCGTGGAACTCCTCGCGGAGACGATACACCCGCTTGCCCTTGGTGATCGCGAACATTTTCATGGCCTTTGCCTTGGCCTCCGATGCACTGAACGTGGGATTGAACTGACGGAGCAGGGTCTCGGCAAACTGCTGACCAGCTCCATAGATCCTCGCATAGTTGATTACCTTGGCATGGTCACGGGAGATGCCAACGGCCTTGGCGGTGATGGAGTGCATATCGCTGCCGTTCGCCTTGCTGCCGCTTAGCGTCATCCAGCCCAGAGGCGTGGCTCCGTGCTGACCGCAGGCGTAGGCATCGCCCAGCACAGAAGCTATCCAAAGCTCCTGCGAGTCCACATCGGCGCCGACCAGCCTGTATCCCCGAGGGGCCTGCACCATTGAACGGAGCTCCGATCCTAGGCGATTCGGCCGCGAATTGGAGGCTGTCATCCAGGTAGGCTCCATGGCACGTCGAGTCAGAGTCCCGCAGGCCACAACCTGGGGACAAATGGCGCCGTAGGACTTCCCACCATCGGCAGCATCTGCCAGCTCCGCCGGTAGATGCTCCTTCTCCAGCCAGACCACCATTTGACCCATGATGCGATCTCGATTGTTGCGCCAGTAAGACATCATGCGGGCAATGTCGATGACTCGCGCCGCAGCCTGGCACGAGGGATCGCCGCTGGTGAGCACATTTTCCGAGAATTTGTTGAGGAAATCCTTCGAGAGCGGATTACCCACCCTAAACGATGGTCCGTTCTTGTGCGGCAGCTTCAAAAAGAAGCAGCAATCGTCCAGCACCTGATTGCACCACACGCCAGAACCTGGAAGTTGAACAGAATTATCAAATCAATGGACATTCAGCTGTTTAGTTCAGACGCACCTTGGTACTGGGTTTCTAGGCGCTGCTGCTTCTGAGAGAGCTTCTTGTAGTGCTGCTTCTTTGCCAGGTGTTCTTCTAGCTGTCCCGGCAGCATGCCGAACGCCAGATCGCTCTCCTCGGTGGAGGCGCACTGGCGCGCAAACTCTGGAACGGCGCAGTGGTCCAGCAGCTCTTTAATTGGGATTCGATCCACTCCCGCTCCATCGCTGCGAAAGGGAACAAGGAAACCCCAGCCGTGTTCCCGCTGGTAGTGCAGCGGATATCCCTCCCAGCAGAGGGAGAGCAGCTTTGGGGCAATCTGCATGCCCGTGCTGATCTCGCTGGCGCCTGGAGTCCACTGCTCGTCCTCCTGCTCGCCGTCGTCCGTCTTGTGGCCAGTGGGAGGCTTGCGGCACAGTTTGCGGTACCATTGGGGATAGCCTGGAAGCAGGGGACGTCGAGCTGGGAGCAAGGACCGCTGATCGTAGAGGTGCTGGAACTTGGCATAGAGGCGCCGCTGCTCAGTGGTCAGGTCGGACTCCTCACGCTCCGCTCTCGGCAAGGGCTTGCGTTTGGGAGGCTGTTTCAGCTTCAGCTGCTGAACGCCCCAGTCCTCGTCCCAGAGCCAGAGATTTCTGCGATACTGCTCGTCGTAGAGCAGGGAGCAAGCCTCTTCGGCCCGACGTCCCAAGTGGTACTTGGCCTCTATGCTGAGATCCTCGTAGGTCAACTGGGCCTCGTGTATGTATCGCTCCCAGTTCGAATTGACCGGAAGATAGGCAGAGCCCATCTCAAGCATTCCCGCCAAGGAGGCCGGATGCGGAAAGCGGTCGGCAAACATGGGATAGAGCACCCGCAAGACGCGGTGAGTGGCCTCCACATCTCCGGCGCAGTAGTTCACGAGTGCCTGGAAATTGTGTCGCACCTGATCAAGTGTGCCCTCTACAAAAATATTCCGAGGCTCCTTGGAGAGCGCCTGTCCGCCACAGTAGAGACGGTGGACCTCGAGCAGACTGTTTAGTGAACTTTGCTCCAGCCACCTAATGTCCTCGGGAGCCGGTTCCTTTTTGGATTTGAGCAGTGCCCGCTGGTAGCTGGTCACCCCACTAACGCACATGTGCAGCGACATGGTGTCCACAAAGCGAGTGCCAGAGTCCTCGATCAGATACTGCTCGCTCAGTCTCGCTCTGTCGTAGGAAACGTTGTGGCCCACCACCAGACCAGGTCCCTCGGTTCCTAGGGGTATCAGCTCATCCAGAGTATAGTGCGGCCGCTCAAAGTCCGCGCCAACATCACACGGTTCCACATTTTCCACGGCCAAACGATGTTTGGTCAGTTTCGGACTGACCCAGCAGTACCATCTTTTGGTGCTGACGGCGGTGGCCAGAATCGGGGCTTGACCGGCAGAGACGCACACCTCGACATCGAAGACGAGGCCCTTTTCCAGGGGCTGCTTGACGGGTGTGGCTGTGCCATCGTCTGGGTTGTAGGCTGTCCAGCCGGCAAGAAACGCCCAGTGTTTCGGTCTCGAAGGCAGCTCACGGCACTCCACCAGGGGCAGCAACAGCTCCTCATAAGGTTCCACCTGCTCCTTGGCTATGTTGTGGAAGTGCTCTTCAATGTTCTGCCCCTGCAACGCCGGCAGCTTCAACTGCACATCCGGCACTGGCGAGCTGCTCTCAATGTCGACTCCATGGCGGAGCAACTCATCCTTGTACTGCCTGGCGGCCGCTCTCTGCTCCTCCGAGGTGTGGCGGGGTGTTTGCGGGAATATTTGCCTGTGCAAGTTCTGCGAGATCATCTGAACCTTGACAAGATTCTCCGAGTACTCGGTTGGTGTTGCCACTTCCACATTTTCGTTTTTTGGATGCTCTTTAGTTTTAGCGGGCTTTTGTGGCAGCGGTTTTACCTTGCGATATATCTTGATGGTGCTGCTAGCGTAATGGTCGCGTTTGGGTTTGCTGGCATAGGAGCGTATCAGGCGGAGTTGCATTATAAATCAAATCATAACTTAATTTATTTTCAAAACAATAGAGCTGGAGAAACATCGATGTTAACATGTTAATCGTTGCTAATCGATGTTTTTTCCATTTTTTAATAGCTGAATAGAATACTGAGCCCTGAACAAGTAATTTTAACTGATAGATGAAACAATTTTCTACAAGACTGGTACATTTTAAAGGACTTCGTTTCTTAGGATTGTTTAGAAACAACAAATTCGGACGGGGTGAATAGCTGGCAGTATGACCGTACTCTGAAATAAGGCCCGACCGCCCCGCCTCAACAACTCATTCAATTATCGAATGGAATTCAAAAGTATGCCGCTAACAGATATCTAGAATAAAAACACATTTTATTCAATTTTCAATAGAGGGGAAACACTTTAAAACACATATACAGACTTTCGGACCTATTGTGGAAGTACGAGAAAAGACTAATCTCTTCAGTTAATTTATGTAAAACGGCTTTCACACGGTACAAACGATAAGAAAAGCGATTTTGGAAAACATTTTGGCAAATACTGCGCACCTGGCCAGGCCAACACTCTAACATACATATTAACATATTACACACTAGATCTCCAGGTTGCGCATGCCGCCGTTGATGCCGCCCTGCTCCACAGTCCAGATGACCAGCTGGCCATCCACGCCCGAGGTGGACACCTTGCTAGCGCTGGACTTGTCCCCAGCGTAGAGGCGCACACTGGTGATGGCGTTCTGGTGGATCGAGTCCACCACAGTGTCCGTGTTCTCTGTGCGCATGTTGCGGTCCATCGACTGGAAGATGCGCATGGCAGTAATTCCGCTGGATTCTCGCTTCTGCGACTTGTCCAGCTTGCCGCTCAGCACCAGTTTGTTGTCCGCCGTGAGGCTGTAGAGGAGCGGCACACAGCTATAGCCAGCCACAACGACGGAGATGGGTGAGACCCACTCGCAGGACAGGAAAGGCAGGTAGCCGGTGCGGCAGCGTATGACGGTGTTGCCATTGGTGGCATCTGCAATGCTCACACAACTGTCGTGTCCTACCCAGCAGACCTTGTTGCCGTCGCTGGAGAAGCTCACATTGTTGATCCAGCCCCCACCGGAGGTCAGAGAGTTTTTGAACTCGGCCATTAGTTGGCCCAGGGGCTTGCGGTTGCCCCAGGGCGTGGGTGAGGGCGCTTCCTCGACATCCTTGATAAAGGCCGAAAATACGCGCACCTTGTAGTCCGTGGATCCAGCCACCAGCAGAACGTTGTTCGGATGCCAGTCGAGGGAGGTCACAGTGGAACGAATCGGCTTCTTGATGTGCTTCGACACCCACCAGTCGTTCTCCGACTCGAAGTAGCAGACCGAGATGAGTCGAGCTCCAGAACCCACGGCGAACTTGTTCTCCGCCGGCGACCACTTCACGCATGTGGCGGCGCGGTTGATGCGGAGCAGCACCAACGTTGGCTTCCACTTGCCGTCCTCGCCCTGGGTCCACACATAGGCATTCCGGTCGGCTGCACAGCTCACGATGCGATTGGTGTTTTTGGCCCAATCAATGCCCATGACCCGCAAATCGTGCTGATTTAGTACATCAGCTAACTTCCATTCGTTGCCATCGCGGCTGTATATATGGATCTCATGGTTGTTGGGCGATAAGGCAATCTCTGTGGGGAAGCAATGAGTCATGGATGAGTAAGCTCTGCTACGAATGCCATTCCCGACCGTAGCATAGGTCGGATGCTAACTTACGCGTCCGGTCCTTGTTCCAGGCGTGGCATGTTATTGAGGCCAGGGAGGTGCCAAAGGTGAATGTCTCGGCCATAATTGAGGAATAAATGCACGCAACGCAAGTTCCAACCACACACGTAGTTTTGATTTGCCGGAGTTTGATGACCTGACCGACTTAGGGAACGGAATGGAACTGAGTGGGCGTTGTTTCAGCTTGGGCGCTTCTCTCTAGTTTTAATCGCGGACTCTGGGCCGTCTACACGATTAAGCTAGCCTTGGAAAGAAGGAGAACTGCAAATTTCCTGCCGAAATAAACAAAAACGATTGAAAACCTTTCCAAAATGCAAAGTGCAGAAATTAATCACCCGAATAGAGCTGCAAAAATATCGAAACTCGCTGCAGGCGATGGACTCAAATTGGATTGCTGCCCACTATCGAAATGCATGCCGGTGTAATCGGTTACAGTGTTGGAAAGTGCCCGCAGAGCATTGGCGCGCTTTGAGGGCTGCAGCTGTGTGCAAACAAATCGCAAATGGAAAATATTTGCGCCGCGTTGGAGCCCCTGTTTCCCTGCCGGGAGGCAGCCATCAAAACACTGAGCGAACTGATTGGCGATTCACAGGAGGCCTATCCGTCCGCCCTCTATCTGTTCGGGCACAGTGGGACGGGAAAAACAGCACTGACCAAAGCATTTCTCCGAGAGTGCAGCAGGCAGCAAGGAGTTCGCATCGCTCAACTGAATGCCATCGAGTGCTATACCACAAAAATAATGCTGGAGAATATGCTGGACACACTAGCTCCGCGTCAGTCCACTGAGGAATCCGTTCGTGCCGACAACATGCTGGAGTTTGTGGAGCAGCTGCGTCGTTGGCATGATCAGGGAGAGAGATCACAGAGCTTCCTGATAGCCGTAGACAATGCCGAACGCTTGCGAGAAATGGATGCAAATGTACTGCCCGTTCTGCTGCGCCTGCAGCAGCTGACCAGCCTCAATCTCTGCGTGATTCTTTTGTCCCAGATTCCCTTCGAGAAGTTTTATAACAAAACGGGTCTGACTGAAGTCATCAGCCTCCATCTGGCCCAGTACAACAAGGCAGAGACCCAGCGTATTCTCAGCTCGGACTTTATCCAATTGCGAGGGCACCTCCTTGAGCAATTTACGAAGGATGTCCAGCGCCTCGCGATCTGCGAAGCGGCCCTCACCGAGGACTTCTACAGCAACTACCTAAATCTCTTCCTCAGCGTCTTCTACAAGGCTTGCCGAGACGTGCCCGAGCTGCAGCTTACGGCTAGGAAATGTTTC
Organism: Drosophila affinis; assembly: GCA_037356375.1. NCBI lineage: Eukaryota > Metazoa > Arthropoda > Insecta > Diptera > Drosophilidae > Drosophila > Drosophila affinis. The sequence continues at coordinate 791,158 of CM074800.1, forward strand.
TCCATTTACTTAGAGCCCGTGTTGGATGGCACCGTCGAGTCTACAGATGTCTCCCGGCTGTGGCGACACATTGCTGGGCCCTTGAGATCCGCGCTCACACAGATCTACATGCGAATAGAAAAGCCTCCGGAAGAGCAGGAAGGATCGGCACCCATCGAGGATCAGACCGTTCGCAAGTTGGCCCAGTCGCTCGAGTTGCCCTACTATGCCAAATATCTGCTTATTGCCGCCTTCCTGGCCAGCCACAATTCTGCCAACCAGGACAAGCGGCTATTCGTCAAGCATCATGGAAAGCAGCGCAAAAGAATGCAGACGGTCAACGCCAGAGCCAAGGTATGTTAATCTACTCCCATCTATACCGAACAGTGTTTTCTGAACTTTCCAACTACGTTTCCAGACTACGGAGAAGATGTCCACGACCCTGGGACCCAAATCCTTTTCCATAGATCGCTTGTTGGCCATCTTCTACGCCATTCTTGAGGAGAAAGTAGGCCTCACCTGCAACCTTCTGTCCCAGATCTCCACATTGGTCCACCTCAAGCTGCTCAGTTTCGTCTCCGGCGAGCAGAACATCATGGACGGCTCGGCCCGACTTCAGTGTACGGTGGGCCTCGAGTTTGTGCTCTACATCGGCAAGGTGGTCGGCTTCAACGTGCGCCAATATCTTTGTGATTTCATGTAGAAGACTGGATTTTCAGTGTCTGAATATATTCAATAAATAGTCGGGTACATCGCTTATGTGTATGGTCTCCGCCAGCCTGGTGTCCCGGCTACGCAGCTGCAGCAATCCGTTTTGGAGCGTCTGCTCGCTCAAGAGCAGCGTATAAGGCACGCCCAGCATATCCGATTTTTCTATATGTTCCGTCAGTTGGGAAGCATCCTCAGTAAGGGCGTATCCCACTCCCTGGCACAGGCGCAGTCCTGCCCTTTGGAGGACGTCTTTTATGTGAAGGCAAAGGTCCCCCAGGTCTCCCGGCTGTTCTGGATCTACCTTCTGGCAGGCGATTCCACACTGATAGGGTGCCAGCACCCTGTTCAGCAGCAGGGATTGCGTCTCGCGCCCATGGTCACATCCATCCACAAGAAGAGCTGACCGAGAGATAAACGATCAATTTAAAGAAATTTCATGAGGAATTCCAAGTGCATACCGCAGGTGGCTGTTTCCAGCTCAATCACAGATCGTATTACAGCCGGCGGCAGGGACTGGTCCGTCCTCGCATCGGGCAGTCGGAAATCATCGCCGTGAAGCATCACCAGGCTCAGTTGCTCTACTACCACTCTACCATCTTCGCCGTATCTGGATATGATGTCTATTGCTTGGCACTCTTTGGCATCCACTTCCTCTGGCAGTTCGTGGGGAACGATTCGGTAGCGACTGGGATTCGAGGAGTACCTCATCCACCAGATCTTGCTCTCGCGCTGCATATTATAGAAGTGCTCCAGGGCGCGATAGGGCTCCACCAAAAAGTCGGTAATTAAATGAGTAACGGGTGCCCTGTGGCTCAGGAAAGGATTGGGCTGGCAGTAGGAAGAAGTGCTCAGATGCTTTAGAAGTGTAGGACATTTTGCCTTGCGGGGATGCTCCTGAACCAGCTGCTGGAAGTGGGAACGGAATTGTTTGGTGCGGACAAACGAAAAACGCTGCAGGTGGGATGCGGAAACGGCTTCAGTGGAATGCCTGGTACCCAGATAAGCAGCCAGCGGCCGCAGACTGAGCCACTGTTGTTTCAGCAGATCGGCAAAGGCATGCCCGTGCGAAAGGAGCTCGACGCGGCTGTCATCTAGGACGTGGAAGAAGCCAGCGGACTCCAAAGACCTGAAGCAACGACCTAGACGACTCATTGCTCCAGCGGAATATTGCCAGGTGGCGAGACGTAGTAATCCTCGTCCGTTACCTTGGCGTTTTTCAGCACCTCCAAGCGGCAGTCACCCTCCTTCACCTCGTCGTTGCGTAATTGGAGCTGCTGATTCTCGAGCACGGTGTACAGCGGCCGAATGTTGTCCGTATTAATGTGGGCTATCTTGTCCGCAAATTGGATGCTACTCTTGAGCGTGGCCAATGCTTGCTCGCTGTCCAGATCCACCAGGGAGAGGCGCTCCAGCAATTGAATCGTTTTTGTATCTATCTCTACTCCGTTAGCGGCTGTCTCTGGAAAGGCTGTGTCCACCGGCGTTTGCGGCACCTTTGTGGCGTGTCGTAGATCCTTGAAGTCCAATTTGGGGGGTTTTAAATCCGTTTTTGCTGCAATTTTGCAATAAAAACGTCTATTTAAAACGCGCAACATCTCGCAAACACAGAAATGCCGGACCGACATGTACATATGTACGACCAGTCTATCCGACTCTGATTTACCAATTCAGCTATTTTTTAGCTAGTTATTGCTATTTTAAAGTGAATAGTTTAAAAATTGGTATTGCCCGAAAACCTGCCTTTTTAAAATGCTACCAACCATGAGGTCCGCAAAGTTACGTTTATAAATTGTTATTAATAAAGAAATAATTAAATATTGAGCAAATTTTGTTAGTTTTAGGGCTCTATTAATTCAGCTTATTTTTCATGTGCTTCCAGCTAAAAGAAGCTATTTTATATTCTAACAAGATGGCAGCACTGATCCGATATCTGTACCGCATGCGTTATCGGTGAGCTTGCCATCACTACCTCGCCGCTTTTTTTACTTTTGCGGCATTTTTCATTTTATTAATAAAAACAAAACGGAAACTAGCAATAATGCCGTATGCCAATCAACCCAACGTGCAGATCACTGAACTGACGGACGACAATGTGAAATTCGTGCTCGAGGACACCGAGCTGAGCGTGGCCAACAGTCTACGGCGCGTTTTCATTGCCGAGACTCCAACGCTGGCCATCGACTGGGTGCAACTAGAAGCTAACTCCACAGTGCTGTCGGACGAGTTTCTGGCCCACCGCATCGGACTGATTCCGTTGATATCCGACGATGTGGTTGAGCGTCTCCAGTACACACGGGATTGCATCTGCCTGGACTTCTGCCCCGAATGCAGCGTGGAGTTCACCCTCGACGTTAAGTGCAGCGAGGAGCAGACGCGCCACGTTACCACCGCTGACCTGAAGACCAGCAATCCAAAAGTACTGCCGGTGACCTCCCGCAACCAGGGAGAGGAGGACAACGAGTACGGCGAAAGCAGTGACGAGATCCTAATTATAAAACTGAGAAAGGGGCAGGAACTGAAGCTGCGGGCATATGCCAAAAAAGGCTTTGGAAAGGAGCACGCCAAGTGGAATCCCACTGCCGGCGTGTGCTTCGAATACGATCCGGACAACTCCATGCGGCACACCCTCTACCCCAAGCCGGACGAGTGGCCCAAGAGCGAGCACACCGAACTGGAGGACGATCAGTTCGAGGCCCCCTACAACTGGGAGGCCAAACCCAACAAGTTCTTCTTCAACGTGGAGTCCTCGGGGGCCCTCAAGCCGGAGAACATCGTCATTATGGGCGTCCAGGTACTGAAGAACAAGCTCTCCAATCTGCAGACGCAGCTCAGCCACGAGTCGCAAAACGATGCTTTGGCTGTTTGAAATGTTTCAATAACCAAATGCGTATATTCTTAGTTTATAAACGATTTCGACTAATCCTTGAACAAGCTGTCTATGTTAATGCCCACGCCGCTGTCCTTTTTCCGTTCCTTGGGCGGACTTGGACTTGAGGACTTGGCTTGCTGCTTGCCAGCCTCCATGAAGTCGCTCATTAGCTGGCTTTTCGTCTCTACGTCTAGCTCGGTGCCTGCCCCAGCAGGTTCCTCCGGGGTGGCATCTAGGCGGGACTGCTGCCGCTGCTCCGCCAACAAGTCCAGGGCCGTCTCGTATATTTTCTGCTCATCCAATGCGCCCTGGGACTTAAGGTTGTCGTAGATCTGCACAAACTGCTGCGACTGCGTGGTCCGCTTGTTGTCGAACAGGGATATCGTTTCATTGGGTCTGTTCTGCTTGTGGAGTTTCCTGTGGACAGACAAGTCGAGAAATTAATTCTGGTCTGAACAATGGTCTGAACAGTGTCGAACTAACGCTCTAACTACATCCTCAGCATAGAATATATTGCGTACCGGCACCTCAGGAGCTGGTCTGTCAAATCGTGGTTCCGCCTTGGGCGGAAAGGCGGCGTAGACGTCATACCAGATGGGCTTGTCCTCCGTTTTCATTGCGCCCCCACGGAGCAGACCCTGAACCCTTTAAAAAAAAACAAGTGTTATCAGTGTGGGCGGCACATTGGGGTCCGACCGCTTACCTGGTAAAGATAGTCCCGATTTTCTCAAGCCTGCTCTGCGCCATAATAAAGAGTATAAGTTGGTTTTAATTGATTAATATTAAAATTATTACGACATGCGACTTCTTGCACGTAGACTATCGATACTCAGCCGGCTGGTATCGAATTGTCAAAAGAACAAGTATCGAGCCCATTTTCCGTTACTCCGGCACGGTCACACTTGTCGCAGATTCCAGCAGAGAAAAACGCTGCTTCTCTGCCCCCGTCGTGAACTACCGTAATTTTCGCTCTGTTTTGATTGTTTGTGCAGGTGTAAAAATCGATGTATTGAATTGAGTTGACTTCGCGGGGGAATTCTCCTACAGATATTCGTCTGACTACCATCCCAGTATACTGTGCGTGCTGTGGAGCCACCCCATCATTGCCATTGAGCCGTCGTTTGATTGTGTTTTTGGAAAATGTTGTTGCGCGTCGCGGTTCAGGAAAATTGTGCCATCGCTTGAGTGTCGTATGCCGTGTGCGTGTTCGTGTGTGCGTTTGCGTGTGTATATGTGTTTGCGTGTATGTGTTTAGTTTACATTTACCCTGCTCGATCGGACGCAATTTAAGTTAATTAAAAACGTTGGCTAATTCTCGATTTTAACGCCTCCGCAATGAGTAACTACCATCCGCACTCGTTGTCGCATCCGCACCAGCTCCAGCTCCAGAGCCATCATATGACGCAGCCCCAGCCCCAGCCGCAGCAGCAGCCCCATCAGCAGCAGCGTCATCATAGTCAGACGCCCTCAACCACCCAGGTACTGGGGGACCGATCGGCCTCCTCCTCATCGTCCTCCTCAATGCTGGTAGCCCCCCAGCCCCCGCAGCCGCTGATAAGCAACTCTCTAGCCATACGGCAGGAGATCCAGCGCTTCGAGAGCGTCCACCCATCAATTTATGCCATATACGATCTGATCGACTTGCTGCCGCTTTCCGATGCCCAGATAGCTCAATCCATTCGGGACCATGTGGTCTGCATTGAAGGTGAGTCCAAGTGCCATCATTGAATTGAATTTTCCGCACATTTCACATTGTGTGCATTATGCGCTGCGGCCAATGGGCATGGTTATTGGTATTGGCATTGGTATGGGTCAAGACCCTTCCTTGGATCCTTTAGAATAGATGGAAATCTCTTGATTAAACATGTTCCACACCTCTTCTGGCTGCCTCCATTGTTATTTGTTATTTGTTATGGACTGGACTTGTGGTTGCCTTTGTTTGGAGTGCTTTATGCTAATCTCTGACCGAAAATCTATGAAGCAACCAATGCCAACCCCTTCTGATTGTTGCCAAAATGTCCATTGAAGCGGGAACAGCAGACGGTCTGGAACAGAACAGAAGAGAGCAGAAGAGAAGAGGCCATTGAAAGTGTTGTCGTCGTCGTTTCCAAAAAGAAAGAGCTTCGCTTTTTGTTTAAAACAAGCTTTTCAGCCCAATTTCCAATGTGTCTCTGTGTGCTCCTGTGTCTGCCTGTGTGTGTGTCTTGTTCCGTGCCCCTGCCACAGTCACAGCTTCAGATTCAGCTCCAGAGCCGCCTCAATGTGCGGGGCATGAAATTTGATGCTCAATGCTACCTTCTTCTTCCTCTTCTCTTCCTCCTCTCGCAGCAGCAGCAACATCCAAAAACCGAATCCGAATCCGCTCACAAACGTAACCCGAAAACCAAAAACCGGTTCTAAAATGGTTTATTAGAAAATCTCTCGCGGCTCCCCGAAAATGTAAACAAAATCGTCAGAGGCCGCCTCCTGCCTCCTGCTTGTTGTTGTTGTGGTTGTTGTTGCTTTTGTTGACTGAAGAACATGGCTTTTCTGTCCGCGCTCTTATCGTGCAAACCAGATACATATGTACATTGCATACATACATATGCATGCATGCATAAATATGTGTGTATGGATGTAGGAAACACGAGAGGAAGAGACAGTCCAAGAGACAGTTTTGCACGCGACTTTCTTATTGTCGATTCCTTTGCCGATTCTAATTCGTTTTTCGCTGCGGCTGGAATCGGGAATGGGACAGAATGATGAATGATGCCTTCGATACCCTCGATACACTCGGGCGGGCTACACTCGGGGGTATGCTTTGTCCGTTTATCAGTTGGTGACGGACAAGCGAAGGATATTGTATTTTATCCCAATCGAATTACAGTCACAACTGGAATAAAATGTTTCAATATACATATGTACATATGTATGTATGTACATGTGCCCTGGGGAATGGAATGGGCATCTAATAGTCGGAATGGAATGAATATCGTGTGGCGTTTCTACGCTGTTTTGTTGTTTGAAAGCAAAACCTACTATTGGCATTTTCCGTTCGAAATGCTTGTTTATTTATAGGCTCCAACAATAACGGGAGAAGGTCGAAAGCACTTAAGTGGAAGATGAAAAAAAGTCGAAGAAGAAACTTCGGTCGTTCGTTCCGTCTTTTGTTTGAGAGAATTCGGTTGGGAACCGAATCAATGGCTGGCCAAATATTTCTGTAGTCCCCTCTGGGTCCCATGTGTCACACCGATTTGCATATTAGCAAAGCAATCGAATGGCTCTAATAAGCCATAAAATACATACCTGGTTCTAAACTCCCAATTGTTTACACGATACCAGCATATCAATCGCATCGTTGCCACAAAATACAGACAGTATTTACCAAATACGTAGTTCTATGGACAGAAATAACCTGCGTATCTCCCCGACTATTCATGTACCCGTAAGTATGTATATTATTTGTTTTGTTTGTTTATTTTTCTTGTGAATAAAAAAAGTAATAGTCGGGGGGCCGCAGATACAGATACAGATATAGCACAAAAATCTACTAAAACGCCGCTGGCGGTAGTCAAAAAACAAATTTCCTCTCTTATCTGAAATGGGCCGCAACGAGGCGTCCGTCGGAGCGGTGTCCGGCTTCCCGGCTTTCCCATTAAAGCGATTGCAATTAGTGCCCCATCGACTATTTGCTGGAATTACAATACGAGTACATGTGCCCTTTGGCCACAACGGGTATATCTACTACTCACAAGAGCGACGGCCAACAGTGATCCCAACCCTTGTGGAATGGCTTTTATTCCCTGTAAAGGTTTATCATAGGGGAACGGGCACATTCCAGTGGAACTATCATAGCTCCAGCTAATGCGATACTCAACTAAGATCCACCCTTACACACGACAGTATCGATATTTAAAGACTTCGAGTCACACCACACTTCATGTCAGACTTCATGCATACACGACGTGTATGTTGTTCTTGGTTTCTTGGCGTTCTCGGGCGTTCTCTTTTGAATTTTTCGGATGCTCCGATGCCTGGCACCGTCTAACGAAGAATAGAGCACGGAGATTGGGTAACAACTGAAGCTATGAAGCTAAATATTTTGAGTTGCGACTTTGGGGGGAGAATGTGTGGCGAAAATCCGAGTGTAAATATATAAAGATATATGCTTGTAAACTGGAATCAACATCAAAATTGTACTTCAAATTGGGTATAATTACAGTCCTATCCAAATCTTCTATAGAATCAACAGACGAGTCGATAGAGGCGTGTGTCGGTCTTTTCTGTAACTCTGTTGGTGTTTGATAAGAGTCTCCGCACTTAAGTCCACATAATGTGATGAGAATTATGTTACCAAGAACTATAATTCAAATTATAACTATTTAAGAATCTAAATTATATTTATGGCTACTTGTAGAATGATATTATCATACGAATGATAGATCTGTGGGGTAAAGAGCTGGGATTGAGCATCCAGAAGCTGGGAGTCTCCTATGATAACTCGTTTAGGGTATATCAATCACAGTTAATCAAATTAATACAGTTTCTGTGTTTCTTATCAATTCATTCAGTCGTTATCTTGTGCCGAAAATAAGTTTTAATTCTCAAGTTCTTCCAAAGTTCCAAGTTCTTTCTTGAGGCTGTCGTCTTGCTCCTTTTAGGCCTCTCTGTCAGCGTTTTCCTATTCCTTCAGTGATTGCATAATTTATGTATGACAAGACTGTTATCTTTAAAAGTATTGCAAAAGAGTTTAAAAAGAATGCGGCAGCCTCCTCCCCGCCTCCGCCACTGCCCATCATCGTGGGGGTTCGGGCAGGCCCGACCCGGCCCCTCTTATCGGTCTGCGGGCTGCTGCTCGGAACTGCTGTTTATTTATTCTTAATTGTACAATATTATTGACATGCGGATTGTCAGGAGAATTATGGCCCGCCGCCACTGCCATTCTGTCTGTGTCACTCCATTCGGAAGTGGAACAATCGCTGTTGTGCCTCGCTCGATACGCTCGATAGCGTGACACGGACATGGAGATGCCATTGAGCTGGAGGGGGCGGGGGCACACAGCGATAGCCATAGCCATAGCCCTAGCCCCAGGCCCAATCCCCACTCTCACACTCACACACACGCGACTGTCGTTCATTTTTAACAAAATTGCATTAAAAATAGTATCTTGCACTTTGCTGGCATTCGCTATTTTCGTCGTTCGGGATTGCACAACCATTTGTTGCGATTCTCGAACAAAAGAAATGCCATGCAAATTCGAGTAAGAATTTCGCGGCGAGGCAATTAAGTCTCATAATATGCCCGAATTTGGAGCTCTGCTCCGCCCGCCGTCGAGTGATTCACGAAATCGTGACAGCTATGGAGAAATTTATCATTCCGTTTGAGGGTTCTGCTTCTGGTTCTGCCTGCCTCCTACAATACAACACAATCGTATATTGAACGTTTCGAAACTGTCCGACTGTTGGCATGTCATTAAATATTATAATTTAATTAAAGCGGCTCCAGCTCGGAATACTCGTATAAGTATGCCACTGCTATACTGTTATTGAACCGCACTGTACCCACAGATATGGCAAAAAGTGATGAATGACGGGGGAAAACGGCTTTTGGAGATCGAATCATCCCAAAGATGGAACGATGAGACGAGATTATCGCGTTGAAAGAGAGACATTCCACTCGAGTGTCGCACTTTTGGGTTTATTGATGTTTATTCTGTGTTCAGTTGTGCTTAGTGTCATTCGATAGCCCCTCGATGTGGTTCTCCACGACCCTGCCACTGAGCTTGGCCATTTTCCAGAAATATGCCGCCACTTCGGAGACGAAGCTCTTCGAGATCTCCTGCAGCTTCCCGTCCGTGAGCAGGGCCTTGTACTCGTCGTCGCTGAGGCCCGTCTCGGATTGTCTGTTCAGCAGCAATGGGGATTTCCGGAACTGAATGGGAGAAAAGCTCGTCTTAGGAGTCTTGATCCTGCGGCACCCCGAACTTACCTCTTCGAAGATATCGAGCCATTTTTGATCCTTCTTGTCCAGATCGTCCTCCGCAATGGCCTCGTTCACGCGCGCCAAGTAGAGGTCAATGTCGCTGGCCCTCTGCGACTGGGGACTCAGCTTGGCCTTCACCTCCGTGAAGTATGCGATCTGTGCCCGGAACAGGGCGTTCAGCAGACGGACTGTCTCCTCGCGGGCCTCCTGCTCCAGCTGCCGCTGCACCAGATCGTCCGACCTGTTGCCTATCGCCGATGCCGGATCGCGAGATGTGGGTGCCGCCAGCGCGAGCTGCCAGAAAGATACATACATGTATGTGTGTAGGCGATGAGCTGATGATAATGCCGAGGGGCGGACGGGACACTCACCTGAGCCAGCAAAAGCAGGGGGAAGTATTTGAGCAGCATTCTCTAGACTCTAGGTGCAGGTGCGTCCTCTGTGTGTGGATGTCGATTGCGAACTGAGTATTGCTCGGAAAACATATATGTATGTTTCATTGGAGGCGATGGGCTGTTCGATTTGCCTAGGAAGCTGCTGATAAGCGCACGAAGGCTGTGCAGCTTTAGTTCTCTCCGAGCGAGGGTTCTGTTCGAGTGGACGATGATAATTATTTTCAATGAATTTTCAGAATTCTGTATTATTGCGTCGTACATACGAGTATGTGCGCGTATTTTCGGCACGTTTCCAGACAGTGAGAGCAATACAGTGTACTCATGGGTGTACATGGGATGGTCTAGGCTCCCGGTTTTCAAGGCCTCTCCGACTGATGCCAGAATAGAGCTTTCGAACAGTTTCGAGCAATGTCACTATCACCACAAATCGATTCTGTCAGCTCTATGCTCGGTGCAAACGATTGGGTTTTCATTTGGAACGTACGCGAAATCGAAGTCGATCTTGGCTTAATCTAGTAAATTGCAGAAAACCGCGAAATGGTACGGACTATTCGAAAGTTATAAATTTTTCCAAGAATCATAAGAAAGACTTACAGGAGAAAATATCAAAGGAAAACAGGACAATAAAAATACCGAAAACATGGAACTTTTGCTTTGCTTTTGATGAATTTTCTGTATCGGGATAAAAGTATTTGGAAAAGTGTTTTTATTGACTTTTAACTTGCTAGATTGGGTTGACTTTGAGCGGGAAATGCATCCAATCCATATGCATATGTAAATTTGTGTGCAAAATGAGTGCCCGATAAAAATAGTGCCGCGGCGCGTGAGTCTGTTCAATTGAGGAGCACATTTGGTACTACTTCCACACAACAATCGAAACTGTTTCCAGCTTGGGGGCCTCGCATATAAACTGGAATAAGCTGCGACCATCGTCGTTGGCGCAGGGACGATCGTTCAGTTCGAACCGTGTGGAATCGCCATATATGTAGCCCAGGTGAATGCAATGCTCTCTGCCCTTTGCGTTGTCGGGTTGTCCGCGCGCCCACCGTTGACTGCTGATCCGCTGGGCATTGGTGAACCATCTATGGGTTCCTGTCTTGCCCAGATCGTTCCCGGAGGTCCAATAGTTGCCGCGATCTCCACTGGCACTTAGATGCTTGGCAATGGCATCGAGTTCCCGGTCTGTCTCGAAAGTCACCAACTCGGCGTCCAGCTCTCGGCATTTCTCATAGGCCACGTACCAGTTTACCGTCTCCCTCCCAAAGAAGTAATATCCGTCGTTGATCTTGGTGAACGGGTCCAATTTCAGGACTGCATCGATGGGATTACCTGCCGATTGAAAGAGAACTTCATTATGTCCCCCGAGATTCCCCTAAGTGAGCATAAGGACTTTACCATCATTCACTTGAACGGCGAACTTCTCCCGGGCCCATCCTTCTCTTGCACTGGATACCAAAACGAGGAATAGGATCGTATACTTCAGCATTGCTCTGAGTTCTGTTTCAACGGGTGATTGGGGACTGCTTTTAAGAATTTTCGTTGACTGCTAAAAGTGTGTTGCTTTTAATTAAGCTTGCTAAACATTTTACTGACACTCGCAATATCTCGGCACCTCAAGAGCTGCAATATTAGGTTTTATCTCCGTTCGCCGAACAAGGGGAGCGCAATTCATTGCAAATACATGAACACGATGAAAGCACATTGCAAATCAATCAGAGAAACACACACATGAAAACATAAGGGGATAAAGCTATCGAGAGGTTCTCAATAAGTAATGAAATTCAACGGACTATGTACATATGTACCTGTGCGTGCCACCAGCAAAGGGACTACAATCCACACGGAGCCTTCCATACCCATAAGATCATATCACTGTGAGCTGCATATTGCATAAGTGACATCACTGCAAGCTGCATATTGGAATGCGTTCTTACAATGAAATGAACAAAGCTAACTTTCTGCAGAAGTCGTTTAGAGGAATGGACGACAACCTTTGGTCAAATCTCTTCATAACCTTATCAATTACCATGGAAGAAGCTTTCGAAGCCTTTAACCAATTTTTCTCGTTTAGCTGCTTTTCATATATGGTCGAAGTCAAAACTATTTAAATCAGCTATTGATTTAATGCAACAATCCATCTATATATATTTGTTGAATTTTTGTTTATAATATATAAACTATGAAAAAATTCTCTAATAAATTTTTGGTTGTTGTTAATGCTACATTTCGCCGTATTATTGCCTAGCCTACTTTTGGGGATTTAACATAAATGGAAGTAATTGTGTTTTATTTGTAGCATACTTTTGGGACGATGACAGAAGTTGTATGTAGAATGCATGTAAAATGAATGTAGAATTTTCTTTTGGCGTGTACAGCCCAAATATTTAAATTCTTCGGACCAGATCGAAAAACGGTAGATTAAAAAAATGTTTTAAATAATTAGTTAGTTTGTGTTCGATTGGTAAAAAATTACCCACCAAAAGGGGCACTCAAATTCCGGGCACGGAGACATGCATATTTTGTGCTGTAGATATCAGGTACCAACATGACAACTACTTGTGATTGTACATCTTCAAATTGTTTGTTATTTGCTCGAATATGTGTGCTTTTATAGTTACTATTGTGGGCCTGTCATGGCTTTGTGTTATGGAAAGAATCTCCGCGATAAATGGGCGTACATTTTCTGTTAATTTCATGGGAAAATCACCAGAATTGGGCTCGGAGAATTAGCTATAAATTAAAGCCAATCATTGGAGCGCCTTACATGGGAGAACCTCACCAGGGAGGCCCCCAGCTCAGGGCCATGCTCCTGCTTCTGCTCTCAGCGCGTTACCTCCTCTGACGACTATTGCTGGCATAATCATTGTTTGCGAAGGAAATGCGATTATGAGCCTAATCTGAACGATTAGATTAAGCAAATTAATGGTGGGCTACTCTGTTTTTAGCAGCTGCTGGTGGGCTGCTAAAAAGTACAATGGCTTTATGGCTGCCTTCAGCAGTGCCCACCGATTATCGACTGGGAGTATATTTAAAAGGAGGAATTTGGATCGTTGGGTTTATTATTTGTTATGCTTGCATTAGTTTTTTGCACCGGTAATAATGCCAATGAGGTCGCTCAGGGATCGATCCCCAATGAGGTCGTTGCAGAGGGGGGTGACCATCTCGTTGATCCAGTTGGCCGCGAAGTCGGTGTTGTCGTTGACCGTCAGCGTGATGAACTCCTCGACGACCTCGTTCAGCTTGCGGTTGAAGATGCGGTACTTGGAGAGGTTCTCGATCTCCGAGGCCACGTTGCCCACCGAGGGGTAAACGAGGACGCTCTTTATCCTCATCTGCTTGGAGATGACGCCCAGCGAGTAGCTGATCCGTCCCTTGATGTTGAAGTCCTCCAGGGCCATGAAGGCGCCGCCGGCGCGCTTCATCCGATATCCACTGCCCACGTCGGCCTGGTACTGGGTCGTGAAGTTGATGCTGCCGAAGTTCAGCTCGAAGTCCACGCGACTGCGGATCAGGTCAACGTTCATGATGATTACCTCGAAGCCGTTGAGGCCCTCCAGCACAAAGTTGTTGATTTCTCCGCTGGCGCTGAACTCTCCGGTGCTAAATGCGAAGTCCTTATGCTCGATCTCAGCAGGAGCCAGCTTGGGAATAGGCCCATAACCCGTCTCCAGAACACCTCTAAGCACCTCCAGCAGATCGAGGATCACGCTGCCCACGGAACGACTCTCAGCTAAAGGAAATTCGTTTTCAGTTAGCCCCTTGCCACACGGTGTCTCACATTGGGGTCTTACCAGCCAGTGACTCGGCCACCTCGGCGCCCTGGGAGTGGCCCAGGGACAGCGCCAGGAGAACGGCAATCAGAACACAGGATTTCATCTTTAATCAGGCGCAAGACACGAGTATACTGCTTCAGTGACCAAAACACCACTAGCCAAAGCCCAGCGGAGTCCCTGGCTCTTATATAGGCACCGGATCGCTCAGATAAACTATCTGTATATGTAGTAGCATTCGTTAATCGGCAAATAATTTGGCAAAGTGCTTTATGGCCCAACGCCCCGATAAGGAAAGCTTCAGATTAGTCGCCGATTACTGCTGCAAATCTATCAACTGCGAATGTATCTATATAGGGGGAAAAGCAGAGGGAAGGCAGAGCCAAAAGACAGGAGAGGAAAAGCCACCAGGGACAATAGAAACGACCGTGAATCATTATTACTTCATTTTAATCAGTGCGTGGATTTATTCACCAATCGAACTCTGGGGGAATGCACACCTCCTTCTCGCCACCCTCGCCGTCGCCACCGGAACCGGCGATGACATCGGCAATGCTGACCTCCTCGAGGACATTGTTGACCGCGGGCAGGGCGATCGCCTCGATGGTGTCGGTGATGAGGTCCTCGTTCTCGTTGACCGCCATCTCGACGGCCTCGGCGAGGTACAGGTTCATCTTCTCGTTGATCATGCCATGGCCCATGATGCCCTCGATCTCGGAGTCGACCTCGCCCAGGTGGGTGCGCACCTCCAGGGACTTGAGCTTCAGCTTGCCGGAGAGGACGCCCAGGGAGTACTTGAGGGTGCCCCAGATGACCATGTCCTTGATGGCGAACTTGGCGTGTCCGGCGCCGACCAGGTTGATGGTGAAGCCGAACTTCTTCAGCAGCACAGTCAGGTCGTAGCTGGTGTCCACGTTCACGTTGCGGAAAGTGAACTTGTAGGTGACCTTGCTGGTCAGGGCATTGACCTTCATCTCGTCGATATCGAAGTCGTTCATGCCATTGAGGCGGAAGTGGTCGATGCTGCCCTTGGCCTTCAAGGCGCTCGTGTCGATGTCGATGTTCTTGTGGTCGATTCTGAGTGGGGCGAGTGGGGGAATGCCCAGGCCAGCAAAGCCGCAGGGCATTTGCTGCTGCATGCCATAGATTAGTTCCTCAATGGTGCTGGAGATCGACTGGGTATCTGATACATCGAAAATTATAGGGATTATAGAGAGGGAAACCAGAGATCCATAGAGTCAGAGGCTCTTCACTCACCGATGGGCTCGCCCACGGACGCCGCGCTGGCGCAGGCAACGAATGCCAAGAGAGCCACGAAGATTTTCATTATTGCTGCTGACTTTTGAGTCCTACAAACTGATCGCAGTACGAACCGTATTTATACTACTCAATCGATCGCTCGGGCCCGCAGCTTTTTATAGCAACACGCCCAGGTGGTGGGCGGCGATAAGGCCCCGGTCTCGAGTACGATTTGATTGGCGACACTCGATCGATGCCTAGTCGCTGTCTTATCTGCCTCTGGGCCTGCTTCTGGGCTATGGCTCCCCGATCCGTTGGCCAATTTTTAATTTCGATGATTATTTATATAAATCAGGCCACTTAGCGCGAGAAATTATCGATCAGATCTCCGTACGGGATACAACTCTCTAATGAAACCTTTCCTTCATTCAAGAGAGAGAGAGGCACAGAGAGAGTGAGGGATCAAAGGTCTATAGGAGGATTATGATTTACGTTCCTTGCCCTTGGGTTGCCCTTTCGCTTAACCTTTAATACGGTACAAAATAGATCGTAAGGAAAGGTGGCTTACCACGGAAGATATCTCTTCAACTGAGTGATTCATAGCGATTTATTCTGTGTAAAGTTCCGGTGTCTTAGATGCGTTTTATGTAAAAAGATAACCACTTGAACAGACGTTGGAAAATACTCTAGCTTAGTGATTACCCTTTAATACCTTTACTTTCCCATAAACAAATGAACACAGAGCAGACACCATTCTCTCTGTCGCTTACATTTAAGTACAGATTGGAAATGTTCAATGTTGTATTTAGTTTTAGATCGATTGAAAGAGAAGAATCAGCTGTTTTTTGCCCGTTACACGTGAGCGGGGGATGTACCATTCACAGTGGAATGTGCTGGAGGGGGAGCCTGTCAACATAATGAGCGGAAGTCGATCGGCGTAGATGGGGTTATTCTTGGAATCGAGCACAAAGAATGTCACTGGCTCGGATTAAAATAATCCATGCACTCCTCTGGATAGGATCTAAAGTCTGCGGATTGTTTGTTGCTTGATTAATAATCATAAAACGTTCGAGTGTGATTTATAGCCGTTGGACTTGACTGATTTATTTAAAGGAATTAGCAAGAGGATTATTAATAGAACTTTATGAGCGAACACAGACAGCAGGTGGACGGTAGAGGGGCCTGTTGTTGAAATAGTAAAGGTTACACCAATACCTTCTGCCTGAAGCCCCTGTCATTGTTCTAAGAGGGCTTTCAGGGCAGTCGCAAACCCTACGACACCAATGAGGTGTAAAGTCTAGAAGACCCGCCACCCCTTTGTTTGTGTACACAGAATGTACCCCCAATCGAGCGAGGAGTGGGACTGATTAGATCGGTCGGTAATCCGTGGACACCTGCATGGAGTCGTGTCGTCCACTGACGCAGTTTTCGGTAGCCAAAGCCAACGACCAAGCTATTTGCCTATGTCGCAATGATAGGCCATAATTTTTCCTATTTTGAAGCGATACTGACACTCGATTGGCCAATTGGCAGATTGGGCCAAAAACAAGCCACTTGTGGGCTACGGCACGGTACTCGTGCGAGAACCCCACCGAACAATGATTGGATTCCATTCCTCCTGCGCTCTAAATCGGGAGCGTATCGCCAAATCCGATCAATTCCGGCAATACGCGACTAATCAGGGGCAGTGATTAGCATTTAGGTGTGTCACTTAAGTAGTCGATACCTTGTCCAGCCCCCCGGCCCACGGCGCATGGGTATAAAAGGCGGTGACCACTACCTGGAGGCATTCAACAGCTGGCTAAACAATGAAAGCTTTCGCCTATGTTTTTGTGGCCCTTTTGGCCTGCGTCGCGGCCTACGATGTGGAGCTCTTGAGCGAGGAGGAATGGGACCGTCTGGTCGAGCGCAATCGTAAGTGTCCTCCTGGCCTATTGACTCTAGATTCTGAAGAGACTTGACTTATATTGACTCTTCTGTGACTCACATGGGCGCAGCTGCGCAGCCCGACACCCAGGGCCTGATTCTGAACGGATCGGCCAAGAAGGCCATCAAGGGGCTGCTCAACCAGATGCCCTGCGGCTGGCCCGAGTACGGCATCCCCCCCCTGGCCCCCTACACCAACGCCAATCTGCAGATCCACCTGGCCGAGTCTGTTGTTGAGTAAGTCGGCGGCAGTCAGAGATTCGAGAACGGAAACGGAAACTAACTCCATCTTGGTCCCTAGCACGCTGCTGCAGTTCCTGCGCTTCCGCTTCGACGGCTTGGAGGACATGGAGATCAAGAAGCTGAAGGTCAGCTACACCTTCAACAAGAAGGTGGTGTTCCACTTCAACTTCAGGCACCTGAAGGCCAGCGCCCACTTCCTGAACACCGACACCTTCGTGGACATGCTCCGCCAGCTGGGCCTGACCGTGCGCTACGAGAGCACCGGCCCCATGTCCTTCGCGCTGGAGAACCTGTCCATCCAGGGCCAGTTCAAGTACAAGATGCCCTTCCTGTTCGGCTCCATCAAGATCTCCAAGTTCCAGTGCACCGTCGGACTGGGCGGTGTGTCCTCCAACATTGGCGGCGTCATGGGCAACGGCAGGATTAACGAGTTCATCAACGACATGATCGACTACGAGGTGCCCGCGTTCATCAACGGCCAGCAGGCGGCCATCAGCAAGCAGATCGAGGAGATCTTCGTGCCCCTGATCAACCAGAAGCTCAAGGGCCACAAGATCTGGTATCTCCTCTCGATGCTCTCCATGGTCTCCGGCACCTGCAACCCCACACCGGCCCCCTGGCTGGCCGTGGAGTCGAGGCAGACGGTCTAAAGAGTAAACACCAGCAAATAAAAGGCAATTCAACCTACTCCACGACCACGATCTACGTTTTAATTAGCGAATTTCTCCGGCCCATTATCTCCCCGGCCATCCATTGCCTCCCCGTTATCCTCTTATCGCCCCGGATTTCGATTATTGATTGGATCGGGTATAAAAGGCCCTCGCCGGCGGTTAGGCGCTTCAGTAAGCAGTTACTAACAGCCACAATCAACATGCGTTTCCTGGTAGTCTTGGCCTGCCTGGTGGCAGTCTGTGCCGCCGGCACACTGCCCAATCGGGTGGAGCAGCGTCTGCTCGAGTTGGCCGACCAGAATGGCGAAATCGATCTCTTCGCCGAGCCCGAGCAGGGGGTGGAAGGTAAGGCTCGTCGACTCAATCTCAGCCCTACCATAGGCAGTTGAATAAATGTGGATCTCCCCCGTTCATGTAGTTGCCCCACAATTCATTGTGTCGTGGCAAGCACGCCGCTTCATCCGCAAGCTGCAGAAGCAGATGGAATGCGGCTGGCCGCAGTACGGCATCCCCGTGCTGGCCCCACTCCGCGTCAACGAGTTCGACCTGGACTTCAAGCGCGGCATCTTCGAGACCCTCAACAACGTGTTCCACCTGAAGGTCGCCGGCCTGGACGACTTCAAGATCTCCAAGTTCAAGCTGAACATCATCACCAGCAAGGTGACCTTCGACTTCCTTTTCAAGAACATCGACACCACCGCCGAGAAGTACAGCACTGACACTCTGATCGACGCCCTGCGCCAGCTGGGTCTGTCCGTCGAGTACGAGGGCAACGGTGACCTGCTCTTCGACCTGAACAACCTCCGCATTGCCGGCACCCTCAAGTACAAGCTTCCCATGCTGTGGGGCTCCGCCAAGATCACCTCGCTGAAGACCACCATCTCCCTGGGGTCCGTCGATGCGGACATCAGCGGCTTCATGGGCCACGGCAAGATCAATCGCGCCATCAACAGACAGCTGGAGAATGTGGTGGTCAAGGGCATCAACGACAACCAGCAGGCCATCTCCGACGCCATCGAGGACACCATTGTGCCTCGCGTGAACAAGATGCTCAAGGGCAAGGACTTCTGGACCCTTGTCGATCTGATCCTCGCCAGCGGCGATGGCGAGAAGGAGGACGATCCAATTGTCGTCGACTGTGACCCCGCAGTCGATCCCTGGGCCTAAGCTCAACCTCCTAGCACTTTCAATAAAAACTTTATCGAGATACTGAGATCCTTACGTCCGTGTTTCAAAGTGCTTTAGTTGCTCCAAGCCAGATGCACAAGAGAAAAGATGATGTCCGCAAATGTCTAAACAAAATAGATGTCGTGTGCATGACAATGGATATTGATGCTCTACTCGAGACTGGGATCGAGGCTCGGTCCCACGAATGCAAAAACCAAATAAACAATATACCTGTCGTGTGCATGACTAGGGACACTGATGGTCGGGGACACTGATGTGTGTGCAGGGTGTCCGCGGATCGTGTGCACTTGACAGCTGCCGTTCACCCTATCTGTAGAACACCTGAAGCTAATCCAATCTTATCGATGCCCCAGCGCTACTTAAGAGGCTAATCGTTATTGCTGATTGCAGCGTGGGCTGGGTCTAGCTTCTGGCCGATTTGGAAGTCGGTAGTTCAGTAGTTCGGTACTTGCTTTCATCATGAGAACTTATTGTGTGATATTTGTGGCCCTCCTCTGCTGCTCCTTGGGCTCCTCGAAGCTCTTCGATGATGAGCTCCGCGAGCTGACGGAGTTCCTGCGCCTGCAGATGCGTTGCGGCTATCCGGCACGGGGCGTGCCAGTGCTGGCCCCCGCCCAGATAGCCTACCAGGAGGTGGCCCTTGCCACTGAAAGTTTTGGGTAAAAGTCGGCTGTGAACCACGTCATGGGTATGACCAGATAACATTTTACCGTGCAGGTGCCGTGGCAACTTCACGGAACTCACGCTGGAGGGTCTGGACGGCTACGAGTTCGCGAAACTCGAGTGGAACAACATTCTGCACACCATCAAGTTCGACATCAACTTCCCGCGGGTTTCTCTGAGGAGCTCCAAGTACATGCTCGACATTCTGGCCCGGCTCTTCGGCTCCGACCTCGCCCTCTGGGGCGACGGTGTCTTCGACCTGGAGCTGATCGACTTCCGGGCATATGGCAGCTTCGTTGTCCGTCCCACGACCGTCACCAGCGGAGTGCACGTGAAGAGCTGGAAGGTCAACTGGCAGCTTGGCGAGGCCCGGTCCCAGACGACGGGCATCATGCACAGCCGCCTCTACACGAAGTTCGTCAACGACCTGGTCAAGGACTACTTGGAGCTCCTGGTCAACGACAACCCCGCGGAGGTCTCCCAGTTCATGGAGGGTCTCATTGTGCCGCCCCTGAATGCGGTGCTGGAGAATGTGGCCTGGTATGAGATAACCGCCATCATTCTGGGCCTGGTCAATGGTGTACTACCGGTGGAGCCGATTTGCTGATTGCTGATTGATCAGATGCTATGAAAAGTGAATAAAAATTATCCTTTGCCTTTTCTGGGTGGTATTGCATTTATACTCTCTCTCCCTCACAGAGTGGCCTTGCAGTAAAGGTTGAGACAAGACAAAGCATATTTACGCTTGATACAAGTTGGATTTTGGAATACTGATGGGTTCTAAACAGTATTTTTTCTATTTCCCACCATCTGCACCATCTTGTCTCCTTAAATTATGATGCCTCCTTTTCAATTCAATTCGTAAATAGATTGTGGGGATAATAGAAATAAAATGGAGACTCGTTCTTTATTTAGTGATATCCAAAAGGCGAGTGGCTCTTGCTTGCCCTTTACATTGCTGCATTGCCGCTCCGATCGCTGGGCGCATCTTCGCTCGACAAACATAGATAAGCATAGAACACAGATAACGAAGAGCGAGCAATATGTAACAATGGAAATATGCGGCTGAAGGCCAATAAGTAGCTGCCATTTGGCAAGCAAACAATCGATGGGGATCTGCCCCGAACATACGAGTAGATCAAAACAGTCCTTGAAGTGGATTTTATTACTCTTTAGGCTTTTAGAAGTTTCATATATTCGATTTCTTTCGTAATCAAATGAATTTGTTTTCCATCTCGTTGCAGGTAAGCTCGATTAGATTTCCGAACTACTGCGAGTGAGTATGCTGTATAATGAAATTCCATCGGCGCTCTAATCGTTTTTGGCCATAAATAATGTTGATGTTTTGTGAGTGAGTGCGGGGAGAGGGAGAAGAAAGCAAAGTCCATAATCGGATTTGGGAAACGCCAGCAGGACATCTCAGTACCCGACTTAGAGCCTCGAACCGAAGCACGAGCCTCGGGAACAGCAGGAGGTCAACGGGTGGTCCCATGACCCCGTGGTCCCGTCCGTTGCAACGGTCCAACACTTTCGAGCCTCGGGATTTGCGAGTGGCAGATGGTTTTTCCTCACTTTTTCATTCGGATTCCCTTTCTTTTTTTAGCTGCTCTTGTGTCTAATGTCATCATTTGTTGTTAATTAGTGCAAAATACTCTATGGAGAAGGAATCTCTGATCTCTTGATCTCTCTGGCTTTCTTTTCTCCATTCCCATTCGCCATCCGCCATCCGACATTCCCCATTCAGTTCTCTAAAAGAAGAAATTGAAATTCGTTTTGGCTCATTTCATTTGCAATTTATGAGCCATCTTGTGTTCTGTTCTGTTTTCGTTTTGTTTCCTCTTGGGACACACCTTGCTTGCTGGCTGGTTCTTGAGTTTGTCATAATGCAAAAATGAAACACAGCCGTTCGTTCCTTAGATCCTTGGTTGTTTTGTTCCGAGTACGTGCTCAGTGCCCATCTGTAAGATGGAAGAGGACGCTGCTGGTGTCCTGCTGCTTGCGGCATTGTCTGCGAGCAAGTTTTACGACCTACCGGACAGTCTGTTGCATTGTGCATTGTGTCCTTGCGGCAGCTCTGATACCGAACTGAATGCCTGACTTTTTGGCCGCAATCCCAGTTCCAGTTCCAGCCAACAAGTTTCGCATCCATTTGTTGACATTTACGATGCAATTTTCCAAAAGTCATTAAATTCCCCCGCGAATCCCCTCGGCCGTCTGCCTTGTGGCCCACTTTGATTAGCCCCGATTTGTGTGTGTGTTGACCACAGATGAGGCCCCGTCCCAGTCTCCATCTCCTCTTCCATTCGCTTTCAGAGAGTATGTACATGCCCGCGGCTCGCTCGATGGGTGGCTGCTCAGCTGGAAGTAGGAGAAGCCAGAAAGGACCTTTGTACTCTCTTAAGAGCGATATTCAAACTTTATTGCTTTGCTCCCTATGGCTGAAGCTGATTTTGGTTACTCTTTCCTGGAAAACATAGATGTAAAATCACTTTAACTACCCGACTTCACCTCATTGGCCACATAACTACTTTGAACAGGATCATAGTTATCCTTCAAGTGCCACTCGTCTGCCTTAAGGACTCTTCTGAGGTTTCATCTCTGTGGCATTTCTGTGGCTGTGAAACGGATGCCTAAATTGCCAGAGTTTTCTGCGTTCTTCGTTCCTTTTCACCTGGCACTCTCTCTCCCGCTCTCTACCACTCCAGTGCCAACAGCCAGAGGGCTAATTGAAAGCGAGTAAGACTTGGCTTTGGCTTTGGCTTTTCATTTTCAGTTTCCTTTTCATTTTCCTCGCTGGCGAATGGCGTAAATATTTGCATTGAGAGCAACCCCTTTGGATACCCAGAAATTGGGGTTAATTTAAAATTTATGATGCCCCGAATTGCTGAGTACTCGAATTAGGATTCATTAAGGGGCAAGAGGGACATAAATCAGAGAGTGCCAGGATGTACAGGCTCTTCTCCTGGCATATGGAATCGCATCTTTTTGTTAACTTAAAGACGCTGCCTGTCTGTCGTTGTCTCTTCGTCGCGTCGTCTCTCTTGTTGCGCATTAAACCCCATTTGGATTTTGGGTTCAATTTGAAACGTAGTAAGATCGCGACTTTTGTATCTGTAGCTGTAGCCCTTCTCCTGTATCTGTGCCCCTTGCGCGGCCTTCCAATTGTCCTGGCCAAGTCAACGGTGAATAAAAAGAGCGACGGAGAGAGCATTCAAAATACCAGGCACAGGCACAAGGACGCGCTGTAATTGAGCAGCGCAATTTCCCCGAAAATCGCACGCGAAGAAAAGGTGCGCCGTCCTGTAAATGAACAGCCGCTACCGAACCGCCGAACCGCCGATAAGGAAATCGGAGCAGAAGGATGCTGCAAGGATTGCTGCTCTGCGTTTTATTTTTTCAATTAAGGATGACATGCCCCTGCACTCATCCTCGTCCTCGTCCTCGGGCTCGTCTCCGTCTCCGTCCCAGTCTCGAATTTGTTTCATGGACCAAGTCAAGCTGAAAATTGCGCATTTGCTGGGTGGAACGGCTGCTGGAAGTTCGTTCGGAAGTTCGGGTGCAGTCCTGGCGGCCTGTCCAAAGTTTTGCCTAACAGGATTACGCCTTGCAGTGGCCTGTGTCGCCTGTACCGTCGGTATCTTCTGGGTTGCATCTCATCGCATCTCCTCCTCCTCCTCCTCTCTCTGCTGAGGTGGGAATGGTGGGAATCAATCAATTTGTTGCTTCGCTGGCTGCTCTAATTGAGAAATTCCTTGGTAGTTGGATAGAGGATTAAGTTCATGCGAGACAGAGGTCCTTCGAACAGACTTTAATTTCTCATTGTTTATACATCTTTTAGATAGTTTCTCTTGCATTGTTTCTGGAAAAGGTGGCTGCTCATTCCACTCTCTTTTATCGCTAATCGAAGTGCTTGAACTTTTCTGCTGGTACTTCTAATGAACCCAGCCCACATATGTATACCCCTTCACTTACTCTGGCTCTCTCTGTAGCTGTTCATCCATCAATCAATCAGTGATTAATCCTTGCCTGGAATGCGCTCAAGGAGTCGCTAACAAACATTGAATATGACTTATTAGCCCTTTGACAGCTGTCAAACCAAAGGCCACGCATTGAGCCACTTGCATTGGTCGCGATTCCATTTCCATAGCCGAGATAGCCGAGATATCGCAGTGGATGTCTCAACAAAAGCGACTCAAGCTGCCCCATTAACATGACAATGGAGGAGGTGGTGTCCCGCCGTTATCCTTCTGCGTCGCACGGCTTTCGAGGACTGCCAAGGACACCCATGCTGGGCGGGCAGCTGCCTCAAGGGATATACGAATGCTCTTTGATGTGACACTTTTGTCAAATGTTTACACCTTTAACCCTTTGGCGCCATTGTCTCGTCGTCTGGTCGCAGGGTCGCAGGGTCAGGACCCTCCTCGGATGCCCGAATTGCTACAGAATGCAATCTATGCTCGAATTGTTTGCGATGTTTTGTTAATTTCATGTTTAATTAGTGCCATTTGTTTTGATTTTATGTCCCTGAAGCATATACATAGATACTGTGAGCTGATAGATGGATATGCAGGAACAACATTTTAATAAACATTTTTGGAATGATATATATGAATTGGTTAAATTAGATTAACTTTTAATAACAGAATTTAAATCTTCTTATATCTGTAAAGCTATGGATATGAATATTTTATAGTCAATTCATTTCTATTGTAAATCATTCTTTTTGGAAGACTTATCATAGATTTATAAAAGATAATAATTCAGAAAAAATTGGATATTCAAATATGAAGAAATACATAACGAGTTTATGTGAATTTCTCCTAATTTCACAGGGTTTCTTCTGAAATTATATGCAAATTTCTGAAATGAATTAATTTGAACCAATTTTATTAGTTTATTATATTATTTATATCATATATTATCTTATATGCATACGTACATTTCAATTTCTCTGATTTATGAAAGAGGCGAACAATCACATGATATTTCCCTCTTCAAGAGTAGCGGAATGTGTTGAGATCTCAAAAAATATGAGTCCTCGCCAGGACAAACCATTTGTAGCAAATATTTATCTGAAATATATCTCGTAGTTTAATTCTCTGATAGAAATGTCGGATGTGATTGAGAAGGAGCCTCAAAAGCTGACTTGTGGCTGCTCGGTGATGGGTATCTATCTCTATTCAAATAAATTATTAAAATGATTCAAATGGAGACAGCCTGACTCCTATTAACGACTTCCTTTGACCCTCACCCCATTTCAGATCTCAGACCATAGCGAAATAAAGTTATTGCCGCCTGTCAGCGGCCCTGGCAACAGACTCGAACAGCGCCCCGCCCCGCCCCGAGATCATTCATCAAAATTATGTCAAATCATGCAAGCGGCTGTAAAAAACTCGGCTCTGAAAACTCGGCAGGAGGATAAACAAAGCCAAAAAAACAAGAGAAAATGCTAATGAAAATCAATGCAAAACTGCACGAAAATTCCTGTGCAACCGCCAAGACATCGGTCCTTGGCCACGGCGCATGCGCAGCTGCCACACACAGCAACACACACAGAGACATGAAGCTGTCATGTCAGACCGCAGTCCTTTTTTTTTTTTTTTTTTGACAGACAACAATTACAGTTTTCCTTCGTGGCAACTGCAGCGTCATTGCCAGCGTGGTCCTCGGAGGAGAGCTCATCATATTTTCCTTGCGGCTGCCTTCTGCTGGCTGATTTGCATTTTTAATCTCATAAGGATGTGCTGTGTATTGTCCTTAAAACTGTTATTTCTCGGCTGCAGTCGCTGCCGTTGCCGTGTGGTTACTCAAGCTGCAAGCCAAGAAGATCAAGGAAAAAAATCACAGCCAAGGAATCGGAAGAAAAAAATCAGCCCCCCTGGTAGGTCTCCGACTCCGACTCCTCTCCGATCTACATATGTTTAATCCTGGATTTCTGACACGACAGACACACCAGAAGAGGGATTGCTGTCTGTCTGTCTGTCTGCTGTGTGCCTGCCTGTAGTCCTGTAATCCCGACTGTCTTAGGACGCCCCGTTCCATGTCCCGTCCCGTCACGTTACGCTTGAATAATTACAAGTAATTAAAGTTCCTTCGCCGCGTCCTTCCTACGAGGCATCGATTCCGTTTAGCTTTCGTGTTGTCAGGATTAGGAGTCAAGCGGATTCCCCGCTCACAGCACACATCACACATCGCACATCTCACATCTAATGTTTGCTGACAGATCCTGCGGATGGGAAGATCCCTGTCGCTGGAGGCCAGTAGATTCCCATGTTACCCATACAGATATGAATAAATCAGAAATAGCCAGTTTGCAAATCTTTATCAGTGAAACTAAAATCTTCTGGAGATTCCTCAGTCCATTATTTGTCTCCTCTAAACGCCGCTAATCTTTCATATCTGATCCTTTCATCTGCGGTTGTGGTTTGGCGTTTAACTACTAGACAGAGTGATCTCCAGTTTGCGGTATATCTGATCCGATTACGGGCTGGGCTCACTCTGGACACAACGGTAACCGATCTGTTTTTTATCTGCTGAATCTGCTCGTGGCGGGGGACAAGAAGCGAAATAAATCATAAAAAACTTATATAACACAATCAAATGACAACACAAATGATGTGAAAGTAATTTCTTAGATGAGAGCACACCGATAAAGGACACAAAGGAACACAAAGGAATCAAGGAGACAAAAAACGGATGGGAAAACCTAAGGAAAAGTCTGTTCCTTGATGTCATCAAACTTCAATCAGTTTGCGGTTTCGATGCCTGCTACGATTTATTTGCAACGGATCAGCGGGCTGCACTTGAGTGCTACACGCAGGCGCATTTCCTTGCCGAGGACCAGACCATTAATCATCTTGCATCCTCCCTCCGTCCATCCTTTGCGCCCTGTGTGCAGAGTTTTTCGGCTAATGAAGGGCATCTTTTTTGCCAACCAATGAATGGAGTGGACAGGCGACGGGCGACAGGCACTGCCCGACTTCTATGATGTTCGACATGAATCGGAACGATCATTAATGGGCAGATTCTGGTCAATGGATTGATCTGGCATTCATAGAACTCACGGCCGACGTTTCATGTGCGGTTTCCATCACCATTAATCATCCGAGGAGAGTTCTATTAATGGAAATTTGCCTAAATGGATTTGCCGTTGTGCGAATCCGCAGAACGGCCAAGCAAATATCAAAGATGGATATATTTCCCACTTGATTTGTAATGGAAGTGAGGCTATGCGATATTTAACAGCACTTTGGCAGAAATTAATTAAACAGGGACGTCAGTAATGGATTGTACGAATTATTGAGAGATATTCAAAATATATTTTGGAGTGCCATGTTTCAAAGCTAAACTTTTGTTTTAAATAAATGTCTCTTTCCTCCTTCTACCCTGTGGATACATGGAGTTGTTTTCCCTCTGCATAGGAGTACGAGTATGCCTTACATTGATGATAATTACTGGGTGAAGGTACTTTCCCAAGAGAAGAGAATTAGAAAGATAGTTTATCGGTACATAGAACCTTTGAACCATCTTACCATCCTAAAAATTATTAAAAAGTCTCAATGCCTCATCCTTATTTGTTGTCATTTACTTTAAGGATCATTTTCGATGCATCGGCACGATCAGATTCTCTCTTTCGATTTCGCCCATAATTATTAGATTATGTTCCCTAATGTGCGTTTCGCATCCTTCTATTACCACAAATTACGAGATGCCACGCCTCTCGACCCGTGTAAATATTCCGCCTCTAGATCCGCATCGGATCTCAGTTATTATGAGTTTCAGATCAACAAAGTTTGCTCGAACTCGAACTCGAACTGGGTGGAGCGTTGCTATGCAGATCCTGGCAACGGTTAGCCGTAGGAAGTCCTGAACGCGTCCTCGCTTTAAGTTTAAGGGCCAGGAGCCAGGGACCAGGGACCAGGGGCGACCGCCAACTGTGCGAGGGCACAATTATTAGCACTTAGGCGACACATTCGGGCCTATTTCGTGCTCTTTATCCTGGTACTGTTGCCTCTTCCACTTCCACTTCCAGGTCCTGTTCCAGTTGGTCTTCCTGTTCCCGCTGCCGCTCCCGTTCTGGTGGCGGGAGGGGGGCAACCCTTAAGGCAGCCGCACAAGTGTCGATGACACTTGGAGGGATTTTTTCGGTGGCTGCTCACCGCAGCCCGCCAACGGCAAGGGCAGGATATGCAACGTTGCACGTTCGAGTTGTGGCAAGGAGCTGTAGCTGTTGCTGTTGCTGTCGCTGTTGCTCTTGCTGTCAGGTAAAAGGGGTAGGGCCGGGCCACGTCCTGGCAAACACTTAAGCCAAAGTTAAACGCTTCGAGTGCTGTATTCTTGTTTTTGTTTGCGTCTTCCCGTACCCCCATCTCGCCCTGTGCTCTTGGCTGGGTATTTTTCGTTCGAGCCCAGCAGGAGACGTCTTCGTCCTGGCGGCTCCTGCACTCGCTTCTTTTTCGGGCTGAGCCCGAAACCTAAATCAATACGAACTCCGTTTTAATTCGCTTAAATTGCCGGCAGGACATCCCCGACAGCGCAGCTCAGGGCAGGGCAGCAGCAGACTCGGATTCAGATTCTTTGTGCGAAATCCCGAAAGGATTGCTCGACAATTGTTTGCCCCGCGCTGTTGTCACAGCTCTAAGCGCTTTAATTTTGATTGCATTCGATTTGTTGTTGCTCTTGTTTCCCCCTCCCTCTTCCTCGATGTTTGCACAACTCTTTGACAAATTCACAGGCTTCCTTTCCATCCGCCGACATCCCATCCCATTCTAACCGAACCGAACCAATCCCCGATCCCATCTCAGTCGGCATCCTTGGCCTCAGCCTGCGCCTTCGGGCGGTTTTCGCAATTTTCTTGCGGCCCAAAGAAAAGGATTAACTATTTAGGTTTTCCCGTGTCCGTGTCCGTTCTTGTCTCGAGGAAGTAGCCGCCTGGATGTCTGTGTCCTCTCATTCTCCCTGCCCTTCCGTTCCTGTTGCTATGTGGCCCTGACAGCACTTTGGGCTGAGAATGTTGAATGTTTCGCCGTTTTGTAAGGACCTCATTTCATTTCATTCACATTCGCTATTCACTTGGTTTCTGGGAGGCTTAGGACTGCAGCTCAGACAACGACTGGGACAGGCTTTTCCCAATGTTCGGCTTCGGAAATTCCAGCTCAGACGTCTGTTGGGGTTTCTCTCAAAGGTTGTTGGCTATCGTTTGTGGATTTTGTGGTTTATCCTTTCTTTTTGTGCACTCTAATTGATGTTGAAATTGTTTTAATGCCAGCAAATTCAAGCTGTATCTCTTGGATATAAAATACAATCTTGCATATGTGTTCCTATCTATCTATCTAACTATCTATCTATCTACCTGTCTATCTATCTACCTATCTATCTATCTATCTCTATTTCGAATATAGTCTTAATGTCTCTTTCATCTATCTATTTCCCATCTATCGTTCTTTCCTCTATCTATCTGTCAACCTTTAAGTATTCTTGGATACATTACCTTGGATATCTCATAGATAATGTATCTTGCTTACAGAAGTCTTATTTCTGAAAAATCTTTCTATCTAAACGGATGTTTTGGCTCTTCACAGACTAAATACTGAATGGATCTCCAAAATAATCTTAAGGATTGGTCCAGGAAGTTCTGAGGGATCCTTGTGTGTATCCCTGAATGTTTCGTTCTAGCGAAGAGAATGGAATCCCATCCCGAACATCAATCGATTCAATGTTTTTGCAATGCATTTGCTTTTGTTTTTTTTAGCGCATTTTGGTCGCCAGGGCGTGCTCTGTTTTGGCCTCCGGGAGGAGACATGTCCATATTGACGTTGACAGAATGTCAGCCTCGGATTTATGGGCTGGCAGGTAGGCTGCACGGACGGACGGATGGATGGATGGCTCTAGAGAAAGGAGAACAACATGAGGCGGACTGTCATTCATTGACTTGTCGTCCGTGTGTCCCGTTCCTGTGTCCCGTTCCTGTGTCCCGTGTCTGTGTCCCGTGTCTGTGTCTGTGCGCGTTGGCCATTTTCGGGGCTTGATCCTGTTGATCCAGCAGCAATCCCTTTAGCTTGGCTTTTTCAAGTAATTAGTCGCCTGTCGACATTTGGTTTGTGCTCGGGCCTGGCCCAACGGCAGATTTAGGACAAACACCTGCACACACACACACACAGACACACCCTGCCACTGCCCCTGCCAGGGGTAACTCTTCTGCCGTGTCCTGCGGCAGACGCAATCTATCAGCAACAATGTGGAGAGGATTCGCTTCCAGGGAATGCTGCCGTTCGACCTACATTTGATGGAATGTCCTCCTGTCGTCCTGTGCCAAATGAGAAATTGCCTCCTTCTCCTCCTCCTCCTCCTCCCCGTCGTCCTTCTCCTTCATTGTGCTGCTCTGCTCCCGTTTACTGCTTACATAAAAAGGATAATACAGCAGCGGAGTCAGTCAACATCAACATCAGAAGCAGCAGCAGCAGCCACTAAATGAGTTTTGCTCTACATTGAGGCTCCTTCTCCCCCGTCCCGATTCTCCCATTCACGAGTATCCTGCAGGCATTGTGCGCAAAAGTGGGTCGGCGGTTTGTTTTCGCAAAGTTGTCGCCCATTCAGAGGGAAACTGACAATGGCCCGTGCACATCCTCTCGTGTAATGTGTAATGCTCGCAGCCAGAATCCAACAAAGCAGAAGGAGCAACGCTCTTCCCATCTACGGAGTCCCGAATCCGAATACCGACACATCGCAGGCGACGCGACGTCAGAACAAATTAGCTTAAAGGAGTCCGGGCTTTTGTGTCGGCGTCGCAGTCTCCCTCTCACACCTTCTGTCCTCTGATTTACGGCACAGGACCTCGGCTGAGACTGAAACTGGGAGTGAGACCCGATCAGCTGCCTGTGTAATTGGCTTAGATCGATTTGATTTGATGATCTGTGACGATTGATTTGCTACAATTGGCCTTGAAAGGCGCACCTCTGGAGATCTGTGACGAACCAAGGACCAGTCGGGGCCATAAAGTATAGTAAAATCTCTGTCTCTCTCTCTCTCTCTCTCTATGTCTCCGGGACTGTCCCTTATTTCTCTGCTTAAAGAATGGTTGAGTACAGTTCAACATCCGCGAGAAAAGGAAATTCGAGCTTAAAATCGTTCGAGAACAGGAAACTTAAAAGTTTTTTCTATGTACCCTGAGATAAATGTACCCAATATTACAATTATTAATTATATCTAGAGATAATTGGTCTTTAGGTATAGAAAGTATAACAGAATAATAGTTATAGTTCGGCCTTCTCAGTAAGAACTTCCCTGTAATGTTCCAGCTGTGAAATACTTAGTCCATCAGACAAGTCCTGCATTGAATTAGTTATTAAAGAGTTGGATAGTTGGCTGGGTAGCCACCGAAGTGCTCCACTTTATTAAAAGCCCAAGCAATGTTCTGTGCAATGTGCCCATAAGTGAATTGGTGCATTCGAATCATTCTAAATCGAGTACAGTACCGAGCACAGAGTCCATAATGTCATTATATGTTTTTATATTATAATGTTTTCTGCTGAAAGTAAGTGCATTCCATTGGCAGACGCTCTGTACCCGGAAAAACAATCGTAAATATCTATACCAGAGTGTACTCTGTTGGAATGGATGTACATTCGCATCGAGGATTTCGACTTACTTAAATTTGATCCAATTATTTCACTTCACGACTGTCAGAGTAATCCAACATGAATGCAAATGAGAGCGGGATACAATTGACGAATGACATCGGGCTTGACTACCATTAAGTCCACTCAACGGTCAGTTGAGTAATCAATCAAACTCTCAATCTCCCCTCTCCCCTCTCCCGTTGCCTGTGCGGAGCAAAGTCCATTACAACGTCAACCCTCCGCGTTCCCTTTGGAAAGCTTAGGGCACACGTGCAGAGCAGAGCAGAGCAGAGGGATTTCCAGAGCTGGTCCTGGTCGTTGGTCAACTGACTCTCTAGCGGACAGACGGTCGGAGCGAAGGACTGTCCATCCCTGAGAGCGTGCGGCACTTAAACTGTCTGCGCCTGCGCTTCGGTCAAATCCTGCGCGCAGGACACGCGACCTGCGCAGTTCATTAAAATAAAATGCAACCGTTGTAATGGGGAAAATGCGGCGTAATGAAATTAATGCGAGCACGCCATGGTCATGGGAGGGGTGTGGGCTGAGATAGGGGAGAGACTGCCCGCTGCTCGCCATGGCATGTGCAACGTGCAACGATCCTGCAGCCAGTAGTCGGCCCTCCACTGGGCATTTGTCAAGTGGCGCGCTATTTTTTGCACCTTGACAGGGCCCGCATTCGAGTCCATAATTGGAAATGCTTGCGAAACTGTTTCTGCCACTCGTACGCTCGCCGTTCCAGGGGCAGGACTCGGTGCACTCATTAGTTCTAGTTTGTTTAGCCAGGACAATGCCCGAGGATACAAGTATATGCAAAAAAGGAAATGAACATAAAATAATAGTGCTAGCAATGCGGCGTTCGGTTCGTGCCCGCTCTATGGGCATGTGGGCTTTGCGATTGTTACACTTTTCCACAATCCGGGAAATCCTTGAAATAATAAACCCACACACCTAGCGGTCTCCGGGCATCATCAAAATTTTATATGACAAGCTTAGACAATCAAAGTGTCAAATAAAAATGTCAACTTTATGGCCCATGCACCATGGACCATGGACCACGCGGCAGCGATCGCCACTAATCTGTCAACAAAGGTGGCATCGAGGCATTTCCGGTTTCCGTGCAGCGGTTGTTGCCCCTTTTTGTTCCTGTGCCGTCCGTGTTGCGTGTCCAGCTCCCGGACTGACTGACTGACTGACTTACTGACCGACGGACACGACGATACGCCCCGACAGGAGGACAGGCCTGTGCGGCCCTTGGTCCTCGCCGACGTTGGTCTGTCGGCTGTCATAATTAAAATATGACGCGTGTCTCGTGCGCAGGACAATTGCGCCGCGGGTAGCGCAGGGCGGTGGATCATAATGCCTGCCCGTCCTGCCAGTTGCATTCCACACCACTCCATTCGACACGCAAAGAGCCACAGCAGCAGCAGCAGTAGCAGTAGCAGCAGCAGTAGCAGCAGCAAAGGCCCTGGGCCCTGGTGAACATGTGGACCTGGTCAACGCTCTAGATATGTGTCCTGCACGGTCGTTGTCCTGCAATTCGGGCAACTGCAGCAAATCGCTTAGCATGCGCCAATTATACAGATTGTAAACGGAAATCGCCTCAAATCATAACGACGACGCAAAGGAAAGGAAAGCAGAGGAAGGAAGGAATTTTTCTTTTTGTAAATTGAGCCAAAAATGTCATGGACAAATGCGGCAAAGGACGAAGTTAATTGTGGCAATTTAGATGTCTCCCGATTCGGCATAGCCCAAGTGCGAGTGTTGCTGCGGCACAAAAACGGAATGCACGTAGGTCCGAGGCAAGGGACTTGCCTCATTTGACTTGTAAATGTTGCTTAACAGGCAGCCCGAGGGCGACAGCCGTTCATTTCTGTCTGTGTACTGGGACTGTACGGCCTGTACTCGTTTGTAGACGTCTAATTATGATGATTTCTTGCAGAAGTGGACTTCTTTTGGAAGATCAAGACATTCATCTAGAATCTTCGACAGTTTCTAATACATACTATTAGTAGGTGGACATTCTATTAGTGTAACATTCCTTATGGATTTGAGGGCCTCTACTGCTGTTGAGGTGCACCTTCCATGCATTATTCGGAACGATTTGCCCTCAAGCCCTATGTAACACAAGGCTAGAATGCTATAGGGAGGCTATTTGTTACGAAATCTAATTGAAATTGTATACAAAATTGAATTGTATACATAAAGCTGGTTGCTATATAACTCCAAGGTAGATGCTGTGAAACCTGAAAGCTGGCTGCTGTGAAACTAGTTCGTTTTATAGTCGCCAAGCAAAGACAACATAAACACTGTCTCCACTTCGTGCGAGCGAAGAATTGTATGTTTACTGTTATACCCCATACTCCTAGTTGTATAGCAATTAGGTTATAGATCGATAACATTCACCATAGGGATTCAAATATTTGAGGTGTATTCTGAGGTTCGACCGCCATTTACGGGAACTAAACGATAAGAAATCAAGTCCCCCCGATTAATGTGTTTTACTAGTACCTGGAACATAGTATTCTCATCGTCAAAGACTAAATGTTCTTATTAGTCTTTATCCGAGATTGAAATTATCTTTGACAGTTTTCTATGTTGATTAAGTCTGGAACTTGCTTCAATTGCTTTCCTTTAGTCGCTATCTAATAGTTGATTCTGCTATTCTTTGGAGTACTCCTAATTGGACAGTGTTTGATAATAGTCTTGAGCTACCTTTGCCTGTTGTTGGTTTCTAAAGGATGCTAAGGATGCTCCCATTATCGTACCCATTATATATTCTATTACTAAAACATAT
Organism: Drosophila affinis; assembly: GCA_037356375.1. Classification (NCBI taxonomy): domain Eukaryota; kingdom Metazoa; phylum Arthropoda; class Insecta; order Diptera; family Drosophilidae; genus Drosophila; species Drosophila affinis. The sequence goes on from CM074800.1 coordinate 825,185, forward strand.
CGTAAATATTTATACTGATAGCAGCAAAGCTCACAGCCACTTATCAATGGCTCTGTTTATCCCATGCGAACATGCCAGAAGACCTGTTCTAAAAGCACATAAACATAACTCCTTTGAGGTCACCAGAGTGTCCTTAGGCCAAGTGTTTGCGCCATGCCTCCCCCCCCCCCCCATTGATGACCTGCTCTGTGCCGCAAACGACTTCCGATGATATCTACTCGAATGAGTGACTCGAAGACTGTACGTGCCGGACCATATACGAGTACGAGTACGGGTCTGTGGCTGCCCCATTAAAGTCCAGAGATCATCATCGCTGCATGGCCATGCCTTTGAACCTAAACGGACGAGGGACGAGAGATGATGAAAACAATTAGTTGGCATAAACCGTGTTTTACTTTCCAATTGAGTAGAACAAAAGCAGGCAGCCCTCGTTCTCGTTCTCGTTCCCCCTCGGCCCAGGTCCGGTTAACGGCCAGAGTTGAGGATAACAGCGGCAGCTGTTATAACCATAACACGCCCAAAGCGGACTATCCATGGACCCATCTACATTTACATATGTGTTTTTTCATCACTTTCACTGGCTTTTCTGGCACCAGCTCTGGCTCTGGCGCTGACTGCGGCTCTGCCAAAAGGAGAGCACTGCCTTGATGCTTTCAATCGGGAGTCCGTCCGTCCGTCCGGCAGCTGCCCAACCCCTGGAAAAACCCCGAGCAAACACTTTGAAGTAGGTGACGTTTATGCAAACATGAAAGGGAAAACTACGCTGGACTGTGGCTGGGGATGGGGATGGGTCGTTCTAATGTGCGGTATCTGACGGATGCTGCTGCTGCTTCGGGCAGTTATGTGCTGGATGATTTTCCATAACTGCGGTGGACATGAAATTTCATAACATCAAGATACGAGCTTTGTATTATCTCAGATCTCGGCACGGGGATGAGCATGAGCATGGGATGGGCATGGGGCTGAGTGCGATGATGATGTTGTGCCTGGAACGTGTCGTGTCTGTTCTGATATGAAAAAAAAGTTCGAGGCAAAACGTGCAATGCATTTGATAAGGATAAGCTGCGCTTGGGTTCAACCCTTTCCCTTTCCATCCCCTTCCTCCGCTAATGAGCACACTTGAGCGAGTCAGAGCTGCATTGTTTGCTCAGTCCGCTAATGAAGAGGTATCCGGAGGGAGGGCATGGTATAGCTAATGGCATCCTTTGGCAGGACAGGCATTGTCCTGTGGCGACAAAAGCGACGCATGTCCATCAACTCGAATCGCGCAAAAAGTCGAGCGGGGGTTGCTGCCACCAGTCGCCCATCCCAATCCCAATGCCAATCCCAATTTGAATGCAACCCGCTCATCCAGTTGTCCTTTGTCCTTCATCCGGACAGCTTTAAATGATGTTTGGCGTTGCTGCTGCATTTTTAATGCCGTGTAAATTTTATTGTTTAATTGCCTTTTTTTTCTTGTTTTTTTTGGTGGTTTGTTGTTGGTCCCTCTCCCCTCCCCCTCCCCCTCTCCATTTCAATTTCAATTATTTTAATTATGCCGCCAGGGAAATAGTCCTTGTTCGTACTCGTCCTCGTACAATAATTAACTAATTTCAGGCGATTTGTCAGTGGAACCCGCAATTAGGCATTAGGATGACTAGCCAGAAAAAAGAGTAGGAAACAGGGACACGTGTCATGTGTGTCCTGCGACGTTTTTGTGGTGGTTTTTCCCTGTTTTTTGTGGTTGTTGGGTGGATATCAATTGCACGTTTTTTAATAGTGGCAAAGGATCGTCGCAGGATCGCATGCCACCCGCTCGGTCCGCACGGCAGTCAAGATGAATGTCCTTTCTTCGATATCCCGCAAGATCTCGACACTGAAAAATGCCCAACAGAAACGATCCCCCGAAACGATGTCGCCTCCCCTTGCCCTTCGCCCCGTGTTGCCTCTTGATTGATTTCTATTCCGATTTCCCTCCGTTTTTCGCACATAAATTTCTGGTCTGAGATTTTTGCATGAAAAATGGGTATTTCTTTCGGTGGAAATCGGAAAATTTGCTTTCTTTTTGGGGCAATTTGTTGGCAATTTCCTTTGTTGATTTAGGCTACTGTGAGCGATCGAAGAGAGCCGAATTCATTCGTGATTTGTTGAAAAATACACAGCAATTTATTACAACCGAAAGATTGATGCCCATGAACTAAGACCATATTTCTTTCTTTTCTTTTTCTTCGCAGGTAAGCATCACCGATTGCATCAGAGATCGAAAAAGACTATAGTCACGACTATAGCTTTATTCGACTCTGATATCATTGTCGATGGCTGACTCAAAGGGTGAGCTTATTGGATGATCTCAGCCCCTGGCCGAGGCCGATCCCATAGAGATTTGCACTTACATAAATATAAAATGAACTCCCGTAGGGACAACCGCATCCAATGCCCTGAGAAACGGTCTCCAGCATCTCCAGAGTCCCAGATAGAGAGAGAGAGAGAGAGACTACGGTTCCAGTTTCTGGTAATGCGATCATAAAACCGTCATCTGATCTCACAACACCACAAAAAACGACTCGCAGAAAGATGCGAATTCGCATCAAAATGTCAAAATCATTTTTTCAATATTAAATTTTGCACGCCATTTAAGGATGTCCGTCCCTAAGGAGACCAGGGAGGGCAGGGGCAGGGGCATCCCTTCGGCACAAAAAGGATTTGCAGTTCCACCCCTCAAAATGATTGAGCCTAAAAAACGGAGAACAACGAAATTGAATTTATGTCCAAAAATATTGGAAACATTTTTATTTGATCTTGTTTCTTGCGAAATTCCTCTCTATCTCTGCCTCTGCCTCTACTTAGTGCGTTTCTCGATTTGACCTCCGACCTGTGGACGCTGAAGAAAAATCACTCGAGCGTGCCCTGTCCTGCCCTGCGAAATCTGAAAAGAAAATGGTATATGTACAAATGTGAAAATGCAATTAATTTTCCTGCGCCTGATATGGATAGGGACAGAATGGAACCCCCCTCCAGAAGGGATTACCTAGAGAAAGAGCGCAGAAATGCACTTTGCTGGAAGCCATTCCCGTAATTGGATTCCCACAAGTTTTACTCGCTCGAAGCTCGAAACGAAGTGAACCCCATATGGAGCACGCCATGAATACGAATATGAATATTCATTATTCGTATTGTTCAAGTAACCCAACGCGTTGAACCCAATTACGAGCCCCATTGCCCATATTCAATTATCACAAAATGTATCTAATTTTAGTCTTTCGCGCGTATCCCATCCCATCCCACATGATGGATGGACGGGATGGATGGATGTATCGCATATCGAATCTTTCACAATTTACTCGTACTCGAACTCGCTCTCGTATATTTATCCGTCAACAAATGGGTGGAGTGGTGGGGGGAGTGGAGGGGGCAACATGTTTCGCTGGTGATTTTCTTTACAGAAATAAATAAACAGAAAATAAGTAAAATTCGAAATAAATACAAGGGCCACAGCCGCGCTCCCCCCCCCTGCCACTGCCACTAACCCACTGACCCTGGATAGGAACAATTTACGAGTACACATATAGTATGTAGTACCCCCAAAACACCCAGTCCCCCCTCTTGTACCCTCTTGTCCCCTCTGTTCTCTGTTCAGTTGCTGGGAACTTGCGTCAGATGTGTTCTTGTTGGATTTACGTATGTAAATAATTGAGCATTTTGCATATGAAAGCGAAAATAATTTAATTGTTTCGAGAATCGCAGAAAAGCTGAAAAGCAGAAAACTCACTTGCATATTTATAATTATATTTCTTGATATTTCGGGGCTGACTCGACAGCCATCGCTCGCCGCGTCACGGAGGGGAGCAGCCATGGCCAGGGGGCTCAAAGAAGTAGCAAATGTTGGAAAGGAAAACTTTAAGGAATACTCTGGAGTTTGGGGATCCCAGAGCCACTTCCTAGGGTATTTCCATCTTCGAATTTCGCTTGGAATATTCTTCTTTGCGTTTGGGGAATCTTTTTATTTGAAACACGAAATTGAATTTGACTGCCTCTGGCCTCAGGCGACTCCCTCAACTAAGTTTTTCACTTCTTTGCCTCCGACCAGGGATCCAGGAGTCGGCGGGGTCCTCCCCACTGTCCCCGGTACTTAACGTATTTGCATTAACAAGCAGCCGCACAGATACAGATACATGAGCAGTATATGAATGTATGTGTATGTGTGTGCCTGCATTTGATGGGGGCCCCCGTCCACAGGGAGGGCCATTAAAATTATTGATTTTCTGCCGTCTGCAATTTTGCCCTTTGGCCAACAAGTTAACCCCCGCCAGATCCCTGTCGCTCTCTCCCTCTCCCTCTCTCGCTCTCCCTCTCTCGCTCTCCCTCTGGCTTGTATCTCCCTAGTCTCCACATTTAAATTAATCAACTCAATTTGCGTAAAAGTGCAATGGATGGAGGGGGGGCGGAGAGCCACCGTTGATTGTATCCACAGACAGCGGAAGGGGGACGAACAGCATGTTCTTTCCTTTCCTCTGTCTTTAATTTTGCTGTTTTCTGCAATGAGGGTCTGGCCTTACCCTAATAATTATGTCACATCTCGGTGGAAAACGATGGCAAGGAAAATCGGAGGGAGCAGCCATCGCCTCTCGCTGTATCCTTGAGCAATTTCATGGACCTCGCAGATTTCGCAAATGTTTCTTGAAGCGATTCACGCTTCATTACGCTGGCAGAAATGGCAGAAAACCTGAAGGAACACCGAATTTCCGCTAAAATTATGAATTATTAATTATGGGCAAGGGTTTAGGAGCATCCCTTTTGGCCTGGCCTGGCCATGGTCCATGGCCAATCTGTAAGCGCATTTGGCGTGAGAACTAATTCGCTTGTAATTGCAGCCATGGAGGATGGGGGTAGAGGGGGTTGGGAAGGGGTGAAAACTATGAAATGACTTTCCATGCAAATTATGAAAATTATGAATACGAAATTAGCTGCGGATGAGGCTGTTGATGGGTATCGAATACCCAGATTTGCCAAAGGAAGGGCCAAGGGAAGGGCTACGCGCATTCCTTTGAACTTGAATAATTTTGTAATCCCTTCCTGTATGTCCATATTAAAGCAATTCATCCGTAAATCTGTGTGTCAATTCGTTGGAGATACATCTTCTATTAATAGATCCGCAATCATATGGCCAGAGCATACGGCCACACGGGTAGTATTCATTTGAAATATTCATATTGAAATATTGGAATAAATCATGAATCATGCGAGCCCATAGAAAGCTCTGCCATCATTTTATTTCCTCCACAAATGAGGCATAGCATCCACATATTGGATGGAGTGGCGGTAGTTTTATGGGTTTCCTCTCTCCCTCTCTCTTTGCGAATCTGAATATCAAATATAATCAAATAGGCAGTAAATGTACTCAACTAAATCAAATGAATGGGTTGTCATAAGTTCCCCTGAGTCCACCCATGCTCGTCCTTGGGCTGTGGAAAATCGTGCCTCTGTACAGGCACAGGCGGGGGTGTTGAAGTCATCCAGGATGAGCCCGGATAAGCCCAGCAGTGTTTGCCCAACAAGCTCTCCTCTCCGAGTGGGTGGAAGGGCGGGGAGGGGCGGAGTGCGTGTATCGAATGTCAGTGCCAGGGGGTGCAGTGTTGCAGGATTCGCGGTTAGCCAGGGCCTTGGCGAGGGAAGCCTAATTTGTTTGCACATACTCGTATTCGTAGTGAGGGGAATATCAGGGGAGTAGCCACAAAGAGGGGTTTCGAAATACCAACAGAAATTCTCTTCATTTCCTCGCAGTTTCGCAGAAAACAAGGAGACGATGCACAATTCTGTGGGCCATTTAATTTGTAATATCATTAGTAGGACCCCCTCCATGGTGCACCCCTGCCTGAAGCATTTGCCAGCAATTAAAATTGCTAACGAATTGCCCTCCGAGAGGGTGGAGGGGGAAACCGGGAACACCCCAAAGCCTCGGCGGTGACCAGTCCACCCTCGAGTCACAATTAGCCCGCGGGCTGCCGGGCGGGTGGGGGGTGTAGCTCTAGCGCTAGATTGAAAACTTTTAACCCTTAAAGCACAGCAAACGCAACACAGAACTTTTATTAACGTCATTAATGTAACTTTTTGGTTTTTCCTTTCGCGTCTCGATGATTTCATTCGGAACGAACGGAGGCCAGAACTGGGACAATTGAAACGGAAAGTGTCGCACATGCCGAAGGGCAGGCCCACCCACAAGTGCAAGCCAGCAACCCCTCTGCTGTGTGCAACATGCGTCAGTGCGAAATCTGGGCAAGTCTGCCCCCTGCCCCTTGCCCCTTGGAATCCTGCTCAAGCGCCCGCGGGGGTGCGACCCAGACGGGGTGTGCCGCGACGTCTTGTGCCGCAGGTTGATTAGAAATTCCATTAAAATTCCATAAAAAAGTGTATACGGTAGCAGCCGCACCCTGCCAAGTATTACTCCTGTCCTGTCCCTGTCCCTGAATAGTTTTCCCCTCAGGGTGGTTTGTCTCACCCACCCACCACCCACTCTCCTGCAAAACTTCCACTGCAATCGCGTGCGATGTCGCACTGCCAATGACTGTACCGTACCTCCGCCCTTCTGGCATTTTCTCGGCTGCTTTGTATTTCAATGTCGCCGCCCGGCACTGATGGTCGTCTAATTAAGTCGCAAAGTGTGTCCCCGCTTGGGATTCCGATTCCGATTCGGATTGAGCTGGTTTCCCCCCGCTAACGTAACCGTAAAGTGCGGAGTGTGGCCCCGATAAGTGAGTCGGCGAACGTGTCCAATTATGAGGCACACAGCACTCGTGATGCAGTTCACGTGCCGCGTTCAGGATTCGGCCGATTGTGGGAGATGTAATCTGAAAGCAAACTGCATTTTGCTGCTCAACAAAGGTTATAGAAGGTTATAGGAGGGTTACTTAACTCCTGATAGATCGTAAATGTTGGATAGAGTGACCTACGGTTCAGGTTAATATTGATGAGGTGCAAAATCCCAACAAATAAGAGAACACTAGGGAAAGCTCTTTGGTTCCAGAAACCGATGGCAGCCAGACAACACCGGAAACAAAGAGTTTCTATGGAATATTCACACCTAACTGGCTGACTGTCTGACTGGCTGTACTTCCACTTTTTGTTGGCCACATCCCAGCATCCTTCCAGCTATTCCCCCTTTAATTTCACAGACAATTTCGTGCTGAATTCATCGAAAATTGCATAAAACAACAATCCACAATCGACAAATTACATTGCCCGAGATAATACATCGGTGGATGCATTCACCAGTCGTATTGCGAGCACATGTTCGAGTCCCCGCCAGCATCTCTCTCTCTCCCTCCTGCTGTCTCTGTCTCTTTCTATAGGAAGTAAATTCGCATACGCTGACGGTAAACACAGCAAAAACAAAAACAAGGACAGCAAACAGCAGCCCCAAGCGGCCCACTAACCGAAACCCCAACTAAAAACAAAACCAAAAGACTAGCATCGGAATGCGACTTATAGATACCCTTGCCGATGCACTGCATCCCATTACGTGACAAATTTTATAGATTTATTGAACTATTCACTTGGTTCCAAAACCAGTCATACCCTCGGCAATGTGGCAAATGGGTACCACAACCACAAAACGGTGTCTGTCTGCATTGGCCGTTGATGCATGCCCCCCACCGGGGCCACCAGATTGGGGCCCGATTGAGGCAGGAAGCGGGGCGGTGGAGTTGCACAGGTCTTCAACGAGTATCCCCCAAGCATCCTCATAATCAACCTCTCACTCTCTCTCTCTCGCTCTCATCATTGGCACAGCAACACAGCAACAGCCGCGGCGGGCAAAATGTTTATTATTGCATTTTGATTTCCGTATGATGTTTGCTCTCTCTCTCTCTCTCTCTCTCTCTCTTTTTCTCACTCTCTCTCTTTCTCACTCTCTCTCTTTCTCACTCTCTCTCTCTCACTATTTCACATCATCCCCCCATAAGCGAATAGCGATTTGTTTTTCTGTTCGCTCTTTGGCCTTTACATGCTCTGTTAATGTTGCTGTTAATCTTATCAGGGAGTGTGCGTGTGTGCTGTGTGTGTCGATGTGAACCGAGGAGGTCTGCTAATGTAAAGACATGTAATGTAATGTAAAGAGATAATAGCGATTCATTTTAGAGAGTCATTCACTCCTAAATATTGAGCTACAAGACGCATGATTAAGCAAATTGTAAGTCTTAAGCGGAAGAACTAACTTTGAAGGATTTTCACTCAATAATAATGTCTTTAATGACCTCATTCTATAACACTGAATTCGTAGTACCCTTGGATTCATACTCGTGTTGTTTGGCATCTCCCATCAACATTTCTCTGCCTCGATAAAGCTTATCATTTCTGACAGAGTATGCGTTAATTGATAATAAACTTAATGCAAATGTTTATTTATAAAACATTGATTCAGTCAACAAATTGCGTTGCAACGAAGAGCAGCCGGGGAAATGTTCCCCTCCTTTCCCCGCGGAATTTGTGCAATTTCTTTGCATTCACTTTGTTGTTGTTTTGCAGACGTCCAAGAGTCAGTAGACGGCTTCCGCTGCTGTTGACGGAAGCAGAAAGAAGTATTATGTTTCGAGTATGAGCATCGGCAGCAGCAGCAACAAGCTCGTCTCTTGTTTCTACCTGCCCCGTGCCGCAGCTGCTAACAGCACGTGGCCACAGCTGCTGGCTCTGGCTCTGCTCTGCAGCTGTTAGCGCGCTGTTAGCGGACTGTTAGTGCTCTCCCATTGAATGTTGATTCGTACTCACTCGTACTCATTCATTCATTCGTTTCTCAGACAGCGGTCGATGTGGACGTGCAGAGCGGACTGTTTTCGTTTCCGAGTCCGAGTGTTAGGGCCGCCGCGTATTATTTCGCGTATTTTTTTGTGGATTACAAAATAACCAAATACATTACGAATCGGTGTCGTCACTCATCAAAACACATATATCCCAGCTCTCGAAAGTGTTTTTAATGGAATAAATGAATACCTATGAGTGACCGAAAGTGTTAGTCATACTCGTAGTCGTACCACAAATGATGTGCTAAAATGCAAATTCAACGTCGCCGTCGCCGCTCACCATCGCTCGCCGCACGAAACAAGTTGCCAAGATGTGGCCGAGGAAGCCAATAAGTGCACAAATCGTACAGAAATAGACACAGAACTCGCAGTGAAAATACGCGAAAACAGAAAGGATTACACCAGACAAAACAAAACAAAGCAAAGCCAAAATCACCCGCTAAAAAATAACGAAAACACTTTTCATTGCCAACACGCGCAATCAAAACGCCCCCAAGCGAAAGCAGAAGATCAACCCAAAGGAGAGGAACAGCCCCACGATCATGCTGGCCGTCAAGAACTTCTTCCTGCCGGAGCGCACCAAGGCCCCGGAGACGCCGCAGCGCTTCTCCCGGATGCCCGAAGCCTTCCTGCGCTCCATCCGGAGGCGCTCGCTGAGGGTGAAGCGGGCCAAGAGCCTGGTGGTGCCCGACCGCTCCGAGAAACGCAAATCAGGTGAGGTACAGTGTCGACGTAAAGCGACCATCGTGGATCATTAGAGAGGGGGATCATCGGACAATCTACTTTTCCCATTAAATATTTCGCAACTCCAGCCATAAAAACCATTAAAATATATGATAATTAGTTCATTTAACTAAATAAAAACCACTTGGGTGAACTTTCGTTAAATAAGAAGCAGGAAAATCGTTAGCCAACGACCTTGCCTCGGGCTTTATTAAAACATTTATACTCGTAGTAATGTGCAACAGTCCAAGTAAACTTTGCGTTTATTTCTGCGCTTGCCATATTTTTCCATTATAACCAAAATAACCTTTCGGATGTGGCACATCGCGTGTCATGTGTCAAAGTGTGGGGCAAAGCGCTGCTGGCGTGGTGTTGTAACGCGCCACAGGCCACAGCGAATATAATGCAATCTGACACAGTTTCCCATTGAGACTTCCTCAGTTCCGACTTCGACTGCGACTCCGACTCTGGGGTCTCTATTATGCCAAAGTTATGGCAACATTATGTCTTATTTTTTGCATGAAAATTACATGAAAAGTTTGCCAACTGTGTTTTCCCTTTCGTTTGGCTCTTTGTTTCTATCAAAAGATGTCGAATAGCCATGCAAAGAAGAGTGAAAGGTCGATAAAATAATAAAAAGAGTAGAGAGCGAAAGTTATGGGAGGAGAATAACACTTTTTCTGGCCATAGAAGGAAGGGAAAGGCGGCCCGGCCCCGTCCTCATTGTCACACTGACTCTCATTCGTATATTTCGGCATTGACTTCCAGTGGCAGTGTGGCACGGGTCCGTTTGCGGCATGCAATTATCGATTCCGTTCCCGAAACAAGAATGCGGGTCCCCGCAGAGCGGGGCGGGGCGGGGCTATGGGGCGGACTCAAGGTGGGAAGCACAGACTGCAGCCAATGTCACCTAATGACGTCAATCCGTGGGGACAGAGAGTAGGAGAGAGGTGGGATGGGATGGGATGATGTGCCAAGTGCCAAATGCTGAGGCGTTGTCTTGTCTCTGTCCCAACTTATCTCTGGGATCTCTCCATCTCACTCTCTAACACTCTCTGTCTCTCGGCTGGCTTGTTGGGTGTTAAGTGTCCGCCATGTGTCGCGATGTGGTACGTGCTGGGGTTAAGGAAATGTGTCAACTGGTTCTGGGCCGCAGAGAGATCTGCCACAGAGATTAGTTGATTGATCGGCAGCACGATATGTGGGGGATTATAAGTGGATTCACAGGCTATGAATCATTGGACAGGAAAAGTACCAGTTCTAAGCTCAATTCTATCCGCTCTTGTCGGGTTTTCTATTTCCAAAACTGACCTCTAGGCCCCCCATTTTCCCCACGAGTATTTCCACTCAAATTGCACATTCCATTCGGATTCGATTCCCATTATACACAAGTGTTTCATTATATTACTTTTTGCGTACTTTGCTGCTGCCGTCCCGCCTCTGGGGCGGGAGCGGTGATAAGATAACAAGCAAATTTCCTCTTTTATTGTGTTGTTGTGTGCGTTTTGCTTATAAATAAATACTCGTATGTAATAAGTATTCCATTCTATTTATTTCCGTTCATTAACGTGGCTCCCTTTGACAGAGTTCTCTCTTTGTTCAGCTGATAGCCGATGGCTGATAAATGGTGGAGTGGGCTGGTGTGGGGTGGGGCTACTCCAGAGATTCCTAGATATCCCAAAATGTATCAGGTGAACAGCTCTGTGACTTTGTCAAAGACCTTGACGTCAGACTTTGGATTTGATATAGTGACCTGAGAGATATATGCACATAAGTGTATCCGAATGGACACAACAGACACCTCTTCGCACAATCTGTCTTCCGTGCCACACATTTTATGCTTTGTATATTTTCTCTATTTGTTTTCCTCCACTTTTGTGTACTCAAACTTTTTATTTCGCTCGAAGCTCGAGGAAGCTCGAGCAAGATGAATAAAGAGTCAACAACACGATTCAAAATAATACATTTAACACATTTTGGCCCAAAGCAAATACACATACAGATGCAACGCACAGATTTAGAACACTTTTAGACGCAATTCTGTTGGCGGGAGGGACAGAGCAGAGGGTGGGGGGGAGGCACTCATGAATGTGTGAACGTGAACGGGTTTTGGGCGATCAAGAGTACGACTAATACGAGTGTGTTCTGTATCTATGCGAATGAATCTTCTGCCATGAGATCATGGCATATTCTGCTCAGGGTTGGGTACTTAGAGAGCGGAAGAGGAGGAGGAGGAGGTGACCTCATGGGAGTAAATCCATTGATTGTCTCCCTCCCACTTGCTGTGACATTGGACCTTTGCAACCCACAGAGATGCCTCAGAGAGAGAGAGAGAGAGAGGGCGAGAGAGTGACTTCCTCAATACTCTCACGCGTGCCCCTAATTAATGGCCACAAATTCTGACTGCGACTCCAGCATTTATGAGTGATGAAGTCGCCTGAAGCATTCGCCGGCTGAATTTTAATGATCCGCCCACACTAATTAACCCAACGCCCACCAGGCACGATCCTCTCGAACATAGATCAGCATTTGGCAAGCCTTATACGGCAGAGACAGACACAGAGACTGAGACGAAGACGAAGACTCTTGGCTTCGTCTCTGATTTTGGTCAGAGGCGGCACTTGAGTCATTCGAATTGTCACTCTCCTCTCGGACGGTTTAGAGACACTCGAGAGGGGCACGCGCAGCGATCGAAGCAGAGGAGCGGAGCGGTTCATCGATCGGTGGTTCTATTGAGCAATCCATTAATCACTCTCCACTTCACGGTCGCAGACAAACAGCACAAGCAGCGGAGGCCTCTCTATATATGGCCCGCTCTTTAAATGGTGTCAGAAACACACTACGAGATCTCGGTGGCTGCCTGGCCGCACGCGCCGCCGCTTAGACCCAAAGGAAAATGCACCTTTTCTTTAGTTCTCTTTTCCACTGCACGCCCCTGGTAATTATCTGGCCAAAAAACGTTCCGTTTTCACGTTTTCCACATTGTCTCTTCGAAAGCGAAAAACTTGGGACGACAACGTGTAATTAATGAAGTTTTATGATCGCTCTCTCGGTACTTAAAGAATGCTACTCCCCTGCTCGTGCGAGTATGATAATTCCCTATCTCTTTTATGATGTCTTTATCAAAGATGGTAATACCATATTATTAATAGCTGGAACATGAGGCATCATGGTTTGAGGTTCCCTCCTGGCATGAGGCGAGTCATGCTTTGGGGCAGATGGAAAACACACATTTTTACAAAGAAGAGAAGCTGCTTTTCGTTGCTCCCAAGGATCCTCCGGAATCTGTTATCATTCCTCTCTGTTATCCCAATTTGGCAGCTAATTTCCCAGCACATGCGAGAAAATGCCTGGGAAAACACTCCACAGGTGCTTCCAACCATAACACGAAACCTAACCCAATCCCAACCCAAGGGAAACCTGAGAAACGTTTTCCCAGCCGAAACCTCTCGAATATTTCTCGAATTTGTTTCGACACTTTTCTCCCCAACGAAAACAATTTGCGTATTTTCAATTAAATCATTTGAAGACGACTCTCCGACTCTCCATTTCTCAACCTGTCAAACGCCAAAGGAAAATGGAAAATATGTAAATGCATTTTAAGTGTAATGAGAAAATAGCTTGGAAAATATGCAAATTAGATGACAAACGACACGTCTCGGGCGCCGCTTCCGCCTGCCTCTGCTTGGACACTTGTTGGGAATACAGAAAGCAGAAAACAGAAATATATCCATCCGCCTATAAGCCGAGAAAAACAATCCACCACCGCAGCCCGAGTGCGTCTTCCCTCCATGGCGTGGCTGGTGGTGGAGTTTTCTCCCCAAATAAGTGAGAGAACGGTAGGGTTTATTGGTCAAACTCCGTTCGGCATGCAAAGTGTATCTAAATGAATATTGAGTAGCCATACGTTGACCATAAACAGATACATATATGTATGTGTGTAGGTGTGCTTGTAGCTGGGATAGCGATTCGACTATGGCTTTGTTTTGGGTTCCGTTCGGTTCGGTTGGGTTCCCGCCTGGAGGGCCCTGGGCCCTTTGTCTAGTAAAATCCCAAAAGCGCACCGCCATCCCAGTATTTTTCATAGTTTTTCCTCTATATGGCGATACACACACACACACACACAGACAGAAAAGCGGAAGTTCTTATTTAGGTTTTCCCTTCGCTGCCCTGGCCCCTGCCCCTGCCCCTTCCTTCGGTGCGCTCCGCTTCAATCTATGCTTTAATGCCCATTGAAATTGAAATTCAAATGCGGACACCGGTGACACCGCCAAATTGTTGATGGGGCATGGGGCAGGGGCATGGCGCATGGGGCTCGACTGCCTTAAACGACGCAGCACTAAAAAATAATAATGAAATTCCAACATAATCTTTACAATGGCAATTCCAAGGCTCTCTCCCATCCCATAATTACCTTCGCCCCTACTTATGGCTCGGTATCTGTATTCCCTTCGAGTGTCCATTGATTTGCTTTATTCCTTCCTTTTGCCAAAAGTTCAATCACACTCCTCTCGATGAGTAGAGGGGTAGGGGTTATGGGTGGGGGGAGGGACTTTACATCGAACATCGTATGAGTCTTACAACATAACCGGTTCACGGTATTTCTCTCATCTCATTCCCATTTTCGGTTTCTTTGTGGGTTGGTTATGATCTCTCTGCTGCTGGAGAGTGTCTGTGTGTGGCTGATATCTACACTGTCCTACAACGTGCTGCGGGTCTCTTGTCTCCAGATTACCATCACAAGAGCCATAAAGAAGAGTTTGGTTGGACGAGGGGATAAATAATCATTAAAGAATAAGATATCCGGTTGACACTAGAGATAGAGGAGGGGCGTGGAAGCTATTTCACTGTGAAAACATATGGTGGCTTATGGTGGTAATATTCTTTTCAGAAAATACCTGTAATATTATGCTTATAATCTGGGCTAAAGATTTGAAGGCTTCCTTGGCCCTCAACCCTGTTGTGGGGTGTAATTCAATAGCCCCCCGTTCCTGTTTCTGGGGACCCGTGCACTGGCGCATGACTGATAGCAGCAATATGACTTACCGCCAGTTAGCGGCTCTGTAATCCGTTCCGTGTGTGCCAACAGCAGCGCCAATACCACACGGAGCTAATGGCCAAAGAAGTCATTGAACCGCAGACAGACAGACAGACTGACTGACAGTGGGGCAAGGAGACTTGGAGACTGACTGGGCGGTTGGGCGGCTGAGCAAACACCTACGGTCGAGACGATATCTTCGATTGGTGGCAAATGGTCTGGTCTCGTCTGGGAAAAATGCAACAAATTTGCCATTTTCCATTTGCCAACAGTAGGCACTCGTGCGAACGCACACGACGAGCGACGAGCGACGCCTGTTTCTGTGACACTTTCTGAGTAGTACTCAAACACCCATATACTCGTACTCATACTCGTACGAATACGTACGTACAATACTACGGTTGCCCATAAATAAGATTGTAATGGATGAGAGGCCTCCGAGAACAATGGGCATCATAATCATTTTTGCTCTGGAAAAGGAAAAACAAAGAAAAGATGTAAACGAGGAGCTGGTCCCCAGCCCCGTCCCCCTGCCCGGACAAAGGCAGATGAGATGAGATTTCTAGGTACTGACCAACAGTGCAACAAACTACTGCTAAAGAGGCTGCCCCTGCAACAGCCACACCAGAGAAGGACGACACCGTTGCACGATGCACAGGACGTGAGACTGAAAGAATGGGCAGACGCAAAAGGAAAACAAGTAAAAGCAAAAAAGTAAAAGTAAGCAATTTAATAATTTGCTGCGCTTGACCGATCCGATCCGACTGGGAAAGCGGAAAAGAAAGGAAAAAGTCAGCTGGTCAGTTGGTCGGTCAGAGATCGGCTTGGATCGTGTATCATGGATCATGGAACGTGATGAACCATCTGCGCTTCTTCTTCGTCGTCGGTGAGGTCTTTAATGAGGCGCCGGACCGTTCGAAATCGATTTAATTGAAGCTAAATTTATGAGACACAAATGATCTACGGAAATCTTCGGGCAATTTATGGAAGTTTTTCCCTAAAATGGTAATGTTTTTGCAAGTCCCCCCGCCCTAACCACAGAAGGGAAAGCGAGAGAAAGGAAACCTCAGGAGCAGACAGGAGCAGGCAGGACATACCCCGAGATATGAACAATCAAATGCTCATCACCGACAATCTCACCGCATAAATATTAAACACAAATACGAATTGAATTTTATGCCATTTTCTATTTGGTTTTATGACCAGCCATCGGTGCAGCAGCAGCTGACAAAAAAGAGTAGGAATCCCAGGAAAAATGCCATTTCCCAGTGCACTTTCTTCCTTTCTCTCTACCTCTCCGTCTGTCGTGGCGGCTTTCTTCCCCAGATTCTCGTCCAAGCCATTGTCTCGCGTCTGACACTTCATAAACATGTCATATTTAATAGAGTACGAGTGCGAGTGCGCTACCGAAGGATCTGAGGATGGATGGAAGGATGGAGGAGCAGCCAAACCAAGCGAGCAACCACCCGGAGATGTCCTGCTCCTGCATCTCTCCTGGGCTCTCACTTGCCCTCACTATTGTCGACTTTTGATTGACTCGAAAGGATCTTTCCAGCCGGGTGTCTTTTTTTTGCGCTTTTTTTAATGAAAAAACTCTCGTTGGGATGGAAGAAAATTTGAGGGGGAAAATGAAAAAAACTATTGCATTTTTTGTTGGTGTAATTGTAAGATGATCTTTGCGCCGCCGAATCATGTCATAAATTTGACATTTAATCGCTTTTGGGTTTGGGTTTGGGTTTGGGCAAGGAATTCAAATTTCCCTAAACGAAGAAATCTGTTTTCTGGAATGGAACTCAACGGAAGATCTCCACGAACAGATGGATGATTAATTCAGTTCGGTTATTGAGTTGTTGAGTAAGGTTAAAGACTCACACAATTCGAATGAATAGGCGACGATGTTGATTAGATAGCAGTCGATGATAAAGATTGAGTTCTAGGGATCATCGATCCACTGAGAACCAACCCAATCGAGCACTTGCAGGAGGCACTTTTGCACTCAATGCCATTCACTTTGTATTCATTTGGAATGACCATTTACTGATTTACTTCTGAATGCACTTTGCCAGTTGCTGGAATACCCAGACACGGCCATGGAATGGAAATAGTCTTGACTCTGGAGACGATAAGAGCCTCCACCCCCTCCTATGGGGTTTGATGTGGGGTTTCACCTGGAAAGAGATAAGGAATTATTGTATAGCCGAAGGCAGAACGATTTGTTTCTCTATTTACTTTTGTGGCTTTTACTGCCGCGTGTTTTGCAATGCTCGCTTTTCCGGCGCGCCCTGCCCTGCCTGGCGTATGATAAATGGGTTTCGACACCCAACAACAGCAACAACCACAAATTCAGTTTGGCTCCAAAACTGATAAAAGACACACGAAATAAACTGAACAAAGAAATTGTCTATCGTCCGTGCAAGACTCGTACTCGGAGGTGATTTTGAGAACAAGTTTGCTGCCAGAATAAAAAATGGAGATCCTGCAGCCCGAAGATGCTGTATTACCTGAGGACAAGGATCTTCGAGCCAATGACAGAGCATCCTGAGGGGTCGAACGGGATCGGATTGGGATTTTAACCCTTTGAATGGCTCGGGGCGTGGTCTCTCGAGGCACTCGAGTGCCTGTTCTCCTCCATCCTCTCTCGTGTGGATTGACCTTCAACTTGAGCAGCAAATTGATTCAATTCTCCCATCATCCGAGCGCCTTTCAATCCAATTTATCAAATTCCAGCACAACATGTGTCTTTTTCTGCACACGACATTGATCGCCCCCGACTACGAGTCCGGATCTGAGGAGATCTTTCCATCATTCCCATCTGTTTATTTGTTTGTTTGCGCGCTCGCTAATGATGCGTGAATTTCTGTGTCAATTCCTACTGTTCTGATGGATATTTGGCCGATGAAGTCATGTGGATTCCTCAGGAATGGAATGGCATACTGCACGTGACACACGAGTCGAATCTAAGTATCTGTCAGTAGCAGGCATTCCGCTAGGTAGGAGAGCACACTCGTATGTAACCGAGACACACCCATCCCCATGCCCACTCCCATCCCTACCTCCCTCCATCTGTCTCACATTGCGTGACGCTGATGATGCCCCCAGCCCCAGTCGCAGTCCCAGTGCCAGCTCGGGACCTTGAAGTGTCGCAATCATTCGTGCAGAACTTTTCTATCTACGAGTATCCGTCTCCCTCTCGGGGCACAGCAGTTGCCAGAGCGGGGGGCCCTAGGTGGTACGTAGTGTAGCTTATTGTTTTGCGTTTGCGTAATTAATGGCTAAATGAAACTGTTTAGAAAGGGGCATTTACGACGCTCAGGGATGGGCCTGGGACAAGCTTTAAAGGATGTCTCTGCTGAGATACATTTTGTGCCCTGGAGACATATTAACAGCTCTGTTAGTCGCCTAACAGCAGCGCATGGCCGCTCGAGAATCTTTCACCTTATTTATTCCTTATTTTAGTTACCTTTTCCTGTCTGCGACATCCTCCGCATTCCCATTCTCGTCCTCTCCTTCGCCTACTCCTCTTGTAATCTTGTTTGTGCGATCGCCCTTTTTTTTTGCCTTGCTTCGTCTCATTTGTGGGCTTTGCTAATTTTCTTTGCCTTTGTTGAGAATGAGAAGGAGAAGACCTTCTCTCTCTGTCTCTGTCTGCAGTTTTTGCCACCAGTTTCTGTGATCTTCTTTCACCGATCTCTGGACAAATACAAACGGCTGGCGAAAACAAAGAGAAAGTAAATCAGATTTTGGAGCAGATGTGCAACAGCGTCCGTCCTGCACATAGGAAATGAAGGAAGAAAGGTAGGGTACGTGGCAGGAACGGAACGCCAACACACCGCGTGGCTCTTGGCCGGAGACGGGCCTCGGCCTGATTTATGGCCAGATCTTTCCCTCTCTCCTCGCCCTGGACCCTTGGACACTCTTGGGCTCTCTGTCGACACAGCCAGCCTCTTCCTACCTAAATATTTTCGTAGGTTTTCGTGGGCCAATGCAAATATCTACGTATGATTTATGCCATTCGATTTCGGGCTATTCATAATCCCATGAAAGGCGAGGCAAATGGCAATAATATTCCATTATTTTGGTTATGGCTTATTAAAATCACATTATTTGACCATCTTTAGGGATACCGAAAGTATGAAAACATCCGTGGAATATGTGGAATATTTCTATGCCAAACAGAAGAGAAGGGCCATGCCCATTTGTGGGATTTAATTAGCGAAAATTGCGGTTCGGGTCTCTCTCTCTTTGCAGCTTCTTCATTTTAGAATTTCCTATCAATTTTCTACTTTTTTATCTCTTTTATAGAATTTTGAAACCTTTTATTGTAGTTTTAGGTGACCCTTCCTGTGGAGGAGTCGTAAAGGTTGAAACGATGACAGTTCTAAATGCTTCTTGTTGGCTTACGGTAGCCACACGTAACAACTAAACGGCCATAAATGTTTTATGGCAATCCGTGGCGCCTGGTCCTGGTCCTAGTCCTGGTCAAATAGGTTGTACGAAGTGCATGTGTATATGGGTTTACAGATGGATGGATAGATGGGATGGCACGCTTCAAGGTGATAAAACTCAGCCTGGTTCTGGCTCTTGGTCGTGGTTCGGTTTGCTCCGGTTACAGCTGCCGTCAGTCGTCGTAAAACTAAGCTATCTTTATCTTGGAGTTCGGGAGGTCGCAGGGTCAGCTGGTGGCTAAGGAAACATGTTTCCAAATAAGGAAAACGAGGGATTGGGAAATGAAATTTTCATATTGTTCGCTAATTAAAATGCTTAACCCACATCAAGAGCTGTAAATCCCGCGACACGGAGAAAGGGAGAACCGATTCGGATGGGATGGGATGGAATGGGAGGAGCAGCCTTCTTATCGCCCCTTCAATGGTTAAAGGAGTATAAATACAAACAAACAGCAAAAAACAATCCCAACACAAACCCCTTCCTGTCGAAACAACAACAGCCACGGACACTTTCTCCCTGCGGAGAGCCAGGACCAAGAAATGCTCAAGAAACATCAAGGAACGGAATATCTGGAAATCGAATGGCTGGCCGGGTCGGTCGCAGCTAGTTTGCATACGTAATTATGTTGGGAATTTTGACAACGGAGGCGACATTTGACATGTGTTTGAGTTACGATCCCAGCGAGATAAAGATATGCCCCTACCCCTACCCCTCTCCCTCCTGTCCTGTCCTGCCCCCGACAGTTACAGAGATGGTTACAGCGGGAAGCAGAAAAGGGGTGTGCTGAGCCCCGGGGCTGGAACTGGGAATGGGACTGGACTGGCGGTTTGAACTTCACACATAAGCCGATCGCTGTCGCTATCCCGATTCAGATCCCGATCCCATCAGAGTGAACGTAAACGCAGACGTTTGACATCATTAGTCAAACTTAAAGATGCATTTGTATCTGGCTTGTAACTTTAAGCGCTTTAGGCTAATGGCGAGCCATTAATTACAGAAAGAGTTGGGAGTTTGGATGTGGGATATTGCTCGAAGAAAGCGATCTACACAATTTGTTACAATTCGAGCAACCAGAACGGGGAACGAGCAACCAGAACCAGTTGCCATTACGGCCATTTTTTGATCTGAAATCCATTCCCATTCTTCACTCCCCCTCCCCTTCTGCGCCCTCTTGTCGGTGGGGTGGGGGGCATGCAAATTGCAAAACCGCGCTAATTTTTTCCATGCCCCCGTCTCTTTGCCCTGTCCCTGCATATCATTTTCAATTTCACTCAACAATTGAATTGTGCTCCTTTTGCTCGGATTTATTTCGGTATTTCCAGTATCTATTATATACCTAAGAATATAACAAAAGGCGTATTTATTTCGTTTTAATTTGTAATTTTGCGCTCTGGTCAGCAAGGTCCAGGAGGTAAGAGTGCAAACCAGTTGAACTTGTATTTTCAGTGGCAGCCCGTCCTTGTGTCTTGTACATTTATCCGTCGTCCTTCCGTCGCCTGAGTCGATTAACAAGCGGCCTGGAAACAAGTTCCAGGCCGTGACAACCCCTTGAGACACGCTGACAAGACGCGCATGGTATCTTAGCGTATCCATGTCCATGTCTATGGCCATGTCGCTGTCGATGTCCATCTCCTCATCTCAGTGTTTACTTAAGCAACTCTTAACAACTCATAATAGAGCAATTTTCACATATGCCTTGGCATATGCCTGCCTGCAGTAAATCATCGGCGCGGCGATCGCAAGGCAAGGCAAGGCAACAACTACTCAAATGGTCAACTGGTCAGACACATTGTCACTCCTTCCACCCTTGAAAGGATCCTGCCCCTTTTCTGAAATTGATCGCAGGCACTTGGGAATCTAATGGCTCGGGCTGGGTGGTTCTTCAGCGCTTGGGAAGATTTATTTTGGCACTTTGATGGTGTTTTCATTTCGGGGCTTAACAGATAGTTACACTCGGGCGTGAAGTGCAGCCTAAATCGTAGGGGCTTTCAACACGGACACGGCACACACACGCGGGAGCTTTCTTTCTTGAGCACCGTCTAGGACGGAGAGCTTTTAAAGCTCACACATACTTGTGCACAAATACTGCTGAACTGGGTCTCTAAAGCAGCTGTTTCAGGGTATGATATAATCACATGGATATCGAGTTCTCCTTTTAAGGTGCCAGCCATTTATGGACCATATTCCACGGCCACAGCTTCAGAAACAGCTCTAACCTTGAAACCCAGAGAGCACACAGCTGACACAGTGACTGTTGACTGTGGCCTGAAAGATCTTAAGTCTGATTGAGTGACTGGTACGGGGAAGGGGACGGGGACGTGGACGGGGACTGGGACTTAACAATGAGCTAATTTAAATCAGAAAAGTGTTCGAGCAAACTGACAATTTAAAAGTTTGCACACGTCGAGGGACCAGCGGACCCACAAGACAGACAATTGCCGAAAATTGAAAGGAAGCTCTGCAGAGCACCCATTTATTCCACATTTGTGTTGTCAATCAAGCGGCAGTGGAATGGGACCGAAGGATGATGTACGAGCTACGAGTAGGTACCAGGGCTTTGGGAGGGACTCGGCATTTGCATAAGGAGCAATGGCTAATGATGGAAGAGGGAACGACGGGAACTCTTGGCCAGGCGACATGTAGGTCAAAAGGATGTTTTCGGGAGAGCAGAGCAAACGGGTTCCCTGAGATCGCTAATTACGTGCCGTTAACTAGTTTTTCTTGCTGAACTAAAACTGAAACCCAATGTGAAATGCTCTTTGCTAATGATGATTTGATTCCTCTTTCCCGTTACAGATTCATTTGTGAACAGCCAGGAATGGACGATCTCCAGATCGGTGCCCGATCTGAGGCTGGGAATCGTCGGCTCCCTGAACTCTGGGAAGTCGGCGCTGGTCCATCGCTACCTGACCGGCTCCTACATGCAGGAGGAGTCGCCCGAAGGCGGTCGCTTCAAGAAGGAGGTCTTCATCGATGGCCAGAGCTACTTGCTGCTCATACGCGACGAGGGTGGAGCTCCAGAAATGCAGGTGAGTCTTGTATTTTATCGAGTATTTGGGGGCTGTATTTGGGGTTGTATTCGAAGGGGGTGTTCTGTCTTGTTTTTCCATCAAATATTCATGGGAATGGAGAAATGATGTATTGCCTGAGCCTGAGCCTGTGCGGGCAGTGGGAAGTGGGAAGCGGGAAGCGGTTCCCGGGGGTAGCACTTTGCTGGCAAGAAAGTTTTTCCTGCTGTAGACAAATAAATTTTCCCTTATCATCTTGTAAATATTTGAATTGAGGTCAAAGCGGGATCAACGGGGAAACTTCTGGGGTTGTTTGTTCTTCGATTGGTGGCAGGTTGCGTGGGACTGGGACTCGGACGGGGGAAGGGGATGGGAACAAAGTTTTTATTTATAAATATAATTTGATTGAATGAACTGAACAGAACCCAAACAGAACCTGAGCAGAACCCTCGGATGGTTGGTTCTTTGGTTCTTTCTGTCTATCAAGAGTTGCAGTCTGAAACTTTTTTTTCATTTCCACAATTTTCTCTGGCAATTATCCAAGTTTTCTCTGCCACTCCACACTCGCGTACTGTACACTTTTTTGTAGTTCACTTCATTCGCTGGCTGCAAAGTTTTCCTTTACAGAATGTGGGCTATGGTTTGGGGCATGAGTAACTCTCTCAATCGAACTGCGACCTTTGGCAGCAGCAGTCAGCAGGGTACAGTGGGAGCCAAAACTTTGTCGCAGCGTTGATAAGCGTTTTTTGTTCTGACACCATTTCCTTCCAAAGCTGCTGCTGCTTCTTCTGCTGCCCATTATGACAGGTCGGAACGTGATGTGCAACATCATCATCTCTTGGCAGAGCGCCAATAGATGGCAGTACTTGCCATGGCCTGGACAAAGGTTAAAGGTTGCGCAGTGTGTGGCATACAATGCCGAGCACTCGGTTGATTGCCAACCCCCGGGCTTACCTTGGAATCAGCCAACCAACCCCTCCGACAGCCACTGCCGCTGCCGCTGCCACTGGCACTGCCGTTGCATTCGACAATCAAAGTTTCTCTTGCCCCGAACCGAATGCAATTGAATTGGTCTTTTGTCAATACTCGAACGAGTACGAGTGTGCAGTGTGTACGGTGGATGTGAATGTGGATGTGGAGGGATCGGGCTGGAGGCTGGGAAACTTGGGCATAATTAAAGGCAACTTAACCACGGGCTATTTATGGTTATGTACATTTCGACGGGGCCTTGACTCATTGATTCCCCCGAGGCCAGGCCTCAAGGAGCTTTTGTTGTTCGGCACTCGGCTTTGATATGCTCTGCTCTGCGAGAGCTCGCGAATCGTATTGTGTGTAAGGACTCGCGATTCGCGATTCACAAATTTACATTTTTGCAATTCTACAATTTCTGATCCCCGCCTCTGAGCCCCGCCCTCCCTACCCCCTGGGCGACGTCCTGCGCCTGCGGCTTAAAGGGTGAAAGTGAGGATTATAAATTTTAAGCTGCTTTCGCTTTTCAGCCAGTCTCTTTCTTTTTTTTATTTGCGGTTCTATTTACACCCAGGGGGTGGGGATAGGGGGTTGCTTATAAAAAATGTGCCAGACACGCGACCCTCGAAATCACAATATAATATCCCTATAATCCCTGCTCTATCCCAAGGCAGGGCCCTTGCCTCTCTCTCTCTCTCCCTCTCTCTATCTCTTTTCCTGTCTGCTGCTGTCTCCCGTTGTTTGCGATTTTTATTCAAATTGCATATTTCGCATTTCCCTTTTTATTCTGTTTAATTAGAAGTTTGGAAATTCTTTTGCAAGTCAAGCAGATGATTGACCTAAATTATCGTTTCGTTGTTGATGGATGCCAAACAAAGGATTAGGCTTTGCGGAAGGCAAGGGACCCGTTGCGGGATGAAACCCTCCAGAGTCATCGATGCTAGACGATCTGAGAGGATCCTTTTGCAGATAAACAATTTTAGAATTGCGGACGAGGAGTTAAACTCGAGGAAAATCTATTTTGAAAGTTTTTGAGGCACTGGTCTCAGAAAAACTGTTTAAAGGTACCGTTTCATCACTATTTGGGATGCATAGGGAAAAGTTTGAGACTTTAAGCTTTCCTAAAGCTCTAAACTTTCAAAGCAACTATACCATTGATCGTGTACAGTTTGAAAACAGTTACGGTTTGACACTTCAGACAGTGTGGCATTGCTTACAGTTGAATCTTTCCAGTGAACTGGGAAAGGCAAAGGGGGAATAAACCATTTTTCGCGCTCCATTGCACAACTGGCTGCAACTTTCTCCGCCTGCATATTGCATAATCGTTAGCGCTCACTGCCTGACAAACTGTCAATCAACCCTCTCAGTTGAGCGCACACACTTCTGCCCCACCCCCAGGCGCCGCCCCATGGTGGAACATCAGACCGAACCCCCGCCCAAAACCTTTGCAACATTTGTAATTTCTTCCAATTCACAAAATCGTCCACTTTTCGCCAGCGCTGCCCCTCGATATTACCATGTATTTCACTTTCTTCGACTACCGCGTGTCATTCACATCTTTATGGAACATAATAAACCCATATTTCATATTACACATTACATAGAGCAAATAACCCTCATTTTTGTCAGAGAGAGAGAGAGAGTTGGCAAAAGTTACAACAACAACAGCCCACGGCCCACAACCCACAGCCGAACCGAAAGCCCACCCTCGCGCAGTAACATTAACAGTCGCAGAACTTTTGGATGAAATCATTCATTGCATGAGCGACGCGTCGCCACTCGGGCGCCTTTGTAGTTGTTTTTGAGTGTTTTCTGTTTTCTCCAGAGCATGCAGGATATCATTACCATATACGAGCACCGTTCTCTACTACGAGACACGACATCGTCTCGTGTGTCTCGGCGACACAGCGACAACAATATTGCACGCGACTAGTAGTTGTCGATTCCCCATTGCGAATGATGCGAATGGGGGGATACACTCGAGGCGGTGCTTGTAGAAACTGTCTAATGGAATCTATGGAGAATATCCAACAAAAAATATACCATTGATAATATAGCTTAATAAGCTTAAATGGCAATTTCAATGATGAGGAAATTTGACAAAAAGACAGTAGTCCGTGCCAATTTTCGTACAACGACTGTTGGCCAGGCGAAAGTTCGGTGGCCCTATTTTTGTGACCCGCATTGTGTGACTTCCTCCATGTTGTTTTTGTTCTCCTTCATCAGCATACATCCGGACACACTCGCCCACACACACACACATCCATACGAATATGTGCAGTAAGCTCACAGATGGAGATACACAGACATGCAGACATGTATCGAGTATTCGTGTGAGGTTCAGCATTTCGTCGCCATTTGGTGCAGATTTTTTGCATCCTCTTCCTTCGTCCCTTGTGTTGTGTTCTTCTTCCTCTTCCTCGCCATCTGCAGCTTCTTCTTCGCTTCTGCTTTTTTGCTTTCCTGTTTCCTCTGCATACATTTTCACAACAAATCATAAAAAGTGGCCATGATGGCGCGACGCCAGCGACGAGGCAGGAGGCAGACATCCTCCCACCATCCAGCACAACATTGTACCAGCCATCAAACCGGCCCGGCCCACCCACCACACAATGCACACAGCAACGAGGACGCCGTTGTCCTCGTCGTTGCCAGGACATTTTCGAAGCCAGTTGTTTGTCGACTGGCGTCGCGTGCGGGCGGCTTTTTTCCGATTGCTCCTCCTGTGACAACGACCTGAAAGAGGAACAGTACCAGCACCAGAACCAGGAAAAGGACAGGACCCGAATGGAGTTGAACAAAGTTACATAAAATATTCATCGGGATACTTAGGCCGGGTCCGGGGTAAAAAGCTTTTAATGCATAATTAATTGATCCGATTCGAGTCGAATCGAATCGAATTGAATCGAAGCGAACGGAAGTCCAGTCAATCAATAGAGAGAACGAACTCCGTTTGATGGAAGCGGGGAATCCTGCGCAGGAACAGAAGGAGAAGCAGAAGCAGGAGCAAAAGCAAAAACAGAGGCAGCCAGAGCTGTTTACATGCCGCATAAAAGTTCATTATCCTTCGAAACTCCGACAGTACGATTGTGTGCGAGAGTTTATGTGTCTGTCTGTCTGTGTGTGTGTGTGTTGTGTGCGTGGAGAGGCATACGAAAATCATTAAAAAGTTTAACACACGTCTGGCGAGAGGAGCAGAGGCAAGAGCAGGGCATTCAAGTGCTTCATTAGCGACTTTCTCAAGTGTGTGTGTTGAGTCCTGCACAGTCAGGAGCCGAGCCAGAGACTCCTTACAAACTGAGACTCAGGGCTATGAGGAAAGCAGACCCGCCGAGACGAGAGCAGACTGCCTGGATATGGTTATGGGTCCATTGTTTTGCGCGCTTCCGCCAGACGCCGCACTTTGTTTACTCCCCGCTCTGGCTCCCCCAGAAGCCCACAAAAGCCCACAAAGTCAAGGACTCGCAGCGTCCCGAAGCGCTGCGTTGTTTTCGCAGCGCTAGCTCTTTAGCTTTGTTTCCAGATTTCAGATTTCAGACTTCAGACCCCATGTTCCCCCTTTCTCATGCATACCTTTCCCTTGCACACATTCTCCTTACAGTTCGCTGGCTGGGTGGACGCGGTAATCTTCGTGTTCAGCCTGGAGAACGAGGGCAGCTTCAATACCGTCTACAATTACTACACGAAAATGGCGCATTTTCGGAACGGACAGGACATACCCATGATTCTGGTGGGGACACAAGGTAAGTCGAATCTCACCCATTACTTGTTCCCCCACTTATGCCCTGCCTTCGCTCCCTTCCAGATTCCATCAGTGAGCGCAATCCGCGTGTGATTGACGACACCCGCGCCAGAAAGTTGGCCAGCGATCTGAAGCGCTGCTCCTACTACGAGACCTGCGCTACATACGGCCTGAACGTGGAGCGCGTCTTCCAAGACGGTGAGTCCCTTCAAACCATAACAGTCAATTCCAGAACTAACCTTTCTCCCCACCTTTTCGCTCCACACAGCCTGCCAGAAGATTCTGTCGCAGCGCCTGCCGCTGCCGGCGACAGTGCAGCCGCCCAGGCCCACAACCCCGCAAGGAAGCCGCCTGGGACTGGCACCCTACCAGGCGCCCACCAACGGACAGCACGGCCAACATGGTCAACACGTACAACATGGACAACA
Organism: Drosophila affinis; assembly: GCA_037356375.1. Lineage (NCBI taxonomy): Eukaryota > Metazoa > Arthropoda > Insecta > Diptera > Drosophilidae > Drosophila > Drosophila affinis. The sequence goes on from CM074800.1 coordinate 852,310, forward strand.
CGGACACCATGGCATGCACGGACAGCGGGGACAGCAGCAGCTGCCGTTGCGGATGAGCGCAGACTTTGCGCAGGCGGAGCAGAAGCTATGGTCCCTGCAAGCGAGCAGCTCCTCCTCGGCCTCCTGCACGACGGTGGCCACCAATGAGAACAACAACATAACCAAATACAATCCTGGAGCGGCGGCCAACTCACTGCAGGGCGACTGCTCCCAGGTGCAGCTGCGAGATCCACGCGATCTGGCACCGCCACCCGGCAAAGAGCTGCCGACGCCAACATCGACGCCCACGACGAGTCGGAAGAGCCGGCGACGCTCGAACCTGTTCATCCCCTCCTCCTCAAAGAAGGCCGACAAGGACAAGGAGCCGAAGGGCAGCGAGTTGGGCAGCGGCCGCTCCATTCCCATCAAGCAGGGCTATCTCTATAAGCGCTCCAGCAAGTCCCTGAACAAGGAGTGGAAGAAAAAGTACGTAACACTGTGCGACGACGGCCGACTCACGTACCACCCGTCGCTGCACGACTACATGGACGACGTGCACGGAAAGGAGATTCCGCTGCAGTACGTGACGGTGAAGGTCCCGGGGCAGAAGCCGCGCGGCTCCAAGTCCATCATCACAAACAGTGCGCTGACCAGCTCGCTCCTGGCCAACGGCCAGAGGGCCCAGAACACGCTCAGCGACGGCATTGGCTGCCTTACCCTCGCCAAGGACAATCAGCGCAAGCTGAACGAGAAGCTCTCCCTTCTGGGGGCTGGATCGGGAGCTGCTGCCGGCGGAACGGAGCCCCTCAAGTCGAATAGCTCACAGCAGACAAGCGGGGACGAGGGCATAGCCATGTCCAACTCGAATTCGCAGACGTTTATTGCTGGGGAGGCTGCGGCAACGGTCACGGCCAGCAAGCTGGAGGCCCAGACGCCGAATGTGAAGAAGCGACACCGCCGCATGAAGAGCAGCAGTGTTAAGGCGAGCGAGGCCGACGACAACGACGGCTACGAGTTCTACATCGTCTCGCTGGACTCCAAGCAGTGGCACTTCGAGGCAGCGAACTCGGAGGAGCGCGACGAGTGGGTAGCCGCCGTGGAGCAGGAGATCTTCAAGAGCCTGCAGAGCATCGAGAGCAGCAAGACCAAGCAGGCGACCAGTACAGATCTGGCTGCCATGCTGGCCATACGTCAGCGAGTGCCGGGCAATGGCCATTGCGTGGACTGTGGAGCATCAAGTAAGTACAGCAACAGCTGCAGCAGCTCTCAATCGTGCCGACACTCACCTTCTGCTCCCTCTTCTTTGTCATCGCAGATCCCGAATGGGCCAGCCTCAATCTGGGCGTGCTCATGTGCATCGAGTGCTCGGGCATTCATAGAAACCTTGGCTCGCACATATCCAAGGTTCGCTCCCTGGGCTTGGACGACTGGCCGTAAGTTATTGATTAACTCTAGGTTGTCTTTGTGGCTTGACATTATATTTTTCTCCCATTAGATCACCCCATCTCAGTGTGATGCTGGCCATCGGCAACAGTCTGGCCAACTCCGTCTGGGAGTCGAACACCAGGCAACGGATCAAGCCGACGGCGCAGGCCAGCCGCGAGGAGAAGGAGCGCTGGATACGCAGCAAGTACGAGGCCAAGGAATTCCTCACTTCCCTCGGAAGTGGCTCAGCGACGCACCAAAGCCCCAGTCCGGGACAGCAGCTGATTGAGGCTGTGATACGGGCCGACATCAAGTCGATTGTTTCCATTCTGGCCAATTGCCCAGCGGAGGTGACCAATGCCAATGTGAGCGCCCGGGATGTGCGCACTCCGCTGCTCCTGGCCTGTGCCATAGGCAACCTGGCTATTGCACAGCTCCTGATATGGGTAAGTTACGCAAAGAGAAAGCAAATACATTTCTTCTGACTGACGATTATTCTCTTTTTCCAGTACGGGGCCAACATTAAGCACACGGACCACGAGGGGCGCACGTGCCTGGCCTATGCCCGGGCAGCCCAATCGCTGGCCACGGCCAAGTCGATGAAGGCCGCTGCGGCGGCGCAAGCGGGCACCACCGTACCCGCACCTGCTCCACCCGCCAACGGCGGAATACCGGCTCCGCAATACAATGTCGAGGACACGACGGCACTGGTAGAGCTGTTGGAGGGACTGGGCTGCCCTGAGGCGGCTCCACTGACCGCCAGCGGCACGTTGCCGCGCAGACGCGACACCCTGGGCACGCCGTACGAGAAGTCCGTGTCGGGAGTTATCTAAAATAAATAGTTAAATTTTCAATAAGCTAACGCGGGTGTGCGAGGATGTAATGGAATTAGTTGAAATGCGAGACGAGACGGGGAAATTGTATAGCGATTAGGGCATAGGTTTTTAGGAATATTGTGCAAATGTAAATGTTTTATTATTACTATTATTATTTTGGCAAGCGTTGAATGGAAATTCGGCACTCGTATCAATGTTTTTAATTCGTTTAGTTCCTAAGTCGTCCCAAAAGCCTGTACAGTCGTCTTGTTGTAATCTCAAGTTTATAATTTATTATTTTCGTATTACGTAGTGCTATTATTACACATTATTTTTATGATTATTATTGTTTTACCGTGTGCAGGTTTTTTATGTCGTTTGCAAAACAACAAATTATGTAGTAATATCATTATTTTTTAACTCTTGATTACCATCAGCACATTGCATAAAGACTTCAGAAACATCCATACACTATATAAATACACCTCTAACAATAGGAACAGTAGGAGAGCTAATGCTGATGCAAAATATACGTATAAACAAAATGAATCTAAGATTAAAGCCAAAAACAAACATATACTATACAATATACAACACAAACATACATACCTACACACTTATATGCGTATATATTATACGAGTGTATGTACAGTGTACACTCATAGTTGAAATTGCTTGATAATCGGTTACCACAAAAATCAACACGCCTAAACCTAAACCTAAACATGTACTGTACTGTACTACTTATGTAGCTTATGCTGAACCAAACTCACAAAAAAACAAACAACAAACAAATTCTTTGCTTTGGTAAATCCAACAAAACTTCTTGTTGAAAGCACGTTTAACGGATTGTACCAGAGAAATTATAGTGTCAGATCTATCTGGACAACACATTAAACTGAAAGTATTTGAAACCAATTATACAAAGTAGTTATAAATCAATCAATATATATATATTACTATATGTATACACCCTCTATATATTGTGTACGCTATTTGTACGACTACAAACCACAAAACGTGACAAACTCAATCTAATTGGAAGGAAAAGCAGCACACAAAACCACAAAAAAATAACAAATGAAGAAAACCCTTTAAATAAAAATCTATTAAACATTTTAAAAACTTGTCTTTTCTATGATCAGACGTTTAGATCAGATGCTGTATAGTCAAGATATAGCGTAAAAGAGAAAAACCAGTATTTTTGTTTACGTTATATCCCGGCCAAACAGCGTCAGATCGGTGAAGGACATACTTTCCCAGGATCGTAAGGATCCAGTCTATCGATTGGCATCAAAAAACCGACCTCGAAAATCTGGTCGATTTTTGGCAATTTCAATGATTTTTCGCGAAAATCGTGATGGAAGGGATGTCCTTTTTTCTGGTGCCGATCGGTTGGCAGGACTCTCCCGATCACAAAAAGTTATGCCACGCCCTGATCGGCCCATAAACAGCCGAGATATAGAGCAATGAATAAAAACCAGTATTTTTGTTTACGCTATATCTCGGCCAAAAACCGTTAGATCGGCGAAGGACCTACTCTCCCAGAATCGCAAGGATCCAGACTATCGATTGGCATCAAAAAGTCGACTAGGACTACTGTCCTGGTCCCCTAAAAGTATGCAACTAATCACAGCGAAAAGGATGTCCTTTTTTCTGATGCCAATCGATTGGCAGGACTCACCCGATCACAAAAAGGTATGGCACGTCCAGATCGGCCCATAAATAGCCGAGATATACTGCAATGAAAATGCCAATAAAATTTTTAGTCAATCGGCGCAAGCCAAGAAATTTCAATTTTGCACCAGGCGAACAGAAATCAGCAGAAAGTAGCTGGTTTTTTGGCCCCCAAAAGTATGCACCACTTTTTAAAATTTGCATTTTTTTAGCTGCTTGCTGCTGATTTCTGTTCGCCTGGTATCCCAGATCTGAATTTCTCGTTTTTGGCCGTTTGAGCGGTCGCAAGTTGAAAGTTGTTGTTGTACAACAACAACCATTTGTTGTACAACAAATTGACAACAACAACACACATATTTTGTTTTGCTGTTTTCTCCGTTATTTGTGGGCCGATTAGGGCGTGCGATGGCTTCCTGTAAACGGAAGAAAGTCCTTGATCTGATGGAGCCATTCACAAGGACGAAGGATCAAGGATACGTGCTCCTGAAACATGTCTTGGTTTCTCCGTTAGTTGTGGGCCGTTCTAGGCGTGCGACGGCTTTCTGTGATCGGAAGACAATCTTTGATCCGATGGAGTCCTTTTCAAGGACCAAGGATCAAGGATATTTCTTCCAGGCTTGTTTTCTCTGTTTTTTGTAAGCCGATGTGGGCGTGCGACGACTTCCTGTAATCAGGTGAACATCCTTGACGACGTTGACGTTGTTAAGATCCCAGGCCCATCCACCCACCCATCCAGCCCCCAACCCACCCACAGCCCGCCTGCTGCCGCTGGGCCTGCGGCAATGTTTTATTGTTTCTTGTTAAAAAATGAACGCAGATCTCCCCATACGGTATTATTTATTGCGGCCCATCTTCCTCCACCCCCCATCCCATCCCGAAAGTTGTACATTTGTATAATGAATTTGATGAGTGAATTGTCCTGGCAGATGTTCTGTGTTTCCCATAATTGTGGAGTGGATCCCAGCAGAGACCCAAGCATTCATCGATTGAGGGATCCTCCTCCTGTTTTTGTCTCGTCTTTGGTTGTGGCTTGCTGCACTCCAGGAGCAGTGGCTTGACGAGGAGCTGCAATCAATGGAGGAATCAGGTAACATCTACGGCCGTGGCTGTGGCTTACCCGATCCTGCTGCTGCTCCTGCGATAGTGTGTAGTGGATAGTGTAGTGGATTAGGCACCGGGGTCGCCATCTAGGACTGCTCGTCATCCGATGGCTTGGCAGCAGCTGCCACTGCCAGTTGTCGGGGTATCTTGCACCGTGGTGCCCCCATGGGCGGGGGAGCCATCTTGCTTGAATCGCACTGACTGTTCGACTGTCCCAGTGGGGACGTTGGTGGCGACTGCTTTCTGGTTGCAATGCCCTCCGCTGTGGGCATCACCGAGCCCGTGATCGATGAGCCATCATCAGCCAGGGCTTGATTCGAGCCGTGGACTCGAGCCATTTCATAATCGGCCGAATCAAAGTACTTCTGGGCTCCCTTCTTGGCCATGTCCTTGTGGATGAACTCCATTTTGCCCTTCCTGATCGGGTACTTCTCTGAGAGCTTGTTCTCGTCCGGATTCATTGTCCTAATAGATTTTGGCAGAATTGTATCAGATATTCAAAGGCTGACTAGATTTTTAGAGTCTGCCAGAAAACCTTCAAGGAAATGCTACGAAATGCCTAAAACAAGCAAGCGCTGACGCTCTCTCTCCCGCTCTCTCTCTCTCTCTAACTGTGGAGCAATCGGATGAGTAGATATTTCCACAATTTGGGGATTTATAAATGGTCATTCCTCCCGACACCGCCCACGCCCGTGCAATGTTCAATGCCCAGCTGGGGGTATCATAAATATTGCATATATCACTATGGCTATCGCTATTCTCCGGGGTACAGCGGGCACACATTCGCACACCCCCAACCTCCCGCAACCTCCCGCAACCTGCCAACCCTAATCCTCCGATATTTCTTTCAGGCTTGTTTTCTCCGTTACTTGAGGGCCGATCTGAGCGTGCGATGGCTTCCTGTGACCGTAGGGCAATCCTTGATCCGTGGAATCCTTATCAAAAACAAAGGATCAAGGATTTTTTTCTTCAATCTTGTTTTCCCCATTATTTGTGGCCCGATGTGGGCGTGCGACGGCTTACTGTGATCGGGCGAACATCCTTGATCTGATGAAGTCCTTTTCAAGGACCAAGGATCAAGGTTATTGCTTCCAGGCTTGTTTTCCCCGTTATTTCAAGGCCGATCTGGGCGTTTCTGATGCCAATCGGTTGGCAGGACTCTTCCGATTACGAAAAGGTAAGGCACGTCTAGATCAGACGCTGTATAGTCAAGATATAGCGTAAAAGAGAAAAACCAGTGTTTTAATTTACGTTATATCCCGGCCAAACAGCGTCAGATCGGCGTAGGACATACTTTACCAGGATCGTAAGGATCCAGTCTATCGATTGGCATCAAAAAACCGACCTCGAAAATCTGGTCGATTTTTGGCAATTTCAATGATGTAACCATCATGATTTTTCGCGAAAATCGTGATGGAAGGGATGTCCTTTTTTCTGGTGCCGATCGGTTGGCAGGACTCTCCCGATCACAAAAAGTTATGCCACGCCCTGATCGGCCCATAAACAGCCGAGATATAGAGCAATGAATAAAAACCAGTATTTTTGTTTACGCTATATCTCGGCCAAAAACCGTTAGATCGGCGAAGGACCTACTCTCCCAGAATCGCAAGGATCCAGACTATCGATTGGCATCAAAAAGTCGACTAGGACTACTGTCCTGGTCCCCTAAAAGTATGCAACTAATCACAGCGAAAAGGATGTCCTTTTTTCTGATGCCAATCGATTGGCAGGACTCACCCGATCACAAAAAGGTATGGCACGTCTAGATCGGCCCATAAATAGCCGAGATATACTGCAATGAAAATGCCAATAAAATTTTTAGTCAATCGGCGCAAGCCAAGAAATTTCAATTTTGCACCAGGCGAACAGAAATCAGCAGAAAGTAGCTGGTTTTTTGGCCCCCAAAAGTATGCACCACTTTTTAAAATTTGCATTTTTTTAGCTGCTTGCTGCTGATTTCTGTTCGCCTGGTATCCCAGATCTGAATTTCTCGTTTTTGGCCCTTTGAGCGGTCGCAAGTTGAAAGTTGTTGTTGTACAACAACAACCATTTGTTGTACAACAAATTGACAACAACAACACACATATTTTGTTTTGCTGTTTTCTCCGTTATTTGTGGGCCGATTAGGGCGTGCGATGGCTTCCTGTAAACGGAAGAAAGTCCTTGATCTGATGGAGCCATTCACAAGGACGAAGGATCAAGGATACGTGCTCCTGAAACATGTCTTGGTTTCTCCGTTAGTTGTGGGCCGTTCTAGGCGTGCGACGGCTTCCTGTGATCGGAAGACAATCCTTGATCCGATGGAGTCCTTTTCAAGGACCAAGGATCAAGGATATTTCTTCCAGGTTTGTTTTCTCTGTTATTTGTAAGCCGATGTGGGCGTGCGACGACTTCCTGTAATCAGGTGAACATCCTTGACGACGTTGACGTTGTTAAGATCCCAGGCCCATCCACCCACCCATCCAGCCCCCAACCCACCCACAGCCCGCCTGCTGCCGCTGGGCCTGCGGCAATGTTTTATTGTTTCTTGTTAAAAAATGAACGCAGATCTCCCCATACGGTATTATTTATTGCGGCCCATCTTCCTCCACCCCCCATCCCATCCCGAAAGTTGTACATTTGTATAATGAATTTGATGAGTGAATTGTCCTGGCAGATGTTCTGTGTTTCCCATAATTGTGGAGTGGATCCCAGCAGAGACCCAAGCATTCATCGATTGAGGGATCCTCCTCCTGTTTTTGTCTCGTCTTTGGTTGTGGCTTGCTGCACTCCAGGAGCAGTGGCTTGACGAGGAGCTGCAATCAATGGAGGAATCAGGTAACATCTACGGCCGTGGCTGTGGCTTACCCGATCCTGCTGCTGCTCCTGCGATAGTGTGTAGTGGATAGTGTAGTGGATTAGGCACCGGGGTCGCCATCTAGGACTGCTCGTCATCCGATGGCTTGGCAGCAGCTGCCACTGCCAGTTGTCGGGGTATCTTGCACCGTGGTGCCCCCATGGGCGGGGGAGCCATCTTGCTTGAATCGCACTGACTGTTCGACTGTCCCAGTGGGGACGTTGGTGGCGACTGCTTTCTGGTTGCAATGCCCTCCGCTGTGGGCATCACCGAGCCCGTGATCGATGAGCCATCATCAGCCAGGGCTTGATTCGAGCCGTGGACTCGAGCCATTTCATAATCGGCCGAATCAAAGTACTTCTGGGCTCCCTTCTTGGCCATGACCTTGTGGATGAACTCCATTTTGCCCTTCCTGATCGGGTACTTCTCTGAGAGCTTGTTCTCGTCCGGATTCATTGTCCTAATAGATTTTGGCAGAATTGTATCAGATATTCAAAGGCTGACTAGATTTTTAGAGTCTGCCAGAAAACCTTCAAGGAAATGCTACGAAATGCCTAAAACAAGCAAGCGCTGACGCTCTCTCTCCCGCTCTCTCTCTCTCTCTAACTGTGGAGCAATCGGATGAGTAGATATTTCCACAATTTGGGGATTTATAAATGGTCATTCCTCCCGACACCGCCCACGCCCGTGCAATGTTCAATGCCCAGCTGGGGGTATCATAAATATTGCATATATCACTATGGCTATCGCTATTCTCCGGGGTACAGCGGGCACACATTCGCACACCCCCAACCTCCCGCAACCTCCCGCAACCTGCCAACCCTAATCCTCCGATATTTCTTTCAGGCTTGTTTTCTCCGTTACTTGAGGGCCGATCTGAGCGTGCGATGGCTTCCTGTGACCGTAGGGCAATCCTTGATCCGTGGAATCCTTATCAAAAACAAAGGATCAAGGATTTTTTTCTTCAATCTTGTTTTCCCCATTATTTGTGGCCCGATGTGGGCGTGCGACGGCTTACTGTGATCGGGCGAACATCCTTGATCTGATGAAGTCCTTTTCAAGGACCAAGGATCAAGGTTATTGCTTCCAGGCTTGTTTTCCCCGTTATTTCAAGGCCGATCTGGGCGTTTCTGATGCCAATCGGTTGGCAGGACTCTTCCGATTACGAAAAGGTAAGGCACGTCTAGATCAGACGCTGTATAGTCAAGATATAGCGTAAAAGAGAAAAACCAGTGTTTTAATTTACGTTATATCCCGGCCAAACAGCGTCAGATCGGCGTAGGACATACTTTACCAGGATCGTAAGGATCCAGTCTATCGATTGGCATCAAAAAACCGACCTCGAAAATCTGGTCGATTTTTGGCAATTTCAATGATGTAACCATCATGATTTTTCGCGAAAATCGTGATGGAAGGGATGTCCTTTTTTCTGGTGCCGATCGGTTGGCAGGACTCTCCCGATCACAAAAAGTTATGCCACGCCCTGATCGGCCCATAAACAGCCGAGATATAGAGCAATGAATAAAAACCAGTATTTTTGTTTACGCTATATCTCGGCCAAAAACCGTTAGATCGGCGAAGGACCTACTCTCCCAGAATCGCAAGGATCCAGACTATCGATTGGCATCAAAAAGTCGACTAGGACTACTGTCCTGGTCCCCTAAAAGTATGCAACTAATCACAGCGAAAAGGATGTCCTTTTTTCTGATGCCAATCGATTGGCAGGACTCACCCGATCACAAAAAGGTATGGCACGTCTAGATCGGCCCATAAATAGCCGAGATATACTGCAATGAAAATGCCAATAAAATTTTTAGTCAATCGGCGCAAGCCAAGAAATTTCAATTTTGCACCAGGCGAACAGAAATCAGCAGAAAGTAGCTGGTTTTTTGGCCCCCAAAAGTATGCACCACTTTTTAAAATTTGCATTTTTTTAGCTGCTTGCTGCTGATTTCTGTTCGCCTGGTATCCCAGATCTGAATTTCTCGTTTTTGGCCCTTTGAGCGGTCGCAAGTTGAAAGTTGTTGTTGTACAACAACAACCATTTGTTGTACAACAAATTGACAACAACAACACACATATTTTGTTTTGCTGTTTTCTCCGTTATTTGTGGGCCGATTAGGGCGTGCGATGGCTTCCTGTAAACGGAAGAAAGTCCTTGATCTGATGGAGCCATTCACAAGGACGAAGGATCAAGGATACGTGCTCCTGAAACATGTCTTGGTTTCTCCGTTAGTTGTGGGCCGTTCTAGGCGTGCGACGGCTTCCTGTGATCGGAAGACAATCCTTGATCCGATGGAGTCCTTTTCAAGGACCAAGGATCAAGGATATTTCTTCCAGGTTTGTTTTCTCTGTTATTTGTAAGCCGATGTGGGCGTGCGACGACTTCCTGTAATCAGGTGAACATCCTTGACGACGTTGACGTTGTTAAGATCCCAGGCCCATCCACCCACCCATCCAGCCCCCAACCCACAATGCAATGCCCTCCGCTGTGGGCATCACCGAGCCCGTGATCGATGAGCCATCATCAGCCAGGGCTTGATTCGAGCCGTGGACTCGAGCCATTTCATAATCGGCCGAATCAAAGTACTTCTGGGCTCCCTTCTTGGCCATGACCTTGTGGATGAACTCCATTTTGCCCTTCCTGATCGGGTACTTCTCTGAGAGCTTGTTCTCGTCCGGATTCATTGTCCTAATAGATTTTGGCAGAATTGTATCAGATATTCAAAGGCTGACTAGATTTTTAGAGTCTGCCAGAAAACCTTCAAGGAAATGCTACGAAATGCCTAAAACAAGCAAGCGCTGACGCTCTCTCTCCCGCTCTCTCTCTCTCTCTAACTGTGGAGCAATCGGATGAGTAGATATTTCCACAATTTGGGGATTTATAAATGGTCATTCCTCCCGACACCGCCCACGCCCGTGCAATGTTCAATGCCCAGCTGGGGGTATCATAAATATTGCATATATCACTATGGCTATCGCTATTCTCCGGGGTACAGCGGGCACACATTCGCACACCCCCAACCTCCCGCAACCTCCCGCAACCTGCCAACCCTAATCCTCCGATATTTCTTTCAGGCTTGTTTTCTCCGTTACTTGAGGGCCGATCTGAGCGTGCGATGGCTTCCTGTGACCGTAGGGCAATCCTTGATCCGTGGAATCCTTATCAAAAACAAAGGATCAAGGATTTTTTTCTTCAATCTTGTTTTCCCCATTATTTGTGGCCCGATGTGGGCGTGCGACGGCTTACTGTGATCGGGCGAACATCCTTGATCTGATGAAGTCCTTTTCAAGGACCAAGGATCAAGGTTATTGCTTCCAGGCTTGTTTTCCCCGTTATTTCAAGGCTGATCTGGGCGTTTCTGATGCCAATCGGTTGGCAGGACTCTTCCGATTACGAAAAGGTAAGGCACGTCTAGATCAGACGCTGTATAGTCAAGATATAGCGTAAAAGAGAAAAACCAGTATTTTTGTTTACGTTATATCCCGGCCAAACAGCGTCAGATCGGCGAAGGACATACTTTCCCAGGATCGTAAGGATCCAGTCTATCGATTGGCATCAAAAAACCGACCTCGAAAATCTGGTCGATTTTTGGCAATTTCAATGATGGTTACATCATGATTTTTCGCGAAAATCGTGATGGAAGGGATGTCCTTTTTTCTGGTGCCGATCGGTTGGCAGGACTCTCCCGATCACAAAAAGTTATGCCACGCCCTGATCGGCCCATAAACAGCCGAGATATAGAGCAATGAATAAAAACCAGTATTTTTGTTTACGCTATATCTCGGCCAAAAACCGTTAGATCGGCGAAGGACCTACTCTCCCAGAATCGCAAGGATCCAGACTATCGATTGGCATCAAAAAGTCGACTAGGACTACTGTCCTGGTCCCCTAAAAGTATGCAACTAATCACAGCGAAAAGGATGTCCTTTTTTCTGATGCCAATCGATTGGCAGGACTCACCCGATCACAAAAAGGTATGGCACGTCCAGATCGGCCCATAAATAGCCGAGATATACTGCAATGAAAATGCCAATAAAATTTTTAGTCAATCGGCGCAAGCCAAGAAATTTCAATTTTGCACCAGGCGAACAGAAATCAGCAGAAAGTAGCTGGTTTTTTGGCCCCCAAAAGTATGCACCACTTTTTAAAATTTGCATTTTTTTAGCTGCTTGCTGCTGATTTCTGTTCGCCTGGTATCCCAGATCTGAATTTCTCGTTTTTGGCCGTTTGAGCGGTCGCAAGTTGAAAGTTGTTGTTGTACAACAACAACCATTTGTTGTACAACAAATTGACAACAACAACACACATATTTTGTTTTGCTGTTTTCTCCGTTATTTGTGGGCCGATTAGGGCGTGCGATGGCTTCCTGTAAACGGAAGAAAGTCCTTGATCTGATGGAGCCATTCACAAGGACGAAGGATCAAGGATACGTGCTCCTGAAACATGTCTTGGTTTCTCCGTTAGTTGTGGGCCGTTCTAGGCGTGCGACGGCTTCCTGTGATCGGAAGACAATCCTTGATCCGATGGAGTCCTTTTCAAGGACCAAGGATCAAGGATATTTCTTCCAGGCTTGTTTTCTCTGTTATATGTAAGCCGATGTGGGCGTGCGACGACTTCCTGTAATCAGGTGAACATCCTTGACGACGTTGACGTTGTTAAGATCCCAGGCCCATCCACCCACCCATCCAGCCCCCAACCCACCCACAGCCCGCCTGCTGCCGCTGGGCCTGCGGCAATGTTTTATTGTTTCTTGTTAAAAAATGAACGCAGATCTCCCCATACGGTATTATTTATTGCGGCCCATCTTCCTCCACCCCCCATCCCATCCCGAAAGTTGTACATTTGTATAATGAATTTGATGAGTGAATTGTCCTGGCAGATGTTCTGTGTTTCCCATAATTGTGGAGTGGATCCCAGCAGAGATCCAAGCATTCATCGATTGAGGGATCCTCCTCCTGTTTTTGTCTCGTCTTTGGTTGTGGCTTGCTGCACTCCAGGAGCAGTGGCTTGACGAGGAGCTGCAATCAATGGAGGAATCAGGTAACATCTACGGCCGTGGCTGTGGCTTACCCGATCCTGCTGCTGCTCCTGCGATAGTGTGTAGTGGATAGTGTAGTGGATTAGGCACCGGGGTCGCCATCTAGGACTGCTCGTCATCCGATGGCTTGGCAGCAGCTGCCACTGCCAGTTGTCGGGGTATCTTGCACCGTGGTGCCCCCATGGGCGGGGGAGCCATCTTGCTTGAATCGCACTGACTGTTCGACTGTCCCAGTGGGGACGTTGGTGGCGACTGCTTTCTGGTTGCAATGCCCTCCGCTGTGGGCATCACCGAGCCCGTGATCGATGAGCCATCATCAGCCAGGGCTTGATTCGAGCCGTGGACTCGAGCCATTTCATAATCGGCCGAATCAAAGTACTTCTGGGCTCCCTTCTTGGCCATGACCTTGTGGATGAACTCCATTTTGCCCTTCCTGATCGGGTACTTCTCTGAGAGCTTGTTCTCGTCCGGATTCATTGTCCTAATAGATTTTGGCAGAATTGTATCAGATATTCAAAGGCTGACTAGATTTTTAGAGTCTGCCAGAAAACCTTCAAGGAAATGCTACGAAATGCCTAAAACAAGCAAGCGCTGACGCTCTCTCTCCCGCTCTCTCTCTCTCTCTAACTGTGGAGCAATCGGATGAGTAGATATTTCCACAATTTGGGGATTTATAAATGGTCATTCCTCCCGACACCGCCCACGCCCGTGCAATGTTCAATGCCCAGCTGGGGGTATCATAAATATTGCATATATCACTATGGCTATCGCTATTCTCCGGGGTACAGCGGGCACACATTCGCACACCCCCAACCTCCCGCAACCTCCCGCAACCTGCCAACCCTAATCCTCCGATATTTCTTTCAGGCTTGTTTGGCTTCCTGTGACCGTAGGGCAATCCTTGATCCGTGGAATCCTTATCAAAAACAAATGTTCAAGGATTTTTTTCTTCAATCTTGTTTTCCCCATTATTTGTGGCCCGATGTGGGCGTGCGACGGCTTACTGTGATCGGGCGAACATCCTTGATCTGATGAAGTCCTTTTCAAGGACCAAGGATCAAGGTTATTGCTTCCAGGCTTGTTTTCCCCGTTATTTCAAGGCTGATCTGGGCGTTTCTGATGCCAATCGGTTGGCAGGACTCTTCCGATTACGAAAAGGTAAGGCACGTCTAGATCAGACGCTGTATAGTCAAGATATAGCGTAAAAGAGAAAAACCAGTATTTTTGTTTACGTTATATCCCGGCCAAACAGCGTCAGATCGGCGAAGGACATACTTTCCCAGGATCGTAAGGATCCAGTCTATCGATTGGCATCAAAAAACCGACCTCGAAAATCTGGTCGATTTTTGGCAATTTCAATGATGGTTACATCATGATTTTTCGCGAAAATCGTGATGGAAGGGATGTCCTTTTTTCTGGTGCCGATCGGTTGGCAGGACTCTCCCGATCACAAAAAGTTATGCCACGCCCTGATCGGCCCATAAACAGCCGAGATATAGAGCAATGAATAAAAACCAGTATTTTTGTTTACGCTATATCTCGGCCAAAAACCGTTAGATCGGCGAAGGACCTACTCTCCCAGAATCGCAAGGATCCAGACTATCGATTGGCATCAAAAAGTCGACTAGGACTACTGTCCTGGTCCCCTAAAAGTATGCAACTAATCACAGCGAAAAGGATGTCCTTTTTTCTGATGCCAATCGATTGGCAGGACTCACCCGATCACAAAAAGGTATGGCACGTCCAGATCGGCCCATAAATAGCCGAGATATACTGCAATGAAAATGCCAATAAAATTTTTAGTCAATCGGCGCAAGCCAAGAAATTTCAATTTTGCACCAGGCGAACAGAAATCAGCAGAAAGTAGCTGGTTTTTTGGCCCCCAAAAGTATGCACCACTTTTTAAAATTTGCATTTTTTTAGCTGCTTGCTGCTGATTTCTGTTCGCCTGGTATCCCAGATCTGAATTTCTCGTTTTTGGCCGTTTGAGCGGTCGCAAGTTGAAAGTTGTTGTTGTACAACAACAACCATTTGTTGTACAACAAATTGACAACAACAACACACATATTTTGTTTTGCTGTTTTCTCCGTTATTTGTGGGCCGATTAGGGCGTGCGATGGCTTCCTGTAAACGGAAGAAAGTCCTTGATCTGATGGAGCCATTCACAAGGACGAAGGATCAAGGATACGTGCTCCTGAAACATGTCTTGGTTTCTCCGTTAGTTGTGGGCCGTTCTAGGCGTGCGACGGCTTCCTGTGATCGGAAGACAATCCTTGATCCGATGGAGTCCTTTTCAAGGACCAAGGATCAAGGATATTTCTTCCAGGCTTGTTTTCTCTGTTATATGTAAGCCGATGTGGGCGTGCGACGACTTCCTGTAATCAGGTGAACATCCTTGACGACGTTGACGTTGTTAAGATCCCAGGCCCATCCACCCACCCATCCAGCCCCCAACCCACAATGCAATGCCCTCCGCTGTGGGCATCACCGAGCCCGTGATCGATGAGCCATCATCAGCCAGGGCTTGATTCGAGCCGTGGACTCGAGCCATTTCATAATCGGCCGAATCAAAGTACTTCTGGGCTCCCTTCTTGGCCATGACCTTGTGGATGAACTCCATTTTGCCCTTCCTGATCGGGTACTTCTCTGAGAGCTTGTTCTCGTCCGGATTCATTGTCCTAATAGATTTTGGCAGAATTGTATCAGATATTCAAAGGCTGACTAGATTTTTAGAGTCTGCCAGAAAACCTTCAAGGAAATGCTACGAAATGCCTAAAACAAGCAAGCGCTGACGCTCTCTCTCCCGCTCTCTCTCTCTCTCTAACTGTGGAGCAATCGGATGAGTAGATATTTCCACAATTTGGGGATTTATAAATGGTCATTCCTCCCGACACCGCCCACGCCCGTGCAATGTTCAATGCCCAGCTGGGGGTATCATAAATATTGCATATATCACTATGGCTATCGCTATTCTCCGGGGTACAGCGGGCACACATTCGCACACCCCCAACCTCCCGCAACCTCCCGCAACCTGCCAACCCTAATCCTCCGATATTTCTTTCAGGCTTGTTTGGCTTCCTGTGACCGTAGGGCAATCCTTGATCCGTGGAATCCTTATCAAAAACAAATGTTCAAGGATTTTTTTCTTCAATCTTGTTTTCCCCATTATTTGTGGCCCGATGTGGGCGTGCGACGGCTTACTGTGATCGGGCGAACATCCTTGATCTGATGAAGTCCTTTTCAAGGACCAAGGATCAAGGTTATTGCTTCCAGGCTTGTTTTCCCCGTTATTTCAAGGCCGATCTGGGCGTTTCTGATGCCAATCGGTTGGCAGGACTCTTCCGATTACGAAAAGGTAAGGCACGTCTAGATCAGACGCTGTATAGTCAAGATATAGCGTAAAAGAGAAAAACCAGTATTTTTGTTTACGTTATATCCCGGCCAAACAGCGTCAGATCGGCGAAGGACATACTTTCCCAGGATCGTAAGGATCCAGTCTATCGATTGGCATCAAAAAACCGACCTCGAAAATCTGGTCGATTTTTGGCAATTTCAATGATGGTTACATCATGATTTTTCGCGAAAATCGTGATGGAAGGGATGTCCTTTTTTCTGGTGCCAATCGGTTGGCAGGACTCTCCCGATCACAAAAAGTTATGCCACGCCCTGATCGGCCCATAAACAGCCGAGATATAGAGCAATGAATAAAAACCAGTATTTTTGTTTACGCTATATCTCGGCCAAAAACCGTTAGATCGGCGAAGGACCTACTCTCCCAGAATCGCAAGGATCCAGACTATCGATTGGCATCAAAAAGTCGACTAGGACTACTGTCCTGGTCCCCTAAAAGTATGCAACTAATCACAGCGAAAAGGATGTCCTTTTTTCTGATGCCAATCGATTGGCAGGACTCACCCGATCACAAAAAGGTATGGCACGTCCAGATCGGCCCATAAATAGCCGAGATATACTGCAATGAAAATGCCAATAAAATTTTTAGTCAATCGGCGCAAGCCAAGAAATTTCAATTTTGCACCAGGCGAACAGAAATCAGCAGAAAGTAGCTGGTTTTTTGGCCCCCAAAAGTATGCACCACTTTTTAAAATTTGCATTTTTTAGCTGCTTGCTGCTGATTTCTGTTCGCCTGGTATCCCAGATCTGAATTTCTCGTTTTTGGCCGTTTGAGCGGTCGCAAGTTGAAAGTTGTTGTTGTACAACAACAACCATTTGTTGTACAACAAATTGACAACAACAACACACATATTTTGTTTTGCTGTTTTCTCCGTTATTTGTGGGCCGATTAGGGCGTGCGATGGCTTCCTGTAAACGGAAGAAAGTCCTTGATCTGATGGAGCCATTCACAAGGACGAAGGATCAAGGATACGTGCTCCTGAAACATGTCTTGGTTTCTCCGTTAGTTGTGGGCCGTTCTAGGCGTGCGACGGCTTCCTGTGATCGGAAGACAATCCTTGATCCGATGGAGTCCTTTTCAAGGACCAAGGATCAAGGATATTTCTTCCAGGCTTGTTTTCTCTGTTATTTGTGGGCCGATGTGAGCGTGCGACGGCTTCCTGTAATCGGAAGACAATCCTTGATCCGTTGGAGTCCTTTTAAGGACAGGGGATCAAGGAAATTTCTTCCAGGCTTATTTTCTCCGTTATTTGTGGCCCAATCTGGGCGTGCGATGGCTTCCTGTAATCAGGTGAACATCCTTCTGTGATCGGAAGACAATCCGGCATATAGAGAGGAGAGGGATAGGGGGAGGGAGAGGGAGGTAGAGGCGCCCCCAGGGCATCCGGCAGAAGAAAGAAAATAAGTTTCCTGCCAGGGAACTCTGCTAGGGATTTCTCTATAACTGAGACTACTTCGTGAAGTGCCGTTTCCGTGGATCTTCCTTTCCGGTACGCATAAATTACCATAAGGAAAGATACAATTGTGGTAGCTGGGTTCTTTATTTAATCGAACAAAATCTAACAAGCCTTCAATTTGGGAAAATTTTAAGGGACAATAGAATTTAGTTTACATATTTACGGGAGTTTCCTCGTCGCTTATGGGAAGTTAAAATGTGTCCGTTCCGAGAATTGAACTTTAGTTGGGGTGGCATTATAATGTAAATTGTAAAATAACATATTTATATAATTTACGCGGATTGTATGAAATGTGAAGCGTGCAATGTAAATTTACTCAGATCGTGCAATTTGAAACGAAACTGCATGCGGAGCGAGGCACGTGTCAAAAACGGATCTGAAGAGGCGAAGATACTGGTGGACCTTGCTGTGTGGTACATGAAGAAACAAGCCGATCGGAGGCGAAACCGTTCTGGTCGCTGTCATCCTTATGGTCTTCATTCCACTTGGACTAATCAGAAACACCTCTTTCTTGACCGCGAACCGTCTGAGGCACTCGCCTGCTCTAAGGTTAATTTTTATTTATGCATTTTTTTTTGAGTTTTTTTTTTTTATAGGTTTTCCATTGGTTTTCCGTTTAACAGAGCCTGGTTGTCGTCATCATTGTTGCCATTGAGTCGAAAGTGAACGCTTTTTGATTGGTATTTTAGTTTTTGTTTTGTCTAAACACAACAAGCAAATTCCGCGCAATGCTGCTGCTGCTGCTTCGTGGGCTGGGGCAGGGATCCTGTTCCCGCTGATGGTAACAGATTCAGTTTTGAATGGGGACACAGCCGCAACGTAGGCTGCAGCAGCGATTGCTGATTTTGTTTTGCCGCGGCCCGCTGGCCACGGATTTCGTTAACTTTGGAGCTCCATGTCGATTTTGTGGTTTTACAGAGAGAACACGCTCGCACCCTTTGCTTGCAGTGCATCTGATCTGCAGTTGCCTTTGCCTTTGTCTTTGCCGCCTTAGCGCCCGCTACCGATACCGCTGCGCTCAGGCCCCTTCATTTTTTGTTGGCCTTGAACTTGGAGTAGAAGCTCTGAATCTGTGCGTAGCGCGCCGGTATCGAGTCGAGTATGCCGGTGTAGCTGAAATTCTGCTGCTGGCGATTCTTCTCATGCAGATTATCTCCCGACAAGTAAGTAACAACGTTCTTCTGCAGCTCGCTGACATGGGGATCGGCATGGTTGGCCACAAGATGGTTGCAGAACTGAGCAATCTGCAGGAAGACCGAAGCATCGCGATCTGTGGCAAGAATTACACTTCAATTAAAGTATCCTGCCCATTCAGAAATCTGAATCATGGCACTCACCCATCTTCCGCGAAATCTTCAGTAAAGACAGCGGCTGGCTTTCGTTGTCACGCTGGGCGCGCAGGTGGCGGTTTCCATGCTTGAATTCCTGCTCCAGCCAACGGATGACATGGCGCACATTCTCGCTGCGCTTCTTTAAATCATCCAGCTCATTGAGTACTGAATGGGGGGAAACACACATTAGTTAATGGCATCGACCACTCTACTCCACTCCACTCCACTTTCGAGTGCACTCACCTGCATTGGGTATCAGGACAATGCACTTCTTCGTCCTGACCAACGACTTGACAATGCCATTGTATTCGGTCAACGCCTTTGAATCGACTACAACGAATGGAGACATCACCACATGGGGAGGACTGTCTCGCAGCTCCTCCTCGAGTGTCTCCACCTCATTTTGCAGCCAAAGTTTGCCCATTAACTCGCACTTCTTCGACTTCGCCTCGGAGCGCTCCTCATCCGCTCCGGAGCTGGACTGAACATTGAGTTTCTCAATGACACTGTTGGTGGTGGTGGAGGCAGAGGTGCCCCCGGCCACTGATGTGCCAGTGGCGCTGGCGATGACTGCCGCTGCTTTCTCGGCATTTCGATTCCGCAGGTAGCCCTTGCGCGGCATCTTGCGGCACTCCTCAACGGTGTCCTTTTCCTCGTTGCTCGTGTAGCTCTTGCGGACAATGCCATTCTTGCGATCCGAATAGCGACGAGTGCGTCCCTCGTTCCGCTTGCGAGTGGTCTTCGGAGCTGTGCGACGCTCTCGGCGCCGGTTTCCGCCACCCTTCTTCTCCTCACGCTGCTTCTTCTTCTGGTTCTCGGTGAAGCGCCGCGTCTTCACGCAGAATCTGTAGTTGAACTTCTTCTGCTTGCAAATGAAGAAGCCAAAGTCGACCATTTTAAAGATGCGCAGAATGGACTCCTCCTGAGGCGTGACACGCTCCCTGATAATCGTCTCCCAGTCTAAGGTGATCTGGGTGCTCTGAAAGATGTCGAAGTTTTTGAAGGTGAAGTCCTCACTCAGCGGAACGTTGGCCCGCACATCGAAGAGCTCAACAAGGGCCTCGCGCACATTCGGGGTGGACAGGAGCTCTCGCTCGAAGTAGACCTTCCTGGTGAAGACATCGATGTTGCAGTAGTTCAGCAGCTTCATGATCTTGTGGACAAACTCGGGGTTGGAGTGGTAGCAGCCGATGAGTATCTCGGGATTGACGCGCAGCCAATCGAAGAGCATCTTCAGGGCTCTGATGGTCGGCTCATTGTGCAGACAGTCAATGATTATATTCGGATTGATCTTGGTGTACTTGTTGCGATAGATGAGCTTCTTAGGTGGCTCCGAGAGACTTACGGGCGGTTCAGGTTTAGGTTCACGTTTTGGCTCTGCCCCTCGATCCGGAGCATTCAGCTTGGGGTACTCCGCTTCCACAGGTTTCACCTGCTCCTCGGCGCTCTTGAAGTTCAGCTGCAGCACTTCGAAGCTGTGCAACAACTCTTCGGAGTCCGCTTCCTGGGAATTGGGTCTGCGCTCTAGCTCGGGGTATATAAGTTTCTCCTCCTCAATTACCACATCCTCGTCGTCCAAATCGTTGACTATCATATCGCTACCGCAGCCTCCCCCTGCTGACCTGCGCCCTTTTTTGCTATAAGAAGCTGCGGGAAATGGAGAATTAGTTGGGCTAGACCTGAGATATATACAGATGGCACAACTCACCTGTCTCATAGGGATCATCGGCGCACGGCTCGCCCGGGTCGGCAGCATCTACATCGCTAAAGTCAGTGTCGAAGTTGGAGCTGAGGTCCGTGTAGTCCTCCTCGTCGCTGTAGAAGTCCGTGTCCATGTCGCTCTCACTATCATAGCAGGAGCTATCGTCAGACTGGGCGATCTTGCGACGACGGCGTCGCAGGCGCATGCCACGCCGCTTGCTCTTGCAGGAGAGGGGCGTCTTCAGATCGCTCTCCTTGGCCTCATCGCTGGAGCGAGTGGAGATGGGCTCAGGGTTCTTCTCGCCGTCGCCAGTCTCCTGAGTCTTCGCATCGTCCACGGAGCGCTGACTGTCGCGCGAATCGGAACTGCAATCCTTGAGTGAGTGGGGTCGGTTCAACATCTTCTTATCCTTGCGCTCGCACTCCCCAACGGCGGCCAGCCAGTTCTTGTACTCGTTGCGGGACTTGCGGACCAGAGTGTCGAACTCCTCGAATCGCTGCTCGTAGTCCGCCTGGAACTGCTCGTTGTCCGCCGAGCGAGCTAGAATCGTCTGCTCAATGCTGACAATACAGGCGTCCATCAGATCTGAGCAGGCGGCCACCAGAAAAGCATGCAGCGAGTACACCTTGGGCGAGTTGATCATCTTGAGCTTGGAGAGGCAGAAGAACAAGATCGAGATGATCTTGTAAATGCTCGGCTCCGGCATCCGCAGCTGCTGGGAGCAGAGAATCTTGCGCAAGTCAATCAACACGCAGTGACAGAGGGCATTGAAGTCCGGAACCTCTTTGTCGAAGAAGAAGATGTCCACGATCAGATAGAATCTGGCGAAGAAGTCCTCAATGTTAAAGTCGAGCTTGTTTGGGTCCATCTGCTCCAAGTACTCGGTATGCTTGGCGAAGAGCTTGTTGAGATTGTTCTCACTCAGCTCAAAGGGGATGATGCAGACCAGGGAGTACAGGTAATGGTAGGTGGAGTCCAGATCGTAGTTTTGGCCGTAGTACAGGGTGCCGAGCTGGTTCTGGGCCATGCCGATGGCCGGGTTAAGCTTAAAGGCCTCCAGATAGTACTTGGCCACCTGTTCCTTGCTAATGCTCAGCTTACTGTCGATGCGGAAGTCAAGAAAGTAGCGATGAAGGTCGCCCAAGCTCAGCAGCGATGAGTGTATGGTATCCAGGGCAAAGGAGACAGCTTCCAGGCTCTTATCAACGGCTTGTGTGCAGGAGTTCGACGGCTCCTTGGGCTCCCCTATCATGTCGCTGATGTAGCCATCACTTATGATGGAGAAGTCGATGAGATACTTGAGATCCAAGTCGTAGATCTCCTCCATCTTGGAGGAAAGGCGTTTGTAATTGAAGATCCCGGCGCAGAGAAAGCGCTCAAGCTTCTGCATATTCTCCTGCGCGATGGTGGTGTCCGCGCCTTGCTTGTGCCAGTTCTTCTTGACGAAGGCTATGAACTCGTAATAGCCGCGTCGCCACATCACCTCCCGGATCTTCTTGCCCACCGATTGATAATCCTTGAAGATGATTTGCTTGCACAGTTGCACCAGCAGTGAGCGCTTCTCCTCGATCTCGTGCTGGAACAGTTGCTCCACGCTTTGCACATTTTTCTTCGCTTCATCCAGCTGCTTCGAGGCAGTGTACAGGGATCTGTCCAAAGCAATCCACATTAGTTTCGGTTCGGTGCACTCGTACAAATGGCTTACCTGTACAAATCCTTCACCTCCTGGCTAAGCAGGGCAGCTCCGTTGCCGTTGCTGTTCCCGTTGCCGCAGTGCCCGTTGCTGTTGAACGCAGGCTCCAGGCAGCGGCTGCGAGTGGTCACCGCCTCCAAGGCGCACTCACTGGAGGCGTTCGAGCCACCCGAGCTAATTATCGCCTCCATATCGGACGAACGAAATTCTAGAGAAGAAAACGAATGCAAATTTTGAGTTCTGCGCACATGTGACGAGAACACAAAATACATAGAATTTCTAGGCAACAACTACTATTACTGTACTATACTCGTATGAGCACAAAAATGTTGGTAGTGTGGTTTTGTCTTCCAGCTGTTTCTCGAAATTCCCCCGTATTCTTTTTTGCTGACGAATTGTTGTTCAAATGAAATTTCTTCTCACGTTTACGTTTTAACGTTTTGTTGTTGTTTTTAGCTTCAACTGATGACGCACACAAATACACGCGCAGCTTCGTTGATGGTGTTATATTGAATAATCAATTAAACACTGTGTTGCTTGCTTTTCTTACGCTGCCACTCGAGTGCTTCTGCTGCTGCTGTTGCACTGGTATTTCCGATGTGGCGAAATAGTCCATGCACCACCCACTTACCATCCACTTAGGTAGTCGATAAGCTGTTTACCTGCATGATCTGCATTACCTTTTATCAGTTTTAGAAGGTTTTATGGCGCGTTTCTGCAAAATTTCACGTTTCTTTGTTTGACAGCAAGTAGCTATTGAGTGCACGTTCAGACAGGTCGGAGTCCAGATGTTGCATGATGCACGATGCTGTAAAACTAGATTTATTATTCCACATTCATAAAGTTATCCAGTGAGACTATAAGTTATGAAAACCTTATGGGGAAAAGCAATCAGTATGAGCGAGACCACCAACTTTATCTTTGTTTGTTTTTCAGCCCAAAACGTGCAGATACTTGCTTGAACGTGTTCAGTATTTTAGTCTGTCATGCGTAGTGTAGTGTTGGCAAACGCTTAACTTAGAGATGGGATATTGTATATCGGTTTGGGGCGCGATTTTCAAACGTTCTATATTTGAATTTGAATAACAACAATAACTGCAGGAAGATGATCATAGATTGAGCAACCTTTGAAAGTATCGTTTCGAAGATAACTCCGCCGAGCTAGCGGGCGGGCTTGCTTTTTCACTGTCGGCTGTTTCAAGTGACAGACTTGTGTGACGAGCAAAATGAGATTTTTCAGTTGCCCGAAAATTTGTAGTGCTTCGATTTCGACGTTCCAGTTAAGGGTAAGCCTGAAAATATAAAGTTAGAAATAGAGGCTAGAAGGGCTGCATGGCTGAGAAGGGTTAAAGTAAAATTTTATGATATATACCTTAATGTAATGTTAGCCGCTAGATTTAGCATATGAAAAACGCGAAAGTAGCCGGAAAATAACTAAATTGGCAACACCGCACCGATGTTTCAGAAGTAGGTTGAAATGCAATCCATACAAACCAAGAAAAATATCCAAAATAGAGGATAATATTTCTCACGCTCACACTGCCTATCAGTGGTACTCGGTACTCAAAGGGTGTACATTAGGGGGTGTATATTAGAATCGAAAAGCTGCAGCGACAGCAATAGGAACACACAAGGCCGTCCACACAAATCCTCAGTCGACATGGCTGCTATAGCCAGTAGCTGATCAAGAAATATATACACATATACTTTAAGAGGTAGGAGACGCTTCCTTCTGTGCGTTACACACATACCCTTTCAAGAAACATCTAACATACTCTTCTGGTATCGGGTATAAAAATAAGTTACAAATTTTGAATGCTTCTTTAGCTCACAGTTTATCGACCCTTATGTACGCAGTATAATACATCTTCTAAATTCAATGGCGAGCATACATCACTGGGGTACCTCCCACACAGACATGCATTCGTCTAGACCTGGAACACTCTCTGCACTTAAAAGCCGCTGTGGCATGTTACACGAACTAATGCCCGTATGTCACAGATAAGTGAAATATGGAAAGCACATTTGCCACGCCCAAGTGATTATTGCTATCTTCACTCCAAAGAGCCAGAAATGATTGAGAGTTATTTTTTATTCAGTTCAAATTACAAATTATCACCTTGTGTTTGCATCTCTCTTTTTTAATCCTCCTTCGGCGTTCGGTTTGCTAATTAGGGAGCCAGCCAGAAATGGGCCAGGCATATTAATGAACCCCGCGGCGGCTGTGCCTGAGAGACTCAGGCTGAGCTGCGTATCTCCCGAAAGCCTCGGGGCTTGGGTGCGCTGCGCTCCCATTTAGAATAAGTAATGCTCGCATACATCGTATCTTATGTTTCTCTCCGAGACGTCGGAGACGGCCGGTCGGTTGATTAGGTCTGGTCACGTCGTTCGTTCTGCCTCGCGATGCGCTGCGATCGGCTGGCTGGCTGGCTTAGGCTTACAATGTTTCGGTCGGGTCGGCCGATTCAGATTGTCGCTCGTGGCTATAAAACCCACGCAATGTCATCCAAACATTTTCATTTTCAGTTTGTTTGCGGGCCGGTCAAGTTCATTGTGTTCGGCGGAACGGAACTCGTTTGGCACATCACACGCTCAGAACGTAAGTTTCTCTTTCGAGATTGAGCATTCGCCTTGCAATTATCGAGCAAAACAATTGGCATTAATTGAATTACGATCGTAATTGCTGGCTATAATCAATTTAGTGATTGTGATGTAATTACTTGTTCAGGTTATTGCTTCGTTTGACGGTATTAATATCAATGCGGTTATCTCCTAAAAATTCCACTTTCCACTATAATCCAACTCCAATCTTATCTGGATCAGCCAATACACGGCTTGGACACTATTTACCAAAAGTCATTCGCATGGACGGTCATAAATTCAAGAATATCTCACACACTATTGCGGTAGTTAGCCCCCACCTTATCGGGGATATTTACGATCTTTCCACCTATACTCGTGCGTTAGTTTACGGCTTTACCATCGCTGCACAAAGGGCGATGTATAGAATGCAAGTATATTTGTGTAGGCATGCTTGAAGATTAGAGACAAGCCTGTCCTTCCTCGATAGTCTACTCTTCTTAAGAGCGGAAAATTACTCCCCCAGTAACTATTATTAGGGCTGTGAAGCGAAACTAATTAGAATAAATCAGAGTATGATTAGAACTGATTGATTTAGAACTTGAGCGCCAATTGCTTTTATAATTTCACACTCATTAGATTTTGTTTTTTCGTTGAAACTAATCAACAGCCTATCTATGGCGATTTCCTATCGCGGTGATATTTGAAGTGCCATTGCGAATCTACTCAGTGAATATATGTACATTGTATAAGTAGTATAGAGAGCGTATAGAGCGCGATCTGACCCCAGAGACACTTTAATTAATTACGGGGAAAGACTTTGCCTCGCAGATACTCTGACGATTCGCATTGCTTGGGTACGTCATCTGAATGGCACAACATCCCATTAAAATGAAATCGATTGTAATCTAAACTAAGAAATGTTTACTTAAATTCTGTAGGCGAGCGCTTTGGAGAACAAGATGAGAGTGTTCCTGGTAGCCCTACTGGCAACGTTGGCGGTGAGTCTGAAAGCCACAGTTTGGGCAAATACATTCCATAGCTTCATGCTGGTACATATTCTCTGGTTAGCTTGCGCAAGCCCTGGTGAAGGAGGAGATTCAGGCTAAGGAGTACTTGGAGAATCTGAACAAGGAGCTGGCCAAGCGCACCAACGTGGAGACAGAGGCTGCCTGGGCCTATGCCTCGAACATCAACGATGAGAACGAAAAGAAAAAGAACGAGATCTCTGCAGAGTTGGCAAAATTCATGAAGGAAGTGTCGAGCGATATAAAGAAGTTCCAGTGGCGCAGCTACCAATCGGAGGACATCAAGAGACAGTTCAAGGCCCTGTCCAAACTGGGATATGCCGCCCTGCCAGAGGCGGAGTATGCCGATTTCCTGGACACCATATCCGCCATGGAGTCGAACTTTGCCAAAGTGAAGGTCTGCGACTACAAGGACAAGTCGAAGTGCGATCTGGCCCTGGAACCAGAGATAGAGGAGATCATTAGCAAGAGCCGGGACCACGAGGAGCTCAAGTACTACTGGCGCGAGTTCTATGACAAAGCAGGCACTGCCGTGCGCTCCAACTTCGAGCGCTATGTGGAGCTGAACACCAAGGCTGCCAAACTGAACAGTAAGTGAAGACTGGCTGGAGACTTCTCTGAAATCCTCTTATAACTTGTCCCTTCTCGTAGACTTCACCTCTGGTGCCGAGCTCTGGCTGGATGAGTACGAGGACGACACCTTCGAACAGCAGCTGGACAACATCTTTGCCGAAATCCGCCCGCTCTATGAGCAGATCCATGGCTATGTGCGCTACCGCCTGAGGAAGTATTACGGCGACGAGGTGGTCTCTGAGAACGGACCCATTCCCATGCATCTTCTTGGCAACATGTGGGCGCAGCAATGGTCTGAAATCGCCGACATTGTGTCTCCCTTCCCCGAAAAGCCACTGGTCGATGTTACCGAAGAGATGGAGAAACAAGGCTACACCGCCCTCAAGATGTTCCAAATGGGCGATGACTTTTTCACCTCGATGAACCTCACCAAATTGCCGCAGTAAGATCGAAGATTGCCATTATTCTAGGCCGAGCCTGGATCCAAATTAATTTGATCTTCCATAGGGACTTCTGGGACAAGTCTATCATCGAGAAGCCCACGGACGGTCGCGATTTGATCTGCCACGCCAGTGCCTGGGACTTTTACCTCCAGGACGATGTGCGCATCAAGCAGTGCACCCGCGTCACCCAGGATCAGCTCTTCACAGTCCACCACGAGCTGGGCCATATTCAGTATTTCCTTCAGTATCAGCATTTGCCCTTCGTCTATCGCACTGGGGCTAATCCTGGCTTCCATGAAGCCGTTGGGGATGTGCTGTCCTTGTCCGTATCCACGCCCAAGCATCTGGAGAAGATCGGCCTGCTGTCGAACTATGTTCGCGATGACGAGGCCCGCATCAACCAGCTCTTCTCCATGGCTCTGGACAAGATCGTGTTCCTGCCGTTCGCCTTCACCATGGACAAGTACCGTTGGGCGCTGTTCCGCGGGGAGGTCGAGAAGGCCAACTGGAACTGCGAGTTCTGGAAGCTGCGTGAGCAGTACTCCGGCATCGAGCCTCCGGTTGTGCGCAGCGAAAAGGACTTCGATCCCCCTGCCAAATATCACGTCTCTGCGGATGTCGAGTATCTGAGGTTTGTTGGGTCGTCGTTGATGGTGGACTTGAGTTGTGACGTGATTTGGTGGCTTCTTGCAGGTACCTGGTGTCCTTCATCATCCAGTTCCAGTTCTACAAGTCCGCCTGCATTAAGGCTGGTCAATACGATCCCAACAATGCGGCGCTGCCCCTGGACAACTGTGATATCTACGGCAGTGCAGCAGCGGGCGAAGTCTTCCAGTAAGGACTGCTCTCAAATAAGTCAGTTTGTCTGCTAATCCATAGGGAACCTTCTGTCCACTCCACAGTAACATGCTGTCTATGGGTGCCTCCAAGCCCTGGCCCGATGCACTGGAGGCCTTCAACGGAGAGCGCACGATGACTGGAAAGGCCATTGCCGAATACTTCGAGCCCCTTCGCGTCTGGCTGGAGGCGGAGAATATCAAGAACAGTGTTCACATCGGCTGGACCGCCTCGGATAGTAAGTTATACACTCCCGATCCAGCATCAAACTCTCCAATAATCCATTACTTTTCTCCCCTTTTTTCAGAATGCGTGGCCTCTTAATTGAAACACTTTAATTGAAACACAATAAAGTTCTTAATTGCATTACCAGTTTTAAATTATTTATACGAACGAGTTCTTGATAATGATATAACTGATTGGAAGCACAGATAATAAACGTCGATTGGGTGGGAATGATATTTGACGAAAATGTAATTAAAATTCTAATTCAAGCGTACCTATCTAAAATTGCAAGGATGGAGTTGCTTCGTTATTAGACAGCACTTAAGTTACTTTATTCCTCTCACAGCTCTGGCCTCAGTGAGCAGAATGCTGAGCACTGGGAACTCTGGCATAGTGTCATACCCGCTTCGAGCTCCATGCTCCACTTGATTATAATTACAAATTGGCTACTGGGTGCTCAGCCAAGCAGTCGACTGGTCTTCTGGCCATGGCCTCTGTCATCGGCCTCCGTCGGTTAGTTGGTATCGAGAGCTGCACCGGCGCAGAACGTCTGGAAAAGTTTGCGAAGGTTGGATATTGTGCTGGGAATTTAAATGAGCCACAGCCAAATGAACTGAGTTGCGAAAGTGAATTTGCGCGAGTAGAAAGTGTGGCATTATGTGGAGGTTGTTGCTGGTTTTGGTGAGTCCAAGCGGCGTTGAATTTCTGCCTAGAGGAGCTGATTTTAACCTAAAATTCCTCCATTTAGATGTTTGTAGGCTTAGTCCAGGCTAGTTCGTCGACTGACCCTAATTTAGCCGCCTTTCTCGACGACGCTAATCGACAACTGGCCGTCATCTATGATCAGGCGGTCTTGGCCCAGTTGCAGAATGAGTTGCGAGGACCCAACGATGTTGTCGCTCTTCTCGAGATGGACATAGCGGACGAAAAGTTGCTGAACTACGTGAAATCCCTGACGCCTCAGCTGGCAAAGTTCAAGCGTTTGAAGTTGGGGGATGCCAGCCAGAAGAGGCAGCTGGCGAGGATGCCGCAATTGGGCTACGATGCCCTGAGTGGCATGGAGCTCACTCAAATCTATGCTCTAGCCTCCAACATGAGCGACAGCTACCGCAACGTCCTCCTGTGCGCATATAAGCAGCCAGGGAATTGCACTCTGCGGCTAATACCAGAGGTTCAGGCGATAGTCCAAGAGAGCCGTGACCTGGATGAGATCGAGTACTACTGGTTTGAGTGGCGACAGCGCACAGGACTAGCCACCCGGGGTCAGTTTGTGGCCTTCATGGAGTTGTACAAGAAGACCGCTCAACTTAATGGATATCCGCGGGCCGAGGATTATTGGTTCCGATCGCTAGAAATGGGTGGAGGGCAGACCATGACATTGCTGGACCGTATGATGGTTGGACTGAGGCCGTTGTTCCTTCAGTTTCACGCTCATGTTAGGGGTTCCTTGAGAAACATGCACGGAGAACGGCTGGTGCCCCGGGGCAGACCCTATCCACAGCATCTGGCAGAGGTCTTCATAGGAAACGCCTTTAGACGGGTTCGAGCCGAGTGGTATGTAGACTTACCCTCGCCCCAGACGGGGCTTGCAAATATCACCCAAGACCTGCATCGTCGCGGGCTGAGCACCACTCAGCGAGTGTTCTGGAATGTGGCCGAGTACTTTAGGGGACTTGGTCTGCCACTGCTGGAAAGGTAATTGCGATAAAACAGATATTCTCCATCAAACATCAAACAATTTTCTAAACGATCCTTCCCAGCTCCCTCTGGACAAATGCTCAAGCCATGGCTGCAGACGATGACGACCGATGCTGGCACAAGGTCTGGCGGTATTACACCCTGCCCAGAACCAACTTCACCTACTGTCCTATAAATGACGAGGAGCGCTTCCTCAATATGTTTGAGGCCCAGTGTGATCTTTATTACAACCGAGCTGCCTTCGGCCAGCCAACCCTGTTGCGCGACGAGCCCTTTCCCAACTTCGGCGATGCCATTGGAAAGTGCTTCTCCCTGGCGGCCACCTCTCCGCGCTATCTCCAGAAGTTGGGCTTGCTGCAGGACGGAAAGTGGCTCGAGTTGCCCGCTCGACTGAACCGCTTGTATGTGCAGGGTCTGCGCGTGGTCTTCCTGCTGCCCGTCTTCTATGTCCTCGATCGCTACCGTGTGGAGGTCCTAAGTGGACACATTCGAGCAGACGACAATGAGGCTTACTGGAGACTGACGGAACATTACACGGGAGCGACGGCCCCTCGAAGGCGGAGCAACGAACAGTTTGACGTCCCGGCCAAGCTGCTCATGGAGGTGGACGACCAGTATGCCAGGTTGGAAGCCTATGTGAGGAATCACCTACCAAAAATCTTGACCAATTGTTCGTTTCATTTCAGCAATATTCTGAGCATCGTTCTACAGTTTCAGCTGCTTAAGCATTACTGCACAACGACGCTCCAGTTTGAAAAGGATAACCCTAGGAAAGCTTTGGATCTCTGCGACCTCTCCGACCAGCGTCAGATCGGCTCCAGTCTACAGCGTGCGATGGCATTAGGCTCATCCGTGCCCTACGGCGACGTCCTGCAGGAGCTCGTGGGTGAGCCGGAGATCAGCATTGATGGGTTGTTGGCCTACTTCAAGCCCCTACACGATTGGTTGGTTCAGCAGAATCAGATAAAAAATCTGGACGTGGGTTGGGCATAGAAACATAGTGTCCGCCCAGGTTGATTCTATCAAAGAATAAATGCATTTGTTTTACTGAGATCTCATTAGGTCTTCGACAATTAGGGCGACAAAGCTGTAAAAACGCTTTTACCAGCTTCGCATATACCGGTACTTCCCAATATATAACTCACCCAAGAATCATACAAATAATCCAAATAGAAGATAACAAAATTCTCGAAAATTGCTATCAGGCAATTCAAGGTAATTTTGCAATCAGCTAACAATTAAATATATGGCGATAAGACAAAAATCAAGTTTCGAACATCAAACACGGTAACACTCGGTGGTGCAGTTAGTCGTCAGCGATTTCTAGTGCAATGCAGTCAAGGTGGATCACTGTTTTCTAGTGTTTTTCCTCAGCAAAAGCACAGGACTAGCTGAAGTTGAAGGGGAAATTGTAAACTTTCGAGTGGATGGAAATTGAGAAAAGGCCTCTTTTACAGAGTGTCATAAACGGAACGTACAGTCGCAATGTTCAAGGATTGGATTTGCCGAATACGTATAGCCAAGGTGTTAATGATTCCAGTGCCCATGGTGTATATACCGTACAGATAGGAGACCTAGACCCCGTTGAAGATTCACCCGGTGTGAAGATTCTGAGTCCGGGCTGGACTGTGATCGCCCGTCGAACGAACAGAGAACTCAACTTCTTCCGCGACTGGGCGGAGTACAAGAGAGGATTTGGCAACACCTCTGCCGATTTCTTCATAGGACTGGATAACCTGTATGCCATAACGCAGGAACACCCCCAAGTGCTGTACGTACACCTGGAAGATTTCGAAGGCAACACGCGCTACGCCCAATACGACGATTTCTTAATCGAAAGTGAAGATGAGTTATATCGGATGTCGAAGTTGGGAAATTACACAGGAGATGCAGGTGATTCACTGTCTTACAGCAAGGGCAACCCGTTTACCACCTTCGACAGGGACCACGATAGCTATACTGGTAACTGCGCAGTGTACTCCATGGGTGCCTGGTGGTACAATTCTTGTACTCTGACGTATGTCTGTATATTTTCTATTTGAATGGTTAATTCTCAATCTCATAATTTCAGTAATCTTTTCGGCATGTATTTAAATGGTAAAGTGGACAGCATGAAAGAAAAAGGCGCATTTTGGTATCATTGGCGCGGCTATTACTATTCATACAAAGTAATCCAAATGATGCTTCGACCGAAGTGCACTTGCTGAATATAATCTAGCTCCTGTGAATTCCCTTTTTTCCATGCCCCTGTTTAATTTTAATTACATTTCCTTTAAATATATTTAATTTAAACATGAAATATGTTCAAATAATTCATTTTCATTTTAATGGAAAAACGTTGAACGCGGTTTCCCTTAACAGTTTGCACTCTCGGAACAAATATATTATTTATTATTTTGAAATCGGCTCTTTTTCTCTGAGTGTACGCCCACTCCAATCCACTTACTCTATCTGTTCAGTTTCGTGTAACCTGCTTATGGCATTTATTTATTCGTAGAATTCACCAAGTAATTGAAATACTAAATGTGAAACGTCTCTCTCACTTACTTCCTCAATGGTCATCACTTGCTTATCAATCACACATACTTATAGATATATTTTCAGATATGTAGGGTAGAGGATGTATGCTATACAGCGAATATTGAAACTTTTTCTTTGAAACCAGGGGTCGGCACGCAGACACTCACATGCTACTAGTGCGTTTCAGTGCGCAGAAAACAGACATGACGAAACATGCTCCATGTTTGCGCGGCGCTGCCCAGCAACTATGATGCTTTTTCTGCATAGGGCCAAAGCAACACGACCATTTTCGCTGGTGCTGCGCTGCCGAGCAGAATAATGAAGCCGAATGATCGATCGCAGGGCCGACGCTACACGAAGTTTTTACTCTATGCGTGTGCCGACTGCGCTGCCCCGTGTCGGCGCTGCGCTGCCGAGCAGAATAATGAAGCCGAATGATCGATCGTAGGGCCGACGCTACACGAAGTTTTTACTCTATGCGTGTGCCGACTGCGCTGCCCGTGTTCTTTTTTCCATGCATATTTCATAGGACGCTGCCGGCCTCTGCAGTAAACCCTTTCTGTTTAATAGCAACTGTATTTTTCGATGAAGACTACAAATGGATGAACTCAGCCTAAAAGTATGCCTATTATTTTATGGTAGAATTCATGTAAAAATCATGTAGAAATGCCATTGTGGGAGTGTACGAGTGTACGAACGCGAATACAATAACAACTTGCCATCTCGATTAAAATCCTGATCCCTTGAGACAATAAAATGAACTGATTTGCAGTATTGGAAGACAATTTTTGTTCAAGATGGCCGTAAATGAAATATTTTACATTATCGCTTATCATATTTATGTACCATTTGGATCTTGGGAAAATGCAATTGGAATGTGGCTTGGTAGAGAATGTAGAGAGGATTTCATAGTTTCATAATTTAAGCAGCACTTGCTCTTTGCTTTTTAAATCAAGTTTCTGCCCGAATTAAAAATGTAGTAATAAATAGGAAACCAAAAACCAGAAAATTAGGAACCACACAAAATTTAAAATTGAATGCAGTGTTTTGGCAGCCCAATGCTTTCCGACGGTATCTTTTCGTGCGAGTTCGAGGTATATGGTAAGGTGCAGGGCGTCTATTTCCGCCATCATGCCATGCTCAAGGCCAAGACCCTGGGACTACGGGGCTGGTGCATGAACACCGGAGAAGGCACGGTCAGGGGCTACATGGAGGGCCAGCGACCCGCGATCGCAGTGATGATGGAGTGGCTGAAAACCACGGGCAGTCCCGAGTCGAATGTCCAGAGGGCGAAGTTCAGCAAGCCACGACAGAAGCAAGGCTATGGCTTTCCCAATTTCCACGTCAGATCCGATTGTTCAATTCGAACAAAAAGCATAAAAGGAAAGTAAAAGAATCCCATCCCAAAGAGAAGATTTCAGGCCTGTGATCCCATCAGCCCGACATGGACTTGTTCGGCAAATATCCGCAATGATGATCAACTCGCACATAGAGCACTGCATTGTCTCGGAAAGATACCGGAAAGCATCTAAAACAAAGGCCCTCACAGGCGTGGAACTATAATTAAAGTGCACTCGGAGGCTCTTCACTCGACAGCCACTCATTAGAACCGAGCAAATAATCGTAGTTAGGAAATATAAATAAAAAAAAGATTAACTGCTGTACGTGCTGGGAGTGCGTCATCCAAAGCGCTCTTCGCTTTGCCGGGCATTGGGTATTGAGTTACACTAATTATTCGTTCGTGTAAATTAATTCTTTACGGACAGTTGACAGCCAATACTTCAATATTTTCCCACGGTTCGACTGGTCCAGAACTTCTGTAAGATCTGGTATAGAAGGTAGTTGAGTGAACCAAGCCCGACCTTGACTCTTAATTAGCTTTTTCTACCCCAAAAAAATGGTGCCTTTATTCCAGGTAAGAATACATACATATATCACTGAGCAGCCAACCACATCATAAATCTGGCTAATATTTATGAGCTCATATCCGAGACAGATAGACTTTGCAGATCCCAATCTAATTACAGGCTGAATCACATGTGTACACATGTATGTATGTATATTCATTGCATGCATTCGCATCTGTGCGCCACTGGGATAGCAATCAAGCAATCAATCAGCATGCCAACTCATGTACTCGGGTGGCCAGTCATCAAGCACCAGCTATCACCTCTATGGATTGCTCTCTCCTCCATGCATACTCGTATGTATCTCATCTACATCTCTCCTGCATTCGCCCTGTGAGTTTTCCGTGAGTCAGAACTTTGATCACTGACTGCAAATATTCCAAATTTCCAAAACAAGAGTCGTATTAATTATATTAACCAGAAATGCAGAGTTTGATGACTATTTTATGTGCCCCAATCCTTGCGATCTCTGTTGGTAATCGAAAGCCTAACAGATGCCAAGCGCATTAGCTCTAACTAACACAAATGTATCATTCAACAAACATTTTCCACATTTCGCTGGGTCAAGAGCGACAATCAAGACATTCCACAAATGCGGGTGGCGGCGCTGCCTTGTTGAACGCATGCGCACCAGCAGCGCCGGCTGCGGCGCATGTATAGTCGATCAGCAACAAATTTACTTCGCTCTACGGGTCACTGATTTCCAAACAGGTGCTTAAGGCCGGCCACAGCAAATAGGGGGGAAGATTAGTGTTAAATTGGGTGGGGGGTGGCTCATAGGATGCAGTATTGCTCAATGTGGGTCTGAGCTGTCGTTAGCTTTACTTAGCACAGATAACCAGCGACTCACGTTGAGTGACTTCCAGTTGTCCCCACCAACAGAAACAGCAACAGCAACCCACTCAATCGTTATGTACTTTCTCACAGTGGCTGGGGCTCGGCAGTACGAGTATTATGCGGTTAAGCTTTGCGACTGATAAGTGCCCTCACCCTCCCTTATAATTGCCAACATGCATGCAAAACACACAGATACACACGCATACAGGTGCCTCATTGTTGTTCCCAAGCTTATGGATGATTTTATTGTGCTGTAGTTGTAGTTGTTGTTGCTGTAGTTGCTGCTGCTGCAGCAGCAGAGAGACGGCGACAGAAGCCACATCGCCGGGGACCGAGTCCCAGTGCTAATTGCGATTATCTCACACGAAAATATATAGAAACATCTGACGACAGCGCCGGCAGCGACGCCAGCTGCAGCTGGGACTGCGCTCAAATTTGAATTCATTTTCGAGTTGGAAAAAAGTAACAAAGTAATTTCGAATAATATTCTTACCGTCCCCAGTCAGTAGAGTTTTAGACGCGTTCGTTCCCTGACGTTACGTGGGCGGTACGAAAAAAGATACCCGGATAAATCGGACGAGATCTTGAGCTCGGTGAAAGAGCATCTCAGAGAGTGAAAGTTATTGTGTTCCACAGTTCTGCGATCAGTAACAAAATCATTTAAGTCCACAGGAGTGGTCTGTGAGAATCTTGTGATTACAATTAAAGTATTTAATTGCTTGTGAAAGATTTAATAAGTGAGCTGTCAGTGCCGACCTTGGCAGTGTTAGATATAGATCTTAAGATAAGCATAATGCACGGTGTCTTGCCCACATGCTGGCTTTGGCTTGGGCTCTGCCTTGGCCTAGCCTGGGCCAGTCCACAGCTCAATCTACCCACCCCACAGCCGGAGATCTTCTACAATGGCTACACCCCCAATGTGGCCACGACGCCCGCCCAGTTGAGGGCGGATCGCAATCGCGACCAACGCTACGGGCCGCCCTATGCGGACGATGGCGGCGGGGGAGGCGCGGAGGACGGGTCCGATGACTTTAGGGTGTGTTTTCGCTAGGTTTTTACTTGGCTCATTGGTATGCGAATGCCCATTAACCCGGTGATCTCTCGCTTGCAGTACGGCCAGACCTATGACGAACGCATGAGGATAGGCTATGCCTATCCCACGCCGGGTGTGAACTTCAGCGAGCGCGCTGACTCACCCTTCAGTGGGGATGCCAATCAGTATGCCAACCACAACTACGGGCCGATCTCCAGCACCACCGACCCCAACGCCAACGGCCGCTACTCGGATGTGCCCTACTCGACTCCGGGAAACAGGAACTACAACCCCAACGACCAGTACAACTATAACAACAATCCCAACGTGGACTTTGTGGGGGTGAACAACCGCAATCGCTTCGAGAACCCCTTCCTGTCCAACCAGGACCGCTTCAACCTCAATCAGGGGTACCTGGAGCGGCAGCGCTACCAGCAGGACCGTCGCTACCAGCAGGAGCTGGAGAAGCTGCGCACTCTGTTGGTGGAATCCGATCAGAAGGGCTCCCTGGAGTGCACGGCGAACGTGGCGGCCCAGTGGAATTTCGAGACTAACGTAAACGATTTTACACAGACGGAAGCGGTGAGTGGTCTCGGAAAACGTCGAACAAATACAACTCGCACTCGTACTCGTACTCCTACTAGTACTCGTACTCTTACTAGCAATTGTGGTTGAACGGCACGCGATCTTCGTGGTTGTGGTGGTGCACCTTTTTCCCATGTGTCTAAGGCTGGCGGCTGGCTTGTGTTCGCAGTTTTCTTACATACCTCAGACACACACAGAAAAGTCAGAAAAGTCGCGTTCTGAAGGTCGAATTGCCTGGTCAGATTCCCAGGCAGACATGCCAATGTCAAAGAGTTCTCATACTACAGTATGAGAGTTTTTTCAATCGTGAAAAGTCGTACGAGTGCTGAGTACTAGTCGGTGCTGAAATGTAACTTCTTCTCATTCGCTCAATCCTCCAGCTCAATGCTCAACAGCGCTACGTGGAGTTCCAACGAATCACCGCCGAACAGTCGAAGCGCATTAACAAGGACCTCATCTTTGATCGCCGCCTCTACAGACAACTGATGCTGCAGTCTGAGGTGGGGCCCAACGCTCTGCCCTTGGATGTTTTGGACAGGGTGAGATTTCCATATATTTATTCAGTGATCCCATCTTTATTTCACGTTCTTGTTCCCACAGTACAATCGTCTGTTGAATGAAATGCTTTTCCTGTACAACAGCGCCAGTGTTTGCGCCTACCAGCAGCCATTCCAGTGCGACCTGCACTACATACCGCACCTCAAGGACATCATGGCCAAGAGCAGGGATTGGGATGAGCTGCAGCACACGTGGGTGGAGTACCACCGAAAGGCCGGACGTGGAATGCGCGACAGCTACGAGCAGCTCATTGACGTAATGCAGGAGGTGGCCTACGTGAACAGTGAGTTACAAATCGACACTTTCCCGGTTGGTCTGCCACTACTGGCTCTGATTTCGTAGATGTGACCAATGGCGGCGAGTACTGGTACCTGGCCTACGAGTCGGGGAACTTTCGCCAGGACATGGACATTGTGTGGGAGCAAATCCGTCCGCTGTATGAGGCTCTGCACGCCTATGTGCGAAGGAAGCTCAGGGACTACTACGGACCGGACCGCATCAACCGCATAGCCCCCATTCCCTCTCACATTCTGGGCAACATGTTCGGCCAGTCGTGGTCGAATGTCCTCGACATACTCATTCCGTATCCAGGTCGCAAGTTGATTGACGTCACTCCCCGCATGGTTGAGCAGGGCTACACTCCGCAGCTGATGTTCCAGCTGGCGGAGGAATTCTTCACCTCCATCAACATGTCCGCCGTCGGACCGGAGTTCTATCGGAACTCGGTATTGGAGCAGCCCCTGGACAGGAGAGTGCTCTGCGAGCCCTCGGCCTGGGACTTCTGCAATCGTCACGATTTCCGTGTCAAAATCTGCACCGACATCAACCAGCGGAGTCTGATCAGCGTGCACCACGAGATGGCCCACATTCAGTACTTCCTGCAGTACCGCCATCTGCCCAAGGTCTTCCGGAACGGTGCCAACCCGGCCTTCCATCAAGCTGTGGGCGATGCCATCGGACTGGCCGTGTCCACTCCGAAACACCTGCAGACATTGGGCCTGCTGCAACGATCCCTGGATGAGTCCAGCTACGACATTAACTACCTCTTTACTATGGCCATTGACAAGGTACGAGTGAAACGAGTAAGGCGGATCCTTCGAACTCCAATATGATAACGAAATTTGCTCCCAGGTGGCATTTCTGCCCTTTGCCTTGTCCCTGGATAATTGGCGCTACGATGTCTTCAGCGGAAATGCGAACAAGCGAACGATGAACTGCCACTACTGGAACATGCGGTGAGTGGGCAGCAGTTTGGAAAGTATCCTACACATCCTATTACATACATATGTGCATTTTTCCCCACCCTCAGGGAAAAGTATTCGGGTATTAAGCCGCCTGTCCTGCGGTCTGAGAAGGACTTCGACTTGGGTGCCAAGTACCACATACCGGCTAATATTCCGTACATAAAGTAAGTGCTAAACATTCCTTACATTTCTCGAACTAAACTCTGGATTGCATAATTATTGGCAAGCATTTCTCTTATTTAATTATTTGCCACATAACCAGGGCAATTAAGACCCGACGACTATGGCATGTTATTAATCTTGCTATTTCTGATTACAATTCACACACGATTTCAAACATTTTCCGTCAAATTGCCGGCGATTACCCGTTGCGATCGCTGGATCGGCGAACCGGCCGTGGAGTTGGCCCACTAACATCACATAATGACCAGCACACACTCATACACATCCATCCACATCCACTCGTGTGTGTGCGTGGCTTGGAGAAAAATGAAAATAAAATGAAACTGAAAACTCACATGTCTGCAATGTTTCCCGCATTCACTTTCCACTTGGCTGCTGCCGCCGACCCAAGCGGGACTCAACCGGGTTTCGGCCTGGCCTAGCCTGGCCTGGCCTGGCCGTCATTTGAATAGGCCGAGACGAAAACTGTTGCGAAAATCTAGACAACACACGATACGTCCGTCAAGTGTGCAGGCTTGGGTGCCCAACTCCAGCGGCTGACCCATTAAACTATAAATGTCTCGAATTTGCCTTTGTCGCGTCAATGCAATCTGCCAATGGTGCTGTCGATGGCTGCCTCATTTGGAGCTGAAGATACCAAACAAACTACTGAATGCAGTGGGGACTAGTATGTTTGCTTTGCCTCTTGGTCTCTCGTAAGTCAAGTTTTAAAGTGGTTTCAATTTAAGCTTGCTTCTGTGGCTTGAGTTTCTTTCGAGGTGATTAAACTAAACTAAGGAAGTATCAAGATTGTACTTATAGCGTTGCGATCAAATCCTTATAGGGCTTAGAAGTTGGATGAATAATGTTATACCTTTGTACTTTTCTACATTACTTGCTCGAATATTGTCAGAACTCATACAGAATGCCGTTCAGAGCTCCAGGTTAAATGTGTCTCTCTGTTCGAAGTGGAGTTTAATTAACTGCCAGTCCGATTCTCCACCAGGGCCATTAGCCAGATTTTTATTGCAGCCATTCTTTTGGCATTAGCCGCACGCTTCTGTGTAATGGGGGAGGCGGGGACGGGGACGGGGACGGTGAGAGAGGATTACAGCACCAGTTCAGGCTCTGTGTTGGCGATTATTTATTGCATAATCAATAAACTGCAAGCGCTACAGTTACATAAACAAAGGCTACCAGAAACAACTGGCCGCCGAGAGAGTTCGCCTCAATATGGTAATAAAACGGAGCTGTGCTGTGCCCCAGCTCCCCAGCTCGACGCGATGGTTTTTCTTTTCCTTGTGCATGGAGCTCCAGCAGCTGGTCGACGCGGCTCAAATGCTCAAATATCGGTTAGCAGCACATGTCCTACAAACCGACTGGCAAAAACGTGATAAATCCATGTCCCACTTTATTTAACCCACTCTGCAAATTGCAGCGCCTTCAATGAAGCCGAAAATGCAAATTGAAACCCAATCTTTGTGGTCGATGCAACAAGCCGAGTCGGCCACAGGCGGGCAAACCGCACTAAAAAGAGTATACGTACATGTACTACTACATATACATTTATGTGTGTATG
This sequence comes from Drosophila affinis, assembly GCA_037356375.1. Taxonomy (NCBI): domain Eukaryota; kingdom Metazoa; phylum Arthropoda; class Insecta; order Diptera; family Drosophilidae; genus Drosophila; species Drosophila affinis. Next base: position 892,588 of record CM074800.1, read on the forward strand.
TATGGATGGATATACGAGCAAAAGCAAAGCAGCGCACTGCTGGTGCTAATAAAAAGTAATGCCCACACCGCAGAGTAAACGCTAGGAAATGGACGCCAGGGCAGCCCCTGAGTGGAGTCGTAGTCGGCCAACTCTGGGCATTTGGCTGTGGCTTTGGCTGGGTCTGCGGCATGAAAAGCGAAATGATACGTACGAGTATGGTGTGGAAAATGTAATAAACATGTTGAACTGTCTCCGCTCCCTCCTTCACTGCTCCTGCCTCCTGGCTGCTGGCTGTCGGTGGGCGAGACACTTTGAATATGCAATTATGGATGCAAGGCGATGTTTACCTCATTTAAAAATTAGATAAGACATTTATGGGCAATGAATGGGGGAACGACTTGATTTTGGGTCTTCGTCTGCTATGCTTGGTTGCTTGTGAGGAGAGTGGAGGGACGTGGACTGTCTGGCAGTGTGTCGGGGAGTGGTAGAAAGTGAATTGACTCTCCCTAACCAAGCAAATGGATAGATAGGGTCTGGAAATACCAGTTGAAAATATTTAACCCAAATTGTACTATTAATTATTCCCCAACAGGAAAAATACGCAGCTAATAAAGTTCAATTGAATTTAATCAATCAAATGCATCCTGGCATTTCGTTAAAATTACCTCTCAGGTTCTCCATCAATCTTTATCGCTTTATAAAAACAATTTCCTAAGAAAAAGATATGCACATATTAGATGAGGGGAAAAATTCGATGTTGATTGAGTTATGGAACTTGTTAAACATTTTCCAAAATAGTGTTAAAATAAAAATGTTAGGCGCTTGCTTCCCATAAATTATCCCAATCAATTTTGTTTACAAAATATATTAGAAAATAAATAAATACCTATATAGAAAGCAATTCAATGTATCCTTCTCTGCCATTTGATGTCGTATTAATTGCACATCTTTTGTTCCGAATAAATTTATCGCAATCCAAAGATCACAGAGCTTTAAAACCAAAACGATTTTAGACTTCGTTTGAAATTTAACTTTAATTAATGATTGAAAATGATCCTATAACTGTCCATTGCTATCCTGTATTTGTTGTATATGTACATATATGCTTTGGGATAAGAGTTGATTAAAGAAAAGGGAAAATATTTATAGAAACAATGTCTTCGTTTTGATCACTTGGTTTTCTCGTTTTATTGTGTAACGTTCATCAGCTTCATTTAGTATGAGAATTTTTTGTTTTTACAGAGACAAAAATATTTGGTAAATTAAGTACTTTTTATAAATCCGTTTCGTCTGCTTTTCACAACAAGCAAAATGACATATGGTATGTATTGGTGTGTAGATGTAGATGCATTACGAACTAGGGAGCGAAAATATTAAAACACTAATACAATACGTTCGTTAAAAACTGACTTAAATAGGCGCTTGCTGCGTCTCCTTATCGAACTACAAACTTAACACTAGCAGAAGTCTTATCACACGCTTACAACGCTGGGACGCTGCACACAACTGAATTGAATGATCGCTGATGATCGCTGTGAACCGGGTGCACGAGTCGTGGGACCAGAGCAGAGCAGAAGAAGGAGGAGCCGCGGCTGGAGGACAAAACAGCAGCAGCAACCACATCAAGATGCACCCAGGTGGTCGGGTCAGTCCGATCCAAGAGTTCACAGCACCAGTACAACATCCATTGGATCCTAGAGAGGGGTCTCCCCGCGAGATCCAAGTGTCTGTGTCTGTCTGACTGTGTCTTGGGTGGGAGAGGGGTTCTTGGTTGTTCTTAGTTTCGATATCGAATTCGATTTCGTTCTCGTTGTGTGGGCTGTGCGGCCCAAATGTGTCGCTTAAAGAAGTCTAAAACTAAAGTTCATTTAACAATTCTCTCGTACATTTCTCACGGGTATTTTCGTCAACGTTTTTTAAGGTTTCCTTTGTTTGTTTCTGTGTGGCATGTGGTATGTGAAATGTGGTATGTTTCTGTTTTTGTTTTTGTTTATGGCTTAGGGCTAGAAGAGAGTTCGGTCTGTAAAACTAAGTTCGTCTGTTTCTCGTCTAATTTTCTCTGAATCTCAATCATCGTTTATCACGTTCTGCATAGCAAGTATTAATCAGTTGATCAGTGGAATGGAATGGGATCAGGAATGATATGGAGTTAGGGGTAGTGTTTCGTATCATTTTTGTTTTTTGGAAAGGGACATGGAATGTCGGTTCGAAGTTCGAAGTTCGGAAGTTTGGAAATTTTACGACTGCTATCCCATTCATTACCGGTGCACTTGCGCTTTTCAATGCTGCAAAAGAGAGATAGAGATAGAAAGAAAGAGTTCATTTCACCAATTTAGTAACCGTGATATGAATGATAGTCATGATAAGAAAAATCATGCTCCACCTCGTGCTCATGCTCCTCGATGGGATGTGAGTGCGATGAATGATGATAGATGGGGGCGTGGTGGTGGTCCTCCTCGATGTGCTTGTGGTGGAACTCAGGCTCCTTGTAGCTGATGTGCTTCTCATGGTACTCGGGCACGTGCTTCTCGATGTGGACATGCACAGGCTTCTCCACCGGAATCTTCACTGGGTACGGAACTTGTTTCTCGTGCTTGACTGGCACCTCCTTGATCACTGGGTAGGGGGCGGGCACATGAACCTTGACTTCATAGGGCACAGGCTTCTCGACATGCACTGGCACCGGACGATCATAGGGGACATGGACGGGCACTGGCACCTTCTTGATAACTGGCACGGCCACTGGCTTGTCCACGTAGTGGGGCACTGGCTTGTCAATGTAGTGGGGCACTGGCTTGTCGACTGGGACCTTCACGGGGTAGTGTACAACCTTCTCGACGGGATAGGGTTTGTCGACATGCACGTGCTTCTCCACGTTGTAGTGCACGATCTTCTCAACAGGATACGGTGCTGGGACATGGACCTTGACGGGCACATGAACCTTCTTCTCGACTGGGTAGGGGGCTGGCACGTGAACCTTCAAGAATATCGTCCGCTTAGGGGCATTGTTCAATGGTGGGTGGATTATCAGTTTAGTTTACCTTGACGGGGACTGGGCGATCGTACGGCACATGGACGGCGTAGGGAACCTTCTTCTCAACTGGATATGGCGCTGGAACTTCATAGGGCACCTTCACGATCTCCTTGACTTCGTAGGGGATGTGCTTGATCACGGGATAGGGCTTAGGAACCTTGACCTTAACGGGCACGTGGATGTGCTTCTCCACGGGGACATGCACGATCTTCTCAATGGGCACGGGCACCGGCACCTTCTTGATCACCGTCAGCGTCTTCTCCTCGTGGATGGGGAAGTGAGGCACGTGGTGGTGGTGGTGATGGTAGTCCTCGTAGTGATGCAGACCGCGCTTGGACTTTGCGGTGTCTTCGCTGGCAGCAGCCTCGGCCGGCTTGGCCTCGGGCTCCGCCTTCTTTTCGTCGGCAGCAGAGCTCTTCTCGCCCTCAGCGTTGGCGTAGCTGGTGGCCAGAAGAAGGACCAAAGCCAGCGTTGTCGCTGTGCACTGTAGAATTAAGGAGTATATCACTGATCGTTAATGCATTTGAAAAAGGAGCTTGAGTCACTTTATTCTTGCTGTAGGTCACTGAATTAGTTGTTCGAAAAGAGTCTTGACATTGCTTGTTCTTTATCACTGATCGATTTGATCGATTCAATTGGGTTTTTCTGTGTGTTGAGTCCTTTCTAGCACTTTTTCACAGTACACTTTGATCCTTGCATCGAATACATACCATCAACTTCATGTTGTCAAGGCTTATCCTCCGATGATGGTAATGGAAATCCGTATTCCCTGATTGGGTGGCACGCGACTTGCCACGAATGTCGTTTGGGGGGTCGGTTTAGAAGGCGAGAACTGATCCCGTCTACCGCACGATCAATTTGGAACAGTATCGAGGAGGATCTATGGTATATTGGTTTCGACTCCGCACGCTCCGTACCACTGTGAACTGTTGAACGGTTAACGGTTTAATGATGCCAACTGCAGCGCCTGCGCTCGCTTTTATAGTTGAATCCGGAGCCAGTGAGTGAATGAATGCACGAAGCGAATGCGCGACCACCAAGCCGAAGAGTAGACAACGGCAGACAACAACCACAAGCACAGCCACAGCCGCAGCCACAGGTACAACAAACACTCACATCAGTCGCTGCGATCAGCAGTAATAATAATCGCAATAGCCCAAAACACATGCGGCGGTGTGGCGAATGGTGAATGGTGGGTTGGTGTGGCTGTGTGGTTGCCACTGGCACTGCCTCCATCTCTGCCTCCGCCTCTGGTGGTCCGCTCGGCTCGTTGGATCTTGGAGGCGCGAAGTCGACGCAGCCAAGCGCCAAATGCAGCGCCAGCTCCGGCTCAAGAAAATCAAAAATAAGATTGCAATACCAGGGGGCGAGCGAGGCTCGGGGAGAGGGCTCTTTGATGAGGCAGTAGCTCTATAGATGCGTGCCATTTTGCTGTTTAATTCGACTACCGTCAGCTGCCGTTTCTTCTCTCTGCTGCCGTTGCTGCTGCTGCTGCTGGAAGTCAATGCACGTAAAAGGCTTGAGAAACCACAAAAGCACCAGCCATCAGCCACCAGCAACCAGCAACCATCAACCGGCACCACAATTTCTTGTTAGTAATTGAATAATACCCGAGTGGATCCACCGCCTTCGAGCCACCTTCAGGCCGCCTTCTGGCGATGAGGCACTCGGCTTCATTTCAATGCTGCTTTTATGTTAATCAGAGATGGTTATGTGCTCTTATGTGGCTTTTCACGGACTGCAGATGGTTCTTCGACAATCCGATGAAAGTGTGTTTGAGACGTGTCGCTCAGGCGGTGGCACGACTCACTAATCGAACTTCCTTCCTCCCCACTTTCATTGAGATGCATTTTGTCAAATTCAATGTATGTATTTTTATTGTTTAACAATTATGCAACCATTATCATTATCATTGAGATAAAATGTATACTCGTAAATTAATATAATATTAGTTTATTCATAGCACTCCCAAAACCCAATCTAAATTTTTGCTTTCCCTTAACTATTCAGGTGAAAGGTTTTCCAAATTGAATGCTCCACTAATCCTTGTGAGTCGTTAAGCACTTTGCCCGCTTCCTTCTTTTTTCGTGCATCCTTCTTTCTGGTCGTGGCAGCCGATTTTCCTCTTCCTCAAGTGTCCACTGACAAGCCTCCGACTGGACTGTCACTTTGCATCCTTTTACTTTTCTGGCGCACAGTGCCCGTTCACTCGACCTGGGGACAGGCACGAACCAGACCAGTTTCCGCTGGCGACGGGAGGGTAAGGGAGGGCAGCCAGTCGTGCGGGAGAGTGTGTCAGTCGGTCATTTGGTTGTGTCATTGCTCCACTTGGGAGTGGGGGCGCAGACGGTCGTCAACCATAACCTAAGACAAGGCGGGTCCGTGTCTCGATTCCACGTCTCCATTTCATTCCACATTCAGCAATTGACACCACCACGGTCCACCACAGAAACAGTCGTCCCCCGAGTCGGGACTGGTCTGGTCTTACTCCGATTGCCTTCCTCGTTATTATGTCAATGGGTCTTCAGTCAGCTGCGGCGTGGCACACATATGGACTCCGTATAGAGATATTTAGATGTAGATATGTACTAGTAGATGTATTTTTGCGAGTGCCAGTACAATCCAAGACTTGTTACGCTGGCGAATATTTTCTCGCTTTCGTTGCATGCATGCAACTTTCGATTTCGTTTCTTTTCGTTTCGATTCGCGTTTGTTGCATGTCTTGACCACATTGTTCGATTCACATTTCCCCAGCCAGTCCCCAGCCTGAAAGACAGGCAGAGTGAGAGAGAGAGAGAGAGAGAGAGCGAGAGAGCAGCGAGTGTTGGAAGCTGCCGTTAGATGCTCCAGCTATTGATGATTATGTCAGCTGTTTGTCGGGATGGCTTGTTCGTGGTGCGACTGCTGCCTGGAAGATGAGTTTGAGTGCATTGTCTCGCCTCGTCATAATCAGACGGAGTGCAATTACTTCCTTGACTTAATTACCATACACAACGCTAGTTTTGTCCCCTCTTTATCGCCCCCCTTGTTTATGTCTGCACATTCGAAAATCATCTCTCGATTGAGGTCTGGCTTCTTCTATGGCAACTCGTTTGCTGCATTGTCTGCGGCCTGACCTTGCCTCGTTTGGCGATAAACCAAGCTTTACATAAAATCACCCATCTATTTCTTCTGTGGAAGACAATCGGCGCGGGGCCGCTTTATGCGTCAACAAAGGTGTCAAAGTTGAAGCCAGCGGTCGATCGGATTGATCACCATCATTGTGGCGGACGATTCCGATTTGCATTTCTGCGGGTCGCTGCCAGATTTGGGTAACAATTTATTGTCTCCTCTGCGCACCGCTGTCTGCCGAGCATTCCATTCCATTCCATTCCCATTTGGCGCCGCAGAGCGTTTTGATGTCGATGTCTCAAATCTTGGACGCCTTCCAACAATATATAGAGCTGTTAGCCATGTAGGCGAAACTGACAGTTATGACATTTTATGTGCCATTTACAAAAGTATCTTTCAGTTTGTTGCCGCCCTCAGACCTTGTTGCTGTTGCCGGCCATGCTCTATAACTGTTTTACGGGTATCTGGTCTCGGTTATTTCACCGTTCCACATTTTGTTCACCATTTAGTCGAGAGTCGGGAGGGGGCCACTACAGGGTTCATTGCATTGCTGGTCAAGGTCGCTTTTGCTTGGCTCTGAAAAGCGGCCGAAGCACAGCAAAAGTTGCCAATGGAAAAGGCTGTTTACGTGGTGGGAAAAAACCCTACATATCGGTTGAAAGTTTTTCGCGGAGTCAAGGTGCAATTAAAGAGCTACGATGGTAAAGGGAAGAGCTACAATTTGTATGGAACTGGAAAGGGGCAATAGAAAATATAGGGTCAAGCGTTGTGACTATGATATGTTCCGCAGAATAAGGATGCATTTCAGAAATGAGAAAATATCTTACAAATAATACGTAGTACACATGTACAATGTAGATAATTCAATAGATGACCCGAAACAGAAAGTGAATCTCCTTGGCACGAGCATTGCATGTTACTGAAAGGGAAACCCCCAAGTCAAGGCCAAGTCTCGGCTGACCATTAGGAAAACAAACCCAACTCACTGTCGGAACTCTCAGCTATCCACATGATCTGCCACTGAAAAGACCCTTCCAATGAACTTGCAGACGTGTAAGTGTAAAATGCAATGCAATAAACAATCAAGGGAGTGCGATCAGCTCCACCTTTCAGCTCTCCGCTCCTCTCCCCACTGATCGCAGCAATTAGAGCCCAATCCGAGTTTACGATCTGAGCTTAACGCATCTGTAGGATGATAGGCAAAATAACAAATAATCAGAAAACGAGAGGAAAAGAGGTCAATGGCAAAAGCATTTGAACTCTTGGTGCTTGTCTGTGGTGTGCTGGTTTATGGCACTTTTTTGGAGTTGGAGTGGAAATTGCTTTGGCGTTCATTATCCGAAAATTGAAGTCGCGATTTGGTCACATTGTCACGCGCCGTTGCACGTCCGAACGGCTATATATACTACATATTTACAGTATGTATTTGGGTAAGTTGGGAAAAGCAAGCCATCCAAGCTATCCACTAGCCACAATTAATCTGGTTGGCGGCTTCAAGTCTCTGTTTCGAGGGGGATCAAGCTAAACTGATGAACAAGGAAGTAAGTCCAATCGAAGTTGGGTCTTCGACTGCGACCCACCTGCGAGTCTATGCAGATTTCTGCCAGCGAGCCAGAAAAACCAGTCAAAGGAAAACTATTTATTAGCGTAATAATTCCGCCTTTGGCCAGTTTGAGTTTGGGGCTGTGCACAGCTGTGAGCTGTGAGCTGTGAGGGGCGGGATCAGGTTTCTCCACCGAAAGGCTTAGTTGACCCATTGACTTAGTCAAAAATATTGCACAGGCCGCCAGAGTGTTTATGAAATTTTATGAGGAAAATCCGCTGGCTGTCGCCACTTTTGCAACGGAAATTATTTTAAATATAGACGGACTTCACTTTCGGTTTCGTTTTCGCTTTGGACTTCTACAGTCCGTCTTTGTTTCGCTGTTCATAATTACAACAACACCCAAAGCCAAAGCCAAAACAAAGTTGGCAATCAAATGCCAGCCCCCTGCTCGGTTGTTGTTGGTGTAATTGCGTAAATTCTGTACAAATTATGCTCTGGCCTGGCTCTTGGCTCTAGCCGTGGTGGTGCGCGTATGAGTACACTCATTGTGGGCAGACACTCGCCTCGCACTCGCACTCGTCCGAGTCATTTATAACTTGTTGGCATTTTCGCTTTACATTCGTAGAATCTATTTTACAACGCTCTTGGCTGTGCTGCCTTCTGAGATGTCTATGAAATGCATGGCCCAGCGGGAGGTGATGGAGAAATACGAGCAGAAAAGCTGATACAAGTATTTTAGAGAAAACCACACAACAATCAGAAAATTACTTCGTTTCACGTTCATAATAATATAGTATCCAATATTCATATTTAGGTGTATATATTTATTCTTCAGAAACTCCAATTGCACCCCACGCTCTGTCTGTAATTATCATATAGAGCGTAGCGTAATTAGGCAGCCGCATAAAACACAATTAAAGAAAACTTCAAAAATTAAGTAATTGCCAAGACATAACAGCAGAAGCGAACGAAAATACCTAGTAAATTGCAAAATTGAATTTAGAATTTCCAGCACTGTGAAGTAACTTCTTCCACGGTTTTTCGAATACATCAAAGAAAATAACTGAGAATTAGAGAGAAAACACAATGAAAACAAGATAGAGAGCTCCAAAGAAATCCGAGAGTTCAATGCTGTCGATCGAGTTTAATTATGTCTAACGGAGTAGGTTGTTCTTAAGTGGGTGGTGCAGAAACAATTAAGCCATACGAGTAAATTAAATATACATTTAAAACTACGGATTACCGAGCAATTAACAAAGCTATGAGTTGGCTTTCAAATGGAAAATTGCGCTCTTCACAGTAATTCATATGACTTAATAAAAGATCAAAGTAAAAACCTCTCTTAAACGTTGATACCTTACACAACATTTTCCTTTCGGAACAAGTACATCCAAGTACAGCCCCATCCCATAGACAAGTGCCGCTTACTTCGAACGCTTCTCCGTCTTCGACTTTCACAACTGCAATTGTTGCAGGTTTCAGCTGTCCTCCCATATTTGGCATAGTTTATAAATACCCGTAAACGCACGGGTATTCTCTATGATATATGTCTTAAAATTATCCAGACATGTTTCTATTTATCTGCCACTCGCTGTCGCTGCTCTGCTGGCTGCCTATTTCGCTTTTTTGGATTGTCCAAATGTTGCAACTTACATATTTGAGTTTTGAAAATTTCTTTGCAACCGAAATGTTGCGGCGAAAGAAATTGCAAGTCAATTACCATTAGACGGTTTGCATGGCGCCATGACGCAATCCCCACATGTGGCAGCGGCTGTGGCATGGCAGCAGAGAAACGTGGCAACAAATACAATAGCAGATATATGGCTGCATATATATAGACAGGCAAGCCGACGTCATCACCATATCGCTAATTGATTGCGTCTGCTGCGGCTTTTGTGCCTGTGGTTTCTTGTTGCTGTTGGTGCTGTTGCTGCATTCACTTTGCTGGTTTTTGGGTCGCGCCATTCTCCATTGCCACATGCCGCACGCTCAGATACTCATACGAGTATCTCCGTCGAGCACTTGCGCAGTTTCGCGGGTTAGGACAAGATCAATATCAATGCTGCTGATGTTGGTCAATGCGTGCAAGCAGGTTCTCCCGAAACGAAAGACTCAGGCAACGAACTTGAAATGCGTGCCCGCTCCTTCTGGACTGTTTGTCATTGAAATTGATTGAACCGAACCGATAAATGATGCTGGCAGCCTGAGGTAGCACTCCCCCTTTTATAAGTTTATAAGTTAAGTGTTGCATCATTTTCACTGACTTGTTTTCCATTTTGACCATTTCATTTTTAGCAAATTGCCTGCTTTTTTCTGCTCTTAAGTGGTTGAAAGATTATGTGAGAAATTGCAGAGAAGAGAGTGGAGAGTGAACTGAGCCAACCGATTGGGGCTTGAGGCAGGTCCAGTTGCCTCGTGCAATACGTCATAGCTGTTGATATAGCGTAGCGTTCCTGTTAAAGGAAAGAAGTACCTTGGGAGCGTTATATCTACTACGCAAAGGACATGGAGAGACAGGGTTTGTTGTCCAAGGTGCACTTTCCCAGGTGCATTTTTACTAATCGTTATAGGCAGATCGAAAATATTATAACTATGACATGAAAATTACTTCATAGATTCTTAAAACTGATAGTTATTGGTACCGTTGTACTATTTCGATAAGCATAGACTTGTGTGATATATCTTCAAAATTCGAAAAGTGTGCAAATTTTATAAAATCCCGAATGGATTACGAATTTACTTACGAATATTCGTAAGTGTTTATCACGAATATTTCCCAATTGAAACGTGATTCACACTTACGTAATTGCCAAACTGCTGCCTCTGCGTTATCCATCCTCTGGGAATAAGTATGATGTGTTTCACCATTCATGACCTAGCGGGAGTTGAGCTAAGTCATTCCTGATAAGAGCTGGAAATTAAAATGATTTAGTATATGAATAAATGAGTAATTCGAGTCCATATACATATGGTAAAATATTCAAGATAACCCAGAACATAAACAAATTTGTACTAAAAGAAGGCAAAATATTATCTGGGATGAATGTTTTATGGCATCCAAACATTCTCAAGAGGCGTGGTACCGTACACTTAAAGATATAAAAAACAACGACAATTTCTACGGCGGGACTCTATTACTCTCTTGTTTCACACAAAGACTTCCCGGCATTCCACGTACAACGCACGCAGATGAGATAAACGATTTCTTGAATTCATCGGAAGTTTGGTTTACAGCTACAAGCAATTGTTGATTTGCCAAATGATCTCATTGAACTAGTATTCCATCGACTTAAACTTCAAAACAGTAAAGTTGTTGCTAGATTGGTGATTAAGAATTTAATGAAAAATATTTTTATTATTATTATTATTATATATTGTATTTATTTATTATATATAATATATTATGGCTGGGCAGGCTGTATAAGAGTTCTGTGCGCTTCGGCTTCGAATTTCACCTGATGGTTTTCCCGTTGCACTCGATACTTATCATGCGTAAACAAGTAGTAAACCATGCAGTAAGCCAGGGCTACAACTAGTAGAATGATGAGAATGGAACCAAGCACGTATGGAGAATAATTAAAGAATTCCAATACATCAGGTTTTTCCGTAGGGGTTTCCACTGTAGTTGTGTGCAGGTCCGTTGAGGAGTCGTCCCATGAGCTGCTGCTCCATGGAAAAGAGTCCGTCGAAGTAGAGTCCGTCGAAGTAGAGTCCGTCGAAGTAGAGTCCGTCGAAGTAGAGTCCGTCGAAGTAGAGTCCGTCGAAGTAGAGTCCGTCGAAATCTCAGTTGCATCAGTGTCGTCAGTGTAATCAGTGACGGTGTGGGTGTCGGTTGAGGTTGTTGTGGGTGCCTTTGTGGTTGCCTTTGTGGTTGTGTTTGGCAGCAGGGGCTGACAGTCTCCATTGCCATCGGAGGACATTATGTATCCAGGACAACAAATTTCTCGCATTTTCGTTCTTGTTTTGGTCTGAGAATATTTGTGAATTTAAGACCGTTTCAATGTACTCTGAATGTCGCAAGCTTACCACATTCTGTTTAGGCGCGCTGATATTATATTGCTTGAAATACTCCGCGAATTGTCCATATTTCAGCAATGGTATGTTAACCTCTTCGGTATAGCTATCCACATCGGACTTCGTGCACAAATGCGGATCTCGATGGGCCCTTATCAGGTTGTATGTGAAAATACTTAGGGAAAATACGAGCAGAAACTTGAGCATTATTAAGAATGAGCTGTATTAATAGTCCGCACCGGAAAGAAATTGAAATTGAACTAAATTGTGATACCAAAGGCTGATTTTACTCGAGAGTTCAGTGAAGAACAAAGCTTCTGCAAAATATTCTTATCGCCCTGGGGAGCTCAGCTGTGTTCTGTGCACAGTAGCCACCATTTCACAAAGCGGCAGCTTAAGGCGAGCTTTCTTTACTTTAGTCGAGAGATGTTGCCTAGTTTAGGGCTTAATACATTCAGTAACATCTTTAAAGTGATCCAAGATAAAGCTTGGTAGCTCGGCACCCCCTGTAGACAGCCTAAAGCTTGTTTGCTTTTAAAAAGTTTCTGCTTAACAATGGATTTGAACTTTCGTTAAGAAGGGGGAGAGCTCAGCTCTTGTGATCATTCTGCAAAGAGCCAGATCTGGCATGGCACCGAAGCTACCATCCCAAATGCCATTTTACCCTTACAACACAGATTTTTGGTATTTTTTGTAAGAAACCGGTTATATTGGCCACAGCGGAAATATCGTATTGATATCTGCTGCACTGTCTTCAGTTCTGACAGTTCCATGTCTTATAAGCTTGTCTTTATTGTGTCTTTGTTTTATCCAGGCTAGAGTGATCGTAGAACCACTCCAAGCGTGGAATCGACCTCGCTTGAAGATGAGTTGCACAACGATCTAATTTGGGAATGGTTTCTTTTGCTGGCTGTTATAATCGAAGAACCATCTACCTTGGGATACACTGCGGCAGTATAAGATTTCTGGGATGCTTTGGAAGTTGAACCTAAACTTGTCTTTAACCGGCACCCATTGAAGTCATAATATTTTGACGTATTTATTCTCCGCAATGGAGATTCTTCGTTATCCATATAGAATACCTTTTCTATGATTTCTCTAATTGCTTTATTTTCGCAATTATCTGATATTGCAACAAGCACTCTAGTAGCTAGGTAAGCATTAGTAAATAGATACTACGAATGGCCACTTGCGCCATTTCACCATAATATCGAAGATATCTTTTTGGACTCTTGGTCCAACCAAAGATAATAGATATATACAGCCATACTTATTCTCTGTCGCCAACGCACAGCAAGTCTCCTCTTCAATTTCCAAACGCAGACTCGTCTCGTGTCGTGCTATCTTCTCCTTCTCACTCTTCTTTAATAGCCTGTTTACACTACTGTTGAATTATTGAGTCATTGGGTTTCGGGCAATACTCGAGTTTCATTTACATGGGAATCATAGGGTCCCTTGAGGTGGAAAAAAGTTGTGTTTTGGTTGCGACTGTCCGATTTTCCGAATATCTGATCTGCCTATCGTGGAACGATAACTACAGATTACAACAAAATTTAAATTTCGTTTGGTGTACTTTATTTAATATATCGTAAAAATCCTAGAAAATAAAAATCCAATTTCTTTTGGATGCGTTTATGTGAAATTTTATGGAAATATCCATCGTTGCCAACTCAATACATTGCAGCATCGTTATGGTATCTTGCTCTGTATCTAAATTATGTTCTAATCAACAAAATTTATGTACACAAGCGCGTGTCAGCGCCTCAATAACTCAATTTTTGTATAAATCGTAAGCTCTCATATGTATATACTAACGCAGTACCGTAATATGTAGTTATAAAGTAGATCAGCGGCCTTTGCCGCAGCTCACAACGTTCCTTTTCGTTTGTTTTTAAAATCAAGCGGATAAGGATTTATCAGAGCTGCTACAACCCACGAATATGAACCAATTGAAACGTGATTCACTGTTAAGTCATTTTATGCAATTGCACAAATGACACAATACACTGCCTCCGCCTTATCAATCCTCTCAGACTATGGTGTGTTTCACCATTCATGAGCTAATGGGAGTTGAGCTGAATTATTCTTGATAAGAGCTGGAATTTAAAACTAATTTTCCCGACCGTCCTTTTTACCCGCCGCTTTGCTCGTTGTCCTCTTTCATGCTTCCTTCTAGCCACAGCAACATTTGGGCCATGCTCATCTGTGATGCGCTCACACTCTCCGACTATGCTCTCAGTAACCTTGGGTTACACTAGACAACACATATAGGTAGTATAGCTAGTATAGCATGTAGCTAGTATCGTTCGAATAACATTTATTGAACATTGCTTACATATGACCAACATAATAATCATAATATTACTTCTCGATCTCCCACATATATATTGATATATGTATCTATGTATCTATATGATGGGCAGACTGAATAAGAGTTCTGTGCGCTTCGGCTTCGAATGTCACTTGATGGTTTTCCCGTTGCACTCGATAATTCTTTTGCGTACGCTTGCAGTAAACCAGGGCTAGAACTAGCAGAATGATGAGAATGGAACCAAGCACGTATGGAGCATAATCGAAGAATTCCAATACATCAGGTTTTTCCGTAGGGGTTTCCACTGTGGTTGTATGCAAGTCCGTTGAGGAGTCGTTCCATGAGCTGCTGCTCCATGAAGTGGAGTCCGTCGAAGTCTCAGTGGCATCAGTGTAAGTGTCGGTGTCGGTGGCAGTAGAGGTTGTTGTGGGTGCCTTTGTGGTTGCCTTTGTGGTTGTGTTTGGCAACAGGGGTTGACAGTCTCCATTGTCTCTCCATTGTATGTATCCAGGACAACACATTTCTCGCATTTCCGTTCTTGTTTTGGTCTGAGAATATTTGTGAATTTAAGACCGTTTCAATGTACTCTGAATGTCAAACGTTTACCACATTTTTTTTATGCCCGCTGATATTCATTTCCTGGAAATACGCCGCGAATTTTCCATAATCCCTCAATGGTGTGTTAACCTCTTCGGTATAGTTAACCACAACGGGCTGCGTGCACAAATGCGGATCTCGATGGGCCCTTATCAGGTTGTATTTGAAAATACTTAGGAAAAATACGAGCAGAAACTTGAGCATTATTAAGAACGAGCTGTATTAATAGTCCGCACCGGAAAGAAATTGAAATTCAACTAAATTGTGATACCAAAGGCTGATTTTACTCGCGAGTACAGAAGAGAGAAGAGCGAAGAAAGCTTCTGAGAAATATTCTTATCCCCCTGGGGCAGACAGTGACCACCATTTTGCAAAGTAGCATCTTGAGCCGAGCTTTCCTTATGTTAGTCGAGAGATGTTGCCTAGCTTAGGGCTTAATACTTTGTTTAAAATTTTAAATTGATCCAAGTTAAAGCACTGTAGACAGATGAAAGCTTTACTGTGCTTAAACTTTCTGCTTGTAAAGCATACAGAGCTTTAACAATGGATTGGATATTGTCAGAGAGCTTTCGTTTAGGAGAGTGAGAGCACAGCTCTTGTTCAAAGTAAATTACCTGAGAAATTTCTTGTACTGTGATAGATACATTAATTTATTGGTAACCTTCTAATTCCGCCAGTCGACGTTAGAACATATAAAGAACATTTTTGTTTCTGGTCATTGCAGGTTAATTTCCTTGCGACCATTCGATTCGCTCCAGCAGAGATTGCCAAAAAAACCTAATAATAATTTAAGTAGAATAACTTGTATAGGACAGGAGCCACAGAGCTGGGATAGGGTTCTCATCCCATCCCCTTTACCAATGCAATCACAGGAAATGTTTCCCTTGTGGTACACATTTTCATTGCAGACATTTAGATATAAATTATTCCTACGATTGTAAATAAATGCTTTAGTTACCCAACGATTTGTATGGTCTTGTTTCAACGTATATAGCATATCAGAACTACTCAGAATAATAGTTCATTAGGGTCTGCACTCCACTGTCCTTCCAGATAGATTGGCTCATGGTGGAACCCCTATTCCAACTAAATTCGATCAGTCTGAATTAAAGAAAAAAACGCAGCTGACCAGTACAGTGATTACATTTTTGTCACCAATTAAGTCTGGCAATGTTATTTTTTGTTTAATTTTCTTTTTATTTACAGTATTTAAATATGTACAAACATTTCATAGAAAGGAAGTTTTCATGAAAAAGTCGAAGGAGCAACTCGTCTGCTGTCTGATTTTCCGTCTCTGTCTACAAAAGAACTGTACACATGGAGGGGGAGGGCCGGGGGACAGGCATTGGCAGAGCGACCCGGATGGGCGGGGCAAGCTTTCTAGGTTGGATTAGCCCATCGCCGGCGCCTGTCAAAGCTCTTCCCCTGGCCCAGATCCTCCAAGAATTTCGGCCGTTATCACAAACTAAAACTAAATTTTAAGTCGTACGTTGAGGGTGGCTTGGCGGGGGAGTGGGTGGCAGGTTGGCTGGGTGGCAGGTTCCAGGTTGTTGGACTATTTTTCATTTAGATAATGTCGACTTGCTGATGCGCTCGCCTCTACCCGACTTCGATGCTCCAGTGGCCCTCGTAAGCGTTGCAATCGGATCTACTTTTTGTGGAGGTAGCCGCCGTGGCCGGAGTGGCCGTAGGAGGAGATGCCGTGGCCGGAGATTCCGTGGCCGGAGATGCCGTACGAGGAGATGCCGTGCCCGGACAGGCCGTGGCCGGAGTAGCCGTGGCTGATGTAGGCTGGAGCGGGAGCGGCGACGGTGTGGGTGACGGCAACGGCGGGCTTCACATGGCTCTCAACATGGACTGGCACTGGGACGGCCACCTTGTATGGCACTGGGTGGTCTACGTGGACTGGAACCTTGTGGATGACGCGCTTCTCGACGGTATAGGGCACGGGCTTCTCGACAGGCACGGGGTAGGGCTTGTCCACGTGGACGGTGTAGGGACGATCGACGGGGACCTTGACGGGAATCCTGATGACCTTCTCCACTGGGTAGGGCTGGGGCACCTCGACTGGCACCTTGACGATCTCCTTCACCGGGACATGGACGATCTTCTCGACTGGGTAGGGCTGAGGCACGGGCACCTTGACGGGATAGGTGACGGTCTTCTCCACGGGATAGGGCACGTGACGCTCCACCTGGTAGGGCACCTGCACGGTCTTGATCACGGTGTTGGTGTGCACCTGGGTGGGCAGCTCAGCGACAGCATGGCCGATGCCAATACCCGATCCAAGGATGGCTCCGCCGGCCGACGGCCCGTAGCCGTAGCCCAGGCCGTGGCCAATGCCGCGCTTCTCCTGCTTCTTCTCCGCCGGCTCGGCGGGTTCGGCGGCCTTCTTGGGCGCCTCCTCGCTGGCGCTGGCCAGCAGCACGCACATGGCCACAAGTCCGAAAATGAGCTGCAATGGGCAGAGGAAAGCGAACAAATGAATTAAAGTCAAACGCGTTGACCGCAATCGGTCGGTCGGATTGGGCTGGCCAAATGGGTGGGTTATGCAAACAGCGACTGCACCCGCTTCCGCCTGCCAGTCCATAATTTGGAATATGACGGACGGTTGCGCAATGGCTGGAAAGCTTACTGGGCAACCAGCCAAGTTCAATGGTGGCCCAGGCCCAGGTTAGGTGCGCGGCTGAATTTGCGGCCAAGCATATTGGCACTGCGGCGTATACGTAATGAGGCTCGAAATTGGAGCAATGTTGTGGGTGATTGGAATATTTAGCTCCACTATGGCCGTGGCGACTACATAATCAGATTCGCAATTCGAACAGCAGATTTGTAATGGGAATGGATAAACTGTAGGTTGTTGATCTACCAGTTTGGAAAATAATTCAGACTTAATGTTTTTCAAAGAGTTCGAATTGCACAAATAGTTGTATAGCCTAAATTTTACTTTTTTTATATGAATATCCTTACAATTCATGAAATTCCACTTAATGACAATAAATTTAATTTAAATTTCTACAATTCTATAAAGTGTGTGGTCGACCAACAACCGTTTTCTTCAATTCGACATTCGCTTTATCTCCTCCGAAGAAGCGGTTTCAATAATTAACCTCAACCGAGTTTACTTGTCTGAATTATTTCAAATTACCACGAATTACCACATACACAACAGACTGAGTTATGCCATAAACAATGTTATTTAAAGCCACTTTAACTAAGATCGAGTTCTCCAAGCCTCGTTTTTGTTGTTGCCGTTTCAACTACCACAGACAGTCTGGGACACACTTTGGAATAGAACACTCAGAGCTGGGACCGGACTGGAACATACCATGGATTTCATTTTGCACTGCGTTTTGCACTTATCAACTTCGGATCAAGAGGGGCTCGTATGTCTCCACCAACCCGCAACAGTAGACTGAATAATATCGCACAGACGTCGCGAGCTTTTATATGGCCGATGCTACCGCGGGACTGTCTTCTGCGGCGGCTGCGCAGTCGCCGCGAGACGAGATCGAGGCTTCCAGGCGTCTGCGCAGCAGCCCGACCAAAAGCTCCCTGGCTTTGCTCTCTCCCTCTCTCTCTCGATCGCTCGTACTCCGTCTGTGTGCCCCACGGCCCGAAGGAAACGCGCCAACGAAAAGCTCTTCTGGGGGTGCCTCTCACGTACACTGTCCGTGTCGTTCGTGTGAGCGCGCGCTTGTGTGCGTGCGCATCTGTGAGAATCCGTGTGAGCGTGCTGAAGTCGAGCTGATGTCGCACTGGCAGTTGGTAGGGCGCGAGTGCTTGGGCTACTAGCGATAGCAGCTTAGTAAGTCATGAGTTATTTGATCTTAACTTTGGGGGTTACAGGAGAATCTATCCCCTGAAGGCGTTACCTGCTATATCCGTCCCATAAAATATGATTAAATTCTGTCATTGCTGACTAATATCCAACCACAAGAACACTTCCATTAGATCATGAAATTAGCCATGGAAAAATATGCTCCATAGCCACACATTGACTATCCACAACAGCAGCGCACTGCAGTTGCAGTTGCAGTTGCACATTCGATGTAAATGTTCCGCTGGAAAACATGCGCCGCGGAGTCTGCCAGGCTTGGTTCTGTGGGGCTCGTTTCTGGGGGCTTCGTGACTGAACTTTTGATCTCCGATTTGTGTTTTGCTCAGTGTTTTTTTGCACTTTTTGGCAAAACCTCAGCTCGAACTTCGATACAGGCGCATTGATTGAATGGGTCTTGTCTGTGGCGGATTCTGCCTGTCTGTCTGTCTGTCTGCCTAAGTGTGTGTGTGTTGGTAATTTGACATTTTAATGCTGCCTAGGAAACACTCGCCAATGGCCATGTAAATGGAACGTGTGAACAATGACTAGACCACAGCGATCATAAAGGAGAACAGCAACAGCAACACCGAGCAACCAAAAAACCAACTCAGAAATAGCGCTAGATTTATGTGCATTAAATTAATTGCTGATATTATGTCCGAGCATTATGGCATCTGGCGTATTGGGCTTTGTAATGTGCAGTTGAAGGCGAAGGTCGTCCATCATCAACATCACAATCGGTGGCGCTGGCTCTGAGTCAAAGTTGAACCACATTCGCGGCGAGGGTGAGGGTGAGGCGGCGAGGGGACCGGCGGGTGGTAGGCCTTCCCTTGGTGGCGCTTCTTTTGTGGTTAGCCATCGGTTAGCCAGAACCACCGCACTGCAATCGTGCTTGCGGATGACTTGCGAGCTTCCATACAATTTATGCAGACCCAAAACGAAATCAACAGTCAAAAGAGCTCAGCCCCAGCCCCAGCTCCGAGCTCAAGTTCAAGTTTATGCATCGCGATTTTGTCTGTTTTGTTCAGTCGGGTTTCTTTGTTTGCCTTCTTTTATGGTTTTTCTAGATCACTTTCATTTTGTTGTTGACTCGCCAACATTGGAATAAACGGACAGAGATGGATCGGATCGGATCGAAGATGCAAGCTAGCCGAGTGGTTTTCTAGTCGAATACCCGCTACCTGAAACGTCCGAGGAGGGTGTATTGGGATTGGCGGCTGTCTTTCACTATACTATTTCTAGTATCCCATTGGAATCCGAAAAGTTACTAAACAAGATTCCCTATACCGAAGCAAAGTCCTTTCAATAGTTACTAGCGAAGCCTCTCTGCCTACATTCAACTTTCCTGAGTTTCTTTTTAACTGTTTTATAATGTGTTTAATGACTTGATGGTTTTCTTTGGCTAATCACCAATGCAAAATGTTTGGAAGAGTTTTTAGGAGCCAATAAAACGCCGAGTGAAGTTAGATCTGAATAAGTTGAACTATTATTAACTATGTTCTTTTGGAAATAAATTAGAAAGTAGCTCTAGTAGTGAACTCTTCAAACTCGACAAAACAATTATGATGGCATCAAAATGGAAACGTTGCCGTCGCATCGACAGCCGCGATTATGCAGATAGATCTGACAGCTATTAGCATAAGATACGAGTATTATTAGAGTTGGTAAACAAGAGAGGAGGGGCGTCTTCCATTAGATAATCTGATATTTGACATTTTGCGTTCACTGGCCGATCGTCTGCTTAATTTATTTAATGAATACTCGTGTGACGTCAGTGGCGGACTCGTTCTCAAGCTGAAACAAAAGCAAAATCAATTTGAAATTGCATGTCCGTTGAATACCCTTGCCAAAAGTGTTTGGAAGAGGAGGGCGGAGGTCTTTGAAAGGCTTAGAGTCAACGAAAAACTCTTCGAAGTGGTAAATAATATGATATATTTCTTAATTAACGTTGCAAAGATTTATATGCATACTAGTACCTTTAATTGTCTTTTCAGGATTGAGAAATTCTTTAACGTAACATGGGTGGGTGTGGAGTGCATCCACTGCAGGAATCCCATTAATTTGAGGATTCTTTTTAGGGCAGTGTATTAACTTCTATGGATTTCTGAAACTAGTCTTCCAGGTTTTGATGTTATTTAATCGTTGATTTGCCTGATGCACGCCCAAAATTAATGGTCGTGCGGGGATTTTTTGGTTAATAAATTTTGTATACTACATTTTGTATTTCGGGAATGGTAAGTCTTAGATGCTAGAGTGAGATTTCTCTTAGAACTACCTCCAGCTGTTCTTTGTTTGAAAACCTCCTTCCATTAACAACTCAAATGATTTAAGTCTGAGACGGCAGAGCAAACACCTTTCGTGTGGGCAGGCAATAAATTAGGGGAGCAAAGCAGAGTGGAGTACAAAAAATATAAAAATAAAGATATTCACATTTGTCTTAGCGTTTTTCTATAAGCTTTATTGTTCTTTCGGCAATTCTTTCGGATTTGCTGAAATTTATTTCTCCTAAGGAGACTGAAATATTATATATGGTCGGTCATTAACGATTCGAGCTGCAAGTCCGGTCATATATTACAGGGCAAGTTCGATTTATCGATCGCTGCCTAGCATTTGTCATTTGCCATTTGAATTTGAAGCTTTTTGCGCCTCTGCGCGTACACTGTACACTGTATCTGATAGATACTCGCGCATAATTTATCTGAGTCCCCGCCGCACAGTCGCTCGCTGCGGCTGCTCCAGATTCGAGATGCCTCGCATTTGTCAATCGAATGCCGAACATGTTTCGCCGTCTGATCCGTGCAAATATGCTCGAAAGGTGATTAAGTTTTCATCCAAACTGTGGAGCTGCTTTTTGTGTGGAAGCCAGCTAATTGCGGCCTAATGGCATGCGAGTTGACTCCTAAATTGTCCAGAGCGGAGTCTCTCAAATTGATAATTTGATTGGTGCTAAGTGGATTGCATAATCGGAGAATGTCCGCCGAGTTCTGTAGCCTACACGTAGCTCCACTCGTTAGATATCAAATCAAGGAGCATTATCACATTTCCCTTTTCCCTACACCTGCAAGTTGATCACTCATCAACATTAAGTGCGATAATCTATCATAATCAAGAGCCCCGAAAGGAAGCGGCGAAGGTAAGGCCAAAAAGTAAGTGCAGCAGTTAATTGAGCAGTTTTCGGCCAGTAGTACTTGTAGCCGCTTCATCTGCCAGGGTCAGGCTAGGCCTGAATTCACCGAAATTTATCATAATTAACGAGACGCTCGAGCGACACAATTTGACCTAAATTTTCGGAATTGGAATCGGAATGCGAAGTGGCAAAGATTTTCTTCTGCCTCTGCCGGGCCATCAGCGATTTCGTGCTGGAGCTGAAGTCTCTCGGATTGCGATTGTGGTCTCGAGGTTGTGCTGGGATCGAGCTAGGTTCGAGCGGGGTCTGGTCTCTGCTCTGGGGTCTGGGCTCTGTTGCAGACAAGTAACATTTGTCAATTGAATTGGCCAGAAAAACACAGACTTGTACGGACTGCGGACTGCGGACCGTGGACTGCTGCGGATTGCGGGTCGAAGACAATCGTGCAAAACCTTCGACATTTAATTTGGTTTCTGTTTTTTGTTCGGCTGCACGTTCGGTTAGCAAAGAAAATTGTCTAGAAAAAAGCTGTTTACATGGGGCAATTTTTGTGCCTCTCTTTTTTGATGGTAATTGTCCGCAAAAAGGTCAAAAAAAGACACACATTTTTGATTTGCCACACTATTTTTCGCTACTGTTTTGCCTAATTTGTGGCTGTGACCTCAACACCCTCCAAACCAACGACAACGATGACCTCTCTTGAATTTCGGACTCTAGTATATTTGGGAAATATACAGAAACAATGAACTGGAAACGAAAATAGCTGACATTTCCCATGTAATGAACCCAATGCGGCTAGGGGCCCGGCCCCGCTTTGGACCTTGAATTACCAGACCAAGACAATACCGCAGCACCACCTTCGATCAAAGCCGAACACGAAGTGCACGCGGAACCAGAGAGAACCTGAACGTCAGGCCCAAGAGCTGGCGGATAAATCCAGCCAAGAACTGGCTGTCACGCCCTCTCAACCGCCTACACCAACACCTACAGCCCGCTGTGCATGGAGAAGCGAATTCTGAAATAAATGCAAATAAAGACATTCATTGAGGTGGGTCGTGAGTGGGGCGCTGCAGGAGTAGCGAGGAATTTCTCGGGTTTTAGCGGAAGGAGTTTATTTATGAAACTATCTTACACTTTTTGCTTTACCTGGATTTACTAGTTAGGCTTAGCGCCTAAATTCCCAGCAGTCTGGTTGAGAATTCTTCTGAAGTTAATAACAATTGGCTTTTAGCATTGTCACTGGCATTTTTCAGTTTCGGTTTCATGTTTGCGCCGAACTCGTGTTTGGCAATAAAAATAAATAAATAAATCATTTCGAGCTGCAGCCATTGTTCGGCTACACGGCCGTACGAAACCTCCGCAGCAATTAGTGCAAAAAACTTGGCAAACAATAAGATCAGAAAAGCAGAAAAACAGAAAAGCAGAAAAACAGAACTATTCGCCACATAGAAACGGAGAAAACAAAAACTTGCCGGCCTGGGAATTATGTCGCTGGCTTTTCGTTTTTCCCGTCTCAGATTTCTTGGGCAAGTCTCGAGTGTGAGTCTCGCGACGGTGTGCAACACCCCGAGATGTGATGTGATGTAAATTTATGTTTTAATGTGGCAAGCAGACCAAGCCAGTTCCCAGGCGAGAGCACCGCCGATACAAAGAAACCCTTTTCGCATTCGCAGCCATGGAGCTGTCACTGGAACTATACCGCAAACATGTCTGCCTGGAGGAGAGTCGAAGGACAATTCCACTTTAAGAGTCCATGATCTCTAGAAAATTCTTGCTCAGCGTGGAACTCCAAACTAACGCGGTCCAACTGACAGCCCCAAGTGCTCGATTGACATTTAGGCCTGGTCCACGCCCACGAAAACCATTGAAAAATTAGGCAAATGATTTGCTGCCACAACATATCATGCCACGACCATGTGAAATACGAAATTACTAATATCAACAGCACCGCAGAAGACAATGAGTGGGGGCTGGAAATGGAGATGGAGATGTGGCAGCAATCCAAATCCAAATCCAAGCCAGCAACTGTTTGTGGCAAATGCCACAGTGACACACTAACTGAGTGACTTCCAAAGCCCCAAAGCTGCAACAACAAATATTATGCAACTGTGGCATAGTGGCTCCTCCAGCTCGAGCAGCTGCAGTCGGGCACTGGACTCGGCAGGCAATCATCGTATTCGTATTCGTACTCGTAACTGGACTCCAGCAGTGGCCCGGCAGTTTAGACAGATTTGGGAGTCTGCTGGCGCTGCTTAGCCTTTTTTTGGGGGGATTTTCCTATACAATTGGGGGACTATTAGATTGTTGAATGCCCCTTAAAGGCGGTGCCTCCTCCACTTGGCTCATTTGACATAGTTCGCGGCACAGATAAAGAACTTGAAGGAGTGTCCGTGTCCACAGCCCAGAGAAACACTTTCAATACGGAAACCGCCAGTGAATGAGAAATCACTGTGGTTCGGGTTCGTTGCCTGAGTCTTTTGTTTCGTTTGGAGTTAGGTGAAAGGATTCGCTTCGCTTTCGTGCGAAACACACCCGTGGACCATACCAGACCATACCAGCCATAATTCATGGAACATAAGATTGCATAATCCGATTGAATGCGATGCGGTAGCGTTTTCAGGCTTAATTGTTTGCAATTTGAATGCGCCAGGAGACGGGGCGGAGACGAACAGCCAGAAGTCAATGAAGTCAAACATAAATCGATGTCCAGATATGATCTGGGGTATGAGGAAGAATATTTGAGCTGAGCAGGGGGCTAGTTGCAATATGATATCCATATCCATGCTTATTTACTCATCCATATGACCCAAGCCACAGCATACTCTCGAGTATCAACAGATGGGTTCAATAGACTTGGCATTTAGCTGAAATCGGATCAGGTGCCACGTCAATGACTGCAATCGGCTATGCATTGTGGCTATAACGAGTATTTCATTTGCAGTTTGCTGGCCAAATGCAGGGCAGGCACACATGAAGAGGCCAGGTGGGAGGGCCCCCGAGTACGAGTACCTGGGGCTTCCACATTGCCAAAGACGCTCGCTTCACTTGACTTGGTCCGCTCCGACTTCGACTTCGAATTCGACTTCCACTTCGACTGTGACTTCGATTACGTTTGCAATCTGAGCTTCGGTTTTGGGTTTTGGTTTTGAGTTTAGAGTTTTCTGCTCAAGAAACTGGTGCAAGTTTTTGTGATTTCAGCTTTGGCTGCCAAACAGACAGGCATTTTGGCAAAATCGAACAAATAAGAGCCAAAACTGAAGCAAATTCATTTCGCAATTGGACGACAACTATGCGCCGCTGCAGACGCATTTCGGATTCGTTCGGATTTTGGCGATGGACAACCAAGTTGGCTGGCGATGACCTTCAAAATCCGCCAACTGGATTGCCGTTCATTAGAGCAGAGTTTCTCATTTGGCAACATGTGGAACGTCTTTCGTGGCTTTTCTCAGCCAAGCCACCAACCACCAGCGACGCGACGCGACGCGACGGAAAGAATTGCGAAAATACATGTCGAGCTTTTTCATTTGCTCCGTTGCCATCTTTTGTCGTCCGCCGTTGTCGTTGTGTCACCGTCGTTTTGGGGCAATTAATTAAATTTTAGCAAATATGCGAACGTCCCCCTCATCAGCTCCTTGCTCCCGCCCCCATCGCCGCGGGAAATATTGTTTTAATTGGGCGCCGCCGCACCGCCGTGCCACCGCTCCGCTTGCTGCAATTTGCTGCCTGCTCAATCCTGCCCCACGATGCCATTGCGTAAACGCTGCCACTGGGCAACGGCTGCAGATGTGCGCGATCGAAATCGATCGATCCATGCACTGCGTGGGGGATCTCTCTCTGGCTAGGGGCGTTGCAATATCTCTGATTTATGGGTTATCAGTGCTCCGGTTATGCATTTCAGCGATGATGAAGATTTGGTCAATGAATATTCATTTTAATTTGTGGCTCAAGTCAATATGTTTTCTTTCTTTCTTTCTTGTCTTTAGCAGGAAATGTGTGATGTGTGATACTTGAAGGTTTGGTTAGAACATTTTCGCTGGGAACGACTTTTCCTTTGATCAATTCTTCCAATGGCAAGTAATATAGTGCTCCGATCCGGTAAATGCTGAGCGTATTTATAAAATAGTACACTATTGGAACGGCTTGGAATCTGCATGCATCGATCATCAGGGTGATCAGGAATGTATAGTTACCTATATATATCCTACTTAATCGGATGGGATATGGGTTCTTCTGCGCGTTACAAGCTTCTGCGCAATGCTACAGTTTTTAAGACTACATCAGATACTATAAGCAACTATCCAGGCATGGTACTAGTAATACAAGAGAAGGGGATACCCTCCGAATTAAATACATCAGTAAACACATATGATTACATATTAATGGTTAGTTCCACGAATATTATTTTTATATATATTTTAACCAAGTTGTTAATTGTACTCATTGTCATTATATTTTCATCTGTGGTCATAGAGCCATTTCCTATTGCAACAGCATTTTGTTACCATTAAATTACTGTCTTGGTGATCATGAAAATTCTTGTTTGAACTAATTTCATGTAATTGGACCCTACGACGGCGACCCGAAGACAATTAAGTTCGACCAAGAGATCCGCTTGGTAATTGCGCCCAGTTGCACAACCCGAAAGACAATCCAAGTCAAGAACGAAATAATATACAATAGTATATATATACATACATATATGTAATTCATATGTAATGCGAGTGTACGAGTAGACTTTTGAATAACTTGAATAACACCTATGAGAGTGCGACTGTCTGGGTGTCTGTGGCAGTTGCAGTTGCAATTTGTAACAAATTATGATTAAAGATACGAATTGACGAATGCATGTACATTGTAGATACATATTTACGTGTAAGTGCAGTGTAAGTCTCCGCCCTCGCCCTCTGTTAGAGGTGTGCACATGCTGTCTGTCTGTCTGTAAAGCCGACGACCTTCAGGCTGCGGCTGATCTAAGTGAATTCTTTGGCCTGGAACTGGTTCTGTCCAGAGACGGAGCTGGAGACGTAGCGGACTCTTTGGAGTCCAAATCGGAGAATCGGAGTCGAAGAAAATTAAATCAGAAATTAACAAGAACGGGCGACTTTTTATTAGAAAGTTGTTTTAGTTCCGTCTGGACGTCCTTGGGACCGGGAGGGCTTTGGCCTCGGCGCAACAAGCTGCCTGAAGATGGACAGATCCCGAAAGTAACTCTGTTGATATCATATCATCAAGTATATGGCTAGCATGTTTAGAAAAACGATTTTAATTGCCCTCGTTTGGGTAATACGTGGGATGGGCGGACCGGTTCGAGAGTCTTAATTCGGGAGTAAACAAACACTAAACAGCCCTAAACTTAATTGATCCAATTCATCAAGGCAAACATTATGTTCAGAACTTTTTTGCACTGTGCTGCTTTTTCGAAAGTTGATATCTTGGTATTTGAGGAGGAAAAACCCCGCTTGGCAAGCAAAAAGCAGAAAACCGAAATTAAATATCAAGTGTCTACTCTTCTCTTACTTTTGATCCTCCGATGTCCGACGGGGCCTACGACGGGGTCTACGCATGTGGCTAAATGTTATTAAATTTACGACCGACTGCCCTGACATCGACCGACGCGTCGGTGAATGGATCGTCATCTCCAGCACTGGCGTCTCGCAGGGCGACCTTGCACGTATCTCGGCATCTCGAAATCTCTGGCTCTGGAGCCAATCTCTGGTGTCATTGGCATTACTTGGCCCGTGATGTGATGGATTACTGAGTGAGGCAGCCACTGGCACATGCGATCCTTCCGATCGAATGCGAATTCGTTGCCAATTTGGGTCATGTCAGCAAAGTGACTGGCAATGTGAGGAGACTACAATTGTTAAATGTTGAGAGGCTCCACAGGGACACTAAGTATATTTATTAAGTGCAAAATGATGACATTAAACTTCCTGATCTCATTCAATTCAAAAGGCCTTATGTGTTCTTTCTCTCAACTACCTTTTTGAGCGATTTCAAGCATCTTGCTTTAGTATTTGCCGTCAACAGATTGTTTTCTCAATCCTACCTTCAAGTTTTCGCACAACCAGCTGAAGCGATCCAACCAAAGACAATATAAACACTAAGATATGGCGCGCCATACAACATTTTGAGCGCAATTCCTGATTGTCTGGAACTTTCAAGCCTTCCAGTGTGAACTAGAGAGAGACAGATAGACGGAGAGACAGAGAGCGCCTTAGTTTATATTGTCTTTGATCCAACGGTATCTAAATGAACTTTTCCTTGATTGAACCTTTTTGTTCTGTTGAGCCCAATATGAGTGTATTCAAAAGCGAGACTGCATTCCGTTTCAGACAATATTTTCTTTATTTACAAAATATATATACAAGATATTGGAAAACAGGGACTTAGGATTAAGATGCTTAGATGGATTATTTCCAAGAGCCAACCAACCTCGCTTGGCTGCAATCGCCAGTGAGAAAACAGTGAAATAGTATTTTATACGATTTATTTTATTTATCCTTAAACGATTGTCACATATGCATTTCAGTTGTTCAGCTATTCAATTCATTGTGCGTTGAAACCTTTCACTGGCAAACGTGACAGCTAAGATGTCCATAGAAGTGCGGATCTACGAACATTTAGCTGCTGTTTGCCCTAAACGGGAGACTCATCCAGCACAACTGCTTCCACTGGACGGATCGGCTGGATGGATTGGAAATAATTTACAAAAGGCATTTGTTCATCCTGGGTTCTTAAGAGCTACAGAGAGTGGCAGGGCGGAAGTGCAACTTCCTTGGGCTGTGACAGACAGGTGGTGAGGGCGTGGGGGAGTGGGAGCAGAGACCGTGTGAGAGTAGAATTGAATTGAGAATGTGGCTAAATTTGCTTCCGCTCATTTCTTGAAGGTCCGCTTGCTCCAATGGATCGCTCGGTCGCCCTGAGTCCGCTTACTTGTGGTAGCCGGAGTGGTCGGCGTAGACGGAGGCGTCGTGGCCGTAGCTGCTCGCTGGGTAGCTGCTGACTGGGTAGCCGTGCACGGGGTAGCTGCTGACTGCCACGGTGGGGGCGTGCTTCACCACGGAGTGGGAGACGACTGGCACCTTCACGTAGACGGGGTAGGGGCGGTCGACCTGGACTGGGACGGCCACCTTGACGGCCTTCTCCACGTAGACGGGATAGGGCTTGGCCACTGGCACGGGGTATGGCCTGGGCACCTCAACGTGAACTGGGCGATCGACTGGCACATTGACTGGGTACTTCTCGTGGCGGATGACCTCGTAGGGCTGGGGCACCGGGACAGGGACCTTCACGTACTCCTTGACGGTGACGGGCACCTTGCGGATCACTTCGTAGGGCTGTGGCACTGGGACCTTGACCTCGACGGGGACGCGCTTCTCGTGCACCACAGGATAGGGGCGGTCCACATGCACTGGCACTGGGATGCCCTTGGTGATGGTGATGGTCTTGTGCACATCGGCCTGCTTGCTGATCACATAAGGAGCCGGGGCGTGGTGGACAGCAACAGCGGGGCCGCTGTGTCCCACGGAGTAGGCTGGGCCGCTGTGACCCACGGCAATGGCTGCGGGCGCAGAGTGTCCGGTCAGTCCATAGCCATGGCCGTAGCCATGTCCAGAGCCAATGGAGCCGTGTCCCAGATAGCCGACATCCAGACCGGCATGCCCGTAGCCGTAGCCCAGGTCGAGCAGGCCGCGCTTGTCCAGCTTCTTCTCCAGGGGCACCTTCTCGCCTTCGGTTTTGCTGGCGCAGGCGGAGGCCACCAGCAGGGCGGCTAGACAGATCTACAAGCGGGATGGAATGGATGGTTGTCGGAATAAGTAAGGGACGTTTTATGTCGCCTAGCACTATCCTTCTAATCTTTCTCAAGGAGTTCTTTTGCAACTTAAAACCAGATACTCGTATTACCCAACAAAGCGGACAGTTTTATGACCCGATCGATTGGGTAATCGCATTAGAAAGTGACTGGTGGTATGACGCCCACTTGATGGTCGCTCTTCGCCCTCTTTTGCGATTCAAATGGTCAGGTGAAATTCGAACGTGCAGCGCATGGACAATGCACTGCGCAGCTACGCCCTGCCCCACTACGCCTACTTCCCCTCGCACTCACGCATGCGAACCTGACAAAATGTCGCGTCCGACTGTGCGCGGCTTGCGTCATGTCACGCATGCGCATGCAGAGCGGGCAGCGCAGTCGCAGTCGGCGTCTGGAGCAGCTCTTCGAGTGCAGCCAGCAGTCGGAGCCAGTCTATTAATTGATCAGTTGGCCCGGGCTGATTATGGCCTGCTATTTGCTATTTACTAGACGTGGCCGGCACTCAAATTATGATCGTTCATTCAAGAGTCGCTCATTATGGTTCAAGTTGAAGTTTGTCATTCGCCGCAATTCCATTTAACGGCTTGTTGTGCTCTAGGAAGCGGCTGGTGGAAATCTATTCGGAAACCTATGCATAGTAAGAAGTGGGACTGGGCTCCCAGGCCAATCATATGTATAAGAATAGCAGAAGTCACATCCAACCGCTAACAGTTCTCAGTATGTGCTCAAGCCATGATAATTATTATAAGAAAATCAGTTCTAATCGGTATTGCGTTTAATATATGTGGGAGTCCTCTGCAATTCTATGTCTTTTCCAGATTTCCCACGCCCATTGATATGTTCTCGACCCGATTAATTCACACATTCACCGCAATTAGCATTTCTGATTGATAAGATTTCAGATTGATTCAGTTACTTCTATTGTACTTACGAAAACTTTCATAGTGGAGAGTGTTGGGACTTGCCAAGGCTGTAAATAAACAGATAAAACAATGGAATTGTTAGTTTACTAATCAGCATACGTTCTTAAGTAATTATCATCCTTAATTCTTGAACATGCACTGCTTTTAATTGGAAACTTTTCAGATCTAGCACAACATCGTGATCTCAAGGCACATACGAGTATTTTTGCAAATATTAAAAACTCTTCAATCTTTTCCAGCACGATGGAAATTGAAATACTATTTTGCACATTATTCAGCTTAAGTAAACACTTTTTCGTCCAATTCACTTACAAGTAGCGCAGAAATACTATCGAAACAAACTGTGCAAGGACTGTAGAATCCCAAGCGATTCCAAACCTCTGACTGGATGCTGTCTGTGGTCAGTGGCGCGCTTTTATACCCCCAAAGAGTTTTTGTGCCGAAACGAAACTAAAAACGCCGCCAAGTCGGTCTCAGTCTCAGTCCCAGTCCCAGCTACCAAAAGCTTTTCGAAGCCATTGCATCGAATCGCTCTCTCGAAAGCTCGCTGCGCCTTCGTGTATTGGTGCGCTTTGGTGGTGTGCGAGTTACTCGGAAAGCTGCAGGCGGAAGCGCCCACCACTACAAGCGGAGACGAGCGAGTGTGCCACTAACACAAAGGCAATGGCGGCTCGGCTGTGCCTGTGTGGGTGTGGGTAGAGCGAGTAGTCTTGGCAGCTAGTAAAATACGAGTTCAAATTCGCCCTGCGATCGATTCTAAAATCCAGAAATTAAATTGATTTTGGGAAAATCCCACAGACTTCTCCAAATTTTATTGTTAGTTGTTTGGGTTTGGAGCTCGATTTCGGTAAACAATCTATTCGGTTGTTCTTATTGTTGTTCCCCAAATAACAGCCGATGAAAGGTCATATGTCTATCAAATATGTCCATCGTCAGGTTTGTGGAATCGAAAATATAGTTGGAACCTGATTCCCGGAATCAATTAGTTCGACAATAAAGTTATTATTAAGTCAGCTTTTGTTTAGATTGAATTATGCAAAGCCACAACGTTAATATACGAGCTATAAGGCTAGATAGTACATTAAATTATGCGGTAATAGATCTGTTGATAAGAATGCATACAAGTAATGTGTTCCATCCCGTATTTCGTGTTCCAAAGACAAAAGTAGAATCAAATAATGCTATACTTTACTGTTGAATTAGCTCTACTTTAAACTCCTGCAAACAGACTCATCGGGTTTCAGCCTCCGATTGCATCTCATGATACAGATCCATGGCAAGCAACATTGATACTTGGGGAAAGGCTTGTGGTGCCTCCTCTTCTTACACCTTCAGTTGGCTCGAGTTACGCATCGAACTTCCCACAGGGACGGAACCAGCGGAAAGCGGAAGTTGCATTGTTGAAATACCTCGGCCTATTTGATGTTGCATGCCTCACGCACTTTAAGGAAGTGCTGCGGGCTGTGGGGCTACCATAATCCAGGGATACTATTTCATGCCCGTATTAGAGTTCGATTGTTTGCAATGTTTTTAATGCTCGCATCGTAGAAGCTAGGTCTGCGGTCCGGATTGCAGCTGGAACTGGGACGGGGATTGGGACGGGGATTGGGACGGGGATTGGGACGGGGATTGGGACGGGGATTGGGACGGGGATTGGGACGGGGATTGGGACGGGGATTGGGACGGGGAGTGGGACGGGGATTGGGACGGGGATTGGGACTGTGACTGCGACTGTGACTGGAACTCTGACTGGATCTGGAATCGGGTGGCATGCGTGTGATCTGCTCTCTGCCGCAAAAGTGAAAGGCCTCTATGGGTCGGTGTTGCAGGCCGTGTCTGTTGGCTGTTGGCTGTTGCATTTGCACAAAATCAGATTACATATCAGCGGAGCAGAGTCTGCGATTTGGCAATTGCCAGCATAATTATTTGTTAATGCGCAAAGTGAAACCTGTTGGATGTTGGACCCCGCCATGGGACATGGGACAGCCTAAATGATATGCGTACGCCTTGATTGACTAATCTTATTGTCTGGCCTGGTCTGTCTGCCGGGCGGGAATGGAATTTACATTTTCTATTGTCTTTGCCAAATTCTATAAAAGCAATCGCGCCAAAAGCAAAACACAACCAAACACATTTATTGCCTTGGTTGTTTGGTTGGACTGTAAAACGGCTTTCCAAAAGCGATAAAGGGTCAGGCGATAAACAATTAATTGATTCAGTCTAATGCTGATCCGCGGGGGCCCGGCAAATGTTCAAATGTGTCTTAATCTTGTATTTACCAGGAGCAGTCCCAAATCTCACATTTCTGTGCCTGCAAGAAGGAACAACCTCTACTATTTTGCATTCTTCTCTGCCGAACACCCAAATCCAAGCCATGGGAGTCCCCACTTAAAGGCTCCCCCCAAATGGCAACCGCTGCTCGGACAGACAGCAGTGATGCCGGAGGCTCCGTAACTTTTACTTTTTTTGTGGCAGAAATGTGTTTGTTTGGTCTATGTTTGGCCAGATGGAACCGACCAAAGCCGAGTCGGGCCGCTGCAGCTGCTTGCCCCAACAGCAAACGTTACAGTTCTGTCAGCTTGCAACGGACAGACGGCCGGACAAACGTATCCAACAGACACAATGCAGAGCGAGAGGGAGAGGGAGAGGGATAGGGATTGAAAGAGAAGCAGAGAGGCAGGTGGAAGTCGGCTCGGTTCGGTACGGTTCGATGCTGTTCGGTTAGCCATGCGACGTCTTTTGGATGCGGTTGCAACATCTAAGCCTGCCACTCCCCCTGTGCCCTGCTGCGCCCCCTCTAGAGCCCCCTTGCCCCCTCTCCGGGGGCAGCCTGTGCAGATGCAGTTGCATTTTCAGCATTCGATTTCAGCATTAGCTTTTGTGTGCTTCTTGTGCCCCGCATTTCGGATTCTCATGTTCGGAGTCCCCATAAATTGTGGTCAGCCGATGCGACGTAATTCATTGATTATAACGACAACAATAACAGAGGCTTACCCCCACTCCCCCTCCCACCCTTCCCTGCTGCTGCATTTGGTGCAGGCTGATTTATGGCCGATTGTTTGGAGTGTGTTAATGCCTCGAATGCCCCGACTGCGCTGCATGTTGCTGCGGTCTGTGCCGCAGAGCCTGGCTGGCTGATGAGCCTCCCTCCCACCATGCAAATATGCAATATGTTGTACGCGAAAGAGTCAAATATGATTAGGGTTTATTAGGGCCACACGTCGCGACGGCAGTCCTCGCTGGTGTTGCGTGGCTTGCGATAGTTCACATAATTGTAAAGCAGTTGAGGTGCACTGCCTCGACTGTTGGGCAATTGTCTGGGAATCTGCGAGTCTGGGAGTCAACAAAGCGAATTGAAATATTCTGAAAAGAAAAGTATTTTATGCAGGAAACAATCCAATCCATCCAAGGAAACGTGTCTTTAAGGGGCAATTCATTCTCATGAGTACAGGAGTACAAACTCCAATAGCTCTTACAGCTTTTAGCTAAATAAACACAGCAGTAATGGTAGGCATAACCACTTTTGTGGCGATTCGAGAAGGAATTGGATCAAGTTCGCTGGCAACGAGGCTGGTCGCCTCGAGTGGATGTTGATGTCTGGCGATTCGGTTGTAAATTATTGATTTATGCGCACGGATCTGGCGGACAATCGAGACTTGAGCTCGAATTAAATGCTAATTAGGTTCGAAAAAGCGGATCTAGAACAATGAATAATGAGATAATTAAGAATGGAATTACATGGCACTGATTTTAGAAAACAAACAGCTGCAACGGACTCGAATCGGAATTGGATTTGGAATCGGAATCCGAGTCCGAGTCCGAATCCGAATACGAAACTGAAAGTGCATTGTGCAACGCACTGGATCGCGCTCCATATCGCCATCCGACAGCGAGTCTATTTATGGCCGAGACAAAAACCGGACCGACTTCTCGTTGCCTGTCTGTCCGACCTGGCCGCCTGGTCGACTGCATCCGCAATGTTTCTAAGCGCAAAGAGGGGGAAAACCAAAGCAAAGCAAGACCAGGCCATCTGAAGCAGCCCCTGCCGCGGCCTCCGCAGGAAGCTGGTGGGGTGGCCGCTTGGTGGCCACACGCCCATGGCGCTTAAATGATTTGCTGGCCAACAGGGCGTATGCCTAACGCCTGGCCATTGCTCGACGCTCGGCCAGCGAGGTTTTGTGCAACGATTTTGGCATTTTGACATATCAAGTGAAAAACTTAAACGATTTCCGACAAGTTACCAGTTTTTCGCTCTCCTATTTTTTCGGGCAACAGAAAATCTCATTGAAAATGCGCATATATTTTGTTTCGGCGCTATTTAAATAAATCTAAAAGTTGTGATTTCATTCGGCCCGTGGGAGCGGCAAAAATTAAACTAACGACTGACCTAATCGAACCAATTAACCATAGATGAAAAGTGCCCGATTATCAATCCGATATTATTGGAGATAATAAGGAAATGATGGATGAAATATTGATAAATTATTCAGTGGGAATTAAGCATTCGTCGATGGCTGGGAGCACCACTGTAAGTCTTAATTTTAAACAAATATAATCGCCAAAATAATTGTATGTCCAATAAAGCACAGAATCATAGTTGCTGAACGATAAAATGTGAAGCTACCTTGACAAATTCTGTACATATTCAATCCATATCAATATCTTTACTAAGGGTACAATGGTACCAGTAATTACTTAGCCGAAGACCTATGTATGTCGATGCCTTGTAATTTTCTCGCTGAATTTCCACTCGGCCTGACCCGTTTCCACCTGACGAGCATGGCTATGAAAGTCAAGGTCGGACCACAAATAATTCGTAAAAAAGTCATTTGTAGTATGGGTGTGTGTGTGTGTGTGTTGTGGTAAGCTTTGTCAAGCGAAACAATGAGAAGAGATATCAAACTACAGGCGGCAGATAATTCGACTTTGTCTTAAGAGTCGCTTAGACTCGCCAGGAGATTGAATATATACATAGGTACAGTGGTACATATGTACATACAGTGGCTCAAAGCCGAAACTATGCAGTGTCAAATAAACTGTTTAGCTGTGGTACAGATTTTAAACTAGAGGAAAAACAAAATGTTTAAATGCACCAAAGCTTCTAGAAACTAGGAATCCGACTTGATTTCCGGTTTGGCGTTTAAAGATTTTCTGTTTTTCCTCTAGTTTAAAATCTGTACCACAGTTAAACAGTTTATTTGACACTGCATAGTTTCGGCTTTGAGCCACTGTACATATGTATTGGAATGTCAGTCCGACTGTCAGTCGATCGTTGGTCAACATTGAACCACTTTCGGGGCATGGCTAGCAGCTACTAAGCGAAACGATCTCAGCCAGCCAGCCAGTCAGAGTTGGCCCAGTGTGACCTCCCCTCCCAGGTGACATTCACATCTGGTGGAAAATTGAATTGGAATTCATTTATGAGCTCAAACTAGAAATCTATTAGCAGACCATATACGGAGAACTAGAGTAAGATATGGCTACATGCATACAGGTTTACGAAACATCTCAGAGCTTATCAAATGGAAATTCTCAGACTTTGTGGCTTTCCTTGAGTCTGGCTGTGGCTCTCTCTGGGTCTGTGTCTGTGTCTGTCTGGCCTTTGTCTAAGCCAAAGATCCTCAGCCTTTTGATTGGCGTCTCAACGTAAACCGAAATGACCAGAAATGTCAATTGCCATCAATTGGCTCTTTACAGGCTATCCTATCCAGCAATTGGCTAAATGAATGGGTCTGAGAAGCCCCAATCCGAGCCGAAAACCAATCATTAGTGGCTATCGCATAAACGACATTCGCTCGTTCATACGCCCCGCAGCAGCAACAGCAGCAGGCACATTTTAGCTGAATAATTGCACTGGCTTTGTGGCTTCGGAAAATTAAAGATTTTCGCATATTTCTTGTTGATTTCTGGCTCTGGCTCTGGCTCGTCGAACACATGTTCCATGTCCGAGAGGTTGAAGAGAATTTTCGCAACATTTAATTTTAGCACAGAGTAGCAGCAGCAGCAGCAGCAGCATGCAGCCATAGCAACAGCATCATGCAGCAGCAACAAAAATTGGACTAATTGCCGACAATGTTGGCTCTGATTGACTGGACCAAGACTGCCAACTCCGTCACAGACTGAACTGCCCGAGTGTCTGATTGAATGAATGGCAACCGTCGGGCGACAAGCACACACGAACACATCCACAGCCACATCCAATGGAGTCGACGAGGCAGCTGCCTAATCCCTGTTATTGGGTCATGTCGCGTCTCTGGGAAAATGTGGCGACGATGTGGCTATGTGGCAACTGCTGCCAAGTGCCAAAAACATAACACACCGCCACCACTGCTGCTGCTGATGCACTTAATGGAGCTGTGGCACGTTGGTGCAAAGTCTTCCAAGTCTGCAGCATGGGAGTCTACCGTGAGCCGTGATCGAACATTGTGAAAAGTGGGCATAAAAATGCCTCTTTTTGCGGCTGTGCTTGCAACATTCTCGCCGGGGAACGGCGAGTGTGTGAAGCGAGGGATGGGAGACGAATGGGCAGAGGTCTTGGTTCAACGCTCCGACATGATCGGCACTGGCCCAGCCTCAAATGGGGAACCCCCGAGGCGAAGGCCGCGCCAACTAGAGTGCTAGAGTGGGGCTCTTCCCGTTCACCCAAGAAGAAACCAATAAACAGCCATTAGATGAACTTGTTCTTGGCCCCAACTATTTTTAGATATGCTAAAAAATCCCCGAAAATCTTCCGAAATATTGCATAATGATCATAAATCAATACAGAATGATTCGACAACAAACGAAAAACACAGCAGTTTCTGTGAAAATAAAATTCAATGGCTAAATTAACATTTGAAGCGACGTCCGTCCCGTCCGCATGCTGTGGATCGGAATTGCTTTGAATAATTGCTACTTGATTGCGCAGCCGTCGCTGCCATCATAAAAATGAAGTTAAAACGTTATAAACATAAGTGCGATTAAATGAGCATAGAGCATGGAGCAAACGGAGACGTAGACGGCAATTACAAGACCACAAATGTTGACTTTTGCATGATTTCGAAACTCCAAGAAACGAAACGAAACGAAACTGCTGCTCTGGCTTCAACTGGAGCTCGACCTTGAGCCAGAATGCACAACGAGCGCAGACTCGACAACAACTTGGCAGCAGCCGCTCCACCACCACCGCCAACACCAGCACCAGCCACAGCCACGGCAACAACTGCGACCGAATCTGGTCACAACTCTCACTCGCCACAATTGACATTTCTTACTCCGGCCAAGAAGCGTGACCGCGGCCGTTCTTTGTTCATTCTAAAGCCACGCTTTCCGTTGTGTCGTTGCAGGTACTTTTTCTCCACGGTGCTGCAGTTCCAGCTCTACCGGGGCATGTGCCGCGAGGCGGGCCAGTACGTGCCCGGCGATCCCAGGAAGCCGCTGCACAAATGCGACATTTACCGCCAGCCAGCCGCTGGCAATATGCTCAAGTAAGTTCCAGTTTGCTAAGCTGAATTCCAACTAATTTGGATTTCTAATTTCCGAAACATCTCCCAATTCTTCGTGCACAGAAAACTGATGGCCAAGGGCGCCTCCCAGCCATGGCAGGAGGTGCTTGAGGAGACCCTGCAGGAGGGCCGCTTGGACGGCAGCGCGCTGCGCGAGTACTTCGCTCCGCTCGAGGAATGGCTGCGCCAGGAGAACCTGCGCACGAACGAGTACGTTGGCTGGAACTACGACGGAGACTACTGCAAGCGGAGCATTGAAACAGCCGGTCTTCAGGTCTATGGAGGCTTTTACAACGGGGCCAATCAGGGACCAGCCCTGAACATGCTGATCCTCGTGATCTGCTCTTGTTTAAGCCTACGTTTTAGCTAGATTTCTACGATTACTTCTACGAGTTGTTCCGATAATCTTAAAAATGTTTTACTTATACACTCACAACTTCCGCCTATTCAAGTCGCACCTATAGCTACTACAATCCATAACCAAGTTGAACTTGAATCAATGCCAAAAAACTACACACAGACATAATTCTGAAATAAAACAAAAAATAAAACGCAAATCTGACAAATTGCCAGACCGGCACCAGGCGGCACCCTAAAAACGGCAACCGAACAACGAATTAACATTCAGAATGCACAACTCTAGACTGATCGAATAGGAATCACCCTCTAGTCTGTTCACAGGAGAGTAGCAGGTTCTTGAAGGTTCTTTAATGGTTCAATGGTTCGAATCCTGTCGAAACATAATGATTTCGTTTGCCTGTCCCCAAAAGCCCTCAATGGCCCTACATACCCTCACGCTCTATGGATATTCCGCATGCAAAACCAGTACCGCAGGGGGGTTCGCCTGGGCATGGGTTGGATTATGGGGAGTGTAATGTGTAGTGCATGCGGGTCATTGGATCTCCGGCGTCGCACGCACATTGCTCACTCATTTGGCGGGTCCGCTGCTGGTCTGCTGCTGTTGTTTTACAATTTAATCAAATAAAATAAATAAACTCACGGAGCTGCTGCAATTTTATAGTTTCTGTTTTGTTTCTGCTGCAGCTGCTGCCCCAGGCCAAGCCCCATCCCCAGCCCCTGACTCTGCCTCCAACTGGTTTTCTGCTATTAGTAAATTTGATTTAATAAATTGCAGGCAGCAACAAGAACTGCAACAACCTCAGTGTAAACAAGACAATCAACACTTGTGTGGGTGGGGGGCCGGGGAGGTTGGACAGCCGGTGGGCGGACGGTGGGGACGTTCAGTGTCATTGTTCTAAAGTTTATCTAAGAAATAAGACACTCTAGCTAAGTGGATAGAATGGAGCCGGGGATGGACTAGAGTGGACTCCCAATCCACTCGAATGCAGGAGTCGTGGATGGGAAAGTGATTTGGATTCGCCGAAGCAGAGTGCAGGTACAGAAGTAAGTATTATGGGGGGACACGCGATACTAAACCAATAAGAACCGATGAATATTACATGGATTCAGCTGGTTTTCATTGGGCAGCATCCGAATGAATGAACAGCCCCTAGCAATTCTGGGAGGGAACTAGTTAAACGTGCGTTAGGCCATACATGAAGCCAAACTTCATATGTAGCACTAGACTAGACTGATAAGATCTCTCAAATGTTGGTTCCAGCTCTGGATATACTGCCTTTAATCACACTTGAGTTAGCTTATTCAACGGCCTCTTTCACTCAGGAAACTCCCCCAGTTTAGGCAAAACGCAAAAGCGCAAATCTGAGAACAACAGCAGCCGGAGGGAGACAACTTTTCGCCCCGCAATGACAGCGGCACGTTAAGGACATGATCAACATTTCAATTAGATGCAATCATCGCCATTCGCCATTCACCATTCCCTCGATCCGGGGCTGGGAGACGTCGACTCGACTCGACCGCTTTGGGGAGTTGAGTTTCATTCACTTGCATTGGAGACTTTTCCGCCTCTGTATGGGTGTGTGTGCCTGTGTGTGCGACTGTGCCTCAGATTTCACTTTCGTTTTGTAGAATTTACTGTTCAGTGCGTACTTCCGCTCTCCGATCTCAAGTCCCCTCGCACTCGACGCGGCCTTCATTAGCCCGACGACAATTTGCAATGACAACTGTTTTTGTATTATTTGTTCGGTTTTTTTTTCGTTTTGGAGAAGGAACATTCGGGCGAGCACTGGAATCACTGGCAACGGGGAAACAGTTTTACGGAGAGTCGCGTTCCAAGCGTACACGCAATCCAAATCAAGCGGAGAGAAACATAACCTTTCCATCTCATAATGTTATAAATATCAACCGTAAAATAATAGGAAAATAATATTTGTATTAATACATCCACTCCTAAGCAAAGGATAATAATAACTGGTACTATAACTAGAGCTTCTTCAAGTGCAATCTTCCAACAATCAAATTTGTAAAATAGTTTTAAAGAAGATTCAATATTGATATCTTAAAGACTTCAAAGAATCCGGAAATAATGAAGTGAAGGGATTCAATTTCCCAATTAATACGAAAAATCTGAAGTAACTATGACGAGAAACGGGTTCAAGCCTATTCACCTATTCCTGCTGCTGGCAGTTCTGCTCCATCGCGGATCCACGCAGAACAGCAGCTTGAGGATAAACACGAATGTGAAGGAGATCGATGCAACGGCCATTGCCCTGCCATCTATCCAGGGACCGGGAAACATTTGCATACGCGAGGAGCCCTACGTGGAGCACACCCAAGTGCCGGAGATGCAGCCGGTGCGCGTGCGCACCTCCAGCTGGTGCATGGAGATTCCTCCGCGCTGCTCCACATACAAGACGGAAATGCGCGAGGTGATGAAGGTTCAGGTGAGTCGCAGAGGCTGCATCGATTATTCGGTCTGCTGCAGGTGTTCAACTGCCGGCTCTGCCTTTGCGGGAGCCTGTTGCGTCATCCCACCCAGTGGCAACACCTTCGCAGTGGCCACTTTTCCCCCATGTGCCGGAGCCGGAGCCTGCTCCACAAACCTGATTTAGTTGTGCCCAACCAGGAAGCCGCTCTCCGCGGTATCCATAAATTGGTCCGACTCTGACTACTTGGCTCATATATTTCGATTATTTCATGTCGGCGGATAGTTCTGCCGGTGGAAAACTCGTTGCGCAAGCTCGTGAAACTGCTGCAGAGTTTCCTCTCTATCTGGTCTGCAGAACGGAAGTCGAAACTGAGGGGCTCTCGGCTGAGCCAAGACTGAATTTGAGTCAGCTGCAGGCGACCGGTTTTGACCCGAGAGTCTTGGGCTCTGGCATTTTGTGTCCTTGGCTGCTAAGCTTCTATGAACTATTGTGCACCTGCTGCGTGATGCTGATGATGACGTGGAAGTAGTTTAGTTGAAGATGGAGCTACTCTTCTCTAACTCTTTAATCTTACTACACGAACTTAATCGGATCCAATTTTCGAATCATTTCACCAGTTTTCATTTACTCCTACGATAAGAAACAATCAAGATACTTTAGCCAATATGGCAATGGGGTTATTGGAGGGGCTCAACTTCATTGGGAATGCACATGTTCCTCCTGAACAAATATAGCGCAATAGTTGCAATACCCTCTCAAGCCTGCATCTGTAGCCAACTGCGCAGTGTGGAAAACCGAGAAAAACAACAGCGGCCAAGTGTTGTCCAAGCATGGCCAGAATCCGGTTGCAGTTGCCTGAACGGAGGCACCTAATCAGGCTCAGCTGGTTTTTTTTGCCATTTTTTCACTCGGGCGGTTGACCGGGGGTAAACAGAAATAATTATGTCATGGTGTCAGTGATGGAAAGTGCAAATGAAAAGCGGAAAATCCAGCGTTTATGGCCGGGCTGGGTAGGAGCCTGCAGCAGACAGTCGGACTGATCAGCAGCATTAAGAGCTCCACTTCAGTGCACGGGCGCCTGACGCGAGGTGAGTTGATGCCAAAGCTGTTGACACAC
This sequence comes from Drosophila affinis, assembly GCA_037356375.1. Lineage (NCBI taxonomy): Eukaryota > Metazoa > Arthropoda > Insecta > Diptera > Drosophilidae > Drosophila > Drosophila affinis. Next base: position 934,259 of record CM074800.1, read on the forward strand.
TTTCGATTGCATCACGAATCAGAGTTGCTTCGAAACTGCATCGCCATAGCCACCGCCATCGCCATCACTGTGACAAGACGCAGCCAGTTTTGGCTTGGTTTATTTTTTCGGTTTCGTGTCTAATGATTTGTGCAAGTCGAGATCGGTTGTTGCCTGCCCCAAATCAATTTCATAATTATTTTAATTGGAATCGAGTGTTTTGTACGAGACCAGGGTATTAGGGGCTGATCCGGACGCAGATGTCAACTGTTTTCCTTCCCTGCAAAGGCTTTCCCCCAAGCACATTCCCCACAACTCGGCTAAGACATTTCTTGGCCAACACTGCACATGGTTTGGAGCGAAAATGCTGCTGCTAATTCGCCAATTTCGTCTAATTAATTAACATGAACATGGTCGCCCAAAGAAGTGCCTGCCTGCGTAGGGGAAAACTAGTTTGATCTGATCTCCGAGCTGACTTCAGGTAACTCTAGCCTCAAAGTGCCGAAAGCAGCAGATTTTCAGCAGATTTTCCAACTTCAATTATGTAAAGAGAAAATGCGTTGCGAATGATTGATAGGCGCCCAACCACAAGCAACACCAGCACCAGGAAAGGAGTGAAGTGGGTGGTGGGTGGTGGGTGGTGCGTGATGCCTCATGCGGCTTTTCGAGTGGCACATGTAAAAGTTGCTCAACTCAGATTCAATTACCAGACATTTGAAAAGCCAACCATAATTATGCAGACACAATGAATCAGAGACAAAACTCGAATCGAATTTCACTGTTTATATTAAAATTTCCGCCTTACTCATTTATGGCGGCCACACAGATACTACACACACATCCACATGTTTATGCTCGTAACGGGCACATGTACATACGACAGATACAGATATGTACGGATCCATCAGCAATCTGATGAACAATGCGTAAGTAGGGAAATGAACTGGGACTGCGAAACGCTGGGACTTGCTCTCTGCGAATTGGAATGAGTGTGAGAAGCTTGGCTGGTATTCAGTTATTCACTTCAATTGGCAACCAAGTGGTGGTATTCAAGTGTGCTCGTCAGGAATTGTGTGGGCGGGGCAGTGCCCTTTGGCCGGCAACTTACAATAGTCTTCACTTTCGCTCTGTAAAGAACGAAAAGCGGGAAGCGGGAAGCGGTAAGCGGGAAACGGGAAGTGTCGCTGAAGCACTGACAGAGATGATGGAAAGCTCTTCCCGAGTTGATCCAATTAATGATACATTACTCTCAGTCATCTCCTCCTGTTCAGTGTTTGAGATCAACGATCAAATTTGGGTGCCATGTGCCTGTGGTCAGTAGGGGTAACCACATATCTCCGCCCATACGTTTTTCGGTATATCTCATTTCTGAAACGACATATTTCCGTGAGGAAATATTACGACGATCAGTCTCAAATTCCGAAACCAATCTCAAACTTCACATACTCTTGTGTGCTATTGTTTTCGCTTCATTATAAAGCATACTTTTGGGCTTGGATCATTTCGATGCACCCTGTACTTCACGACTGTATTTGTATGAAATGTATTTAATTTTGTTCATCCTGCAATAAAACTAATGCCATTTATTGTACATATGTTGTCAGAAATTAAACAAGACGCGAACGGTTCGATTCTGCTGCCAGGGCTACGAGGGCAACCTGTCCGACAGCCAGGCCACCTGCAAGCCCATCTGCAGAGGCGGCTGTGGGCGCGGAAGCTGCGTCATGCCCGAGATCTGCAGCTGCGAGGAGGGCTACGTCGGAAAGCACTGCACGCAGCGTGAGTAGGAGCAGTCCAAAATATATGTACACTTCCATCTGGAATCTCTTTAAAGGCTGCGACCACGATCGCTGGGGCCTCGACTGCAAGAACCTCTGCAAGTGCCAGAACGGGGCGGCCTGCGACAACAAGTCCGGCATCTGCCACTGCATCGCCGGCTGGACAGGTCAATAGTATGTGTTTCAGGCCACTAAGAAAATACAAATTACGTAAATAATTCGAATTTTCACAGCTGCGAACAGACGTGTCCACCAGGAACCCATGGCATCATGTGCCGCAAGGTCTGCGACTGCGATGAGAGGCCCTGCCACCATCAGACCGGAGCCTGCATCGTGCAGGACCACCCGCTTGAGCTGAATGTTAGCCACGTCATTGTGGAGACAGTCAACTCCACACTGGAGAAAATGGGCATTATACCTCGGCCAGCGACAGCGACGGCCACAGCCACAGCCACAGCCACGACCAGTCCCCTGCCTGAGGTCATACTGATCAAGCAGTCTGCCGCCGAGAACTCTGGCCAGCACACACCCAAGATCATTTTGCACCAGTCGGGTAGTGATCTCCTCGAGAATCTCCACACGGCTGCAGCGGCTGGCGTCCCGGCGCCAGAGGTGATTCACGTCATCACGAACGGTGTCACGTCTCCACAGGAGCACTTGGCTGGCCTCATCGCTGGCGACGGGAAGAGCAGCCAGATTGCGACCGACCACCAATCGGGCTTAGTGACCACTTTGATCGTCATTATGCTGCTCCTGCTCGTTGCGATAGCGGTCGGCTCTTTGTACGTCTACCGACGCTACCACTACAAGGAGGCGATCGTCTACAATGCCAATGGGACTGTGACCACCCAGCCCCCCAATCCGGAAGTGGTGCTCACCGAAGCCGTCGCCCTAGGCAAGAACTTCCACGAGCCGCTGCCCGAGCCCCCTTTTGTCTCTGCAAAAACAGCCCATACGAACGATGGTATGTAAGTGTCTCTACCGACCTGCTACGAGGGCGGCTTGAAAGGTCCTTAAAGATGTGTATCAGATTTTGTTTTGCAGACTGCATATATAAAAACTCTCCAAGCAACCTTAGATCTGACTTGAAAACTGACAACTATTCGAATATCTTGCAGCTCCCGCGGAATTATACGACACGCCCAGCAATAACTCGTCGCTTAAGACACTGCCCTATGCCTATGCTAGGAAGGAATCTCTCTACTCCATTGTCACGCCCAAGTCGCGCAAGGGCAGTCTGGACTCGCATCTCTACGACGAGATACGCTACCATCAGCAGCAGCATCAACTACATCACCACCACCAGCATCCGCAGACCCGTGCTCATCCACAGCACTTTCAGCACGCAACCACTGCTGCGGCCTACTTGCCGGCCCAATCGTCCTCGATGGACGCCCACCACCATCACTCCCACCATCGCCCACACCACATCAGCCAGTTGATAATACCGCCCCAGAACTCCAACTTCCTGCAGGTTCCCGCACCCATAACAACCAAGAGGATAGCTCACCTGTAAGGCGACAGCTGGAAGAGGGGACACCAAAACAATAAACATACCTAGCTTGTAGCTCTATTCGATCCGATTCCATTGATTCGATTGCCCTGCCCGGTCATTCTCTCATCTACAATTACGACTATCATATGTACGAGCATGGACACCACTTTGAATATATAGTATAATGTATAATATAGACCCTGATGTGCCGCTTACTTTACCAGCTGGGGAGCAGGAATGCTTGTGCGGACGTATGGAAGTAAAAGCCAGACAATGTATAGGCAATTCTCAAGACTCATGGTTTATTTTCGAATCGCACAGGAAATTACTGAAAACGTATGGTAGCTGTTACTACACGTTATAGGGATCGAGATGATTATATTTGTATTGCAAATAACCAGCAAAGATGGCAATACCCACTAAGAACGCAATAGCTGGGATTGCGCATATTGACATCCTGGGCCTGGTATCCACAGAATCTCCAATGCTTGAACTTCCCAGGGACAGTTCTTCGGTGGTCTCTGCATTGAGCTCAATTTCGGTTTCCATTTTTGGGTCTTTGCTCGTATTTGGCCTTAGTACAAGACGTGGACCCGCAGAGTGTTGTATGTAAACTGCGATATGCGATTTTGTTTCGGCACAGCAATAGCCAGGATCCAGAATTATTTTCGCAATGGTTACTCCACCGATAAGACTTAGGGAGCCCCCCTCTTCATCACCCTTTTATCAGTCAGCTGCTGCAAGAATACGTATGACTTTTTATTCTGTTCTTATGGCTAGACCCACAGAACGGAAGTAAAACAATGTATATTCTCATGACTCATGGTTTTTTTTCGAATCAAATGTGAAAATGTATGTTAGCTGTAACTACACGTTATAGGAAGCGCGATGATTATATTTGTATTGCAAATAACCAGCAAAGATGCCAATACCCACTAAGAGTGCAATTATCCCAGCTATTGCGGATATTGACATCCTAGGCCTGGTATCCACAGAATTTCCAATGCTTTTTGTTGACTCATTAAGAAACCCATCCAAAGGTATATGCGATGTGTTTGGATAAAATTCTTGCAGTTCTTCGGAGGCATTGCCAGCAAGCTCTTCTGTGCTTGAAGTTGCCAAGGACAGCTCTGTGGTAGACTCTGAATTGGGCTCATCCACAAAGAGTGAAGCTATCCCAGCTATCGTAGTCATCACTAATGCGAATAGTGGCATTCTTTCCACAGAATCCCCAATGGGTTTTTTTACCGTTGTTGTAGATTGCGTGGCTGTGGTGTATCCATTCAGCTCCAGCGCCATATTTAGAAATATCAGCGATATCAAGCTAAACCTCGAGAACAATCGGCACGATTCCATTTTTGGTTCTTTGCTCGTATTTTGCTTAAGTACAAGACGTGGACCCGCAGAGTGTTGTATGTAAACTGCGATATGCGATTTTGTTTCGGCACAGCAAAAGCCAGAATCCAGAATTATTTTTCGCAATGGTTACTCTATCGATAAGACTTGGGGAGCCCCCCTCTTCTTCCCCCTTTTACATATGTACATATTTATATTAAAAGGGAGCAAAAAATCTATATTATGAAAAATGCATGCATATAAAGAAAAAAACTCTGCATAGAGCAGCAGTAAACCAGTAAAGAATTATTTTCTTCGTTCTCCCTTCCCTCTCTCTTACCTTTCGTCTTTGCTTGCTGCATTTGCTGTCACTTCCCGCCACACATGGGAAGCTCACGATTTCGAGGTGACGTCGAAAGAAGAATCGAAACCGTTAGACTACGCAGCCGCGAACGACGATTACGAACGAGTGTCCCTATCTGCTTGCGAGAGTCAAATCACCAAGATTTGGAATCGCCTCACCTTACAAATGCGGTACCTTGCAGAGAGCACAGCCGCTAAGGGCTTTTGCTAATTCCTCTTTATCCTCTTGTACTATGCGCAGCTTATCTACAATTGTTGCTCGAATAAACACACACACACAGACATTGACTGACCGAACGCAAATTTGTGAGACACTTTCATATGGGCAAAGCTGACACCGGTGCACCGCGGTGGGTGCTCCGCTGTACATATTTACATTTTAAGACTGCGCCACTAAACTACACTTTAGTACACACCTCCGCGACTATTTACCCGTTTGATTTTTCACTATTTTCCGGCTTTTCACGGTTTTAAACGCGGAACTGACTTGGGAACGCACGCGCTTGGACCCGGTGAAAAAATGACTGCGAGACGGGAGAAGCGAGAGAGGCACAAGTGAGAGCGTACTCCTACTCCTCTTCATAATCGGCTCTCCCACTCCTCTTCATAATCGGCTCTCCCGCTCAGTCTCTCTTCAGCTACTTTTGCCAATTGCTCGCTCGCTCATCTCTCCTCCTTGTCTTCTCTCCATTCCACCGCAAAATGGGGGTCAAACGTGTGTTTGCCTCACCTGTTGGTGAGAGTGAGATGGCGAGGGTGCTAAGCGGCTTCAAGCACACGGTGCGGGTGTAGCGTAGGCGGCCTAGTAATCGCGCCTTTTTTCTTCTCTCCTTCTTTCATTCTCCTTTTTAAAGGCTTGCTGGTCAGAGTTTGGGGAACTTGAGCTCCATTGCCCCAGTTCCCAATACCGTTGCTCCCCAAGGTAGATACGCCACGGATTGGGAAGATATTGCTTTTATGGTTTTGGAGCTTTTCGAGGTTTCCATATGAATAGAAACGGATATTGATTGGGGGGTTAATTCTTCGTAAGTATATTCGCGTAGTTATATAATATCGTGAATCTTTGACTAAATTATGGGGCTTAAATTCCAAAGAAGTGCACAATCTCCAAGTTAAGATCATTCACTTACTTTACTTACTTACTTACTTAGATCTTATTACTCCCCCAACTTCTGAATATAATTATTCCTATTTCCGCATCTCTTATAGTCCAAAAATTGTTGGAATTCATACGAAAGGACGTTAAATAGTCGTACCTAATTGTTGTATTGAATATTATCGACTAAAAATCCTTAAATATCTCCATTTAAAACCCACCTTTCTACTCCAGTGATTTCTCTATATAATAATTCATATTCCCACTCATATGACCCCCCATAACATTTCCCTTATCAATTGATTGTACATTTTGTACATTCATTCATTGCTGCTAAGCCACTCAACAAAAGATTTGAAGATTCAAAATTAAATTTAAATTTAAAAGAATTATGGTTTTTTATATGGTTTAGTTTTTCTTAAAGAATTTTAAAAAAATTAAAATTTAACTTAAGTTTCTTATAACTGGTTGTATTAAATGGGACGGATTACATTTCCCAGAGAGTGCAGGTGTTACTAGAATACTCTCGACATGTGATTAAAGTAAAACCATCTACATGTATTGTTTATACCTTAAAAGAAAAGTCTAGACACTTGTGAGCAAAGTTTTAAATTCATTCTGACTTTATTTCAGAAACTTCGGGCCTTATATGTAATTTTACAATGAGGGATGGGGACAATTTTGAATTCTGTTCTTATCGCTAGACCCACAGAACGGAAGTAAAAGTCAAACAATGTAGAGGCAGTTCTCATGACTCATGGTTTATTTTCGAAACGCATGTGAAAATGTATGTTAGCTGTAACTACACGTTATAGGAATCGCGATGATTATATTTGTATTTCAAATAACCAGCATAGATGCCAATACCCACTAAGAACGCAATAGCTGGGATTGCGCATATTGACATCCTGGGCCTGGTATCCACAGAATCTCCAATGCTTGAACTTCCCAGGGACAGTTCTTCGGTGGTCTCTGCATTGAGCTCAATTTCGGTTTCCATTTTTGGGTCTTTGCTCGTATTTGGCCTTAGTACAAGACGTGGACCCGCAGAGTGTTGTATGTAAACTGCGATATGCGATTTTGTTTCGGCACAGCAATAGCCAGGATCCAGAATTATTTTCGCAATGGTTACTCCACCGATAAGACTTAGGGAGCCCCCCTCTTCATCACCCTTTTATCAGTCAGCTGCTGCAAGAATACGTATGACTTTTTATTCTGTTCTTATGGCTAGACCCACAGAACGGAAGTAAAACAATGTATATTCTCATGACTCATGGTTTTTTTTCGAATCAAATGTGAAAATGTATGTTAGCTGTAACTACACGTTATAGGAAGCGCGATGATTATATTTGTATTGCAAATAACCAGCAAAGATGCCAATACCCACTAAGAGTGCAATTATCCCAGCTATTGCGGATATTGACATCCTGGGCCTGGTATCCACAGAATCTCCAATGGGTTTTTTTAACTCATCAAAAGACTTATCAGAATCCAAAGATGTATTCGACGTGGATGAATAATGTTCGGTGGTCTCTGCATTGAGCTCTAGTGTGCTTGAACTTCCCAGGGACAGTTCTTCGGTGGTCTCTGCATTGAGCTCTTCCGTCCATGAAGTTTCCACGGACGGATCTTCCGTTGTTGTAGACTGCGTGGCTGTGGTGTATCCATTCAGCTCCAGCGCCATACTTAGAAATATCAGCGATATCAAGCTAAACCTCGAGAACAATCGGCACGATTCCATTTTTGGGTCTTTGCTCGTATTTTGCTTAAGTACAAGACGTAGACCCGCAGAGTGTTGTTTGTAAACTGCGATATGCGATTTTGTTTCGGCACAGCAAAAGCCAGGATCCAGAATTATTTTCCGCAATGGTTACTCCACCGATAAGACTTGGGGAGCCCCCCTCTTCATCCCCCTTTTATCAGTCAGCTGCTGCAAGAATACGTATTGCTTTTTATACCCATTACTGTGTGGAACGCCCGAAGAAAGCGTTTCCGACCCCACAAAGTATATGTATTCTTGATCAGCATCAATAGCCGAGTCGATGTAGCCATGTCTGTCTGTCTGTCTGTCTGTCCGTCCGTCTGTCCGTCTTCATGAGCGCCTAGATCTCAGAGACTATAAAAGCTAGAGCAACCAAATTTTGTATCCAGTCTTCTGTGTTATCACACTACTCTAAGTGTATTTCCAAATTTCGCCCACACAAAGGACGAAAATCTGTGGCAGACACAATTTTGAACATACGAGAAAACTAAATACGCAGAATCATAGAGGATGGCTCTTTCTAACAGAGTGCTTAATAAGGATCAGATCGGATTATTAATATAGCCACAATGAAGAAAATCGTTCAGTCGCTACGCAATGCCTGCCAAGCGCTTAATTATTCACTCTCTCTCTCTCGCACATACTCGTACCGATAAGATTTGGTGTGCCACCCTACCCCTTCTCAATCTCCACTCAACTGCTGGCAAAATAAGTATTACGTTTTTAATTATGCAGATACATTTTTTCTTGATTGGGAATTTTGTAGATTTCTAAATGCATAATATTTTGCTGAATATTTAAAAATAACATTTTTTGAGGGTAAAGCATACAAAAAATAATAAAATAAGAAGTGAACCAAGCTCAAAATTTCTTTGGGGCTTTTGTGGTTTTCTCTCCCTGAGAGCGCACAAGATGATAAGACGCTATAATACAATATATTCGATTGCCATGCCAGCCGATCATTCGTTCTACGAATCTGGAGCTTTAAACAAGGGGTCGGCATGCAATCGAATGCCCTGTGTCCATTGTCGCCTGTGATGACGGCTCTGCTGATGCTGGCCGCGGTGCTGGTAACGCTGGCGATGATTGGGGCCATGCCAGAGGAAGAGTCGCCGCAGCTGTTCGGGGACATACACATCCCGAGCGACATGGAATCGCTCAGTCTTACCCGAGAGCGTCAGCAGCATCTCTGCCAGCGAGAGGTGCCGTAAGTACTTGAAGTCCGTTTATTTGGAATGGAACCCCGTCCATTTACAGTTTGCATCCCTCCCTTGCAGCGTTGTCTTCTTTCAAACAGAGAAGAATGCCCTTCCTCGAGGCAATGGATCCACCATTTTCTACCACCGCATCGAGGTCTGCTGTCTGGGCTATAGACGCGATCCCTACTCCGGCAGGTGCGTCCCAGACTGTTCGCAGAGTTCGCCGGATAACTGTTTCAACGGCTTCTGCCGTGCCCCGGGACGATGTGAGTGCTTTGCAGAGTTCGTGCGCAACGCGCACGGTGCCTGCATCCACACCTGCCCCATTTCTTGCCAGGATGGCAGGTGCTATTTGAATGGGACCTGTGCTTGCCATCCGGGCTATGCACTGGATCGGGAAACGCGCCTCTACTGTCGGCCACACTGCTCGCAGGCCTGCGGCACTCATGAGGAATGCGTCGCTCCGGGCCTGTGCGATTGTTCCCCTGGCTATCGTCGCACCGACGAATTGGGCTGTCAGCCCATATGTACCCCGGACTGTGGATATGGTAAGTGTGTTGGTCCCAACCAGTGCGAGTGCTTTCCTGGCTTCATCAAGCGTCCACAGCGAAGTGTCTGTGAGGCAGAGTGTCATATGTGAGTCTCCGAGTCCAACCTCACCACACTCATCTTAATAGATCGTGGCGTTTCCTATTTTTGTTGATCTCTTTCCTTAAAGTAATTGCGAGAATGGCTTCTGCGAGTCGCGGTACAAGTGCCTGTGTCGGGAGGGCTATCGCTATGATCTGAACACCACCAGCTGCCTCCCCGAGTGTCTCGACAACTGCGGCCATGGGAACGGAGTGTGCATTGCCCCAGGAGTTTGTCGCTGTTTTGAGGGCCACGAGGGCCGAGGGAATAGCTGTCATCCCAAGTGTGATGGGTGAGCCTAATAGGGAAATCTGTATTCCATACATGTATTATAAATGTAACCCTTTAGGTCCTGTGGCCCCCACGGACTGTGTCTGAAACCCAATATCTGCGGCTGTCAGCCGTCCCAGCAGCACTGCTTGGGCGGCAGCTGCGATGCTAACGGCCACTGCCATTGCCCCAACGGACAGACGCACTTTGTCGATCGCTGCCTAAAGCCACAACAGCTCATCCATCAGATGGTCACAAGCGAAAAAAGGCTGCATTTTAACCAGCAACTTGGCTACGAGTTCAGTGCCCTGATTGGACGTCACTTTAATCTCGGCTAACCTATACAATAAAGCTTGTATCACTAGAAGCAGATCTTATTAGACGGCCGTGCAGCTCTGACGACCCTTAATGCCGCTCTTGATGAATCCTGGGCGGCAGATGCAGAAGTTGGGGGCAGTGCAGTAGCCATTGGGACAGCCCTGGGGGCAGTGGGGCTGGCAGATGTACCGCTGATGCTCGTCCCGCACGTACCCCGGGTTGCACTCGCACTGGTTGTTGCCCGCACAGACCCCGTTGAGGCAGGGAACATCGCACTTTGGCAGGCACTCGGCGGTCTTACGATCCCACTCGAAGCCATGTGCACACTCGCAGACGTCCGGACCAATGCAGCGTCCATTCTTGCAGGGTCTGAAAAAATAAACATGAATATCCTCCCTGTGGAGATGAGCGCAGTCCTACTTACTGCTCGCAGATGGGCTCGCAGCGCCCCTGCAGCTTGAGGTAGCCCGCCTTACAAGTGCAATGGCCCGGGGCCGTGCACTGTCCGTTGTCGCAGCTGTCGCAGACGGGCTCACAGCTTCCATCGGCAGCCTGGCGATAGCCCTGCAGGCACTCGCACTTGTTCGGGGCCACACAGCGTCCCTGGGCACAGCCCTGCTTGCACTCCGGCTGGCAGTACTTGCGGCTCACGGCATCCAGGGAGTAGCCCTCCCTGCATTGGCACTCGTTTCGCTCGTCGCACACTCCGTTGCCGCAGCCCAGTGGACAGGTGGAGATGCACTTCCCCTCGGTCGTTCGCACGTGGCCGGGAATGCACACACACGTGTTGGGCGCCGTGCAGATTCCGTTGGGACAATCGTCCGCGCAGATCGGATCACATTTTCGATAGATGTGCGGATTGCGCTCGTAGCCCTCGCAGCACACCTGAACACTGCTCATATCCGGGGTAGTGCCATTGCCGACAAACCTCTCCCGCGAATTACGCAGAAGGGATGCGGTTCTGTAAATTAAAAAGAAATTTGGATTGAAATAGATGGCCTTGGGTCACAAAAATGTTCTTTATAATATATATTGCAATGGTCCTGTCAGCCCCTGTACACATTGACTGTTATCATGGATGCTCTTGTACACAGCCAAAAGTACTATAACTTAGCCTCCTGTGTACCCCAAGAATCATTTATTTGTACAAATTCTTGCAAATACTGTGCCCAAAAAGAACGTTTTTCTAAGCATTTTCTAGAAAATGTTCAGCTTCATTCGAACAGAGCTAATCGACTGCATTCCTTTCGTATCGCGTTGCATCCTATCACTAGAACTGCTGGCGACTTTCCATACGTCGTTTGAATCCGAGTATATTGTATTATTTGCCTTCGCCCGACACACAGAGGGGGCCGAGCCGCACTTCATTATCAGGCGAGTGGAGGATGTCGAGGTCGTTAGTTCACTGTTTTAATTGTTTTCGTTGCCTTGTTTTCGATTTCTTTCCCAATTGGGCGATAATCATTAGTTCTTAGTTTAATTTTAAAGTTGTTTGTTCTGCAAGCAGCAATGTTATTCCCCGACTTACGGAACTTCCTTATAGCACACACCGCTGGCCATGGCCGATCGGGTCTTGTTGATGAACAGCGCCGTCTCGTCGAGAACTTGTGGGGCCCGTGTCACTGGGGGTCCAACCGGCTGCACGTAGTGTCCGTACAGGGGCGGCGTGGTTGCAGGCTGGTAGGTCTCGGCAGGGACGAAATCGCTCCATCCATGGCTGGTCTGGTTCTGGCCATTCACATTCCAGCCGTAGCTGCTCTGGTTGTAGCCGGCCTGGTTGTACTCGCTGGCATTGCCCGACAACTGAAGATTCCCCGAAGGCGGCTGACGCGTTTTAATGCCCGACGTCTTGAACTGTGCCTGGCCAAGGGAGCAGATGGCCAGCAGAAGAGTCAGGGCGAGTATCTGACACGATGACCTCATGATGTGATGTGATGTCACTTTTTTCTCGGATTGAAATTGTCAAGCACGTACTTATGCGCCCACGTCCGTCGGCGTCTGCTGTTGCACTTCGACTAATCGACTCACAATAAACGGGCTCTAATGCGAAAGCCGAGTCTGTGAGTCGCAAATCGCCTCCAGCGACCTCTTGCCCGTCCCCTAATCAGCACCTCGCTATTGGGCGTATCAATGGGGCAGCCGGAACGAAGGTTTGCTCTCAGTAGCTGAACAGATATGTGCTTTATGGCAAAATAAATTGATAATTAACTTTTGGTGTTATGTTTTTGCTCATTGTCAACACTTCCAAGAAAGTCAGGCTGGCTGATCTGTCGCTTACGATCATTTCACAAAAATGGGTCGATATGTATGTACATACCATACATATGTATGTGCATACTCGTAAACGCTTGCTTCTTCCTGTTTCTAATATACCCTTATGTACAAATAGTTCTCAAAATGTCGGAAAAATTAAATGTATTGTTTAAAAGTAGTGTTTGTTTTATTTTGGCTGAACGGATAGTGGAATGGATTAACAGATTGGACAATTGTTGAAATAGATTAATCATTTTTCCTAGTCTTAATGTCTCTAGAACACCGATTTACATCTTTTTGCACCGCCGCTCCTCCCGATAGTAGCCCGGAGCACACTCACAGTATCCTGGCGAGAGGCACAGGCCGTGCGCACAGTCCTCCGTACAGATGGGCCGGCATTTCAGATTCTGGGGGCTGCCATGGTTCACGTATCCCTCGCAGCAGTAGGAGATCTGACGGAGTCTCGCATTCGGGTTGATAGTTTCCACCCTGCAAGACAATTGATGTGGTTTGAGACTCGCTGTGGGAACTCTGGGAGTGGCCTGCGCCTACATCTCCTCCTTGTAGCAGACGCCGGAGTCTCGTGTGGCCAGCATCTCTCGCTCCCAGTTCTGTTCGGGCAGGTTAAGCCAGAACTGAGCGGCGGTGGGCGAGGGCCACTCAATCGCTAGGCAGACGATAAGAAGGCCAATCAGTGGAGATTTCAAGTGCATTTCATTCAGCTCTACAATTGTGAATGAGGTCGTGAATGAGAATGATCGTCAGCGCTGCGCTCGCAAGTGTCTCCGAGCTACTAAATTGTCTTCCCAGTCAGGCTCGGCTTTTATGTGTATGGAGATAGAAATTGTCTGTGTTCATGAATAGATAATTACTCGTATTCTTCTAAAATAGACAATACACCAGGGGCGTCGCTTCTAGGGAGGCACAAGACTCTCTGGCTGTGCCCTCTGATACTGATAAGCCCACTTCATTTGAGAAATATTTTAATGTTTATTGACTGAAAAAGTGGCAGAGAGAGAGGGAGAGTGAATTCTTATCAGTACATGTAGGAACGCGCTCCGTTCACAGCCACCACATCGAATTATGGAACCTCTCGGCTCCGCCCAAGATGAAGTGCCTGCCCAGTAGGAGCTCGAACTCCAGGATTAGAGAGCTGTTCGCCCGCGTTGGATCCACCGAAGCATAAGTGGTGACCGTGTCCGGCGACATGCACTTGTCAATGAACCGCATCTTCCCCTCCAGACAGCGACACCGCCCCAGGGAGCTGCACAGTCCATTCGCGCACTTCTGATAACTAGTCTCAGGTCCGGGCACTATGGCACACCCACAAACATTCGGAGCAATACACTTGCCGTAGAAGCCACAGCCCCGATCGCAGACTGCCTCGCACTTCTCCCGGTTCCGCACGTATCCGTTGAAGCAGCGACAGTTTCCCGGAGAGATGCAGACTCCGTTCTCACAGTTGTCCCCGCAGTCCGGCAGGCAGCTGGCGGTATTGTTGTCGTACCGGAATCCGTTCTGGCAGACACAAGTGGTCTCGTTCGCACGGAAGCCATTCTCGCAGCGCCTGCAGGAAGAGAGGAAGAGTCAAAAGTGTCATAAAGATAAATTCAAAAGGTGGGAAAACCTATTTCGATATTGGTTCTAAAATATTTCTGCTTTTCAGAATTCTGTAAATTTCAAACTTTCGAATCTTCAAATACCCAAACGCTTTTATAAAAATCGAGATGATGACAATGAACAATTCTGGAACTTTACGTAGAAGGCAGAAGACAGACCGTCATCATGTTTGAATCTTGGGATAGCAAAACAAGTCTTAGAGGTCTACAAAACCCTTTAAATGTCGGACTTTTAAACGGAGATTGCTAAGAAATATTTCATTTGCCATTGGCTACTAAATTTACGTAGGTTGACGTTTCCGCCTGAACACTTACTTGTAGAAACCATTTTCGCAGGAGGTGCCATTGATCCGTTTGTGGTAGCCGGGAAAGCACTCGCATTGATTTGGGGCCACGCAGTGCCCGTATCCGCAGTCGGGAATGCAGATGGGTTGACAGCCCAAGGCCGCCGACTCCCGCGGGCCCCTGACGTAGCCCTCGGCACAGGAGCACTTGCCAGGCTCCAGACAGACTTCGTTATGGCCGCAGGTCTGATTGCACTGCGGCTGGCAGAATAGTCGGGACCCGTCCAGCTCGTAGCCCCTGTCGCAGCGACAGGTCCCGTTCAGATAGCAGCGCCCATGGGGGCATCCCAGTGGGCAGGTCGGCACACAATTGTTGCGGTAATTGAGCACAAAGTCGTCAAAGCACTGGCAGATGCCGCCGGCCAGACAGAAGCCGTTCTCCTGGCACCGATCGTCGCAGTCGGGGACGCACTTGCTCCAATCGTACTCGTAGCGCCGCCAGCCCTTGCAGCACACTTCGATCACATTGAAGTGAGGGTTGGTGGTGCTGTTGCCCACGATCTTCACCTCCTTGTCGTACTGAAAGAAGACAGCCCTAATCAAAGGAGTGAGTAGGGGGTGCATGACCATGTGAGTACATTAGAAAAGGCAATGCCGCCTATAATCTCTCCTTACTTCGATCTGCTACGAAAAAACCTACACCGACCAAAATTAAGAGCCCGTCCCGTCCTACTCACGGAACTTCCCGGTAGCACTTGTCCGGATGTTCTCCTCGTCGAGGCAGCGACAGGCCATTGGGAATGATGAAGGGCTTTCGACTGGTAGTCGTCGAGGAGTGGCGTCGCTGCTGTGCCTGCTGCTCGCGCTGCTGCTGCTGCCGCAGTTGCTGTTCCCTGAGGCGCGCCTGGTCGTCCTGCTGCTGCTGCAGTTGCTGCTCATGTAGCTGCAGCTCCATGGCCTGCAGCAGACAGAGGAACAGGACCAGCAGTATCGATTGGATACCCAACGTACGCAAAAGCTGCGACATCTCAGCCTTGTTGGGCGTGTTACCGAAGCGTTCAAGTCGCGATTGCCGACTGCTCCGGCACCGACGACTGACTTGGGTCAGTCAGCGTCTTAATCGCGGCCAGAGGCTGAGATAAGCGGACTTGACTTTTAATTGAAATATAAGAGCTTCGGTCTGTGCTGCGGGACTGGGAGAGAGATTGAACCACATGCGAGTATGTATGTCAAGTGAAAGAGTGAACTACGCCCAAGTATAGATTGTTTTATGGCATTTCATAGCTAATTGAGGTGCTTCCACTTGTTTTATTCAGCAAATGAATACATAAACAAAGTAGAAACTACTTGGAAGCGGGATCCACAGTATAATACACCTTTTTAAAGTGTTAGAGCAACAATATTGTTAAGGGTAAAGGTGCCCTTTTCGTACAATTTGTATCTATTCGAATTACCAATGATCCAATGGTCTCTGCAAGCATCAATCAAACGCTCTTCAGTCCCAGTCTTCATCTGTAACTTAATTATATTTATTGTTTCCCAATCATCTGTAACGCCACAACCGAATTCCGCTCTATTTCGCGTAGGCTTTCAAGAGACCCTAAACTGATAAGCCCACCAGCCAACTCTGGGTAGGCGGAGAGCTCGCTAATCTTGGGCACATTAGTAGGATTTTAGCAAGCGTATTGCGAGGAACGCAAACAGCAAAACATTAAGTACGAGTCGGAACGGACGGAAAACGGCCTTCGAAATGTCGTTACATGAGACGAGCCAACATCTGGGCCTGCTGCTTCTCTTTCTGTTTGTGGGTCTGCCCCGTACCCGGACGAATGTGCCCAACTACTCGGAGTACGACGCCCCAAATCGTTACGACCCTAGACGTCCTCAATCGCAGGACCCGAGTCAATTCGGACGCCGCTATTCGCCCAACAGACAGTCGCCCTCTCAGCCGCTTTACAATCGTCCTGGGGGAGCAAACTATGAGGTTTTGAGGCCCTTGGAACAGACGCCAAAGCGGCGCGAGTACCTGATCCGCTCCCACGAGACGCCTTCCGACAGGGCGCAGCACAAGTGCCGCATCTGGGTGCCGTAAGTAGATGCAGTTAAATATTCGAGTACATTATTCCACTACCCCACACACTGCTTCAGTCCCGAAACGGCCTCCAAATACCCGCACGCAAACACCATTCAGACAGACCTGGCCAACAAGCTATCCCTGATCGAGGTCTGCTGCACTGGCTACTCGGCCAGCCGTCTGCTGGGAGTGACCCAGTGCCGTCCGCTGTGCGGGTGTCAGAACGGAAGCTGCCGGGCACCTGGAGAATGTGACTGCTATGAGGGTTTTGTGAAGAACGACAATGGGGACTGCGTGTTCGCCTGTCCCCTGGGATGCCAGAACGGGCGCTGCTTCCTCGACGGTAGTTGTCTCTGCGATCCTGGTTACAAGCTGGACGAGACGAGGCGCTTCTGCCGGCCCATCTGCAGCAGCGGTTGTGGCAACAGCCAGCGCCATAACTGCACAGAACCCGAGGTCTGTGGCTGCTCCAAGGGCTACCAGTTGACTGACGATGGCTGCCAACCGGTCTGCGAACCGGACTGTGGCATTGGCGGCCTCTGCAGGGACAACAACGAGTGCGAGTGCGGCCCGGGGTACATACTGAAGGATGGGGTCTGTCAGACCGACTGTTATCAGTGAGTACTCGTGGTAGTGCAATATATTGGCATACCTTTCACTTTACTCACGATTTACTCACCGCAGAAAGTGCAGCAACGGAGTGTGTGTCAGTCGGAACCGATGCATCTGTGATCCGGGCTTTGGATACCATGAACCATCTACAATGTGTATTCCTGTGTAGGCGCGTGAAACCTCTTTCATTTTTAAGTTCTTGTAAAGACCAATAGGGCTCCACATGCTCCAGCCCATATCTACCTACCCATTACTAATCGATAAGCCTATAAAGAGATACAAACACCCCACTGCATCCGCGTGCATACCAAAACCGCACAGACGATCTTCTACATTCCCCCGTTATATGACTATACACCTAAGTTGTTTATAAAACTCATGGTAAATCAATTCTAATAAAGATTGAAACTATGAATACAGCCAATTCATTCTGGAGCTAGTTAGCTAGAAACCTAACTTCCTGTTTTTGCTGCCCTGAATCCAAAGCAGCCCTGACGTAACATGCAAAATCGATATTTTTTTTTATAAGCGATACTTGAGTTTCGATAGTGATAATGCAGATGGATGGTATCGAGAAAGGACACTTCGCACCGGTCCCTCTCGAGGATTGTGAGGATTGTCCCCGAGCATTGTATATTGGAATAGGATAAGGCACTTATATAATAAATTCAAAAATCTACATGGAGGCTGCAGCTCCTGAGAGACATCTACGTTTTCGGGAATGAAAAGCCGCAATTAAACTTTAGACCACTTTATTTAGTTATGTATGTACGTAATTACTTTAAGTAGAAAAACTTTATTATTCTAAAGAGCATCCTCGTAAATGGCTTCATCGACTTGGAAAGTACGTTTGAAGCGATACCATTTGACGGCTGTGGCTACGATGGCTACAAGAACGACGACGGCGCCGCACCACACCACTACGGAGAGCCAGCTGGATGTCTCCGGCCTGGATTCAGCCGTGACTGCATCATTCTTTCCTTGCTGTGAGGCCTCCTTGGGTTTGGGCACTTTGCATATGTAGCGCGCTTCCTCGGAGCTGTAATCCCCGTTTCCGCCGCATACTAGTTGGCCACTTGGGAGATCGCAGCGACACTCACGCAGCTCCAGACAGGGCTTGTCATGATCATCCACACAAAGGTTGACACATTTGGCGTTGTTCAGGGGACCCAATTCGTCGAACTCATTCCAGCAGAGGCAATCCTTAGAGCAGTTGGAGTCTGGCAGATGAAGAAAGCCAGCAAGGGACACCGCTGCGGTGGAGCTGGAGACATCAAGAGTGGGGGATGTCGAAGTAGATGTAGAGGTGGAGACATCCAGAGTGGGGGATGTCGAAGTAGATGTAGAGTCGGGAAAGGACGTAGAGGGGGAGGTATTCTGAAGCGTACACCCCTCGTCTGTCTGCTCATAGCCAGGCCGGCATTTACACACCTCTGGCTCCAGGCAGTCCCCGAACTCGCAGCCCTTGCTGCAGTGGGGTACGCAAGTGGAGGGTGAGATGTGCACGTAACCACTCAGGCAGCTACAATGGTCTGGACCAGTGCATGTAGAATTTGCACAGGCGGTCTGACAGACGGGTTGACACACCAAGTCTCCAGATTCGTCGGCCACCGGCTGGTAGCCCATGTGGCAGACACAGATGTCCGGCGCCACGCAATCCCCGTGCTCACAACCCTTCGCACAGACCGCCTCACAAATATGCTGCGAGTTCGCCTGGAACTGGTAGCCAGCTGCGCAGGAGCACGTCTCTGGGTGGGTGCAGTGTCCGTGCAAGCATTGGAGGCTGCACTGGGGCTCGCAGGTCTGGTTGGGGCCCATCAGGTAGCCTATGCTGCAGACACAAACCTCCGGCGAGAAGCAGAAGCCATTGGCACAGCCTTGGCTGCACTTTGGCTCGCACTTGCTGTCTTCCCCGGTCGCCACGTAGCCGGGATAGCAATCGCAGACATTGGGCGCAGTGCATAGCGCATAGTCCGAGCACTTCTGGGGACAGTGCGGCTCGCAACGGTCTCCCTTCATGGTGTAGCCTGGATCACAGATGCAGACGGAGGGTGTCAGGCAACTGCTATGCTCGGGACAGCCCTGGGAGCAAACGGGCAGACAGTTATCCCCTTCGCTGGAATAGCCCGCCTTGCACGCACACACTCCGGGTCTCACGCACTGACTGTGATCCCCACAACCAGCCTCGCATATGGGAATGCACCTACCCTCCCCATCGGCCTGATAGCCCTTCTCGCAGACGCAGACGTTCGGCTCCTGGCAGTAAGAGTTTGCACCGCATGGGGTCAAACAGACGGGCTGGCACGAGGAGCCGTTCTCCGACTCTGTATAGCCGACGATGCACTCGCAAATTCCAGGCTCGGCACAGAAACTGTTATTCCCACAGGACACTGGGCATACAGGCAGGCATTCGCCATCGTTGTGGACCTTCTGGTATCCCTCCTTGCAGGCACAGCGATCCGGTGCCAGGCAATACTCGTTCTTGCCGCAGTCGGCACAAATGGGATCGCAATTGGCTCCGCCATAGCCATCCTTGCAGCTACATCGATTCGGAGCGGTGCAGTAGCTGTTTCCGTAGCAGCCTCCAGAGCAAACGGGCTTACAGTTGGGCACCGATCCCTCATAGCCGTCACAGCAAACCTCTCTTGTTTCACTTCTATAGTTCACCTGTGGGCGTAAAATATTGTATATTTTAATAGTTTAGAAATCCATTCAGGACTTACCTCGTTTTGCCATCCATATACTGTACGATACTTGGTCTGCCAGCCGCGCCAGAACGTATGCACCTGATACGGCTCCTGGCGGCTCTTGTAAACCTCTCGCACGTACGGAACACTCTGGAGGCGTCTACAGATATTTGGATCATATGCTCCAGCCGCGCAAAGGATGTCAAAAGCCAGGACCAAGCCCATCCAAAGAACTGCTTTGTGAATCATGGTTTGTGATTAGTTTTTTTTAAATCTTGTGAAATTCTGGGGTCCACTAGTATCTCCAAGTAACCGTTCCGTTCTGCGTTCTATACAGCGTTCCGAATTAAACTGAGCTCTCAAAGTGGAATTTCCATTCAAGTTCTCGCATCTCCGACTATTCGTCTTTGTATTCGGGTCCTCATCGGTTGGGTCCGAGATAAACTACGAGTATGTATGCTTTTGCACTCGCAAATATTAGAAGCTCGATGTTATCTCAGTAATACTTTTTATCCTGGTTCGTAGCTAAAGAAACAAAGTCTTCCAACGACCTTGATCCCTTAAGCAAATCTTTTCTTAGAGCTCCGTCTTCACAGATATCTCTTTATATATTTACAACTTAAAAGAAGTCGTTTATCTACTTTTAGTATGAATGACCAGAACTGTTCTCCTCCTATCTGTGCCTTGCAAAGTATTTTTCTTACTAAAAACGCATATACCAAACAATTTTTCAAGATAATGTAGTAACTATATTATAGTTACATATGTATATGTATCTTCTTACAATTATGTCCGGACTTCTCAAGTAACTTCTTATTACTAAGTATTATTTTCTTATATATTAATATATTCGGACTTTCCGGACAGCTCATCTCAATCACAGTCATGCACCCGTTGCATCATGCGTTATGGCGTTATCTATCTTTCCTCTATGTCCAGATGCGGTTTGGTCACTTGGGCCACTCATAGCATATCAACGGCTAAATATATGTATATACTACTAAAGTTATATTTGCTAAAAGTTTGTATACAAAAGTCACAGCATAGCCCATCCGCTGTTGCTAATACTTACCGACATGGCGTTGACTTTAATTTTGTTTCCCTCCGTTACTTTTCGCTTCTGTTTTTGGGAAAGAGATCTTGAAAAGAGGCGCCGATAAGCGGGTGAAATTCGCTCTCGAAGGCGCAATTTCCTAAAGAAATGGCAGGATTTATTACATTTAGATACATAAGAGCAGAGAAGATCACTAGTTACAAAATTAAATTCAACGTATTACGTATACGCACTGTAAGCGTATTTAAGATTCTGTGCTTCGAAGCTAGCAATTCAGCACTTATCTTTTACTCGGGAACCCCTTGTATTCTCAAAAATTAAAAATTTAGTCGCCAGTCGCTGCTCAATTCTTCCACGACATAAAATAAAAGCGGATGCTTTTTAATAAAAATATTCAGCATTTCGATGTAAAGCACTGCACAATAATGTTCAATGGGCTCTATTCGGTTTCGGGTGTAGGGATCTGATGACCTGCCACAATTATGTGAAGGGGAGTTTGGGAAAATGTCGAAGTATTTCAGAAATAAACTATCTACCTGGGGAGTGCGTGTATCGGGATAAGCGATGCGATGGCAATGTCAATGACCATTGCGGTCGAGATGCGTTCCTGGACCTTTGAACCCTGCAAAGACTGTTTTCAGTCTTTGCCTAATGTCATTGTGACACACTCAAATTAGCGTACTGCGATAATCTCATTTCTTACTCACATATGTATGTACAATCACTCAAAATACTCAATGTTGAATAAAATCAGCTCGTGGTTGCAGTGTGAGTGAATGATTTCAAAACAACATCAATCGTATGTGCAGCAAGTGTGTATCTGTCCGCAATTAGGATAGATTATTCGGGTGATTTTTATATGGGAACGTTTTTTCAATCACCCAAAGCCGTTCTCTGACACAAATAAACCAAAGCATAATTGGAGATATTTGGAGATTAAAAATCATAATTTCCGATTTTGGCAATTAAAAGATATAGATAAATACTTACTAACCTATATCATAAAATAATACATATAAAAAATTTCATAAAATCGATCGAGACGTTTGACTGAAAATACCCGCTACTCGAAGTTTGGTATTTATCTATAAATATATTTTATATATTTGATTTTTGGAGAAAGTGGATGGGTATATATGTATATCTCCATATATTCTTTGTCAGCACCAAGTGCCGAGGCGATATAGTCATTCCAAACGTCTTGTTTGACGCTTAGTTCGCATGGACTATAGACTAGCTGGAGCAAATAAATGTTGTATCCAGGTATGTGATATAACACTGAATCGAAATTCAACATTTCGCCTCGCGAAATCAATCAGATTGCCGAATTTGACTTAGATCGGATCATTATTATAGCCAGAAAGAACCAATAAAATGTCATTGGCCTAGTCATTCCGTATCTCTCTCGAACCCACTCCCTCGAGCAGATGTAGAGATGTAAAAACGTGGAGAAGACAAATGAAAATTAAAAATGTAAACAAAAAGGCAACCCGATAAAATGTATGTGCATATGCATATGTGCATATTTTGGGTTCTTTCCATATTACTTTATCACTAAATCAAAGTCGAAACACCAAAGCGACAAAGTACACATACTCACATCATGTTTCCTTTGTAGGTCTCTGAGAAGAATCTCATTTATACATATGTATGTATAGCCATATATGCAGCCATACCCGTGGCTAAAATTGCACGATAAGCGAAATCGCAAAAAGGCATTCGAGTGTTACATACGAGTATTCAATGTTAAGGATCTCAATTTGCGTGGACTGCACTTGGACTCGTATCGCAATCTCTGCTATTGGGAGGCTATTGTTCTGCCTGTCTTTGGGTTCAATAAACACATATCTGTGTATAGCACATGGGGTATCTGTCCTATATATGTATTGTATGTATGAGCATCAAGAGGCAGCGAAATATGAAGCTAAGATGATAAGAGCTCAAGTCGGAATTGCTTGTCCATCTTAATGTAATTGAGAACTCACTTGTCTGATCATTTGTCAAGTGTATCTTAAAGCGAGCAGTTGCCCCGAGCGCTTAGTCCTGTGTTACTACCATATCACTCCTCTAATATGTGGGCCCTTGTGCTAATAATACTCTCAGGTGTTGGCCTGCAGGTTCAGGCCTGTGTCGATCGCGTTCCGTGAGTAAACACATCTATGGATCGTGTCGTTTGCATTCTAGCTGACGCTTTAATTAATTTCAAGGCTAATGAAAATGCGGGGCACCGTGGTAACCATGCGAAAATATCAGGGGTTGACCAATTGCACTGGGAACTGTGGATCCCTGGTGGGCAGACCTAGAACTGAGGTAAGCCTCTGCCAATCGTTCAAACAAGTTACTAATACTTTGTGCATTTGAAGTGATGTATTTGAAGTGGTCTCGAGTGAAATATATCTATTATAATAAGTAATTTAAACATAAATCGGATTGAATAACATCCGTACTTCTAGTGATTTTTTAATGCTATAACTAGTTTGCTTTGTGCTTTTGGTGTCTTAGAAGCTGAATTTTTGGAACATTTTGTTTTTTTTTCCGTAGACTTACATGTCGTATGAAGAGGTCTGCTGCGAGGGATACAATCGCAACGAAGAAGAGTAAGTAATGAATTTGACTGGCTGGCTGGTTGTGCACCTCACTTAAGCTCTGTTTCCCATTCTGTTTGCCAATCCCACAGTCAATGCGTTCCCCAGTGCGAGGACTGCGGGACAACTGGCAGGTGCCTCAGCCCCCACGTCTGCCTGTGCGGCCAGGGCTTTGCCAATCGAAACAATCGCACCATCTGTGAGCCGGAGTGCGGCGAGCCATGTGTGAACGGCAGCTGCGTGGCGCCGGACGAGTGTCAGTGCCGGGATGGCTATCGCTTCCGCCCCGACTCTCGGACCGAGTGTGAGGCCGTCTGCACGGTGGACTGCGAGAACGGGCACTGTCCGAACCCAGGGACATGCGTCTGCAATGTCGGCTATCAGCGGGGTGAGGAGTTGAAGAAATGCGTGCCCTTCTGCCAGGACAAGTGCCTAAATGGCGACTGCGTGGGGCCCAACGAGTGCACGTGCCATGCTGGCTACGAGAAGCGGGTGGCGCAGCCCTGGAAGTGTGATCCCATCTGTTCGAGTGGGTGCAGCAACGGGCTGTGCCTAGAACCGGAGCAGTGTTACTGTAGAAAGGGATACGTCCGCATTACTAATCATATGTCTTCTGGCTGCGCGGCGTTCTGCGATCCTGCCTGCGTCAACGGCACTTGCATCTCACCTGGTCATTGCGCCTGCTCTGAGGGCCATGCCTTCGCCGACAACTCCCACAACGTGTGCGTGCCCAGCTGTGAGGCAGGCTGCGAGAATGGATTCTGCAGCTCCCCCGGCCAGTGCGAGTGCCACGAGGGGTTCGTGAAGAGCTCACCGCATCGCTGCACTCCCACCTGCAATCCTTCCTGTGGAAGCAACTCGCACTGCATAGCTCCGGACACGTGCGCCTGTGACTCCGGCCACGTTTTCGTGAATGGCAGTATCACGGAATGCGAGCCGTTCTGTCCGCGAAACTGTCGCAACGGGATCTGCAGCAGTCCCGGCGTGTGCACCTGCCTGGAGGGCTACCAGGCCTTGCTCTCCTTCTACTGCATTCCCATATGCACGAGACCCTGCGTGCACGGCAGCTGTGTTGCCCCCAACGAGTGTCGCTGCTTTACCGGCTATCGACCAAGCCCCATCCTGGGGTCGACCGTCTGCGAGCCGATTTGCAGCCAGGATTGCGGCAATGGCCGCTGCATCGCTCCGGAGATCTGTCAATGCGAGTCTGGCTACTACAAGCGCTGGCCGACCGGCACCTGCCAGCCATTCTGCCCCCAGAAGTGTGTCAACAGCCACTGCGAGGGCTCGGGCCAGTGCCGCTGCTACGAGGGCTATCGAATGAGAGTCGGATCCAGCTCAATCTGCGATCCCGTGTGCTCCCCCAGCTGCATCAACAGCACGTGCGTGGAGCCCAACAGCTGCGCCTGCCTCGAGGGCTACGAGGACACCAGACTCTACTATCAGTGCGTTCCCAGCTGCCGGCCGCGCTGCGAAAACGGACGCTGCTCGGCCCCCGGCCAGTGCGAGTGCAGTCCGGGCCACGTGGTGACCAACTCCAGCAAGCCGCACATCTGTCAGCCCCAATGCCAGCAGCAGTGCATCAATGCCGAGTGCCTCAGGCCGGAGACGTGTGTCTGTCTGGATGGATACCGGATGCTTCCTTCCAGCACCAACGAATGCGAACCCGTCTGTTCCCAAGGCTGCATGCCCGGACAGTTGTGCGTGGCCCCGGAGATCTGCGAGGGTCCGGAATCGGATCAGACCAGTCCTCTGGCATCCGCCGGCAAACACCTCGCCTTCCACTGGTCAGTCTTCGTCCTGGCCATCCTCCTCTGTCTGGTCCTGCTGATGACTCCACTGCTGGTCGTCAGAGAGATGCAGCGTCGCCGCCGCAACGGCGACAAGCAGCAAGTCCATCTCATCGAGAATCCCTCCTACGGAGTCATTTTGGCCAACAGCGAGGAAGCCACTGTGGAGGGAGGCATTGGCCTGGGTGACTAAGAAGCGCCTCCCTTCCTTAGATATCTGATATCGTGTTGAACTAGTTTAATTTCAATGTTTATGGCTTGGTTTCGCTTTCAGGTTTACACCGATTGATGCTTGGCATCGTCGAACATACTCGTAATTCACACATACATAAATACATATACCTATACATACGAATACACATATATGTAGCTTCACTAAACAATTATGGGTTAATGTAACGAATGTACTCTACTATAATAATTTATGTAATACATAATACTCTTTAATCAACCTTCTCTGATCCCTTAACGATGACTTCCTTTGGGAGTTTGATGGCTCTCGGCTGGCACGGACTTGCCCAGAAATGCTTCTGACAACGCCCAACACTCCTATGAAGCTGGCCCAGCAACAGTTGATCTATCTAGGAAACCCTGATCCCTATCCCATTCCCAGGCTGCATTCCTTTTCCAGCATTATTTATACAGAGGACTTACAGATATAGACTTGTCTATATCCTAAAGGATTATCGTTCCAACTATTGTGTATGAATATAAATGCAGTTAGTGTGGTCCTAGAGCTCTGTATTCCAACTATTGACTGAGCTATCAACTGAACCCTCGCTAGACAGATTCCTATTGCGCTAGATAAATTATTGAACTATTTTGGACAGAAGAAAGCAGTTTCTTGGCAGATCCGTACTAAGCTTCAAGTGGATCAGAGTCGGCATGGGTTTTGCTTAGCGAATTGACTACTTAAGACTACGTACAATAGACTATACTAGAAGTATGTATCGTTTTTCTTGTGTCTGCGGTTTTTGTTTGCTTTGTCTTTAGCTATCCTAGGTTATCTAGCCTTCACCCCGCCCCCGAATACAATCTATGAACACAGTATGCTTTCTGTTCCCTTGTCCTCTACAAGAAGGTCTCCCGGTTGGCTCTGCCTATCGTCCTCTGCCAGCCCCAGTCCCACCATCATGGCGGGGCATCGTTGGGATCGGGTGGCGGCTTTTCGGGCTGCAGCATTGCTGTAGGTGTGGATGTGGATGTGGGTGCTATGAGGAACCCGCTGGAGGCCCCCGGCAGGGGCATGCCCAGAAATCCAGCCACTCCGCAGTTGGTGTTCGCCGAATCGCCATCCTCCATGATGACCGAGCTGTCGGCCGCCGATGGGATGGTGGGCAGGAAGCGCACTCCCAGACGCGGCGGCGAAGAGTCCTCCTCCTCTTGGACCGCCTCCTGTCGCACCAAGCGGGGCTTAGTAGCCTCGTTCAATGCCTTTCCGTTGTGGGCTGTGCAATAGTTATAAAAATATTTATACAAAAATATACATCAAATAAATAAATAAAATGATTTCTCGTACCTATGATCGAGGGTAGAGGGGTGCTGCTTCCGGCACTGGAGCGGGATAGCCGGAAGGTCGAAGTGCTGGCAGTGGTGGCTGATGCCGAGGAGTCGTTCCTCGAGCTGGACAGATTCGAGTCCTGCGACGTCTTTCGGGTGATCAGCCAGGCGGAATGTCTGCGCCGTCCGTGCCCGTGCATATGCCCGTGGGGCTCCATCATTTTCAGAGGCATGCTGCAGTTGCTCTGTGGCACCGGAGCGGAGGAGGAGGGCGGGCCATGCCTCCAGCTGGACGATCGCGAGCTGCAGAAGTTCTCGCTGGAGATGGAGCTGGCCCGGTTTTGGCGCTGCTGCCGCAGCTCTGCGAACTGGTACTGGTAGGGATTGGCGGCTGCGGCAGTGTAGGCCCTGGGGCGTCGTACCTGCGGCTGTCGACGTTGCTTGCGACGGCGGCGCCGGTCGCCACAGCAGAAGGTTCTCAGGCGCTGCCAGAGACCCGGTGCCTGCTCCATTTTGTGCCAGTTGGGCATCTCGCTGGGCAACATCCTCAAGCAGCGGCAGCCCGGCGGATGAGCTGCAGCCGCCGGCAGGAGTGGCGGCGGCAACTCCCCTCTCTTTGCCCGGGCCACAGCACCTCTTGTGCCCGTGCCGCCGCCCATAACCCGCGACTCCTCGAAGTGCTTGCAGAGTGTGACGCAGTCCTTCTTGAATTGCTTTGTCATGATGGCGTAGAGGAAGGGGTTGCAACAGCTGTTAAGGGGCAGAACGAACACCGTGAAGATCTTGGCCTGCTCCAGAGAGATCAGCTGCAGGCCGAAGATGGCCGTGATCGAAAAGAAGGCGATGGGGGACCAGCAGATGAAGTCGGTAAAGACGAGCAGAGCCATGCGCTTGGCTATCCGGGAATCGTTCGTATTCCAGGCCTGGCTGCCCCGGATGGCCCAGTACATCTTCAGGTAGCAGCCCATCAGCGTGAGGAAGGCACACCCGTTGATGATCATCAGGGATATAACGTATGTCAGGCTGGCCACTCCCGTCGTCGTCTCGAACGGCAGACAAACGGCGAACTTGCGGTAGTCCGAGACGCCCAGCAGGGGCAGAAGAGCCATCATCAGAGCGAAGATCCAGCCCACGCTCATGATATAGCCAGCCTGCCGGAGGGAGAGCCGCTTGTTCAGGTGTATGGCATGGGTGATGGCATAGTTCCGCTCCAGCGTGATCACGGCCAGAGTGTAGACCGAGAGCTCTGAGCTGAGCACGGCCAGGAACCCGGCCAGCTGGCACAGCAGCGACATCTGCCAGGGAATGGCGAACATGCGGAATTCTCCGAGAGTGGCTGCATCCACAATGGCCAGTATGCCCAGGTAGATGCCCATGAAGAAGTCGGCGGCCGCCAAGTTGCACACCAGGAATCTGGGCACATCCATCTTCGAGCGAGAGCAGAGAAGCACAAAGACCACGGTGCCGTTTCCGAGAAGGGCCAGGAGGAAGACCACCCACACGCCGCAGCGCAGTGTCCACCAGTCGAAGAGATCGGCGCAGGGCAGGAAGGGACCCGGCATGGGCAGACATTGCACCGACCCCGGCTGAAAGTCATCCGCCGACATGCCCGAGAACAGACCCGTTCCAAAGCCATAGCCCGTGGCCGGTCCGCTCATCTCGTGCTCCTCGAAGTACTCCTCCATGTAGCTGGTTGGCGATTGTCCACCCGTCGGGGACTGCAGCTGATCCTCGCCAAAGGTGGCCCCCTCCCAGGGATCGTGCATCGCTGCTCCCAGCTGCTTGCTGAGATTGTCTGAAAAAAAGAAAGGATTCCTGATTCCGTCATCTGCTAGATGTGGTCATTCTCTATAGCCAGTTCGTTCTGTGTGCCAGACATCCGTGCTAGCAATACACCTCTAGACACCACCCACTGAGCGGATACGTGATGTCCTACGACTTCGTTGAGAGCGTATGTGTATGGGATTACTCTTGAGATACTTACGCATTTGTGGCCAGATATTCATCATGCTGTTGTTCCATAGCGTCATGTCGAACTCGGCATCGGAGGGGAAGAGTACCGCCTCCTGCACCTGCGAGGTTTTCCTCTTCGCGGACATGGCAACCAGGGGCAGAAAGGCGCAGCAATGATAGGCATAGGAAAGAATCAGCGTTTGGATGCGCGGAAAGGTGTCCGGGGGCGGAAAGTCCCTCAGTTTCGGATTGTTGAAGGTCTTCAGATGCAGCAGAGCTCTCAGGCCCGACTCGGGCAGCTCTGGGAAGATGTTGTTGCCCAGATTGAGATCCTCGAGGGCGGTGAAGCCGGCAAAGGCCTCTTTGTGTATAGAGGTGATATCATTTCCCTCCAGATCGCTGTAGATACAAAATCAATCAAACTTATTAGAGGTTTTCTCAAAGTTCGGCCATGATCTTAGCTTACAGCAGCTGCAGCTTGGGTATGCCCTGGAAGGCGTCCTGCGGGAGTGCGCTGATGCGGTTGTACGAGAGAAGTAGATCGTTCAGCTTCTTCAGACCATGGAAGGGTTTGCCCTGAAGGGTCTCAATTTGATTGCTCGATAGATCTCTGAAATGAATAGATGTCAATGGCTGATCACTAGTACAATGCCCGATACTCACAACAGCCTTAAGTCTCTGCAGCTACTTAAATTTGGGATGCGTTTCAGGGAATTGGTTTTTAGTTCTCTGTGAGTTAAAGAAGCGGAAAATAATATCTCAATTCAGCATTGGCCAGTTCTGCGACGATCGCCCACACTTACAAACTCTTCAGTCTTGGCGTTTGACGGCACAGATTCGATGGCACCTCCTGGATGCCGGCACGGTCCAGCTTGAGTATCTCCAGTGCGTGGCAGGCCTCGAGATCGGGAAAAGAGCGCAGAGTTCGCACATCCGAAAGGATTCTACAGGGCGGGAGAATGACATACTTGAACCAAAGATCGAACAGTGTCTGGGCGGGACTCACAGCTTCCGCAGCTTGGTCATTCCTCGAAAGGCGCCTGCCGTGATGGTGGAAAGGGGATTCGCTCTCAAGTCCAGCATTTGCATGCTCCTCGGCAGCTCCGTGTCGTTTATCCAGCGCAGTCGATTGCTGGTCATAGAGCTGAAAGGAACAGTGGGGGAGAGGGGGTTGCAGGGAAATTTAATAAAACCGTTTACCAACTGCCAAGAAAAGTATCTTTTGGATGCACACTCCTGGCAAGTGGCACTCGGAAGCAGCTGCATTTAAAAGTCAAGTTTGCCAAGAAACCAACACAGCAAGAAACCCAAAAATAAACTCTGACAACTGCATTCTTTTCGGCTCTCATATTGTTAACGTCTTTACGTTTACGCTTTTCTTGGCCACCGTTCAGGCGCTGCTCTGGGAAGTGCAGCTGAATGGGAATGCAAGCTCTCAGAACCGCAATCAGCAGCCACAAAAGTTGAGTCGATGCCCGCATCCTTCTTTAAATTTCAAACCAACCGAACGAACGTTCATATATTGTCTCTCTCTCTCACTGCCTCCCTCTCTTGTGGTGACTTTTCCACAAAATCCAGTTGCTTATCTAGTTTAATTTGTGGCATTGTCTGGGCTAACTTTCTCTCCTTTCCCGACTCGAAGACTGAGTCGGAAATTGCAGACGCTTGCTGAATGTTTTAATCCTTTTAAATTTGATTTTTTTGTCGATGCCAGGCCGCCCACACACAGGCCAGGAAAGGGAGGGTCTCCGCCATGCCCTCCTCCGCCCGCCAATGTATTTTCCAGCTTAATTCCCCAATCATGGTCGCGATGGCTCTGGGATGCAGCGCAGCGTGGCTTTTATCGCAACATTTAACTTGCTCATAATTATCCTGTTTACCAGAAATTGAATTTCCTTGGGGAGCTGCAATCGCAAACGATGTCAACATTGCCATGACAGTTGCCACTGACTGTTGCCACATGATGTGGCTGCTCGATGCGGGAGTCACTCAAGGAAGCGGAGCGTGGGGTGTGGCAAAAACAAAATGCAACTGCAGCTCTCGATTGGAGTTCTCGGTGGGGTTTCTTAGGATGTTCGCCAAGAAAGAGGGAGGCAGGGACTATAAATTCCACAAGTAATGATGCGTTATGATTTTTGGTTTCCGCCTGTTTGCCGCCCGACAAAGTAGGAAATGTTGTGGCAAGTCAACAACATCAGCAGCACCAGCAGCAGTAGCAGTTGCAACTTGCAACCCATCCACGCTTTCTAATCTCGGCCGGTCACCTGCTTTCTGCTGGGAATCTGTGTGGGGGTCTGAGGATGAGGGGTATCTGGGGCATACTTACAGCTCCTGCAGCTGCGACAATTTGCTGAGACCCTCGGGCAAACTGCTTATTAAATTATCATCCAGTTCTCTGCAAAGAAAGACAGCATATTTGAAGTATATTTTTTCATATTTCGATTATAGCAGAAACCGAGTTGCGTTTCCCACATCTCCTTCTACTTCCTGGAATATTCACAATCACAATCACATTCGCATGGCTTTGTTTGGGGTCAGTTTGGCTACGTGACAGCACGTACATATTTGCAAACGGAGGGTTTTCCATTTCCTCTGGGAGGGAAAGTGCAAATTTATGCATGCAAATGAAGGAAGTTTACGAGTATTTTAAAGTGCATCGAATTGCATTGATTTTCGAAATGCTCTGCCAGGAGAGACTGAAAGAAATATACACAAATACAAGGACAACTATATACTATATCTCCTATATACTCCTTTCCGTTTTTCAAACTTCATGTAATATTTTCCTGAAACATTGCACAATCATTAAGCAAATACACTTGATAGATATTCGTGAATAGATCAAAATACTCGACATGCGAGAGGCATGTTCCTTGTGGCCAAAATGCTACTGTACAAGTCCGTCCTCCCTGCGGTAGAAAACTCCCATAAATGCGAGGGGTGTGTGGGTGTAGCTGCTTTGGCCCCCAGACCCCAACTTCTGCATGCGACCCACTCCGCGTGCAGTGGAGTCTCCAATAAAGGTGGCGTGTGGGCGGGATTTCCCATAAATCCCCAGGCAAATGCTAGAATGCACACGGAACATTCTCCCCATTCTTCTGCAATGCTTAGATTTACGCGTCGTTCGGCGAAAGTTTTTCACTTTCACTTGATGCATTCTTCAGAAGGTTTGCCACGCCCCTGCCGCCACGGTATCCTTATTCTCAAAGCGAATGGAAGTCTGTCAGCAACAACATAAATTTGCATATTTGTCTGCTGTGCCATGTCCCACCCAGAGGGAGGCCACGGCTAAGGAGCGGAAGTTTTTATGGGCCCACGGAGGAGTACGAATATGCAGTGCGAAAGCCAAAAGCCAAAGCCAAAAATTTGCGGTAAACAGCAGAGCAAAACGTCAACGCGGTCGACGACAGTTTAAGCTTCGCAACCGAACCGAACCGGGAGTCAAAATAAAAAGAGACACGAAAAAAGAAAAACGAAAAACTTTCTCACACACTTTTGGTGGAAAATTGAAATTTATTCGAGCCATGGCCGCAAAACGGATAAACACCATTTCCACTTGCCACTTGTGCTTGACTGAAGTTGCTTCCCATTTTCCCTGCCCTAACCATTGCAACCAATGCAGAAGGGGTACACTGTAGTCCACTGTACACTGTTCTAGTCCTCGCTAAGAAAAATCTGGATTTTCATACGATACGAGCGTTAATGGGAATTTAATGGGCATATCTCAAGCTTGGACGAACATTACCTAACACATTTCTGTCAACTGTTTAGATGGCTTTAGTTACTTGTATTCCATGGCTTGTGTATCCACAGCAAGTGTATACACTTTTCGGACTCCCTTATTCAGAACTTTATATATTTTTCTATTTGATATCAATTGCAGTTTTTTGTAGGTCGAAGCGGTGTCAGGGGGCTTATGTCATGTCTGCCCTGCTCATGTGTGTGTGTAAAGTGCTGAAAGTATTTGAAGTTCTTGCTTTTGTTACTTACAAAACTTTTAAGGCGGTTAAATTTTTGAGAGCCCCCGCGGAGATTTTCATGATTTGATTTCGCTTCAGCAAGCTGTAGTAAAAACAAAAGAGAATTAATGCTGCTATGTGCTATGTGTGGGGGGCACCGATTACTTACAGCACGATCAAGTTTGGCATTCGGGGAAAGTCCTCGTCATTTATTATTGTCAACAAATTGCTGCCCAAATTGCTGGAGATGGAGATGGCGATGGCGATGGTTTGAGTGGAGTGGAGTGGAAACAGACGGGGAAAATTATGAGCAATGGCAGGATTTTATTATCCCTTAAGTTTCGTTTATAATTCAATTCCATTCCTTTTGTGGTTGGATTAAGTTTATAGATCAAAAATGGTAATACGATGGCAAAAGTTAAGGGGTCAAAGTACGCGGAAAAACATGCACATAAATTTATTATTATTACTATTGGTTATGGTTCGTTTATTGAGGAGTTAAGGATGTTCAGCATGCAATTTAAGGCATAATAAATTAATGCATTCAAATGGGCCCTGGCCCTGTTTTATACCCTGAAAATTAGTTAGTCACAATTAAACCTAAAAATAAGCATAACCGCACATAAATTTAGTCAGACTTAAACACTTCTGCTAATTGCAGCTGAAAAATTGTCCAAAAAATGGCCCGAATGCATGCCAGAATATACTCAAGTGTGGGAAAATAAATATTTAATATAATATGTATAATGGCCCACCCAAAATGGATTAGAAAAACAAGCCAGCAGTTTGCCAATTTCGTTTGGTTAGATCAACAAAAATTTTAGCAGGGCATGCAGAGGGGGGAAATAATTAGTGTAAAAAGGTTGCGAAATAAGCAAATCAAAGGGCTCACAGTGCTTCGAGGGTTCTGAGTCCGGCCAGGGCGTTCGTGGGGATGCGATAGAAGAGATTGCCCTCGAGTCGCAGGGTGCGGAGCCGCTGCAAGTGCCCCAGACAATCCCCATCCAGACTGGCCAAGGCGTTGCCGTTCAATTGACTTGATGGGTCGTGGGTTGGGTGTGTGTTTTTGTGTTTTTTTTTTCATTTGTAGCCATGGCAAAAGTATCCAAATATAAACGGAAAAACAGGGGAAACAGCAGGGGAAAATGTGTGTAAAAGAATTGCGAAAAATATGAGAAAATAGCGTGTAATTGCGAACTGGTGCATGTGTGGGTGGGTTCGCTTTTAAGTTTGAATGAGACAAACAAATGCGACTAGATGTCGATCCAGCTGCGGCTTGCTGCGGAGTCCTTGATCTGCTTCTCCGTCTCGACGATATCCTCTGCTCAACTTAATTGCAATGCATAAAAGCAAACATCAACGTCCACTCCGAGTGCCCACACAGACAGACACTCGAGCGGACAGGGAATGTTGGTGTTTTATTTGTTAAATACTTTGCTGCTGCTGTTGCATACTTACAGGCTAGTCAGCTGGCCAAGTCCTTGGAACGACTGCGGCGGCAACGATTTCAGGCCACAGTTCTGCAAACTTAAACGTTTCAATTTGCCCAAACCATAAAACGCATTGGGATCCATATTAATGATGCTATTGTCCGACAAAGTCCTGCAAATAAACCTTCCCTTGGTCAACAAAATATACGGAATAAAGTCAAACTAAAGTCGAGTGTCTTTGGCTTTGGCCAAAGTGCAGGAAATTGCAAGGATGGCACAGCAGTCACAGGAGTAATTAATCGTGCCAACTCGCTGAAATATAAAGCGTAATCAAGTAATTTATATTACCAAAGAGTCGGCCCGGCCCGGCCCCAGAACTGTGGAACGAGGTTGTGGTTGAGGTTGGGGTTGGGGCTGGGGAAGGGGCTTTGGACTAGGGTAAGCTTTGGTCAGGGATGGGTCGTGTTTTGACCGCTGTGATTTTTTCGCTCTCGTTTTTGTTGTTTCGTTTCTGTGGATGGGAGGGGTTTACTGTGAAATTGAATAATGAGTTGCCACGCCCGTGAAGGGCAACTTTGGCCGTTAAAATGACGAAAGTTTTTTATGCTGCTGTCATATTTTCTGCTCCTGTTGTTCGAGTCCGGCACAGATTAAAATGGGGAAGTTTTGTGGTTTCTAAAACACCCCAACGGAGATCTGACACACAGAAGGGGAGTGCGGGTAAGGGAGAGATAATCTGGACTGTAACTGAAATTGCTACACTTTATCATTAATTCTGGAATGCAGAGAGACGATGAGGCCGTGCTGCAGGAATGTATAATTTTTTCGCAGTTCCTTCGGCAATTAATCAGGAATATTTTCGATCCACTTATACTTACAGCTCCTCCAGATTTGGCACCATAAAGAATGAGTTGGCCTCCAATTTGGTTAGATTGTTGTTGCCCAAATCCCTGTGGGAGACGGAAAATGACAGAAACAAAACAAAAACAATAGGCAAATTAATAACTTTATGGAATCATTGGCAGCCCCATCAATTCATCTATCAAAAAGCCACTGCAAGTCGGGCAAAAAACACTTCCACTGTCATGAATAGAAAACGAGGCTTAAATGATGCCAACAAAAGAAAGATCCCATTGGGTGGGCCATCAATCAAAGCGGGTATGGAATAAAAACATATTGAGCTAACCTTCGACCCCTGCGCCCCCACCAGGGAGGCAAAATGGCATAACAATGAAGATGAACTGCCTGGCAGTTGGGAAAGAGTTTTTCCGAAAAGATGCGATCTGTTTGCCCAGCGCAAACTTTGAAGATTCAGCGCTCACGTAAGTCGCGCAGACACGATGCAAGTGATTTAAATGGCTTATGACTGGGGTCCCTGAGCGATGCGTTAATTAATAAGCTATTTACTTATTTATATATGGACGCTTCGAGTTGGCCATTAATCAGTGGAACGAAACTTTGGCTCGGCCAAAAACGGCTCCAAACTCCTTTGAGAGAGCCCGTCGGCGGCAAGAAAACGTGACTCTCATACGTGAGCACTGTCAGCGTTGACGTTGACGCTAACGCTGATGACGATGATGATGATTGCGAAACGCTGCACAACGTGGCGTATGTGTAATTAGATTAAACCGCATGCCAAAATCGTCCGAAACCGAAGACTGCGAAATTGACTTGTAATTATGCGGATTGAGGAATGCCAGCAGCGGCCAAATGCCTCGAAATCTCGGTCCGAAAGCCATCCTAATCGCTCAATAAGAGGAAGTTTCTGTAACATTTCCAATTAAATTGATGGTAGAACAGATGAGGTGAAAATAAATATATAAATTATGGATTTGCTTGTGATGATTGTTCCTGGTCATGTGTACCCTGTTTACTTGATATTCCCAGCATCATCCTTCTGAAACTGTTTCCCTCGAATATCCCTTAACCTTTAGTTGAACCCCTGGCCTGGCCAGGGTATACTCACAGGAAGTAGACCTCGGTGGGCAGGTTGACCGGCACCGCCAGGATGCCGATGCCGCGGCAGCTCAGCTTGACGCTCTCCAGGCTGCCGCTGCAGTGGCAGTGCTTCTGCTGCCAGCGCTCGCAGAGCGAGTGCAGCGTTCGCTGCTGCTGCGGCCTACCGCTACCACTGCCGCTGCCCGTGTCTGCGGTGGCTGCGGTGGCCATCTGGCTGCCGTGGTACTCCTGCAAGGACTTCTCGTACAGGATCTGGGCCTCGCGCTCGGGATCTGCCGAGGGCAGCATGACGTTCTCCCTGATTCCCGTCACAGTTGCGGTGCTGGGCGTGTTCAGGGGCGTGGCAGTGGGCGTTGCTGATGTTCTGTTAACAGTAATTTGGCTAAATTGTTCGCTAAGTGGTTCTTCTCGATAATTCGCCGCTTGCTTGGCTGAAGTTTGGTTCTCTTTGGTTTCCTCGTTTACCGCTAAAGTGCTGTTTGACGCTGTCGCTGGCAGCAGTGGCAGCAGCAGAAGCAGCAGAAGCAGCAGAGAGCAGAGCTTTAAGTGCACCCACAAGCTGCCGCTGCTCTCCCGACGCCGCCGTCGGCAATGCGTTGCCATAGCTGTCGTCGTCTCAGTCGCCGGCGCTGTCGCTGTCGCTGTTGTCGTCGCAGTTGCTGATTGATGCTGTCAAGCATTTGTCATTTGATGACAGTTTTGTGTGCGATTCGTTTCTCGCTCATGATTCCCGGCTGCCGACGCGACGCCCGACGCCGCTCGCTCTCCCGCTCGCACTTTATACAGTTGTT
This sequence comes from Drosophila affinis, assembly GCA_037356375.1. Taxonomy (NCBI): domain Eukaryota; kingdom Metazoa; phylum Arthropoda; class Insecta; order Diptera; family Drosophilidae; genus Drosophila; species Drosophila affinis. Next base: position 971,034 of record CM074800.1, read on the forward strand.
GCCTCGCGTCGTCTCTTTCCTATTCAATTTTCGTATTTACCGTACATTCACTTTCTGCTGCATTGTTACTGTTACACTGTTATTGGATTCTCTTTGTAATTTCTTTCGTTCTCCGCTTTCGCTTCTCGATTCGATTCACTTTGATCTCTTGCCCAGCCCTAACGTTCCGCAGATGCACCGCCTTCCAGGGTCTTGATTGATGCTGTCTGCGAGAGGGGACAGTGGGAGGGGGAGGGGGTTGTGGTTAATGGAGTGTCACGTTTCGGTTTATGTATTTTTAAATATGTGCATTCGTTCGTGATTGATCGTCACTATCAATCCTCGTTAACCGAGATAGAATAAGCAAATTAACTCGTGTCATTCCTAATACGTCTTTGGGGATACAAACAAATGTAAGTTAAGGAAAGAACACGATTAAGGTGAATTTCACAAAGACTTATTAAGCTAAGGATCGTCCTTTAGCAATCAGCTTGATTGCTATAAACTTTCGTAATTTATCAGCTCTTGATATAGTGAAACGATCTTGGGTTATAGAAATACTCCTATTACGATTTGATCAGCATAAGATGATCCATAATGTATTACTTTTTCATGCTTTATCTTGGTTAAATCATAGTAGATAAATCATCTACAGATCTGTATAAGGTGTAGGTCGCGCCTGGAGTTCAATGTCTGCTGTGTGATGATTAATAATTATTTTATATCAGGCTTAGATCCTCATTGTACATTCATATAACCCTTTCCAAAAGTTCACACGAATGCCCTTGAATGACGTAATATGTTGGGCTTCCGTAAACTTTTCGGCACATTACCCTTATCAAGAGCACAAAGAAACTTTTCCAAACTCAATCCCCGCCCTCATAAAGGAGAAAATTAGCCAACAACCCGTCAAACACTTCATATCAACAATGTTCCCCAATCAGCCGGACCGGACACTGACCAACGCAGAGCCTTGTTCCTGTCAAAAACAAAAGGCCTGAAGGAGTCTACTCACAGCACACATACACACACACACGCATACAATGGCAAAGCTAATGAATGACAAATTTGACACAGAATGGTCCATGCAGAACGGTTGGTCAGGCCCATTTTTCAGCACTATTCCCGGCCATAATTAATGAGTCTGTTGACAGTTTTGGATTTGCAATGGGCCGGCTACAAAGTGTCGACGAATCGCTTTTTTATATGCGAACCAACTAAATGAATCTTTACTCCACATTCTGGCTGACATGCTCTGTCACGGTGGAGCGGTGGATGAGTAGAACAAAAATATGTCCAGAAATAAAAGAGATTTCCCACCGTTATTCGCAGCACGAGCCGCCCGCTCCGCTCCCACCTCGCGCACACTTCTGCTCCTCGATGATTTATGGCATGTTTATGTTCCACTGACCTCGCCAATAGCCACCAGCCTTTCCCCCTCCACCTCCAACAAGCAGATAGTTGGCCACCTCCGAAATGTGGCCCACGGATAAGGCAAAGAGCCGAAAAAACATGAGGAAAAAATGCCCGAAGGCTGCCCTCAGGTGGCCGCATTTCATATACCCTTTAAGAATTAGCTTCTTCACCGAACTACCATTTGGAGCTTATAGGGAAATAAATCATAATTTTAATTGGAGAATTATTATCATTTATGTTGATATTTTAGCTATATTTTGTCAACTAAAAGTTACCTATAAAAAATTATAGGGTACCCTTTGAGAGAGTACAAAAATGAGCACAAGATATACAGCGAACGATGACATGGGGGATTTGAATTGCCGATAATCGAATCTGGGGAGTATTTTATGGATTTGCCCATTTCCATTCATGGCTAATAATTCGTTCACTCCTCTCGACTTGGCTAAATGTAAACAAGCATAGCATCAATTGTTATTTGCTATGAATATCGGAGGGTAAACACACTCGGGTATTTAGTATCTTCTATGCGATTTGAAAGATTTTGAACAGGTCGACGACAAGGCGATGAAAATTAAGATATATTATGATATAAGCGGGAGTCTACAAAGGAAAACTTGAGGTCTTCGTCTTTAGGAAGTACTTTGCACACGTACAAATATGTATATCTTTTCCTATTATGTAAATTATTATGCCGTTCTATTAATATCATCTTCCCCCAGCAACAAAGCGAATGCGAAAGGTAAACTTTCATCTAGGGCCACCCACAACCAACAAGAACTCTAAACCATCTGCAAGCGAATCGGAAAATTCAAATATTTACACTCGCAGTTGGGTGTGAAGCGAGAAGAAAAGCAAAATATATCTGGGATTGAGAGCGAGACTGAAAAGGTGAAGCCAAACCTAGCCACGAGAATAATAAAAAACAAGAGTACGAGACAAAATCAAAACCCAAGGCAGCCAAATGCATGCACACGTTTCGGAGATTGTTTTGTGCTGAAAATTGGCAGCAAAATGGAAACGTTTCTCCGAACTGCTCTCCTCCTTGGCGTATTGGCCCGGTGTATTGGCGGGCTTAAAGTGCTTCACCCGTGGCTGGTTAAAGGGTTCTGTTTGCTCACGACTTAATATGCATAAGTGGGTTTTGGGCTATGGGTAGTAGAGATTTCTGGGGCTGTAAATATTAGAAAAATTGCTTAACGCTTTCCCAGAAAGGTTTGACTGATTGGATAACAAGAAATGCTTTCCTACATTATTATGAGTGTTGGATGAACTATGCGAAACAATCTACTATTAGCTTTAAAACTGATTTTCTTATGCCCTGACTTAATGGGCTGGCGAAGCTCGATTTCTGTGCAACTTTGACAGGCTTAAATGGACTAATTATGGCGGTGTTAGCTGCTCAATTGATTAGTTGACATTGGCTGGGTATTTTGACAGATCAATCTCAATCTCGTTTATCAAATAATCGTTAAAGCGCCTTATCGCCGGCTCGGCTCGGCTCAGGCTCAGGCTCAGCTCAGCCATGCAAATATTCACAGTTGAACGATTGCCAAGCGAATACTCGCACTCGCACTCGTACTCGTGGTTGGGGCTTGGAACGGGTGTTTTGGCCAGTTAATTGTCACACGATTTTGTTGTGACTGTGACTTTAATTGATATATGGTCGGACGCACGTGTGTGCTTTTCGGACGCACTTTTCCACGCGCTTCAATGCCACTTCAAGCCGCGGTCAGCCCACATGCCCTGCCCTGCCCGCAGCTTCAGAAGGCTTCAGAATTCCATGGAAATCTCATAAATTTTTGCATTCGCAGCGATTAATTACAAGAGCTCAGACACTGACACGCCCCGCCCCAAAAAAACACGCCGAGTGTGTGTGTGTCCGTGGAAAATATGAGAAATATGAAAATGAAACCCGATCTGGCAAAGTTTAATCTAAGCTGAAAATTGATTTTGACATGAAGTGAATTTATATTTCCCCCAGAAAAGAATCCAGCCACCCAGCCCTCCTTCTCCCCTCCTCTCCCCACTCGAAATGCAAACTTGTGTGGCTTGACTGAATCAATTTCGGCTCACTCTTGATATGTAAAAGAAATCAACGCACAAAAGCAACAGCAACAGCAGCTCGAGCGTCAATTTCAGTTTGTTTTTTGCTGCTTTTTTTGTGTATTTTTGTTTTTTCACTTTTTGGATTGTTTGCGAATTTTTTTCAAGTGCAGCTCACCAAATACAAAACTGGATTTTCAACACAAAATGCAACTTTAATTTGTTGCCGAGCTGCCGCTGCCGCTGCCTCTGCCACTGCCACTGCCACTGCAGTTATGCTGCCTTATGCTGACCTTGATTCATTGTGGGATATTTTCGATTTTTGTTGCGTTCGTATTCATTTTGGGTTTTTTTTTTTTTTGTTTTTTGCGCTCGACTTTATTAATGACAGTTGTTGCATAATTTATTTAATTTTTTGGCGCGCTCAAAACTGCTTTAAGAGCAAAATAATTAAATGTGATTTCTGTTTAAGGAGAAAATCAATTTTTTTCGTATATCGTCAAAGGAGAAAAGCTTCTGATGGCGATAATGGGATTAAATAGGGTGGAAAACTTGAAGAATGCAATTCAGATTGGCAGCCTTTGTTGAGAGTCATAGATCATTCCTCACGGATCATGTATTTAAGACGATTTTCCTCTTCGGTAATTCATGAATTAAACTGTTAAATTTCCATCCATAGCCTACATATATACATATGCATATAGCACTCTCGTGAGGCGTTTACGATTAATTATGAATGCCAAAATGTGGATTCTATTCTTAGAGCTGCCAAACAATTATCAGTTTGGGTTTACTTCAATCAAAGCAGAGGCCACACGAAAGTTCACACCTCCGCCGAACCGTTTATGCCCGTTGATGTGCCTTGAATCCAGCCATGGCCCATCGATCCCACCTATCGGAGCACTTCTGATCGCTTTGATCTCGGAACTCTCGTTCTCCTTCTCCTTTTGTTGGCCCATTGTTAAGATTCTCTTGGCTTGTATTCTGTCTGGCTTTCTGTCTGGCTTGCTGTCGAATCGATTTCGTGGGGCTTGAAGATGATGGCCAACGGCCCGAGGGCGAGATGGGAACAGCTCTCATTATTGGAGATTATTCGACTGTTTATTTTATGGCTTTCTCGTTACATTCTCCTCGGCTGGCGAATTGGCAGCGTCATCGCCATCATAATCGAGCTATTAGCCAGGAGGAGCCTCGGCTTCTTATTTACATTTCATGCTACTCAATTTTATTGGCAGTTTGGGTCAATTGTCCGCCGACTGAGATGTGCCTGGTGCTTCCCGAATGTGTAATTAATGCTTGAAATGTTGATTCCCCTTTCTCCCTTCGATTCGACTAATTTACGGGCATGTAAGCAATCCATTTCGGCAAATGGAAATGGAATTTTGTTTATTATTGTTACATGCTCGTCCCATACACTTTTTGGCTGGAAATCAATAGAACCGAGAGCACATCGAGCACAAAGGCAGCTGCCAACTGGCAACTGACCTGAAAATGTGTTCGAAACTCGATTAAGTAGATTGTGACTGTGGAAGGGATTCTGGCCATCTCCCAGAGACGTGACACAGCTGCAACAATTGATTACGCATCCGACCCGCTGACCCGCCGACCCGCCGAATCATGTCAACTCTGACCGCCGCTGCACCAGACAAGACAACAATACGAATGTAACGCAGGGCCAGAGCCAAAAATTTGTTTCTTCTGTTTTGTGGCAGACGGTTTTATGGCTCCCAAATTGGTAACGCCTGAGTGGGTGAGTCTCTGAATGGGTGGGTGAAGATGTCAGTGGCAGGCCACTAGAATAGAGCAGATCCCCTCCCTCCCTCTCCGACTGAGTTTTGTGGTCTGTGAATTGCTGCTCGGCGGCCCTCCACTGAAGCTGACACTTATTGCACTCCGTAAAGGAGGAAGAACAGCCTTTGCCCTTTGAGCCTTAAGCCTTGAGCCCTGAGCCGTCCAGAGATCCCTTTAATTAATCGATTAAACAGCTCCGACACCCACTCTTGAAGGAATAAAGGAACTCAAACCTCATCTCGGGTCTCTCCATTCTTTCACCTTAAGGCAGGAGGTGCGGGAAGATGGTGCTGCCAATGGAGCTGCTCCAAGCCAAGTAGAAAATTTTCCATTTGTGGCAAATGCGAAAATTGCATTAGGGCAAAAGTTTTCCTTTCAACTTGAACGATTTTGTCAGCATCTTCTCCCTCCCAGTCCCAGACCCTGTTCCCCGTTCCCCTTGACGTTCCGTTTCCCGTTCCCTCTCTGGTGCCATTTACCTAATTACACCAAAGTGGCAGCATCATTAAAAAACTTGCACAGCTCTTTTGATTAACACCAGGGAAAGACCCGCCACACACACGCACAGACACTCACAGACACTCACACACACCCATATGCTCGTATAATGTGCGTAAACGAGTAAAAGCGAGTGTCTATATATCGTGGCACATATTCGGGAAATCGTGTCAATTGCGTTTCCCCACTGCGAAACAATTTCCGCCAACGACAGATGGAGCCCACGCCTACGCCTTGAGTTATCATATCAGAAGATATTATATGTCGCCATTCAATAAATATAACATTTTAAATTAAAATGTTTATTTTTGCGCTACCAAATTGCGGTTGCAGTCGCCGGCCAGACTCGTTTCCGAAATACTCTATCCCGTGGATGGCAAATCCCAAATGGCAGCTTGAATCAATGAACAAAAGACAAAGAGTATTCTGCAATCGGTGTGCTTCAACGGGCGTCATTCATCCCACTCCAATCTGTCGGTGCAGCGCTGTTGCTGTCTTTGACGCTTTTCATAATGAAAATTAGTTTGTTCATGCGTAATTTTTATAAACTGTCGTCATCAATAGAAAACCGCTCACTGCCCGAGTCCCCGCCCCCGTCCGCCCCCCGTGAGCGTAAGCGGGTCGTTAACTTGCCCCGGCTCGCCTTGGAAATGCACTTAGGCTTCAGCAAACGCTTTTCAATTAGCTGCAATTTGCCGGGTCTCGGCTCGGCCTGAGAAAGAACATTTGCCAAAATTGATGACGCCTCAAGCAACAGCCTTTTTCTCTTTTTGGATGGGCTTAAGTTTAGCGAAAAAGTTGGAGCTCGTAAATTAAAAGAAAAAGGTTACGCTCTGGCTGCTCATCCCTGGGGCTGGGTCCGTGGCTGGGGCTGCTGATGGATTACAAATTAAGTTGAGACTGATGCGTGCTGCATCATCGAGGCTCTGGCTCTCTGATTAAACATTCAAGCCGAGTGGGAATCGGAATCGGAGTATCGTGGGGAATTTTTGTGTGCTGTCTCCAAAGCCTAAATGGAAACCCGAACACGCGTCAACACTTTGTGGACGGACAGAGCGGTCAGTGGTCAGTGGTCACTGGTGACTGGTCAGTGGGTGGCAGGTTTTGTTTTTTGTTTTCCTTTTGTCACAGTTAATGAAATGCATGAGATTTCTGATGTCTGCGGGTATCTTTAGCGCCAAAGTGTTATGAGTATTTCTGGCTACCAGATTGGCATACATAATTAACAATTGCACTCGGGGCACTCGCTCTTGTGCTGCTCTCTAGGTTGATGGCAACGTTTTTGATGGCTCTCCTGACGGTCTGGCAGTGCATTGACACTTTCTGCGGCTGCTTCTTGTTTTCTGTTTTTGGCTAAACGAAATCTGACTACTGATAGCGCGACAAGCACTCCCAAGTACTGCCATGCATTATGCCTGCCTTGGGAAATCTACTCAGAAGACATTTAGCTGGGAGTCAAATAAATCGTCGCTTTTCGAATGGAGTCTTTGTGTTGTTTCTGTTATCGCACGATTTATCAGATTTTTAAATGCCAGGCTCTATTTTTTTTTTTTACAATTTTCCAAGAGAGAAGTTTGGATAATGTTGTGACAAGCAAAAGCTCGTTTAATTGGATTTTGATAAATTTTGATAAATAATTGATATTTAATCGCATAATCAAAATATTTTAGACACTTTATATAAAATAATATATATTTTTTATTATATACAAATAATAATAAAACAAATTTTAATTTTTGCTTATTGTTTTGTACCGAAGAAATAGAGGAATATGCAATAAATCTCTTGGATTTAAAAACTTGAATAAATTTCAATATTTTAATGCATATCTCAAACCTTTGAAAACTATCATGTTTTATTTTTAAATTTTATTTATTTTTTATTTATTTAAAATTTATTTATTTATTTTATTTATTATTTATTTATTTTATTATTTATTATTTTATTATTTATTCATTTAAATATTATTATTATTTATTTTATTTATTTATTGATTTGTATCTTATTTTTAGCTTCATTTGTTTCTTATTATTTTGGCTTGTAATTTTGTATTTTGTATATTTTGATCACTCAATTTATTTCAACTATTTATTGGAGTAATAATGTGAATTAAAATGTTGTCACTATTCGCAATCAAACGGAATAAAATAATCAGTTGACACAATTTCCATGTTTCACTGAAACGCGTGTCGAGAGAGAATATCGAATGTGTATTAGATCTTGGGAGTGTGTGTGTGTGTGTGTGTGTGTTTGTGTGCTATCATGATCGTGAAATTGTAGGCACTAAAGCGTCACGTCACGAGCAGCAGCGTCAAATCTCGAATCGACGTCATCGATCAGTGTGCGATTTTCGTATTATTTTGTTGGATTTTGTTTTATTGAAAATTGAAAGTGTGCTATAAACGGACACAGACACTCGCACACAGGCACAGGCACAGACACGGACACAGTCACAGATGCATACAAAGACACAGGGGAGATGAAAATCAAAGCAGCAACAAAAGTTGTTGATGCCGCCAAAAAGTAAACGACCTTTAACGCCAATAAAACACACTGAAACAGCAGCAGCGCCAGCACTCGACTGCCACAGGTTCGAGGGGAAAGCGGCAACAATATTGTCGACTCCTTGCCACAAATCGCTGCTGCTCTTGCTGCTGCTGCTGCGGCTGCGGCTGGTGGAACGCGGTCAGCGTGTTGCAGAAACGTAATTTATGCGTAACGAGTTCACGCGCCTACAAAACTTTTGCGGCACCTCAGAATCGAAGTCAAGTTATCCGTTGGCTCGAATCTGCTTTTGGATTTTAGCTCTCAGCTCTCGGCTTTCCAGGTGTTTTTCATTCGAGGTTTCCGTCAGAGCGAACCGCACGCGTCGAACGCACAAAGCGTATTGAACCGAAAGTATTTTCGGAGGAGCCTCCAGACAGCGGCAGCAACCGAGCAACCGAGCAGCGGCAACATCGGACGCTTGTTGCCAGCCACACGAGGCACGAGACTCCGCTGTTGCCAATCGCAGTGCTCGCGGTTGCACTGTGGGCATCCCCTCTCCTTGGGCTTCCTTCTGTCAGGGGGTTTCCATAGGGTTTTCCCAGCAAATGCATGTCTTGTGTATCTGGAATGCACAAAGAAGAACATATCGGAAATATATTAAAGGATAAACCCCAAAGTCCATTGTATATGTCCAGAAATCGTGAAGATCTTGGGCTTCTTAAGCGATTCTACCACGCTTTCTGAGCAGAAAGTAATCTTCTGTGCAGTATTTTTAAATCTTCTACAATATTTCCAGATCTTTCCCTCAGTTAATCCCCGCTAAATTTCCTAGAAGTAAGCCCAGACACATGTTGCTGAGACGGCGCACTGCTGCCACACCATTGGGGCACGACTACTGATAATGATGCTGCTGCTGCTGCTGCTTCTGCTCCTGGTTTTGGCTACTGCTCGGGAATGTTCCCAAAGTCCTTTGGGGAAGGGCAGAGGGGGGGAGGCGAGAGGGAATGCTTAATGCAAGATTTACGCCGGCATTCATTGAGTGGCCATAAACACCTGTTGCGCCCACAGTACTCCTGGACTCCTGGACTCTGCCCCATCCCGCTTTTCGCTTTTCGCAACATTTACTACATCTGCTGCGGGATGCTGGCTACAAGGAAAACTTTTTATGGGCCTGGGAAAAATAGCGCAAAAGTTTCTTTTATTTTTAGTCATTTGAAAGCGGCTTATGTGAAAAATGGAAAATTGTGTGATTGTTTGGTAATTTATTTGTTCGAGTAGCCAGCCAGCCAGCCGCTGGAAATATTTCCTCGACTTTCCGCTTCATGTCGCCATGTCAAGCCAGAGGTCACGAAAAGCTTGTTTCCCTTCCCACCACAAAACACAGACAAAAATATGTGTAAATTGTCAAAAAAGTAAAAAAACTGTCACTTGTTAATTGAAAAGCATTTAGTGTGAAATGTTCTGGTGCTCTGTTTTTGTTTTGTGGTCGGAACATGGAAAATTAAAGCTCAACATACCAGAGAGAGTGTGTTTCGGGTTTGTGTTATTATAGGAACATTCATTTCAATTAGCAGATGATGTCATTTAGGTAATTATTGCACGATATTTGCATTGTGTTGCATAAATCTTCTCTAAATTAAATATTTTTCAACGGAGCAGCGCGGGAGCAGCCTTTCCTTTTCATTTGCAAATTTTCGCATTTCGCTGACGGCTCATAACTTCCATTCGTGAGTGGTACAAAGGGGGAGGGGGGAGACCAAAAGGAATGGCGCTGGAGAGCATTGTGCATAAATTTCCGTTAATTAAAAGCGCCACAAAGTGCACGCGATAGCACTGGAGGGGGAAGGGCGCGCAATAGATGTCCCCCCGCTGCCCTCGAGTAGAGGGCCAGCGATCTGGACCGTAATGCAGGCCCAATATAAAATATGCGTGTCGGTAATTTGAGGAATGCAACAGAGGACCAAAGGACTCGTAAATTTTCAAGAGGCTGCCCTGCTGAGTGCCGCAGTCCGAGTCGAGTCCCTGCTGCCCATCCATTTGAACCCGACCAACCCGAACGGAAGCGGAAGTTGCAGCAAATGGCGTATGAGATTGAGTGTGTGAAAGTGATTGTGTATGTGCAAGGCAATGTGTGTGTGTGTGAGTGTGAACATTAGAAGCAGCGTGGAGAAAGAAGCTCTGGCTGTCCTTGTAACAAGAGTCCTCCTGACCATGCACACAAACAGGATAACGACGATAACTACAGCAAGGAGCCTTTCATGCTGAAGGGGGCCTTTGGAGAGCAAAATATTTACACATACTAAATCAGTTGGGCGAGGGCAAGTGGATGTGCAAGTGTGCAAGTGTGTGTAATGACCTTGTAGGGATATTTCCCTAGTGCACTTTTTGTTGATTAAAGTACTTCAGACCAAATTGTGCAGAGTTTTGCCCACAATTATACAATTCTTTGAGCAAATGACTTGACTGCCTAATGGAACTCATTTGAATATTAATATGGTGACCGATAAACTATGAAAATCAGACTCCCCCCCCATGGCTTGACAAATTACCTCAAGGGAACGCCACTCGTTGTGAGTTTTTTCATGAATCTCCTCCATTCATGGCGGATAATAAACTATTCATTAGCACTGTCAAAGGCAGAGCCACGCACACTTTACCAATAACTCATCATCATTGCATTGGCCCAAAAGAAAATGCGATGGTAATAAATAACACTTCTGTTTTGGAAATTATGATAAATTTTCCAACACCAAATAAGTTGCATGGCTTTCAGGCCAAGGGAATTGTAAAAACACTTAATAAAACCTTAAATAAACCTTAAGCATTAAGAGGGCTAGAGCCAACCCCGCGATGACCTTTGCTGGGGCTGATTAGGAATAAACTTCACCGGGGTTGAAGGTGGATATACACGTATGTACACGTAGAACATCCCCAACACTCAGCACTCAAATGAAAGAGTAAAAAATGCTTAGAAGAGTGAATAAATTGTTTAAAAATGGCAACTATTTATAGAACAAAAGAATGACTTGGTTTACTGCTATTCTGGCAGTTTGACATTCTGAAAACCCTTTAGGACGCGTCCTACCCGATACGCAACTATCTGTCTATCTTTTTTGTGATTTATGCATTCCAAAACATTTCGCAGTCACCTTTGACCAAAAGTACTTGACTCTGTGCCCATTTATTTGCATAAGGAATACATTCCACTCCACCCAAGGCCCATCCCCCATCCCCCTGCCAGCCTGTCAACAGCTCCCCGCGGTTGGGGCTTTCCCTGCATTCCTTTTTGGGAATTGATAAATCGTGGCGTGGCGATTTTCTTTATGAAGCGTGTCGTGTCGTGTCCGCAAAACAAATATGGGGAATGTCCGAGTAAAAGTTTTGGAAAAAATGAACCCGAAAGAGCAATTCAGAAAAAACAAAGAGCAGTTTCCATAAAAAATGAATGCTGCAATTTTTTGTTGGAGCCACTTTTAAGTGCTTGTAAGTGAATGCATATGAATAAATATTGGTTCGATGTTTTCTGTATGGAAATTTAATGGCTCATAGGAAAAATGGCACTGGAAAAACTTAATGAGAGAGGAAGTGAGTGCAAAGAAAACACAATGCTGACAGAAATGTAACTTCAATGCCATTTTCTTTGCTGGACTTTTCCGGAAAACTGGCTGGACAATCTGCGCATCAACTAATAAACATGCCAGCCGAAATTTGTGCCAGAATTTTCTCTTTTCTCTTGGAACGAATGTGTGACACTCCCAATCTGATTCCATTTGGCGGCTATCTACAGTCCGAGTGAAATTAATTAACTTTTTTCAGAGATTATCAGTGTGACAAATTTAATACAATCATAAAACCCGACCTAATGGCTGGGAGGGGCCGGGCACGAGGGCAAGATCCCTCTTGTTAGGCGGAATATTTAACCTTTGGAGTCTCCTCCAGTGTTGTCATATTTCGAGCTGCGGCAATTTATCAACAAATTAACGTCTAAGTAGAAGAAGCCACAAAGTGAGGAAAAATTGCCGCCTCATTTGGGAGGCAGTGTCATGGGCTTGCCTTTGGAACAGGGTCAACGGCCAGATGGCCAGCAGTCTAAGCTCTCCAGCAAATCCGCGGAAGCCCTGACCAACAACAGCGCCAGCAATAATAATAATCAATATTTGCTCTGATGGAAAAGGACACTGCCAAGTCGGAAAACCCCTAAATCGCCTCAGTTGCGTGTTTGACATGTCACTCGAAGACAACCGGACAAACACGGCAACCAGGACCGGGGAGAGAGTGTCCCCAAGCAATGTCCAATGTCCACGATCCATGCCGTACGGCATCGTCAACAGGAAGCACATTAAGCATGGCATTCCATCCTCGCTCCCTCGCAAACAGGATACGGAAGGAGGATAATGGAGAAGGTGCTGCTGGCCAGGGTTGTTGGTGTTGGTTTCGGTCGTGCTGGGGACATTTAAATTGAAATGGCCTATGATTTGGCAGATTTTTTCGGCTTGACTGGCTTTAAGTTGAGCCTCCTCAAGGACAACCACGCACGAGGCACGCACACCGAGCGAGAGCCAAAAAAATACAAGGCATTTTGGAACGGAATGTGCCAGGTCGAAGGGCAGTGAAACGATTGGATTTTATGGTGATGGGAATAGTTCATAAGAAGATAACAACTTTCGGTTAACTTCAATATGGGTTGGGTAAAAACACAGACATACACAGGAACATAAATATATCTCTTATTTAGCTGTTGGTTTGGGGGCATAAAGAGCGAAGCAGGTCTTTAAAGGACACATCTGAATAGGCAGGTCCTGAAAATCCCAAGGGATTTATGCTTGTGCCTCCCACTGCCTATAGAAAGTTTTTCCAGCTATCTGTATTCATTGAATAATTTCAAAGTTAGCATTTGAATTTGAAGATCTACATTCCTAGACTTTAATTAAGTTTTGTACATCTAACAGAAATCTTAATTCCATTCCCCATATGTCATATATCCAGTTCTGTCAAGATAAAGATAATCAAGAGCATACAAATCCCTAGAAACGGGATCCAGCTCCACCTCTCCGTAAATAATAAATATACGTTTTAGTTTTGTCCAACAAGCAATCTACTGGTACAACCCTCAAATATATGTCCAACTGAGATTGTTCCCATTTATTTCCATTTTGAATTATGGGACTCGTCCCCCAAACAGGGAATCCAGGCCAGCAGAAAGCAAACGCAAACACAAAACAGAAGTAAATTAAAAAATAAATAAATATACCACAAAGGCAGAGCAAACAAAAAACCAATAGAGATATAGATTTAGGGAAACATCCTCGTATATTACAGCCCAAATCGGAGGTCAGGGCGGGGGTGGAGTGCGGGTGACACGGGACCCGGAACCCTGACGTGCGTGGGGCCGATAAAAATTGTTTTCTGCCTGGCCACGGAAAAGGGTGAAATGAAACTAGTCAAAAGTTTTTTTGGGCCGCGTGGCGCGTGTGCCGGTCAATGAACTTGTGGTCTCCTAATGAGCTTACACTCCATTGTGTGATTTATGTATCTGCAAGATACGGAATCTCAGCTATGCCTCCTCAGCAAGTGAACTTCACAGCTAATCGCATTTTATGTGTGAAAAACAAGTATACGAGTGGGTGTGGAACGGTGGGCGGGAGGCGGGAGGCTGCCCTGCTTCTGACTGACATGCAGTTTATTTGCATATTTATCTAATCCCGTTCGCAGGACAGGAGGAGTGGCACTGCCCTTGTCGGATTTGCTAAGGGTAAAAGTAATGACAGTTTGATGAGTCGCTCAGCGGGGGTGGGGTGGAGTATCGAAATGGGGGTCGAAGGTGCAATGCGGGGTCGGGGATTACGTCGAGCCAGCTTCAGTGCAGTTGGTAAGCTAAGCTGCTGCATTTAACCAGATATCTACTGCTACACTGCGAGAAAATGCAATTAAAATAAATGCAATTTAACAATGAATTAATTTATAGACTATTATCACACTTCTGCATCACACCAGAGCTCCGATTAACTAGAGAAACCGAAGCTAAAGATATTAAAATATTTAAATTAGATTAATTGCATTTTCAGCTTGGAATTACCTATCCAACTCATTCTTCTCAGTGAGTGTATCTTTTTATTAGTTTAACAAATTTCCCAGTGCACACAACTGTTGAGTAAGTTAGGATCAAGAATTTCAAATCAAATATTTGTGCTACGGCTCAGTGGAGCAGGCCGGGATGTTGGCGCCCGGGCCCGCCCAGTGCCCCTGGGGGACTGGGATTGCCGGCATGACAATATCCTTAGATTGGTTTGTGCCAAAGTGCGCCGGGAACGCTGCTTGGGGATGGCAGACAAGACAAGGCAACCCAGGACCGTGAGACCGTGAGACCGTGAGACCGTAAGACCGTGCCACCAGGCAGGCAGCCTCCCCAGTTAACCCGGCTAAATGGCAGGGACCGGCACCGAGCACATGCATTGGCATTGGCAAACAGGATCAACAGGAATTTGCATTTTATGGCGTCTGCGAATGCATTACCCTGCGAGCCTCGCTTGGGACTGGGACTGGGACTGCGCCTGACCCTGTAATTGTTTAAATTAAGTTTTGTCGAAAACTGCAAAATGCAATTAAAGTCTCGCGAGAAGCCGCAAATTATGTGGACACAGTGTCAGTTGATGCACGGCAGAGGCGGAGGCGGCATGTGCCACGGCGCTCACTGACACTCGGCGGAGTGGTGTCCTGATATCCTTGTGTCCTTCTGTCGTGTCGTGTCGCTCTTCCTCCGCATTCCGGGAGCAATTAAAACGTCAAAAATGCTGTGACAGGACTCGTCCTCGGTATTACTTTACAGCTTTTAATTGTCCCCGACAATGCAGCTTGTTTATCTTTCACTCGAAAACAAAACCAGCGAAAAATGTGAGTGTGTATGAGAGAGAGAGAGAGAGAGATAGATAGAGTGTGTGGGAGTGCAATAAGTTCATTGGTCAGCAGAATGTGACGGGGCAAGCACAGAGGAATTCGCGGTTTCTAAAGGTAGAAGTTAGCACAACGTTAGATACATATATGTATGAGTTGCATAACACCATAATAACACATTGACCCACTGTGGAGCTAACAATTTCAACATAAATGGCACAACTGGTAGAATTTTATTCTTAATATTAATCATCATCTCCCTTGGGTGTCCAATAGTTCATTAACATCTTGAAAAACTGAAGTTTCAACAGAATTTGGCCCTGCAGCTCTTCAATTTTTTCATCGATTTTATTTCCATTGAACCAATATGCATATGTATGTTTCGCAGTGTTTTTGTTGTCAAGATCATAAAGTATTTGTCAAATAAAAGCGAAATCCATTTGAAAGTCGATTCTTTACGGTCTCCATTCGACCTCCCCTCGTCCTCTTCTCAGGACCTTTTTCGTTGGCCAACGATATCCACAAATTTGCTGTAATTCGAGTTTTATGCAGCACTCGACATGCAATTTTGTGTGCTCCATGCTCATCTCATCGTGGTCGTCGTCTTTGGTTACAGTTCTCGGTTACCCAGGCCAGGCCCCCTCCCCTTCCTTCGCAGTCCCTGCATAGTCCTCAGTCAGCTGTCACACAGACATAACGAATGGAAGCCAAATGCGCTGCTCTCTTGGATATTTTCCTAGCCATCAATATGCCAAGGTTCCTAAGTAGGTCGATGTGGGAGAGGACATGAGGGAAAGGCAGAGAGGGGCGTGTGCTGCAGCATGTTTATTGTTTAGACATGGATCCCTTTATTCCCCAAATGAACATGGAGCAAACGGGTGTGGACACCAAGCTAGGGGTCTACTGAACTAAATGTCTGTGACTTTCGATAAACTATAAATCCGGCATTCTATCATTAGGATTCTATTTTCAAGCTCTTTTGAAATATCTTCCAGAATTGGTATTGGTGTACATATGTATCTATATTCTTCTGTATATTCTGCCATGACTGTACCATTGAGTGGCCCAAGCAATTCAATGACAGGACTTAAGGAACTGTAATAGTCCCAACCTCTATCCAAATATGTAATAATACCTAACACCTAATATCAACAAAGCTTCCGCCTTGGAGTTTGGTTCGTCCTACTGCACTTTGAGCTAAGGGGAGGATTCATCTTTCAAGGGGCCTGGCTCCATAAAGCTGAGCGCTGAATCAACGATTAGCCATACATACCAAACTCGTAAATCCGTTCGAACATTATGTGCAACTGTCGCGCTGAGACATTAGCGATTAAATTTAATAATCCATGTGATGCTCGACCTATCCTGGCTTTAGTGTGGACCGCGAATGTGCGTTTTCATTGCATAATCTTCTTAAAGAGGGATAGGGAGAAGGCGGAGAAGGAGGAGGAGGGCCATAACAGTACCACCTCGCCACATTAAGTGCAATCAACAACATTTTCGGGGGAATTTTTATGGGAGCAAACCAACGGAGCGCATTAAATAAACGCCACGAGACGAATCTCGTTTAGTTTTACTCCAACAGTTTTCCACCTAGCACCGCCACCGGCAGCCCCCCCCTTCCCCTCCTAAGGGGCACGATATCTGGCAGAACAAGTCCGCTTTAGATGTCGGTCGGGTCGGTGCTGTGGCCCGGCCAAGGGGTTAAGAAAATTTGTTGGGAAATGTTCGTCTTTGTTGGTTGTCGTCGTCGTCGTCGTAGTCGTCTGGCTTATCGTTGACAGCAACTGTCTGTCTGGGACAGTTCTAGTGCTAAATTATTGAAATTTGACAACAGAACCCATGGCTGGAGGGGTCATGCGGCGGCGGTGGCGGTGGCGGTGGCAGGCAGTGGCCTGATGTCTGCTGGTCAAGTGGACTGGACTGGACAGAGTGTCCGAGGGGCCACTTCTCAAGTTTAACAAATCCAATTAATTAGCTTCTGAAGTTGCGACACTCGAGGACTGAAATTAAAGCCAGGCCAGGCATGTTGCAATCGCCGCTGCTGCTCAATTTGTCAAATACATATTGATTATTGATTATCGTGGCAGTAGCAGTAGCAGTAGCAGCCCGTTCAGGAATCGCGTCGCCTGTTCTATTATTAGCTCTTGACGAGGTCCTCCGTCGATTCATATTGCTCGACGATGCCAAGATTCCTTGTAGGCGTTCTGTTTTGATGGAGCCTAGGGTCAAAGGTCGATTGAGGGGGTGAAATGATAAAAGGTCCAATTAAATTCGTCGGAATTGAAGGTGCCAGCCCTCTTCCCGAGTAGAGTGTGGAGTCTGTTAGTCCATTAGTCCATATATTCCTCTCTAACTAGTCCCAACTGCATATCTCCTAATGCACATTAATCGGCAGCACGAGCTTTCCAAATCTCCCCTACTGCATCCCACAGATACGCATTCATTTGGTTGGCTTACTGGCGACTGGCTGCTGGTTAAACACTCATAATGGTCAGCTTAGTGTCGGCTACTTGGCTACTTGGCTGCTTGTATCTGGCAGATGGCAGATTCATAGATTCTCCCGCAGCCTCTGTGTGTATCCAAGGGATGGCTCTGATGTCTGCAAAAACTTTAAGCGCACGAATTAATCAAAACAATGTTGCGGGGCAAAGTTTCCAGCCAAAGTGGCTAATGAAAAAGCACAGAGTTTCCAATTGGTTTGGCTTTGGCTTTGGCTTTGGCTATGGCTTTGGTGCATTTCGTATCTTTCAGCGCGAAATGAGTTGCCGCTTTTTATGGCCAATGCCGCCGCCGTTTTATTGGAGACCCAAAACTATTTGCTGCAGTTAAAGTTGTAGGAAATAACTGAAATGAAACTGTGGCTGAAACTGAAATACAGACAGGGAGCATCATATGCAAATGCAGCTGAATGGCTGTCTATCTGTCTGTCTGGCTGTCTGTCTTTCTGTGTCTGTGTGTGTTGGTTGTATTGTGCGTTGAATGAAAGCCAAGCCGAGCTGGAAAATTGAAAAAGAAAATTGAGAGAGTGAAACACAACAATACGAGTCGAGTAGCAATCTGTAGCCAAGGGCTAGCTGATTGGAAGGATAATACAAAAGGATAACTACTACTCTGGCAATAGAAGAGTTTCAGCTACATAATTGCGAAAGAGAAATACTTTGGTGAGAAAACAGAAAAAAGAGAAGAAAACAAAAAAATCTTTAAGATACAACAGTACAAAACAGTTCAAAAAATTTGATTCAACATCAGGTTCTACCGAGATTTGAACTCGGATCGCTGGATTCAGAGTCCAAAGTGCTAACCATTACACCATAGAACCAGTTGTCAGCCGCCCAGAAAATGCCCCCAAAGAGATGTTGATGGTATGTGTGTGTGAGATACTTTTGTATCTTTGAGATACTTTTTTATCTGTGATATACTTGTTAAAAATGCTTTAAAAAGGAAACCTAGTCAGGAAACTCGCGGAAGGCCAAAGAAATCAAGCAAAACACTTGACCACCACATTATCTCTTTGAGCAAAAAAGACCCATTTAAGTCGTCAAAGGCGATTGCAGCTGAAATTGGGCAAGAAGTAAGTGCTCCAACTATCCGTAGACGACTACAAGATGCCAATCTTCCTGGGAGAACAGCAAGAAAGGTTCCACTTATGCGTAAAAAAAAATTAAGCGATGAGGCAAACTTTTGCTAAGGATCACAAAGGCTGGGCAGGAAGCACCGGAGACAAAAAGTGGAAAAGTATCGTTGAGATACTTTTTTATCTCTTTTTTGACAAAAAAGAAAGTTTTATCTCTTGGGCTCGTCCGGGATTTGAACCCGGGACCTCCCGCACCCTAAGCGGAAATCATACCCCTAGACCAACGAGCCAGTTGACGTGCGCCTGTCCAAAACTGTACTTGGCCATAACAAGTTCTTCCCATATCTGCGTCTCCACCATATTAATAATATATCCATATCCACTCGTATACCTAATATTTGCTATTTACTTATAAAATCTACAAAATATGTTAAATCTGTCGTAATATTCACAAGATATAATGTACTCTGAGTTCCAGCCAAGCTATTACCATAAGTATTTCCATTCCAGCTGCCCCATTAACTACACAACGACTGCACTGTCGTGCATTCAAATAGCCAAATATTAGTCCTGGTTCATTCTTTTGATTTCTTTTGAGATTCTTTGTTTGGTTTCTCTGGGGGCATGACATGTCAATTAAATGCAGCTGACTTTCATTCGTCTGACTTTTCTCCCGCTTTGTGTTTGTGTCGCACAATTAAACTGAGCTAATTAGCCAAACACTTGTTATCCTTGTCCCCCTACCCGACCCCTACCAGAGAGCGAAAGAGAGACTTGTTGGAATGCCAGGACACGTTCATTGCTTTGCTTACCTCCAGTTTAAATGGGTTTAAGCGTTTATTTTTATACCTAACGGTGGAGCACGAATATACATACTTATGTACATATGTATGTACTCTCCCGTTCTCGAAAGGATATTATTATCACATCATTTGCATGCGTTTAGTGCGGGGTCGTCGGGTGGAGGTGGAGGTAAATAAGTGGAACTCTGTGCAGCTCAGGCGAACGTAATTCGATGCCAACTTTGATGATGACAATGACAATCTCATTAACATGGCATCGAAATCAGAGCATCCTAGCAGGGCAATGGTGTCATATAAACTGGAATAAAATCCAACAGACAATTCAATGATAGATGCTCGCTTTATGTTCGATTCCTGTCCTGTCTGCTGATGATATGAAAAACATTTGCAAGCGAATTGCATTTACGAATCCCGCGTGGCATTGGATTCAGATATGAGAATGTAGATAGATTCACGATACAGTAATTCTACATCTGCTGGTGTAACTTACATGTCGAGTGATTTCCACGCCAACGGAAGCTTTAGAGAGCTTTCACGTGGTTGCAAGCTTCGCTTCGGAATTTATGGCGTAGCTCTTTAGAGAGCTTTCACGTGGTTGCAAACTTCGCTAAGGAATTTATGGCGTAGCTTTTACAGTCCAACGGAAATGCATTCGCCTTTCAAGGTCATACAGCAAGAATGGAATTAACAGAAATCAAATCCAAAAAAATTAGTCATAGATTTCCTATAAGTAGATTACTTCTATGTACTTCTACTTTAGGGATTCTAGAGGCTTGTGTAAAGTTTCAATTAAGACTGTGGCCTGGTAGAATGGTTTTCAATGTTATCTCTTCCCTTGCATATTTATAGATGCCATGACGGCATTTTTGTCAGTCACCAGGGGATGCAGATAGGCACTGCGCAATGGGGAATAGAATCTGGAAGTAGGTTGACTAAAAGGTGAAAGCCTGATCTCGGGTGCCACGGGAATCTGTGGCCACGCTTTAGTTGGCTGATAAGAGAAAATAAACAGCGACTAAGTACAGAATTCCAAATCATTATTCCCATCGTTCGGTTTGGGAATGTTTTAAAAATAATTCATAAATATGTATGTCCTATCGCGCCAGCAATTACGGCACATTGCGTGAGCATGTTCATAGATAAGGCTGCACTCGAGTCAATTTTTCAGATAATCTACGGGAGGCGGTTCGCCGCTCCCGGTAATCGAATAAAATTTTATTTGGAACTGCATTTTGTGATTAGCTGGAAGTGATTTGTATGGAGATAATCGGAACAGCTATAGACATTTTAATCGCAGAGATCATGGCAAATTGTGATTTATTCGAAACATGGACTATCTTATCTAATCGGACCTTCGAAGATACGCTGGGCTCAATCGAATGGGAATACGAGAGGGATAATCGTTGTATTCCATGACCGTCACGGACCGAACACATTCTTGAATAGAATTTGAACCTATGGACAGGCGGAATATGTGTGTAGATGGCATAAATTTTAAAAGAAACTGCCGCACTATATACACTAAGCATTTTTATTGGCATTGTGGTCAAGTGTTCGGTGTTTATCAGACCATAAAGTGTTGCCAACTTGTGTACCTAGATAAGGGGCGAAATACCTCCCAAAAATGCTACCATAGGAAATAAGAAATAAACGACTGGCAACAGGGCAAATCGATTTAAGAATAGCCCTCAATTTTGCCTACTTTTAACCGATATTGGCGCTTATCAATCCCCAAAATATTTCCATAATACTATTTGGATAATCTCTGTGAATCATATGGCTATTATCATTCCATTGTTCAAAGAAATTCTGCTTAATCATCAACCGGCAGGTGTCCTGTTTTAATTTAATTAATTTTCCATAAATAAGTAAAGGTATTTATTTTTATTGATTTGTGATTCCCAGAATAAATCAATTATCTTAGCTTTTTAGCCTACATATAACGTTGGCTTTGAGCGAAAAATCAATCAGACGTCTTTTGATTGGATACTTCGTTGGATGAATATTATTTAGTACTGTGAATCTTTGAATAGTTAGTAGTCCTCCAAAGGATCCCACCGTTCTCCTTATACTCGCACTCCCGCGTAATTACTCATAGATATTTAAAATGGTCACAACGGTAAGTGTTAATCAGCATTTGGTTTAGTAGATTGTATGCGTATGTAGTTTACTATAAGGTCATCGGGCCAGCCCTATGTCTCAAGGTCTCAGCTGTGAGTAACAATCGAATCGCTTGATGCATACTCACGAGTGTATTCACCAGATAGAAATTGTAATAGCATTCACCATAGAAGCTCGTAGTTATCAGGAAAATTGAACGGATTTGTCTATCAATTTAGATGCTGATTCAATATTTCCTGCCTTTGGAAAATGAACAAAGGCGCAAATTTATTTCGACTTTTGTGATCCCGATAGTTCCAATAATCTGTCAGGGAATGCTTGTTAATCTTTTTCTATCGACATATAAAAATTAATAATAAGTTATTAGTGCTAAAGATCTGATTGGAAACCCGTACTAAAATATCATGTCCCTTAAGTTTATTTGAGAAAAAATATATATAAGATCCTCAGATAAATAGGTACATAGCATATCAATATGTGTATATAGTAAAATATGGGCTAAACATCAAACCCATATAGTGGCATCCCCGTCTATTGATGCGATAATACCGTTTACTGCCGCCGTTCACTTTCCCTCACAATCCTCGTCCCGCATCCGTTTCAGGACGACCGATACCGATACAAATAATGCCGATCCCCTCCCCTACGCCCCCTCCGCACGCCTCCTCTCACTGATAAGAGCCCATATACAGTTATTTCAGTGTCAAGCAAAGAGCAAATATTTTGTTGTAGCGGAGCGTGCGTAACATCGCTTAGGCTCTAATCCGAGACAAGGGTGCGAGCGAGCCAGCGCGGGGATGGCGTCGAATTCTCGCTGATAAGGGCGCCCCGGCACGAGCAGGTAGCAGCCCCCATATCGAAATCGACATCGACGTTGACGTTGACTCTCTAACATCGGCGTCGCCGTTGAACCAGAGGCGGCAACTTTTCTATAGCATCCGATCATTCATTTCTCGCTTTGCCCTCGCAGTCTGCGGTCGTGTGTGCTGTCGTCTGTCGCGTCTCAATAAATAGTGAGAGAATCGAAACCGTTTTGCGTACTGCGTGCTTCGAGAATTCCGAACAGAACAGAACGAATTAATAATATAGATTTTGAGAAAGCACAAAAGTGAATTATGTAAGTTTGCCAACTCCGAAGCGAAGGAAATATTGAATTTGAGTGCGTGACTTCCTCGTAACACGTGCGAGAGATCCGATCCGCGGTGTTTGGTGGTTCTGCTCTGCCCCCATCGTCATCGCCTTGCTTTCGTCTAATTCTGTTTAGTTGGTCAGTGCTCTGCTGGCGAGAGTTCATTGTCATCGCGAAGAAGATCGCCCTCCGATATCGTGCAATGCCTATTCCCCAGTTCACTCGCCCTTTATTTCTGCCCACTGCTCTGATCGAGCCTCCTTTACATCACCTCACACGACCAAACGATTTCTTTGGTTTCCAAGTTTCGCATACCCTTTATGCTCAGGGTATATTACATTACTGCCTGGCCTCTGCAAATAGCCTTGGCTGCATCGCTTGTGTGCAGTACACAGCTCGTAAATCAATCATCCACCATCCATATCGATTGGCAACACATATCCTTTCCTTACTATTCTCCCAACCATTGCATAGATACCTATGTAAGTCGCAGTAGAGGGTATCTGGCGTACCACAAATATTAATTTTTGCTTGATTCTTGCTCTTTGCGCCTTCCTCTCATTCTCGTTCCACGCTTTCGGAATGTCTTCGTGCGTTGTGCGTTGTCATGGGTGGTGGGAAACGACGAAGAACGGAATAGTTGCCAAATATTTTTAGATGCTGGCCTATTATCCGTTTTGTTTTCATACGCAGTTTCTTGCTCTGCTCTTACATTTCCCTTGTCGCTCTCACCGCGGGGAAACATTCTCAATCAGAAATGCGTAATTTTGCTTGAGGCCCAAACATTTGCACATAACAATCGCCCGACGACAAAGGTTTTGACGTTCTCTTATCTGAAAGCCGGTTTCCCCACATGCTCGTTTTTGTAGTGCCTACAGTTTCCGTGGCTTCTATAAATGTTCTATAAAATAATGTTATTTCTTATGTACGGCACAACAAACATGCCCTGCCCGCGTGCCACTTTCTGTTAATGTTTAAACACTATCAGAAGCCATTTAATAATCTCAGCGAGCACCTAACCTAAGCAGGTTTTCCATCAAAAAATACACTTCCATTAACCTGATAGTAAGTACAGTGCCTTTGGGGCATTTAACTTGCAACAAATTTAACTGCCAATCATTCAATGTGTGGAATGTCTATTTCGAGGCCCGCCAGCCCGCCCGCCCGCCAATCAATCTTAAATAATCGCAGGCGGAACTCGGTAAAACCTTAATAAAATATATCCAATAATAATGGGGAAATTCAAACTATGTCCAGGAATGCGCCCGACCCTTTGGACTCTCTCCCGGTTGCCAAGTCAGCTGTTGTAGCTCTTTCATTCTGGACGGGACTGACTTCTCCATTAGCTTGTTTTTTATTTTGGGTCTTATCTCCCCTTAGTTTTTCGTATGCACCAACTGGCAACTGGCCAACATTTATTGATTAATAAAGGAAAAAGAAAAACCTGGAAATGGGCTTGTAGACGGTTTGCTATGCTTTGTAGATACCACCAATTACGAGACTTGGCCTTTGGACCGGGCCAAAAAAAACCCATTGAAAAAATAAACTTACCACTGTCGCGGCCAACGCCTTCGTGCTAGTTTATTCCGATTTGATAACAAGATAAGTGATAAGCCAAAGCTCTGTGAGATTGAAGTGTGCGGATGCGCTTGTGTGACCTCTGACATTTCAGGCGAGTATTCCTTCCCCCAGGAGTAGTTGCTAGTCAATCTGCAACGCATGTTGCAAATGTGTTTATGACATGCCTAAGTTCTGATATATGTACCAGCCCATTATCAGGTGTTAAGTCATATTATTCATGCGAATGATAAGAGGCTTCGTACGAAACGGAAGCCTTGGCAAAGGCCAACCCACGGACCAGCTCGAGTGGTGGTCTTATCGGGGATGAAAGAGAAGGCAGAGAACCTATGTACTCGTACTTTAGTCATAGATCGTATGATTTCTCGGGCTCCACCGTGCACCTGCAAGTCAATTTGCTTAAAACTAAATTAACCGCGCTGGTGCTAGTGTTGGTGCTAGTGTTGGTGCTGGTGAAAGTGAAAAACTAATCTAGCTTTTGCTTACCTCAAACTCAAACTGGATTTCAGACCGCCAACGTCATGTCCGCCAACGAAGCGCTCTTCAATCGTCCCGGCCCCAATCGCCTCAGGGAGTCGGAGGTCTATCGCACCACCAATCCCAAGGATGCCGTGAAGATTCGCATGCAGAAGGAGGGAATCGGCGCCGAGGAGCCCATCTCCATTCCCGGCCTGCTCAAGCGTACGGTCAACAATTTCCCCGACTACCCCGCCCTGCGCACCAAGACCGGAAAGACTGGCTATCAGACAGTCACCTACAAGTGAGTACGCCGGAGGAGGCCGCTGGCTAATCCGATTTCGAATTTTTGCAATTTACTTATCGCCGCTAATTGCATTTCCACCCACGCCCTGCTCCGACCCGCCCGCAGACAATATGAGGAGAAGGTGCACCAGGTGGCCAAGGCATTCATTAAGATCGGCCTGGAGGAGCACCACTCGGTGGGAGTGCTGGCCTTCAACTGCGCCGAGTGGTTCTACTCGGCAATGGGCGCCATCCACGCCCGTGGCATCATCGCGGGCATCTACACCACAAATTCCGCGGACGCTGTCCTCCACGTGCTGGAGAACTCCCAGGCCCAGATTGTGGTCGTTGACGATGCCAAGCAGATGGACAAGATTCACTCCATCCGCGACAAGTTGCCCCACCTCAAGGCGGCCATACAGATCCAGGAGCCATATGCGCCGTACCTGAAGAAGGAGGATGGCTACTATCGGGTGAGTGGCATCTACAATACTCTGATTCCATAATCAGAAATAATTAATGGCTAAATGGCACGTCCTCTCGTTCCAGTGGTCGGAAATTGAGTCGATGAACGTCAGCGACGTGGAGGATCAGTTCAAGACCCGCCTGGAGAACATTGCGATCAACGAGTGCTGCTGCCTGGTCTACACCTCCGGCACCGTCGGCATGCCCAAGGGCGTGATGCTGTCCCACGACAACATCAGCTTCGATACCCGGGGCATCGTCAAGTCGATGGAGCGCGTTGTGGCCGGCTCGGAGTCGATTGTCTCCTATCTGCCCCTCTCCCACGTGGCCGCCCAGACGGTGGACATCTACACGTGCGCCTCGATCGCCGGCTGCATTTGGTTCGCCGACAAGGATGCGCTGAAGGGCACCCTGGTAAGGACGCTGCAGGATGCAAGGCCCACGCGTTTCATGGGTGTGCCGCGCGTCTACGAGAAGTTCCAGGAGCGCATGGTGGCCGTGGCCAGCTCCAGCGGTAGCTTCAAGAAGATGATCGCCGGCTGGGCCAAGGGCATCACCCTGAAGCACTACATGGTGAGTCAAGGGTAAGTATTCCCCAAACCGGACGAAACGGCGGCCACCAAATACTTCAACTTCAACTTCAGCTTTGTGTGCGCATAAATTATGCAAAAAGGATGCACAGTTAAAGTGGCTGCAACGCCGACTCCCCGACCCGACCCGACCCGACCCTTTCCCTTCCTCCTCTTATGCACTCCATTCCATACCTGCATTTTTCATGGCCCAGCCTCTCGGCCAGCCCAGCTAGCTCAAGGGCCGAGGAGCCGAGTGTCCTGACTGGCCCCCTGGAAGACGTGTTTCGGTCCTGCTAAATTATGCAAGCCGAGCGCCAACGCTCTGTGCCTTTGCCTGTGCCGTGCTCTGGTTTAAGCGAGAATCACTGACAACAACATTACTCATACGTCTCGTGCAGCACGCGGGCACAGCTCCCTCCTGCTGTCGGCATTCGCCAGGGCATGCGGGCACGTCCTCGAAAGCGGGGAAGGGACGTCACCGTCAGCAGCCACCAGCAGGTATTTGGGCCATCGTGAGAAGCTTCCACCTGAAAATACTTGGGCAGTGATTGGAGCATTAGGAAACCCATCAGGCACTTTAAGAGCAAATGAACATCCGCATCCGAGACTGAAAGGCTACATTCCTTTATAAGCTTTCTAAGAAATAGCTTAGCAGCATAGCTTATATGAATGTATATATTCCTGATAATTTCTCTTTACAAAGGGATGCAGGATTATATTAAAATGTAAAAGTTGTACTCTACCCGACCCCTCTTAACTCCCTGCTGTATTGGTGGCAGCCTCGGAAAACTCATCAGCCATGCTAATTAAAGTTTCGTCCAACGTTCTTGCAGTAAGAGCTCAGGAGGCTTCCGCTACAAGATTGCGAAGTCGCTCATTATGTCCAAGGTGAAGCAGGCCCTGGGCTTCGATCGGGTGATTACCCTGGTCAGTGCCGCAGCGCCCATGTCGCCGGAGACGAAGAAGTACTTCCTCAGTCTGGACCTGAAGATCCTTGATGCCTTTGGCATGTCGGAGACAGCCGGCTGCCACACCATTTGCCTACCCGACTCGCTCTCGCTAAACTCCATTGGCAAAACTCTGCCCGGCTGCGAGTCGAAGTTCATCAACAAGGACAGCAATGGCCATGGCGAGCTGTGCATCCGCGGACGCCACGTGTTCATGGGATACATTGACAACAAGGAGAAAACGGAGGAGTCGCTGGACGATGAATGCTGGCTGCACTCTGGAGATTTGGGCTTTGTTGACGACAGAGGCTACGTCAGCCTAACTGGCCGCTCCAAGGAGATCATCATCACGGCTGGCGGCGAGAACATTCCGCCCGTTCACATCGAGAACATGATCAAGAAGGAACTCGATGGCATCTCTAACGCCTTCCTGGTGGGAGAGCAGCGCAAATATCTGACAGTTCTGGTCACTATTAAGGTGGGTTCATCTGAAGAACGAGAATGTACTGATACTTACCCCTTCTTTTCATTCCTTCAGACCGAAGTGGACAAGGATTCGGGTGAGCCTTTGGACGAGCTGAGCCACGAGAGTTCTGTGTGGATGAAGTCGCTGGGAGTGGAGCACAAAACCGTCTCGGACATTCTGAAGGCCGGTCCCTGTCCCAAGGTGTGGAAGTCCATCGAGGATGGCATCAAGCGAGCCAACAAAGTCTCCATCTCCAATGCCCAAAAGGTTCAGAAATTCACCATTTTACCGCATGACTTCTCCATTCCCACCGGCGAGCTCGGACCCACACTGAAGGTCAAGCGTAACGTGGTCTCCAAGATGTATGCCGATGAGATCGAGAAACTCTATGCCTAGACCATCCATCCCAATCCCAAGGAACTCACAAAAATATAGAGAGCTATTCGAGAGCGGAACCTGAGCTTTAATGTGAAATTGAATTTAACGGACTTTCAAGCCAATAGAGTACCACTTTATATACATAGGATATAGGCTGATGTTAACTGTTGGATATTATACTTAACCTACCCGCGCGCTCCAGAAGAATGCAGTTGGTACCACTACTCGTATGCCTGCTGTCCTGGGCATTAGCTTTCCGCCTACTGGATCCACAGATCTTCTATTTAGTACCTAAGTTTTAAATTTGTACATGCTAATTTGTTTTACCAAGTGAAACGCAATGAATTGCTTATTTCCTGAAGTGCCACAATAAATTTATATATATATGTATCTAAATCTTGCTTTGTCAAGCTATATATCGCACTCAATGGATGGATCCAAAGCTGAGGAACAAGCAAAAGGATTAAGAATTCCAAACATAAAGCAGTTCCGGGGTCACCAGTAGTGTGTGGGGTCACCAGTAGTGTGTAAGGCAATGCGAACCGATGCTACGTGGCAAGAAGAGGTCGAAGAAATGCAATAAGAGCATTAGAAAAGCTTAAATGTGTATATACTTTTCTCAAAGAGGGAATCACAAGCAAACCAAAATGTATCAGCACTTTATTATAAATTTTCACATTACATCTGTGTGTACACTGTACATAAGTACAATCTCTGAATATAGATATATAAATTCGTAGTTTTAGAAGATTTACCATATTCCGATTACAATCGATTTCCATCACATTTCATGATATTGTTTTCAAGTTTCTTATGTAACTTAATTCTAGGCAGCGTTTTAATCTCATTGTGAGAGAAACTAGCGACTATACTAAGGGTCATTGTTGTCCTCTCCATCTGACTGGGTAGTCGACTCCAGACCCTGGGCCAGGCGCTCGGCCACGCGCTGCATCAGCTCCTCCATGCTCATCTCGATTTTGACGCAGGCGTGACGGGCCGGGTCATAGCGCTGCTCCTGGCCGCACTGGACCCGCTCGCAGATGAGGCTGAGGCTGAACCACCTGCTCACGTCCTTGTAGCCGGCTCGGCACTCGCACTCGTTGTGGGACACGCAGTGGCTGTGCTCCGGACAGCCGCCCTGGCAGATGGGGCGGCAGATGAGCTGGTGCTGCTTGTTCGGGTGGTGGGAGTGCTCGTAGCCGCGCATGCAGTGGCACTTGTTGGGCTCCACGCAGTAGCTGTGGGGGGGGCAGGCCTCCAGGCAGATGGGCTCGCAGAAGCCGAACAAAATGGTGCGATACCCGGGGCAGCACACCTGCACGTTGTCCCAGCGGACCCGTTCCTCGTAGACCACGTACTGCTCCGCCTGCGTCTCCGAGCTGGCGTTGGCCGACACGCGAGTCCTGGTCACAGGCACCTGGTACTTGACGCTGATGTTCTTCTGGCAGTGCCCGTTGGTGATGGTCAGGGCCAATGCCTGCAGCTGCTCTTCCGCCACCAGCAGCACCAGGCCGAGGGTCAGCAGTTGGACCAGCATCTTTTTGGGAGTGGGAGTGGAAGATTGTACGCATGTACGGTACGTCGCTCCGCGTGCACTAAACGCAGCCAGTCTTTCCGATTCCGATTAAAGTGAAGTCAGTCGAGCCGATGCATTTGCTGCCGCTATGCATCATGCTCTTCGGGTCTGCTTATATGTAGGCTTCTGTCATACGATAACTGACTGCCGGTCTCTTATTATTATTATTCATATTATATTCGCAGCCCTTATCGGCAGCGTTCAGTACCATGGAGTCGCACCACAGCACAGCACTGGAAATGTACCGATACGGCCCTTGGAGAGTGGAGACCTCTCCAATTCGATCGAATCTTTTCGATGCCGTGCGCGTGGAGAGTAAGGTCTAGCCAGCTGGGTGGTACGTTCCAAAGCTGTTGAGGAACTCGAAAAAAGCATTAACAAAAATACCCTCTATGAACCCAAGATTTTTTAAGAATTATCTTATCGGTCATTTGTATCTGAGAGATACTTTTCTATATAGGAAAATATAATTTCGGACGACGACAATAAAAAGTGAATAAAAGTAAAACCGCTCTATGACCAAGTTCTTTAGTATTCTGCATCTGTGTAGTTTTGAAGAAGGCTTCTACTCTCTAAAAAATTCCATAAAATATATAACATATGTACACACACATATATATATATATAGGAGATATATAGGATACAGCGAAAGTTTCCGAATGTGCCATTCGACTCAAATCGACTCGAATTTAGCTAAAGTTGAGTGTAATTAGTGATAGTATTTCACAGTTATAGCGGTCTTTTATCAGATAAGTGTGTGACTATCTATAGTGGGACTCTTATCTCAGTTATCATAAGCACCTACACAAAATCAGCTGAGCAAATTACGCTCGACTAGTTCTATACACCGGAACTACAAATTATTCTAAAAAGCCAAAAAAGTTTTTGAATATTGCAGGGACGAATAGGATCAGCCGAAGAGCATCCTTTCTATTCAAATGTTGCCTTTTTATTTCAAGGCCATCATCAGTAGCGCACTTTATTCATCCCTTGTATTCATCCTGGTTCGCTGCTCTCCAACCTTTCCACCTTTCCAGCTACATTCACACATAAAAACTCTTCTGTCCGCTAACATGTGTTGTGTATGTAGTTACAGCTATCTGCATAAATATGTATGCATGCATGTATGGAGGCGAGACACACAGTTGTTCAAATGCTGGCTGTGACGGATACTCGGGAGGGTATTGTAGTATCGTCTTATAGTCGTATCGTTGTATGTACGCGATGAGCGGGGGCTTTGCATATGAGTCGTCGAGTGCGTTTGTGTGCTCGATATATACAAATAAACATAAGCAGTGAGCAGGCGAGCAGGAATGATTAGCAGAGGCTGGCAGAAAAACGTAGAGTCATCGACATAGGCAGCGGCAGAAGCAGAAGCAGCGGCAGCGGCAGCAGCAGCAGCAGCAGAGTGTGTATGTGTGTGTGGAGACGGGTGGAGTGTGCGACGGATGTTAATGTTACCCCATGAAAGCTAAAAACGGTAACAGACAACGCGACTGCGACGTTCTCGCAAATTTGTATGTGCAAACGTACATATGTCTACATCTACAGATGTACATATGTAATCTTGTCTGTAATGAGCAATAACAGAAAAAAGGCAGCGACGCTGGCAGAGCGAAAGCCAAAACCAGAAATGGTATGAAAATGAAATGTAATAGGCAACAGCAGCACCAGCAACGTCAGCAGCGGCAGAGGGAAACGATATTTAAATATGTACAGGTACAAGCAACAGCATAACATACATATGTGCATACATATTTACAAACATGTGCACATACGTACGTAAACGTACCTCTCGCGTGTATGAAAACATATGTAACCGTAAGTATGCTGTCTGACGACTCGTTCATACATGTAAATACATACATACATACACATGTATGGTTGTATGACAATAGCATGTGCCTGATGATGATGACGTACCAACAACAACAGGAACGACTTAATTTTTTGTGATTATCTGCAGTAGTCGGGAGGCCATACCCTGGCCGCCAAAAGCATTGGGAAGGCAGTGCACTGGTTTCACAGGCGTAGTCAAAAAATGTGGGCATGTGCCAAGAAGATTGCGTAGATGAGGGGTATGAACGTACACTGGCAAAATGTTGGGAGGGCTGCGTACTGATTTTACAGTAGAGGTCAGAAAAAAGGGTCATGTAGAAATGGTAAGCCTAGCAGTTTTCTTCTTTCTTTCTTTCTTTCTTTCTCCTTCTTTCTGTGTGTTCGGCTTGTTTGTCGAATTTTCGACGTTGGTGGTGTTCGCGTGCACATTTCATGTTCGACGAACATGTTCGGTTCGACGATATTTTCGTCGTTGGCGGTGTTCGCATCCACATTTCATGTTCGATGTTTCGTTCGACAAAGATAGAAACGATTCTCTCTTGGCTGTGTTCGCGCGAACAAATTCGACTGTGGATGGCAATGTTCGCACCAAACATTACGAACAATTTTTGTAGCAACAACACGTGGACGGAATGTCGAAACAATTTTTAGGCGAATTTATAAATTGCCTGAAAAATGAGCCCGCACTTTGGCAGGCAAAAAGTGAGGCATACAAAAACAAAAGTATGCGGAACAAAGGATGGGAAAGGCTATTAAAAAAATTAAAAGAAGTAGATCAAGATGCAACCATTGAAACAGTTAAGAAAAAAGTAAATTCGCTGCGTGCGACGCACAGGCGCGAGCTTCAAAGAATAAAAAGGAGCGAAAAATCTGGCGCTGGAGCGGGTGATATTTATCAGCCAAGCATCTGGTATTTCAAGGAATTAGATTTCCTGTGTCAACAGGAGACCTCAGTCGATGGAGTCAACACCTTCGGTGACGGCCCAGAAATTGAAATAGTAAGTATTTTGAACAAAGTGTAATGTGCATACCAAGAGTACAATTAAATTAGATCTGAAATAATTAAATAATAAGTACGTTATTAATCGAAATATTTTTTTTAGCCAAAGGCCCTTAAACGCAAAAGTGATGGAGGAGCTGAGTTCCAGCAAAAAACAGTCGCGAACTTGGAAAACATGAACACAAAAATAGCAAGAGATGACGCTGACATATTCTCTGAAGGATGGGCAGTCATGTTCAGGCAGTTGTCCAAGGAGCAGCAGCTTTTTGCAAAAAAAGGAATTGACGAGATCCTTTTGCAAGGCCGTTTAAATATGTTGACATATCCTTCTGTGTCAAGCATCGGAAATTTGTTTAGCAGCAATGAATACGAATAATATTTAAAATAAAAAAAATATTTTCTTGCTTTAATAAAGGAGTTATATCATTAGAATTAGACACTATTTACCGTTAAAATGTCGCGCCATAGTGTCGAGACGATTTGCATTCATTGTGGCCAGTTTATCTACTTAATAGCTAGTTTATAGCTACTTTATAGCTATTCTAGACATGTGTGGAAAGAAATATAGCTTTAATTTACAATTAGCTTTTTTAAAGCTAACTTCGCAACACAAACAAACAGAAAAAATCAACAACAACAAGCCATTTTTGGCTTGGCTTGGCTGTTGTTTTCCATTCTCTAAAAATCGTATCCCGTATCATAGTGAAACGATTCGTTTGGAAATATTGGGGTAGTCACTGGTGGTGTTATCGTGACGAGGCACAATTCACGCACAATCTCATCGAATGCCGTTTAATCTGGAAATAGTTCCAGAATTTTCCACTGATCAGCGGTGCAGCATCAGCGAAGACAAGCACCGACAGACGTGTGAAGAGCGAGAAGAAATCCAAAAGCTGATAACTGAGTGCTACAAGGACTACGGAAAGCCGTCACCCATGAGAGCGACAGTAATGATGACAATCACGAGTGCTGCACAGATGCAACAGTCTGGCCCAATGATCAGTTTCACTGACGCGGTGCTGACGTCAGAATTGGAAAAAAAAGGAGCAATTTGCTTTGTATTTTTCCGTTAGTCTCGCTCGTCCTCCTATTACAATAGTGTGCACCCGACAAATGTGTCAAGGGTGTGATAGTCCAAGGGAATCTGGAAGAAAATTCTTTATAGCTATAGGAATCATATTTACTAAAGCTCCATCTGAAGCTTGTTCTTTTTACTACAGAAAGAGCGTGTACAGCAGAACTCTTTCGAAAATTTTGTCACCATGCTCCATTCTCTTTCTGTTTCTCTTTCCCTGTTTTAAATACCGGTTGTTATTGTTCGAGTAATTGCTATTTATGCGACTAACAACTGGTCAAAGAGAGTGAGAGAAGAACACATGTTCTCATCCGCTCATTCGCTGAGAGAACCACAACTTGGGCTATGCACCGACATTCGTTCCCCTCCGAACATGCTAGTGTTGATGTATGTACATACATACATGATCAGTTTCACTGACGCGGTGCTGACGTCACAATTGGAAAAAAAAGGGAGCAATTTGCTTTGTATTTTTCCGTTAGTCTCGCTCGTCCTCCTATTACAATAGTGTGCACCCGACAAATGTGTCAAGGGTGTGTTAGTCCAAGGGAATCTGGAAGAAAATTCTTTATAGCTATAGGAATCATATTTACTAAAGCTCCATCTGAAGCTTGTTCTTTTTACTACAGAAAGAGCGTGTACAGCAGAACTCTTTCGAAAATTTTGTCACCATGCTCCATTCTCTTTCTGTTTCTCTTTCCCTGTTTTAAATACCGGTTGTTATTGTTCGAGTAATTGCTATTTATGCGACTAACAACTGGTCAAAGAGAGTGAGAGAAGAACACATGTTCTCATCCGCTCATTCGCTGAGAGAACCACAACTTGGGCTATGCACCGACATTCGTTCCCCTCCGAACATGCTAGTGTTGATGTATGTACATACATACATGATCAGTTTCACTGACGCGGTGCTGACGTCACAATTGGAAAAAAAGGGAGCAATTTGCTTTGTATTTTTCCGTTAGTCTCGCTCGTCCTCCTATTACAATAGTGTGCACCCGACAAATGTGTCAAGGGTGTGTTAGTCCGAGGGAATCTGGAAGAAAATTCTTTATAGCTATAGGAATCATATTTACTAAAGCTCCATCTGAAGCTTGTTCTTTTTACTACAGAAAGAGCGTGTACAGCAGAACTCTTTCGAAAATTTTGTCACCATGCTCCATTCCCTTTCTGTTTCTCTTTCCCTGTTTTAAATACCGGTTGTTATTGTTCGAGTAATTGCTATTTATGCGACTAACAACTGGTCAAAGAGAGTGAGAGAAGAACACATGTTCTCATCCGCTCATTCGCTGAGAGAACCACAACTTGGGCTATGCACCGACATTCGTTCCCCTCCGAACATGCTAGTGTTGATGTATGTACATACATATGTATGTATGTACATGCATACGAGTATGCTTTGTGAGTGTGTAGAAATGAGTTTGAATGAGTTGCTGCAAGTGTTTCGTTTTGAATGAACGGGTGTATCGGGGGGGGGGAGAACTGCATGAACATGCATACATGCATACATACCCGCCAACATGTACATATGTATGTACATACTTGAATGTAAGTACGGTTGTATGTCGTTTGTTTGTCAATATGTACGTACACGTGTTATTTGATTTTCGTTTCGCTTTTTATGTCCGTCTCTATCTCTGTCTCTGTCTGTGCTATTGGCACTGTTGTTGGTACATGAATATAAAATGTTGTTTATCTGTCCCCGCTACCCCACTACTCCCCCTTTCGATTGGAACATTGCTTCGTGCCCGCTCCGCCCGCCCCGCCTGCTTCTGCTGGCTTTGCCTCTTTTAGTAGTTTTCTGTCGAGCGAGAGTGCGAGTGTGTGTGTGCGTGTGTGGGTTTTGTATCGTTTTTGTGTGTCGTGTGTGTATGTTTCCTTATTGTTGTGTGTACTTGTTTGTTGGCTCTGCTTTCCCTCTGCCAGTGCCACTGCCACTGTCTCTGCTTCTGCCGCTGCCGCTGCCTGGTCGTCTGGCTCACTTCTCACTTGTTCGCATGAACTTTTTGCTTTGCTGTGCTGACGCCTGCCTGCTAATCAATGCTGAGCGCCGGGTTATTTCGCTATATCTATATGTACACAAACAAATCTACAAAAGTCACCGACGACATGCACATGCTCATGCTCTTTTGTTGGCCTCTCTCCCCACCCTCTCGGCGAACAATCACTGAGAACACACATTAGGTCATGCATACAAACACACATATGTATGTATGTACGTTGCGGTGCGTGTAAATATGTACAAAATATATTGTTACACATGCCCAAACCGATGTACCGTGTACCCTGTCTCTGCGAGGCGGGGCAGCAGCGTGGGTATGCATATTAGGATTGTTATGACCACAGCCCAACATATGGCGAATCGCTTTGATTACCTATCAGAATCTTCTAGTGCGCGTCAATTGGGTTATTATGTGTGCGTGGCATGTGAGCATGTACAGTGAGAGACCAAAGTCTATAGATACGACCATCTGACTACAGAGCATAGAAGAATTATGAAAGTATGTAGTCTAATACATAATGGGTAGCAGGCTTTGTTTATAAATGTGCTTTTTTGGGATAACCAACTACATTGCGGCATAAATTTGTTATACGAATTGTTACAGTACTTATGATAATGATAAAGAATAGATGATAAAGGGTAAACTGTGTCCCACTCCCCCATTTGTGACCACTTGCAGTTATTTGATCTCAGCCCTTTCCGCAAGGTGTCGTATTTAGTCTTCAGTCGTCCACTGTAATTGCATGACGTGTGCCGTTCATTCATTGAGTGCCAGATCAACAACCGCAAACAATGTAGGTCTTTGGGGTGGACCTTTCAGGTCCTTGTGGTGGGATGTTAAAATCCTAAAGGGGACAACCAACCACTTAATCCACCCAATCCACTCCACTATATACATACTAGTTGTAACCAATAAAAGTATGTACATATGTATCTTTTAAGGACCACCCTAATCCATGTCGATGCATGTTCAATGTCCATTTTATTGTTAGCTTTATTGCTAGTTCGCATTTAAGGTGAGCTCTTCTTTTCCACATGCCTATGTATTCCGCATGTACATTTCGAATTTTTATATTTTCTTTGCGCTACCCGATATAATTCTCATGTACCGTTACACATGTCGCACTAACACTCGCTCGACCAGCACATACAACACACTTAAAGTATATGTATGTGCATATATATGAACATATGTATGTAAATACATGTATATAAATGTGTAGCTACATAGTTACATATGTATTTATAGTTGAGGAAGTGAGAAGAAAAAAAGAAAGCTCAATATTGCAACTATTTGTGTTGTAGTTTTGATGCAATAAAATCCCCATCCCATTCCGTTTCGTTCCGTTCCACTCGGCCCCGCACGCCGCACGACGTCCACCCGGTCGACCGACCCATAGACAGGGTTTACACTTGTTACCGATTCATGAGCTGCTGTTCGTTGGTAAATAATTTCATAATAATGTTGTTGCTGCGCGCATAACAAAAGATAAGCTGCAAAATACAAATTGCAACAATTACAATTGGGTTAATAATATATCGTTTTATCGCTTATCAGAAGGCGGCCCAACATACGGGTACATGTACATGTAAGCTCCCCCCCTCCCCACTGCGCCGCGGCCACTTCGAAAAGCCCCACACAAACGCAGCTCACACTGTTGCAATCACACACATATCCACACACACACACACACACACGCACACGAACACGCAAAGTGTGGCGAGAGGCAGGAACGCTTTTGACATTTTGCAATAAAATAAATTAAACAATAAATTATAAATTTGTACAAAAAATGACTGTTGGAGGAACAGGCGCACAGCAAGGCCTAGCCGAATGAAAACGAACAAACGTGCGGCCGGCAGCCGGCAGCAGCTGAGACGCTGACGGCGACTGAGACTGCGACTGCGACGGCTACTGCTACTGCTACTGCGATTTGTTGCTGGCCTCTGTGAAAGTTTTTTTTCTCTATCCTCTCCCTCCTTCTTTCTCTCTATCGCTGCTCCGCCTATTTCCAATTCTCTTTATGCGACGCCGAAGTGCGTGCCCATGTGTGCGGGCTCTGGCTCCCGCGTCTAATGCGAAACGGAGTGAGTGACCAACTGGGAAGCCCGGTTCGGCCAAGGTGGGGGTAAAACCCTCCTGTACGATGTTTTATAAGCGACAACCAGCACACATGTCCCGATATGCAGTACCTGGTAGGGTACCTGGCCCTGCCGTGGGTTTCGCCCGCTGCCTCTCGATCGATTCGATCTCCCAGCTGCTTGTCGAAGGTCAGTTTTGGGACTAGAAATGTAAGAGATGACTTTTTTAAGAACCCAGCAATTGGTATTAAATTGATTAAACGATTGATATGTAGTATTGCAAAGATATATTGCAGAGATTGCAAAGTAATGTAAATATGTTTACCTAAGTATCTGTATTTTAAGTTTTATCTGATCCCCTTATGTCATTCGGTATTCAGTTTCAGCTTATAAGATATACAGATATATTACATAAAGACTGCCAAGTAATGTGGTTGGGTGACAACGGTCTTTGGGTCTGAATACAAAAGAAGATTATATGTACATATATGAATTCATTACTTTATATTATTATTATTATTATGGTTATTTCTCAATTGATCTCTCCTGCCATTCTAGTGCAGTTGTACCGAGTCCGTGCTAAACATTTGACAGATCATTAGGTGAGCTCATGTGCAAATGTGTACATATACATAGGTATAACACCAATCATTTTTATAGGTGACAGTCCTACAACCCCAGATCAAGGCAATAATTTTAATTGGCTTAATATTGCTCTGAAGAGATAAGATTTCCATCACGCACTGTTTGGCCTGGAAAAATTACACTACTCGACAAATTTCAACTTTTTTTTTCCGCTGTCTCCAAAAATGACTTTTTCTAATAGATTGGGAGATTTAAAATTTTTTTAAGAATTATGGTTTTTTTTTCATGGAGTAGTTTTTTTTTTAAGAATTTTTAAAAAATCTGGTATTTTTTGTCATAGGTAGTGCTTCTTTTTTTCACATAACTCTCGTTTCATACAACTGGTTGTATTGAACTTTACAGTTAAAAAATGCTGATAAATGCAGCTATAAATCCGACTCAGACACTTTGTAGCAGAAACTTAACGTCTGGCAGATATTAAGCTTCCAAATTGAAATTTCGTCATTTTTTTCGGTATTTTTTACCCGAAATTTTGACTTTGAAACTTCTGGAAAAATCGAAAAAAAAATAAATGAATGCCTTGATTTTTGGTTTTAGATAGACACATTAATTACGCGTCGTTTAAGGTATCGCTTATAAAAATATAAAATCAAACGGCTAAGTTATAACCGTTTGACCAAAACGACCCAAATCTCATTTTATCGGAAAAAATACCGAAAAATACTTGAATTTATTTAAGTGTTATGATACTTAAATATTTTTATTGTTATTGCTTGTTACTATTTTTAAAATGGTTTGTCTGTCTTCTTTTGTCATTTAAGTCAGATTCTTTTATGAGAGTCCACACATAGTCGCCCAACATATTCTCATTCCAAACACCTAGATACCGTCGTTCCATAGCTTTTAATTGTTGGTGAAATCTCTCTCCGTGTTCATCACTAACATCCCCAAGGTTTGGCGGAAAAAGTCTAAGTGGGAGTGCATGAAATGGTTTTTGAGTGAAATGTTGGCTCCAATTTGTTCATAATTCTTAAGTAGGGCTTGAACGATATTAACGTAATCATCTTTCTGTTACCAAGAAAATTTGTTGTAACCAGTCGGAACGAGTTCCAGGCTGCTTTTTCATTCGTAGATAAAATATTTTCAAATCCACCATCTTTTAGTAGTTTTCGAATTTGGGGGCCAGCACATGAAGTTGACCGGCTTGAGTTGTCCATTTCAATTAGAAACAAGTGGTATTTTTCGAAAACACACGATCGTATTCTGCTGGAAGTCAGAACTACACTGAGGCAGGGATACTATAGGTACAGAGTTTTTTATGAATAGCTTGAAGAAGAAAGGTCAAATATCTGCGGGACCAGCACCTGTGAAGGAAAAAGGTCAACATTTGACCCTAACAGGTATTTATGTATATTTATCCTCACCAAGGCTTAGGTATAAGGAATAAGGAATAAAACTGTCCACAACATTTACACCCCAAATAAATATGACCAGGTAGGATATATATCCGATATATATAAATACCTAAGACTCGGTAAAACCAAAATTACAGGTCCTTTTTGTTTTTTGCAATCCCATTTTGGAAGTTGGACCAAAAACGTACCGGACGGTATTTTTTCAGATAAAATGAGATTTGGGTCGTTTTGGTCAAACGGTTATAACTTAGCCGTTTGATTTTATATTTTTATAAGCGATACCTTAAACGACGCGTAATTAATGTGTCTATCTAAAACCAAAAATCAAGGCATTCATTTATTTTTTTTTCGATTTTTCCAGAAGTTTCAAAGTCAAAATTTCGGGTAAAAAATACCGAAAAAAATGACGAAATTTCAATTTGGAAGCTTAATATCTGCCAGACGTTAAGTTTCTGCTACAAAGTGTCTGAGTCGGATTTATAGCTGCATTTATCAGCATTTTTTAACTGTAAAGTTCAATACAACCAGTTGTATGAAACGAGAGTTATGTGAAAAATAGAAGCACTACCTATGACAAAAAATACCAGATTTTTAAAAAATTCTTTAAAAAAAAACTACTCCATGAAAAAAAAAAAAAACATTCTTCAAAATTTTTAAACATCCAAATCTATCAGAAAAAGTCATTTTTGGAGACAGCGGAAAAGTCGTGTCGACTAGTGTTATCGGTTTCTTTTCGATTCTCGTTCTGAGAATTTTGAGAGTTTGATAGATAAACTGGGAGACGGTATATATTGTTATTATATTTATCCTTTATTGTGTTTGAAAGTCGTTACTGATTCTTCATATCAATGAAACATATTTCTTGTTTTAATCTGTCTCTGTTGTTGTTGTTTGGAGGCTCATTAAAAGATTTTAAATCCGCCTAACATCAGAAAATACAAATGGAAACACGACA
This sequence comes from Drosophila affinis, assembly GCA_037356375.1. NCBI lineage: Eukaryota > Metazoa > Arthropoda > Insecta > Diptera > Drosophilidae > Drosophila > Drosophila affinis. The sequence continues at coordinate 1,011,448 of CM074800.1, forward strand.
ACATTGTTTAACCTATGACCCGCTATAATCTGCAACAGAATTTGGGTCTGTTGCCACACACACAGGCACCCACAGACACTCACAGACAAGTGGCCATAGCAGATCTTAGCCTTATCGCCCAGAATGAACCGGTCCAAACATGTGTCTAAGGGTCAGTCAATGAAATCGAAGAACATACTAGATCAAAGACCGAGCTGTTGACTAATCGTCGGCTTGGCTTCTCGAGAGATTACTGGAGCCGGTAACCTATTTATCGCCCCTTGCCGATGTTCAGAACGACAACGTCATTGCCTGCTAGGCGATCCGAACCGATTCGGGGCTGTCTTATCAACGTCTTGGGACCGATGGACCGACGCTTTAAATAGCGGCCGCTGTGAGAGCCTGGAGTTCATTTGACGAGCACGCCTTCAGGATGAACGACATAGACTTGGAGCGGAGCACCCTCAAGCCAGCCACCAGCTACACCAGCACCTCGCTCCATGAGGCTGTCAAGCTGATTCTGGATGTGGGTGCACCAGGAGCTGTGGCCCAGCTGCCGCCACAGACCATACCCCAGCGCTTCCAGGAAGTGTGTCAGCAGTACGCGGAGCACCCTGCCTTGGTCTGGGAGACACCCGGATCGGGGGTGAATGGCTGGACCACCTTGACCTATGCCGACTATCAGCGGAGAGTGGAACAGACTGCTCTGATGCTGCTGAATGTCGGATTGGAGGAACGCAGCTCGCTGGGCGTCTTGGCCTTCAATTGCCCCGAGTGGTTCTTTGCCGAGCTGGGAGCCCTGCGAGCTGGTGGCGTTGTGGCAGGGATCTATCCCAGCAACTCGGCGGAGGCAGTGCGTCACGTGCTGGCCACCAGCGAAGCCACGGTCTGTGTGGTGGACGATGCCCAGCAGATGGCCAAGCTGAGAGCCATCAAGGACAGGCTGCCACGCCTGAAGACAGTCATTCAACTGCACGGACCCTATGAAGACTTCGTCGACAAGGACGAGGGCTACTACAGCTGGAAGCAGCTTGAGGAGAAGACCTACTCGAATGATCTAAAAAAGGAGCTCCTCGAGAGAGAGAGTCGGGTGTATGCCAACGAATGCGCCATGCTGATCTTCACCTCCGGAACTGTGGGTCTGCCCAAGGCTGTGATGCTCACCCACGACAGCATTGTGTTCAACGCCAAGTCCGCATCTGCCAGCATGAAGGACGTCCACGATGGAGCAGAGCGCATGGTCAGTTTCCTGCCCCTCAGTCACATCGCTGCTCAAATATTCGATGTCTTTCTGGCCCTCGAGCACGGAGGCTGTGTGACGTTTGCCGACAAGGATGCCCTCAAGGGAACGCTGGTGCGCACGTTCCAGAAGGCGAAGCCGACGCGTATGTTCGGCGTGCCACGGGTCTTCGAGAAGTTCCAGGAGCGTCTGGTGGCAGCGGAGGCCAAGGCCAAGCCCTACTCGAGGCTGCTCCTGTCCAAGGCCCGTGCCGCGGTGGCAGAATACCAACTAGCCGTGATGGCAGGGTGAGTTTAGGCACTTCGATCCAAGGTGGATCCAGGATTACTGACACTTCAAATCTTGCAGGGAAAAGCCTTCGATCTACGCCACCACCAAATACTGGTTGGCCTCACACATGATCAGACCCATTCGTCAGATGATGGGCCTGGACCACTGCCGGAGCTTTTTGACTGGCGGAGCCCCCACCTCCGATGAGATGAAGATGTTCTTCCTGGGCCTGGACATAGCTCTGGGCGAGTGCTACGGCATGTCGGAAAGCGGCGGAGCCATCACCCTGAACACGGAGATCTCGAATCTTTTCAGCTCAGGCCAGCCGATTGCCGGGGTGGAGGTGAAGGTCCAAGAGCCCGATGCTAATGGGCAGGGCGAGATTGTCCTGCGAGGACGCAGCAACTTCATGGGCTATCTGGGCCAGCCGGAGAAGACCGAGGAGACCATCAGGGCGGACGGTTGGCTGCTCTCTGGTGATCTGGGCTACTTCGATCCGCACGGCAATGTGGTGATCTCTGGCCGCCTCAAGGAACTCATCATCACGGCTGGCGGCGAGAACATTCCGCCCGTGCACATCGAAGAGCTGATCAAGAAGGAGCTGCCCTGCGTAAGCAATGCCCTGCTGGTCGGCGACCATCGCAAGTATCTCACAGTCCTGCTGTCCCTGAAAACGAAATTCCATCCCACGACTGGCATCCCGCTGGACGACCTGCGGGAGGAGACCATCGAGTGGCTGCAAGAACTGGGCCTCAACCAGACCCGTCTCTCCGAGCTGCTGAGCATTCCCGCCGACCTCCAGCTGCCCAACGACACGGCTGCCATATCGACGGCTCTGCAGATAACGGCGGAGCCAAAGCTCCTCGAGGCCATCGAGGCGGGCATCAAGCGGGCCAACAAGAACGCCATTTCAAACGCCCAACGGGTGCAGAAGTTCGCCCTCATCCCGCACGAGTTCTCGCTGGCCACCGGCGAGCTGGGACCCACACTCAAGATCCGGCGGAACATAGTCCACGCCAAGTACGCCCAGATTATAGAGCGTTTGTACAACTGAAAGTTCGGTTTCTTAGCTTAGGTTTAGTTTTGTTTTGTAGACATGACACTGATAATTATAATTATATTATACATTGGACTTGTTAAATTGAATTTGTTACTCGAGGCTCTGTCTGCTGTGTGCTCTATGACCTCTCGCGATCATGTCTGATGGGCTGCGATTCCATTTTGCTGATGTACTGAAATATGGAAGCGGGTAAGTGCGTGCTGGGAGACTTTTGTGGGGGGAGGGGAACCAACCACTTCGTTGATGGCCTTCAGTTTCCGCTTGCTCTGCTCCTTGCGATCCACGAAGCGCCTGAGCCAGCGCAGACAGGCAAAGGCGATTGCTATGGCCACCAGCATCCAGATGATCACAGACCGCGAGTCAAAGCGATCTGTGGGTATCTTGGGCCAGGTCAGTGGCGGTGGCGCTAGATTCGGCTCGTCCATCGCTTTCTATTCACCCAAAGACATGTTTTATTCGAATCTGCTCTCTACTGCTGTGCCCTCGATTGGACTTACCGCACACTGTACTTTGCTGTGGATGGCCTCGCCGACACTCAGGAGCACAATCGAACGGTTACGTGCGCCCTCGATACAGTCTATGCCCTGCACATGGGTCAAGTCCTCGCCCCAATCGCTCAAGAGACTCCAGTTGCGAGCAAAGTTGAGGGAAAGGGGAGTCCTAAGCACCAAATTCTTCACCAGCCAGGCACAGCTCCAGTGGTTATCCGCCAGGTTGATATGGCCGAAATGAAGCAGACTGCTCAAGTTGACCGAGTGTAGGCGGTTCGAGCTGAGATCCACAATCAGCGACAGGCGGTTCAGGGCTGGCGGCAGTCTTTGCAAGAAGGAGGCTTCGATAAGAGCATTTCCGTCCAGTTTTAGATGCTGCAAGTGCGTCTGATGTTGCATCAGCTTGGGCGATATATCTCCGATCCGATTGTGCGAAAGAATTATCTCCTCTAGCTGGGTGTTTGCCTCGAACAAACTTTCCGATACGGATGTCAGTTGATTAAAGCTGGCGTCGATTCGGAGCAGACTGACAAGCGGCTCCAGACTGCCGTCCTCGATACGGGAGAGAATGTTGTGGCTGATGTTGAGTCGCTGTGGAGGGAGCATCAGGAAATTGAATTAAATAATACCAACACCGACCGTATCTGCTTTGGATAATGCTTAGAGACAGAATCTTTGTATTGGAACATGGAGCAGTTTTCGTTATAAATATATAATCAAATATACCTCTAAAGAATCCAATCCCAATAAGCTTTCCGTCGTTAGACCCGTCAAATTGTTTTGACTCAAGTCCAGGTCCTGGAGCTCAAAGTTTTTCGCAAATCCCTGCGGCTCTAGATTCTGCAGTAGGTTGCTCGCTAGATTCAGATGTACCAAGCGAGCAAGACCGTGTTGGGTGAGGAACTGAAGACTTCTCAATAAATTGCCCTCCAGACGGAGACTTCGGAGATGGGTATTGCTCTCGAAAGCCTCTGGATCGACGTCCCCGATCCGATTATGCTGAAGCGCCAGACTGGACAGACGATGCAGGCCATGAAATTGGCTGCCATCGACGACCACCAGTCGATTTCCATTGAGCTGGAGGTGCTTCAAGTGCGAGAGGCCATAGAAGGTGTCGTCTGCGATCTGATTGATCTGATTGGAGGCCAAGTCGAGCATCTGCAGTTGGGGGTAGAGCACGAAGCTCTGACCCTCCAGGCTGGACAGCCTGTTGTGGCTGAGATCCAGGGATATTAGTGCTTCCAGGGGCTCGCTGGCCCACGATCTCAGTTGGCTCAGGCTGTTGTGGGCGAGCGAGAGGGACTGCAGTAGGGGCAGGCCATGCAGGGAGAAGTCCTCCAAGCTACTCAGACCACTATGCTGCAGCTCCAGGTGCAGGAGGTGGCCGAACCGCATGAAGAACGCGTTCTCGAGACGCGGCAGGCTGCAGTTGCTCAGCGTCAAGGATGTCAGGAGCTCGGTGCCCCGGATCATAGTCACCTCTGTCTTGTTGCAGTTGCTCAGTTGCAGGCAGCTGACCCTGGAGCCGCAGCCGAGCAGCATCCAGAGCCAGAATAGTATTTGGTACAGCGCGTGGCACATTTCGTTGGAGACTAACCCAGAAGCTTGGCGCTTCTGTAGCCACAGGGCCTTATCTCATTGCAGCTGCTTGTGGAGCCAGCTGACAACCCGTCAAGATAGTGAATCAGTTGATCAACTACCCGTCGCGACGTTTGCCCGAAGACAATATTTACTCCGCTTCCAGTAAAAAGCAAAACATATATATCGTACCTCCTACATGCCTACCGTTTCAAGAACTAGCCAAATGCATCGGGTCGGAAAATGTGGGTTATGGCAATGAATTTTTACTGTTTTGGAATCTCAGAGTTGTTTATTGGGCCTTTATCCTAGTGCTATAAGATTTACCTATATTTAAGGCACTATTCAATAAACCAGATTGTATACGGCAATGTTATGTTCTCAGTCTGGCTATCAATCACGGCAATATGGCTACGAGTATTTTGGCATAACAAGGTCTTATTTCTTAATGAAATATTCATGCTCTTATTCCCATTTATTGTGTGTAGATTGAATTAGATGAATATCTGAAACAACGTAGTATGCGATTACTATCCTTTGCCTCAATGAATGCTTAATTGGCGGATGTACTGGTACTAAGAGGTACTTTTTCCAAATAGGGCATGCATGTGTGTGTGTGTGAATTGTATGCACGAGTGTTCTTTGCAATGACACCTGCATTTATTATTAAACAAATCAACAACATTTGCAAACCAAATATAAATATTCCAAATTAATGCAGACGCATAGTGTTGAATATGAATATTTCAATTAAAATATGCAATTTCCACAATTGAAATCTCCTCCACTTCCCACGCCCACGCCCACGCCAACACCCACACCCACCCCCACACCCACCCCCACTCCTGTCTCTGTTTCCGTCTCTGCTCCTTGGCTCTCTTTCATTCCGTCCTGTGCTATGTCGGTTTGGTTTATTTGTGTATTTGCTTTTCACCTGCATTTCAACTTTTACTTTATCCTATTTGCCTGCGGATTTTGACGGCATTACGAGAATGTCTGTGTGGCAGCACCAGTAGCTCCAGCTCCCAGCTGAGACAGAGAGAGATAGCCAGAGATTTGAAGAGTGAGAGGGCTATAGCAGCCAAGCCGCAACAAGCAATGCACTTAACCAATGGACAGGACAGTGGCACGACAGCCACACAAAGCCCTTGGATGGGGACGGGGATAGGGATGGGGCCACCCGGAACCGCCAGGACCACCTGGCAAGTAAAACGATTATGACTGTACAAATTTGCCCCGTTGCCACAATTGTTGTTATGTACTATATTAATTCGAGTTTTGAGCCTGGGCCAAAAAATGCTGTTGCTGTTGCTGTGGCAAGAGCTGCAAATTGAAATTGAAATGTGATGTGGTAAGTGCCGGAACGCAGGGCAGCGAACCCAAGCGCTTACCATTATAATTGCAGGGGCACTCACGGATGCTAACGGATAATGTTTGCATTGCGGTAGACCCGACCCACCCGGAGAATCCTTCGACGATGGCAATTATATCAAGCAAAGAGGTCCAATGTAATATACATTCAATGGAAAGTGTTTCAAAGATACAGACATCTTGCAAAGCTTGCAGATACTATTTTAGTTTAGCAACAATGCGACGCAAGCATTTCCTGCCTTATCTGAAGTATATTTTACATACTTATTCGAACTCGAGTTAAAGTAGTTTGCTCCTGTTTTGAGCATTTTTTTAATATATTTTCATCAATTAACCCTGAGTTGTATTTGTTCAATCCTTAACAATGACTAAATACTTATTGAAGGTTGATTTAATTTATTCTTTCTGGTTCTATTGTTGGGTTTTTTGTCTAAGGTCCAAAGACTTTTACACGCTGTTGATTACTGTTTGCGAGAAAAGCGAAAGATGAACCATAAATTAATTGGCGTCTATCGCTCTAATGCATTATTTTACTGGTACTAAGATTAAGAGATGAAAAAGAAATAAATAAATACACATTTTTTACTTGAGTTCTCCCACACTGTTTAAGTTACTTAAAAATAAACAGATTATTGGTCTTAAGTTAATTTTAAATCAGAATAAACTGAATTAAGTATTCGTTCTTTGTACTTTGTACGTAAAGTTTTCCATTGCATACTTTTGAGCTGCAAGTGAAATGTTTGATTGATGGCCCTGTGACACCTTCACCAGCAGATCCATGGCACAATTTCCCCCTCCTTTGTGTGGAAACCTGATTCGATTTCCATGGGCAAATGCGCTTTTAAACTGCAACGACTGCAATTGACTTGAACTTTGGCCGGCACGCCCCCGCGGCCGGAGCCAGCCAGTGTGCTAAAACGACAAATTTAATATGTACTTCTTGTCTGCCCTGCCCTGCCTTGCCGACGCTTTAGCTGCGCTGCACTTTCCTTTGGCCAATGGACAAAAAGCCGAAATTACCAAGACTTGGCCCAGTGCCAGCAGAGTCGTGGAACAGCCAACATATTTGCCAGAAGCACTGCAGATGGTCTGGACGAGGACGAGGAGTAGTTGGCTAAAAGCAAAACTGTTTTTATTTGCAAGCAAGTCTGGCACAGGACTCCCGGCTCTATTTCAGGGACTCCATCTCCTGCTATCACTCCCCATGTGTGTGTGTGTGTCTGGTATTAAAATATTTTCGTACACATTTCAGCTGCCAAAATTATTTCAATTTAGTTCCGCAAAATAAATTTCTCTTCATATTTTTTGAGCCAGTCTTTTCTGGAGCTTCCCTTTAGATTGCCTTCGTTTTTATGCTCGCGTAATGAACAGGAAAGCGCCATATGATTTACTTACACGATATGAGTGATAGTTATGCCGGATGAGATTTGGCTCCAGTCGGAAGCAGGACATGATAAATGGAATATTTCATCTAAGAGTAGTTCAACGTGAACTTGAAGTGCACTCTGACTGCTATGAAGCATCGCTTAAGTTGAACAAAACTTCGTTTAGGATTCTTAATTAACGTTTCACATTAATTTCCCTAGAAATCTGCTTCGCTTGAAACTCCTCGCCTTCTTTGCTATCACTATAAATATTTCAATAGGTGCATTGTCCGTCCTCCGTACGTTTTTTGTGTTGCTCCAGCCCTCATCCGGCATGAATGGTCTTCGGCTCCCTCTCCACATTTCTGGGTTACCCTTGGCTCATTGTAATTGCAGTTCTGACCGGTGGCAATGTCCAAACAACGGCCGGAAAAGGGAGCTCGTAGGAGCTAAGCTCGCTCCGTGACTGTTTGTTGCCGAATCCCTGCCCTTTCAATTTTAATAGAATTTTTACTTTATTTGCTGGAGCAACAACTGCACTGCAACACAATGCGAATTTCCCAATCTCTTTTCCCCAAAACACACGACTCTAAAGGAGCCAACTAACCAAGAAACCAAGTAGGAAGGTCTGGTTTCGGGGTCGAGTCTTAAGATACTCTTGCAGATCTATCGGTTCTAATGTGGTCGGTAATATAAAAGGGTATGAAAATGTGACATAAGAACAAAAACTCTAAAGTTTTCATTGCAGGAAACACAGGACTGCATTTAGTTGGGGTTTCCTTTTTTGCCTTTGAAGTTGCAACAATTTCCCCGGCACATGTGTTTATTTATTTGGTGTGCAGTTAAAATTTTGGCATGCGAACAATAAACGAGGGAAAGGACACGAATACGGATGCGGATACGGACAAGGACACGGACAGGACCTGAAATAGCTCTGCCACTGCCACCGACTGACTTTTAGCCTGCTTGCTGCTCGGCTGACGCTTTTCCGCCCCATGCTTTTCCGTATTTAATTTCATTTTTCCCAACGCTTCCCGAACCACTGCCACTGCCAGGCCCAGTCGTCGGTCTAGCCCCAGGTCCAGGCGAAAATATTCCATCAGTGGTGCGGGAAGCCGGGCTTCAATTTGGTTTTTGTTTGCAGTTTTCCGTTTTTGTGTTGGCTTTTAGTGCTGCACAACTCTCGTAATTTCTGTGCATTTTTTAGTGGGTTTTAGTGGGCTTTCTGGGAGTGGGAGCGGTAGTGGGCGGTGGGCGTAGGCGTTGTTGTTTTAATTGCTGCTGACAACGAAACTTTCAACAAATCAGAGTCATGTCTGTCTGCATTTGCAGCCCAGCCCCTAGCCCGCAGCCCCCGATGGATGCCGACTGCCGGATGATAGCAAAATGATTGAATAATCGACGTAATTTTCTGGGGATTTGTGGTGTGGGTGAACAAAATGAAAATAAAGTGAGTGAAAAGTTTTGCATGAGCATTTCCATTCCAAATGAAGTTACGAGCAAAAGCTCTAAATGAATTTCGAGAGTTGCTCGAATTACAGGGAATTTTATAATTTATTAAGAGCTGTAATTAAACGTTGAAAATGGTTTCTAATATTTTCGAATTAGAGAGAAATTCTCGTTTAAGAGTTTAAGTAGTGAATTTTTCATGTTTAAAGTGTTTGGAATAAAAAGTGTTGATAAATATTATCTTTAATAGGAGCAGTGCATTGTTTCTGTACCTCGACAGAAAACTTCCTTCCCATCTCTATGACGACCGTTCGTTCATTCAGCAATTAACCCAACACAGACGCCAATGGGGAATGCTTCCTGGTGTGGCATTGCAGATGGATGGAGATGCAAATTTGTTGACAGTCGTACTCGTGTGCAAAAGCAAACCGAACAGAACTGAACCGAACAGAACCGAACCGAGAGATATCTGAGCTCTTGGTTACAACAGCGACAACTGGCTGCTACAACGCCTCGGGGCTTCCAAAGTCAACCCTCTTTCGCATCAAAATGGCTGACTGCACACACATTTCCGGGAAAGAGCTCCGTGTTGCATGCCAATAAATCATAACGCTCCAGCTGCAGCTGCAAACTGCAAGCCAAAATACGTGCAGATATATAAAAACGAGTCAAATTGCTGTAGTGGAGGCTCCCGACTGCAGGATACCCGCCAATAGTTTGTGAATAGGTAATAGGATATACCTACAATTCAGGCTTTCTGGGAAGGTATTATTTGTGCAAATTAGACTGTTTTGAGCTCTGCTATTTCATTGAACACAGCTGTATGTAGATCGGCTGGATCTTTGTTCATTACGAAGAACATGGCATACCCTTGACATCCATAAGTCCCAGGTGTGAAAGGATGAAGTATAAGGACACTGGAGCAGAGGAGCAGAGGGATTCGAGAGTGTTCGTAGCGGTAATGGTGCAATCGGCCATGTTATTATTGTTGCAGTTGTTGCACCTTTCCCTGTTGCCGTTGCCGTTGCAGTTGCTGGTGTTGTTGCCATTATTATTATTATTGTCCGCTATTGGCACGATTGAGTCCGTTTCGTTTGGCCGCCATGTTGTTGCCGGCTGGAAAAGTTGACTTGTCATAAAAATTGAAATTCTTATCCACTCGTTCGTGCGTCCGACATTCAAGGATTATTGCATTAAAGCAACCAGAACGCCACAGACAGAGCCCGAGCAAGGGTCCTGGTCCTTGTCCTGGTCCGGGTAAATGAGATTCGGAGCGAGGGAGAAGGTGCTTTCCGAGCGTAATGGAAAACTCGCGTAAAGGTGCCATGCCTTGCGAGCTGTTGCAGTTGGTCGAACTTCCGCTGACCAGCGCCAGCGCCAGAGCCAGAGCCAGAGCCTGCCATTCGCCATTCCCTTCCTTTGAAGCCATCGAAGGGATTAAAATTCCGATAAAGTGTTTGTCCTTGTTGGCCCTGGTCCTGTCAGACTGCTGCTGCCCCCCCCTCCTGCTGATAAGCCGCTATCAACGTCGTGTCCTGAATTGAAATGGCAGCGAGCAGCGGCCATCGCAGCTCCAATAGCACAAGTCCTTCCGTCGCATATCGTTTATCATATTTACTCGATTCGATATGAGTAATGTGAAGCGTACCTCGAAATGAAATGCCAAATGAGCTCAGCCCCGGCCGTCAAGCGCGAGTGCACTTTTGACAGTGCCACACACACGTATGTATGTGTGCCACACGGATTGCATTTCCATTCCATTGGCTCGGAGTCGAGTAACACACGACTGTCTTCTCAGGTATCGACTGAGTGGAAAGTGCTCAGATCATGTTCAAACCAGAACACATTGTTGTACTTAAAAAACAAGAACCAATCTATTCTAAGTGAAAAACATACATAAAGTGTGGAATTTATGACTGTTAGGGCTGTTAGAAATGATCTGCCAAACACGACATCCCAAAGTAATAAACTTTTGCTCACTCACCGAAATCATTGAATAAAATGAAACCACATCTAACATGTGTGACATCCATTCAAATGACTCACTCGACCTAAAAATAGCCGAAAGAAAGAACTCCCAGCGGCGACCACTGATTCAAATGAATAAAAGCATCAAAGTTGATTTCTACTCATTGCGTTTTTTCGATCATTGTTGAGTCGCTGTTGAGAACATCAAACACCCGAAACAATCGCGGGCACAGTTTGATTTCATTAGTTTTTGCCGTTCTCTGGCAACGTGCCATATTGACACGATAATATAAATAGTTTGGTCAAGTTAGCATGTTAATAAATAAATCCTCGTGGTGGATGTGTGTATATATCCCTACAAAGACTTCTCTTCCACATCTTTCCAAGTGCCAACATTTAAATGGAACAGAAATTGCCCTTCCTCTTGCCGCCTCCAAGTGAATCATTCGATAGCCACGAATTGGGTTTGTTCTAGGAAAATACACCAAATTCCCCGAGTATTGGTTCACCTAATTTTCAACGTCAATGTCCTCGACACAGTTTTCGGATAGGGGCAGAGTGCTGCTGCCTGTGCCTGTGCCTGGCGACAATTCATTTGACAGTCACGAAATCAATTGGAAAAGTGAACAAGCAGAAAGTGAGAGGCGAAATCAAGCTGCATAAATTATCGGGAAATCAGAGGGGAAAATTGAAACAATGAAGTGCCCGAGGACGAGGACTGAAACTGTCAATTTGGCAGGACCGACCACAAATGCAGTTCCTGCACTCTCCATAAAATTTGTCGCCTTTTGTTGGCATTTTCTTAAAAACTGGCTGCTGTAGTGGGAAAGGAGCCTTGCCGATGGTTAGAGCCAGCCAGAGACCTCTGCCTCGCATATACATAAGGGTGCAGTGAAAAGCCTTTTCCTCTGGCTTTCCGCTTTTCCTTTTTCTGCTGGCTTTCGTAGTCTCTGCTCTAAATTGCACTTTATTTGCGGTTTGTTGATTTTATTGCACAACTTTGTTTGCGATTCTGCTTAAATTTCATTACCCGATCCCAACCGAAACGAACTGGGCCACGGGCCAGCGGGTTCGGGTTCGGGCTTGGGTTCGGCAGCGGGTTTGAGCGGGTTGAGGATGTTGGATTGAAAATGAATGCCAAAACCTTGATATGAATTAATATTTGAGCAGGGCTGCCAAGTGGAGCAGACATTGGGGGGACGGACAGAGGGTAGGAGTGTAAGAGTTGTGGGCATGGAATGGACATTGGTTAAATGGGTCAATACAACGCGATTGATGGTTCCGTTTTGGTTTGGCTCGTACAAATATTAAAAGACAGCTTTAAGTGGGGAAACTTATGCAACTGCCGGGAGAAAACTGCCCCTAAAAACGCGGCCCAGCTCGAGTCAGAGTTCGCTGAACCCACACGTCGTATGCTTGATATTTCTATTCTCTGATCCCTCTCGAAGGACTGACAGCCTCTCCATCGAAGCCAAAGCCAAGGCAAAGGCAAAGGTTAACACAACTCAAAATCAACTATAAACCCTGGGAAAACAGAGCTGAACTGAACTGAAACACGAAACATGAAAAATCAAAACAAATAAGCAAACAGGCAGACAAACAAAGTGCCAGGAAAATTAAATAAAATCCGCACAAACAAAGAGCTGTGGTCGGGCAAGAGCGAGAGAGAGAGAGAGAGGGGGCCAACTGGGGGGCGGTGCGGCGGAATCATCTGAAAAGCTTCGCACGGAACAGAGAGATACAAAGATACTGGAGCAGGCCACTTAGATTGCGGCTGGCACAGCCACAACAAATGTGTATCTTTGTGTGAGAGAGTATCTGTGTGTGGGCTTTGTGTTTGTGATAAAAATAAAGCAATTGAAGGAGCACGCGACAAAGGCCAACAGCAAAAAGATACAGAAACAACAATGGGCTGATGCTGATGCCAGAGAGAGAGAGCGAGAGAGAGAGTGACAGAGGGAGAGAAAGATGAGGCAGGGCGGGAAAGGCGGAAAAGTGGAGGGCAAACGGAGTGGGAAAATTAATTACCCTTCCTTTTGGCTTCAGTTTTGTTTTGTTTACCATTTTCATTTAATTACCGCCAGCGCACTAATCTGAATGCTTTAGTTTAATGTATTTTGTAGATTTTCATCTGTGTAGCCAACATTTGTCGTAGGCTACAAGTTTAAGAGAATAATTGCTATAAATATGTGTATATATAGAAGTCTCAAGTGGGACAAATTAGTTGATTTCTATCCGGTGTAAATGTTAATGGGTTATGGAATTGGAAAAACAAAATACATGGAAATCCATACCTTTAAGACCTGCAGTGGATTTTCAGCTTGTTTGTTTTGAAAAACGCAATGTAAAAGTATGGGAAAATATTAAAAGATAATGAAGAAACATGTCCAAAAATAGCAAACTCGCCGAAACATGAAGGCGCTGGAAAGTATGCAATAGAAAGGCCGAACACCTTTTTGCGTATACGTAATCAAGGACAGGCAGAAACTGGCTGGCTGGGCTTCTATGGGCTATGCTGGATAATCAAAAATGTTAATTCACCAGCCCGAAACCATCGGGAGGACTGGCGGTCTGCATGTCCTGCAGCCTCGGCCTGTGTGCACCGCGCTGCGTGCCAGGCGCGAATGCCTGCCTTCCTGCCTGCCTGCCAGCCTGGCTGACATTATCAGCAGCCTTCATTCATGGATACCACACGAGGGAAAAACAAAAAGGAATACCAAGCTAAAAAAGCCGAGCAGGAACTGCTCCTACTTTGTGCTTCGTGCAGCTGCGCGTCGGGTGCGCGAGGTAGAGAGGTTTGGAAGCCACTGGAAGTACAAACAGGGATAACTGCAATGGAAGGTAGGTAGATTGAGAGTAGTTTGAGAGTAAAGTAAAAGCTCGCAAAGAGAGAGACTGTTAAGAGAAAGCTGCCTACAAGTGTCCCAAGCGAAAGAGCAAAGCGGCTGAACAGGACACAGGACTGTCTGCAGCATCTCTCTTTCTCTCTCGCTCGCTATGGGTTTCTTTGTATCCCACTTTCTATCTGCGAACTTCTCGCTCTCAGGGCGCCCTGTAGTTTTGCGTTTGTAAAAGCCATTTTTCATTCATGCGAATTTACTTTAAATTAATTTTTTTGTGGGGTCATAAATCATTTTTGGCTCTGGACCCTACGCATGCTGAGTCTCTATGTGCGAGAGCGTGTTGCCGCGTCTGTGTGCGAGCTCGTGCTAGTGTGCGTTTAAGCTCTTGTAGCCTGTACTCGAGTGCGAGTGCGAGTGGCGAGTGCATGAATGAATGTGTTCTGTGTACTTCGAATACTTTCAAATTAGTTTCGATTGCATTGAAGGATCGCGTTCGCAGTACAGTAGGTCAAGTAAGGCGGGGTACAGCGGAGGTCAGGAAGGTGCATGCACACGAAAATTGTTGAGTTTTGTGAGGCATGATTAGAATTGGCTCTAAGTAAGGATCGTATAAACATATTGGGGATAGGTGTTTATTGTATTCGTTAGTTCTACATTTATCTATCGAGCTCTTTACAATCAAAGAGCTATCGTATGCTTTCCTACACATGTACCATCGAAAATTGCGATGGACTGTTCAATGGCGCTCTCAGCTCCAGCCCCCAGGTGGTATGCACTCGATCTAAGGGGTCGTGCTGTTTTGCCTGTATCAATAATTTTGCTGTCTTCTATCTATCTCGCCTGAATAACCCATTTCTCATGGAGAGTGCCTAACATCTGGAGGAAACCACACAAAACTACCAACGCAATGCGAATCGACAGCACCCCCACCCTCTCTCTTTCTCTCTCTCTCTCTGTCTCTGTGAGCATCGCTCTCTAGGTTAACTAACACCACGAAAGCTCGGCTCAGACTTCAGAGAGAGGTTAAGGGAGTTGAAGAGCTTCTCTCTTGCGAGAGTGGGACCATTTGCGCATCTCCAGCATTCTCTTACAGCCTCCGCAAGGCAAGCGACAGGAAAGAGCTTTGAGGGAAGAGCTTTTAAGCTTCTTCCAGGCACAGGAGTCACGAGTCCTGACGACTCGCTAGGACTCGTGGATAGATGGTCACATCTTCCAGCCTTGGCTCTGGCAAAAAATCTCCTCTTCCCCCACCCGATTCCACGAGCCGCGAGCCCCGAACCAGCGCCATCGCTCGTTTTCTGCACAAGGATGTTTCGTTGGATGCTCGGGCAGGGCTCGCTGGCAGTCGGAGTCGTCGCCTCTGCAGTCACTTCCAGGGTTGCCTGGCTGCTACTGTTGGACGAGCATCGGGTTCAGTTGGTGTTCCGGTTTCGGGTTGTGCTGTCAGTTGCCTTTTTCTCCGTGCACAGCCACCGAGAGATTGAGTTTCATCAGCGGTGTGTCGCGTCGCGTTGGTCGTGGTCTGTGTTTCCGTATCTGTGTGTGCTCTTTGAGCGTGTGCGTGAGTGCGTGCGAGTGATTGTGCGGTGTGTGTGTGTGTGTGTGTGCGTGTGTATGTCTGTGGTGTGCCTGTGTGCCTGTTGTCTGTCGCTAACGGTGCGCGCGCGTGTATCGGTGTGAGTGTGTGCGTGCGTGTACTGTGCACTACAATGCCATATACATAGATACTAATACATGCCTACCACACACATACAGACATGGAAATAAATTAGAAAAAGTTTCTGGAATACTCGTGTGTACCAGCAGACCATCCGACCATCCGACCATCAAACCATCAGACTATCAGAACAGCAGGTAAAACAACCGAACTATTCATGAATATATATGGTCTATATGTGTATATCGCTTACACGCGTGCGTGTCTGTGGGTGTTCTAGAGATGGAACTGCGTGAGCGAGAGTGTGAGTAGGTGCGTAAGGTGCGTTAGTGAGCTCGTGTTTGTGTGTGCCTTCCAAAAGGAGGAAATTGATATTCTTATTTCTTCTCGTGCAAAATATATACATAGTCGTTCTCTCTCTCTCTCTCTCTCTCTCTCTTCCCAACATTGCTCATGTGTCAGTTTAAGCTTGTGAAAATTCCATCAGCATCAACATCAACATCAAATCATCATCATTGTCATTATCATCATCGTTATCATAATCATCGCCAGCCTCAGGATGGTTGTCCTCGTCGCAACATTGTAGTACACACACATTTTCCCATCGCATCCCATCCCACATCCTTCCTTCATCTATTTTTTATTTTTATTTTCCCCTATCTTCCATTTTGATTTTTATTATTATTTCGATTCGATTCGATTCGATTTGATGGCGCCCCGCAAATGTTCTGCCAAATTTCTAATTGACCATCAAGGCGATGCTGTTTCAAAATGGAAAGTATCTTGCGGATACATGTCAAGTGCAACTCTCTCTTTCTCTCTCCGTGTCTCTTCCTTTTGTTCGCTCTTTCGGTGGCTTTGTGTGCAGGTGTGTGTGTGTGTATGTGTGGTGTGTCTGTATAACAGGTGCCAAAAAATAAATGGCAATGGTTACTTTTATGTTCATATTGTGTATTGTGTGTGGGAGGATGTACGGTTGGATGGTGGGTGGAGGCTGGGGGCGGGAGGGGAGGAGATATTCTTGGGGGCACTGGCATTGTCAACAAGTGAGAATGTCCTGATGATCGCCTGCTGAATAATTTGTGGCTTGTGAAATTAACTTTCCTTTCTTTTCCGCCCCGGCAGCCACGAGCTATGGATGACAGAACTAAAACAAACAAAAAACCAAAAAACTATACAAATGAAATGAAATGAAAAATATACACACATAATTTAAGCCTAAGCAATATTTATTCTGATTGAGTGAGAGGAATTACAAAAATCCAACAGTGCGCGAATCGAATCGAAACCGAAACCCAAAACAGCGTGAAAAATCTTTTATCGTACGCCACTGCAAAACCAAAAACCCAAAAACCAAATATTACTGAAACCCAAATATTACTGAAGCAATGGAAAAAGGCTTAAAGTATAAACTAAAACTAAAACAAAGAAAACTGCACAAAACCTAAAACAACAGAGTACTTATAACGATAAACAATAACGATGACGAGGAGAGATATTTTAAATATATTGTATATACTGTAAAATATATTCGAACAATATACAAGCCGAAAGGAGGCGTAGTATTCGTGTACACAAGGAGGAGGGGCGACAAAAGGATTTTAATATCATTTGTAATACTCAGCAACACATCTCGGAAACAAGTGGAACTTGAATACACTTTGAATACAAAATACTGATTTTTTCTATTATATAGAAAATTGTTATAAGAACGCAGCGAAGGCCGCGCTTAAATTTTCAATAAGCTGGCGAAACACGCACAATATTGATACCAAAATAAATACCAAAGAAAACCAAAGAAAACCGAAGATCTGCAGTGGAAATTTGTCCACACTGAATTCAATTGAATCACTCGATCCACTCGATACATAGTCGTACATACGCATACTCCGATAATCGCATCTAACTCGCATCTAAGTAATAATCACAATTGAGCTCAAGTTACTGGCATCACACTCATCGCAAATCGCAAGAGGTTTAACGGCAGACAAACTTGATAAAGTATAAACCAAGTTTAATGAATAATACAATAAATGGAGCATTTCTAATTACAACAATTATTCGCCTAGATCAACTTACTATTTATATACCATATACCAATCGGATCGCCTAATTATATTGATTGCAAAATCAAACAGGAACACAGAGAAGGTGAGTTTAACAAATTTAATAATACATAATTTTAAGTAACGTCTTGTAATCATTTTAAGAGGCCGAATAATTCTTTCTTAATTCTTAATTCTCTAACCAAAAATATATAAATTTATTCCCAAGACATATTATGTTGCCAGCTCTTTGAAAGCTCAAATCTCAAATATATTCTTGGATTTGTTAAACATATCTGTCTCGAATTCAATCATAATTATTCAGAAAAATATATTCTAAAAGAATGACTACACATCCTTAAACAAAGATTAAAAATATAATAACATAAAAGTAAATTTATAGAAAGACATACATAATGTTATTTTTTGGATAGATACATTTTTAAAAATGTTTGCCAGTGAAGAGTGTAACGAAAATGTAGTTTGGGAAAACACAGCCGGATCCACGCCCTAAAAATTCATTCAGCAGCTCTCTCACGCAGCAACGGCCATAACCACAGGCATAATTTAGGTATTTTTTCTGCTCTGGCGCTGGCCGCTCCCCTCCGACTCCTCCGACCAGTTCCGCTCCGGATACCCTTGAGGTTGCAGTCTGTACGGCCTGTCCCCGTGTATGTATTCGGGCTTGATTTGCTTTTTGGTTTTGTTTCTCGGGCTAGTATTTTAAAATTGTTCCATTGACCTTTGAAGACCACTCAGACACATTTAAATACACAGCTGGCACAGCTGTTGGGTGGTGGGGTGGTTGGGTGGTTTGGTGGGTGTTAGGGGGAGTGGGTGGTCCAAGAGAAAACAGAGAGAGAGAGAGAGCCGCAACAGCAGCGGTGTCGGTGTCGACGGCGGCAATGGCACCCACTCCGAGGACAATAAAAACCAGCGAACAATTGCCAAATAAATAACTTGACGCACGTTCCACACCGCTCTGCCCGTTCGTCCGTCCTTCGGTCTGTCCGTCTGTTTGTTTGCTCTGGTGCCGTGGTTTTTGGGCTTTGCTTGACTTTCATTCGCATTCCCATTCCCATTTTCATTTCGCAGAGGACAAGCTCACGCACATGGACATGGACACATTTGCTATCATGTTGCATATTAAAAGTGCTCTGGCATCCTGTTTTTGTTTTCATCTTCCACAGCCGCTGCTCATTTTGGGCAGCCGCCCTCAGCCGCCTGCCACATCCCTGCACTTGGCTCTTTTTCATTAATAACATGACACAATTCGTGCTGCATTGTCCCAAGCCGACTGCGCCTGAGAGCACTTTTGGCTTCGCCGCCTTCTTATGCTCATTATGCTCATTTGAGGCTTTGTCTTTTGGCCAGACCCAGACCCAGACCCATCATCCACCATCCACCAGCCATCCAGTTCGTGCTTCGTGCCTCATGCCTCATGCTTGTGCTTACGGCTTCGCTCTGGCTCCTGCTCTGGCCCAGGCAGCTTCTTTAGCCATTTCTTTTCATCATTCATTCATTCAGGCAGACTCCGGCACTCCCACAACCACACGCTAGGTGTGTGTGGGGCCCCAGCACACTCATCAGAAAATTCAAATGCAAACAGCCAGGCGGCAGAGAGAAGACAGCAGAAACAAAAGTGCAACTGTGAGTGTGTTTATAGATATACACATACACATTACGTATACGTAATACGTATACGCATACCCTTGAAAGCCCGTCGGGGCAAGGCAAGTGCGTAGAGTTGTTTGTCAAGCCAGAACAGAGAGGTGAAGAATGTTCTTTTAAATCTTTTAAATTGCAGTTAATGATTATGTAGATATTTGCGAGAGACGACTGAGGGAAGGAGAGGAGAAGAGTTAGTGTCTGTAGTGCTAAAGAACTATCATTATATTATACTAAATAAGAAATGCAATCCCTTCCATCTGTCGAGAATTCCATTCAGTAAGAGTATCTCAAAATGTAATTCCTTTCCCTCTGATGTTGTTGTTGTTCCTGTTGCCTTCGCTTTGGCCGACGATGTCCTTAATTATGTGCCAGCAGCCCTGACTGACTGCCACAGTGCCACAGTGCCATACTGCCACACTGACTGCTGAAAGGACACTCGCACACACACACACACACACACTGACAAACGTCTGCCACACGTTGGCGTTGGCATAGGCGTTGTCAGGCTCGGCACTCGCGGCTGTTCGGCTCGTGGCGTGGCGGACTCGCGGCTGAGGACGATGTGTCGTGCTGGTCCTGCCGCGTCTCGCGTTGCAGAGTCCTTGTTGCGCTTGTTTTATCGCTCTTGTTGGGCCGTTGTTGATGAGTGTCGCCGCTGCTGTTGTTGCTGTTTTGTTTGTTGTTGTTGTTGGTCCTCTCTGAAGTGCGCTCTTGTGGAGGGTGTCATGTCCGCTTAGTTGTTGCCGCTCTGCCGTGCCGTGCCGTGCCCCTCTGCTGTTTGCCGCTGTACTTTGAGGCGACACCACCGCCGCCGCCGCCGCCGACGTCGCTGTCGCCGCCTGCTCACTGCTTATTTATGTATGAAGGACCTTAAACTTTCCAGCAAATGAAAATGGCCGTAGCCCACCTGAAGGGAAATCAGAGAGAGGAGGGTGGAGGATTGGGGATGGAGAGTAACGCGAAAAATACAAGTATATCTACAACAAATGGCCGCAGCGTAGCTGCTTTTTAATCACAGTCGGCGACGCAGTTTTCAGTTTTCAGCTTTCAGTTTCTCTCTTTTCCATTTGCAAAGTTTCTCACGTGTGTCCTCCTGCCCTACTCCTCCTCCTCCTCCACAGCAGCAGCAGCGGCAGCGGCAGTCCTTGTAGTCCGACACACAATGGATGACACACAATGCTCACTTTTTTGCAGTACCTTCTCCCTCCCCTCCCCTCTCCGCCCCTCAGCAGGCTGCGTTTCTTCTATTAACCTTCATTGCGCGAATGAAAAATGAATTTAAGGTTAACAGTTCTCAGATTTCTTTTCTGTTCTTTGTTTTGTTTTGTTTAGGCCACTTAATTTAAGTCGAAACTAGGCCAGGGCAGAGGTGGCCCTCTAAATATAGATGCGGATGCGGATGCGCATAGTGGGCACAGCGGAATGAAGAATCTTCTACGGATGAGTCTGGCAGGTAGACGACAGGATGCTTAAAATGTTCCTCGGAAGTACCTCGCATTAAATACCATTATACCATTCTTCCAATTAACAAAATTCTGTGAATATTCGCGATGCAGCTGCCGATTTTGAGTGGGTGGAAGTGATTGAACGAAAACTATGGCTTTATTTATTACATCAAAATGTATACATAATCCTCTGTATACTGCTGTGTCTAGTAATGATGTGAAAAGGCCATGGTCGAGGCACGAGGCACAAGCATAATTTAGGGAATTTTAGTGCTCATTCGAGGCTTTGTCTGCTAATCTATAATTAAAATTATTGTCATATCATTTGGGAACTGAAAACTTTTGTGTGGCCGAAAGTTTTCGCTGCACAAGGGAGGAGAGAGAGATAGAGTGAAGGCTAAGCCATGAAATACCTTAACATGCTGCCAGTTAAACCGTCCATGACCAAGTTCTCTACCTCTACCTCAGTCGCTGTCGCTGCCACTGCCTGTGCCTGTGCCTCTGCCTTCGACTTCCATCCAATCAAATCCCATTCCAGGACGAAGCAGTAGCGGAGGCTACGTGCCTGTGCATTTGAGCAGCAGATGTCACATGGCCAGGTCCAGGTCCAGGTCGAGGCAAAGGCTCAGGCTCAGGCCGAAACTTTTTGGCCGACAGCAACTTGGATAATTTAACAGAGTGGGGAGCAAAAAGTAAGGTGCAAAGGACTTCCTTTGGCGACTTTACCGACTTTTCGGGGTTTCCGTTCGGTTCGTCCTACGTGAGATAATGCAAATTTATAGCTGGCAATTAGCGGGTCGCGAATCGCAACCTCAGTCGAGGCAATAACTTAGGCACAGGAACTTTGAATAGTCCCCGTCCACGTCCCTTCCCCCGTGCCTAATTGCAGTTGCCAACGTGAGAAATCTCGAGCAGAGCTGTGAGTGGATGGATTTGCCAGGACGAAGAGGAGCACTGCACGGGGGGAGCACTGCTGTGACAAACCAAAATCCAGTTAGCGTAACCCTCTAAACCATTAATTATCTTGGGAGGTGCTGCGCATACATACACATGCCAGATATATGTATGTGATGTGGGCTGCCAAATAGATACAGATACAAGCAAAGGGTGCCTGCAGATACAGATACAAAAGCAGATACGGGCTGCTGCTGCTGCTGACTGTCACTGGCAAAGGCACAGACACAGGCACAGGCACATGCCGAGCAGCGACGAGTTTGCCGTTTATCTGTTATCCAACAGTTACACTTTTCACACACCAACAAACACCCACAAAAGATGCCCATCGTGCCGTATCTGTATCTGTATCTGGGAGATACACACACACACAGTCGCTGGAAGGGAGAGAGAGAGAGAGGGAGAGAACAAGGCATCAGTTGCAATCTGACTTCAATTCAATTATTTTAGATTAGAATGTGACTGTGTCACACACACTTTTGTCTCTCTGTCAGCTGTCATTCATCCGTTCATATGTTCCATAAAGGGAGGCCCAGACCGGGACGCAGGGCGACGGGAGCGGGGTCTTCTGCGGGCCAGGATACGTGCCCTATACGACGCCTGTTCTTGCATTGACAGTTGCGTACCACACATGTGTGGGTGTGGGTGTGGATGGGCGCCCCTTTTGGGTTCACTGTGAATGTGCTCTACAAAACATTGTCCCAGGGATCCTGACTTGAAACGAGCGTGACAAAAGTTACAAATGCTACAGGCCCAATGACGTCAGACCCGCTGTGGCTAGAAAATACTCAATTCCTCTAAAAAAAACACCAAAAAAATTGATTTGTTCGAGGAAGGAGTCTGGCAATTATTGACCTTCAAAATGTTTGGGGAACAATTTTCCCACCCAGATGATTGTTCTCTGTTTCTTAATTTAAAATTTAACCCTTACAGACTGTAGCATAAATTTACACAAATATCAAATAAAAACCCATATTTATTACCTAAAGACGACTATTCCTCATTAGCGCAGTTTCTGTCACATGTTGTCCCTGCCCAAAGATCCACTGCCTTGATTCCCAGAGCTAAAAGGTTACCCAAGAGCAGGTACAGGTCCCAGAGTCAGGTAGAAGACCAGACCTGTTGATAAACTGAGATGAAAAGTGAGAAAATAAACTGGTTTAGGCTTGGAAAATGTGTTCTGCCTTCCATGAGGGGCAGAGAGTACAGAAAATATCAGAAAATAGCAATAGCAATAGCGATAGTTCCGCTTTCTCTGACTCTGCTGAGTCTTCAATGAACAACAAATGTATCTTAATGCTGCTTTCACCTTATCAGTGTCAGTATGCGTATGCGGGCGACTTATTAAGCGGGCATTATGATAGCAACATAAAAGAGGAATTCTGAAAGAGAGATATACTCGTAGTTGTGGCTATGGCAGGGTGAGATGAGAGCCATTGTCTGCCAGTCGGGGGGTGACCTTTGGCAGCGCCTCAGATATGCAGCAACCCTCCGAGATTGCCAGAACGAACTTATCTATAGTTATAGCTGCGGCTGAGGCTGAGGCTGCCGCTGCGGATGTTATTGTGTCCCTCTGCGTCTGCCGCTGCCTGCGTCTGGCTGCCTGCTCTACCTCCCTCCCTCAGCCCGGCTTAGGTCTCAAGCGATCGGCCATTGTCAGGCCAATTTAGTTCTGAGCCGAACGTCGCTGCGATCAGACATAATGAAGATCATCTGGGCCCTCGCACTGCTGCTGAGTCCCGCTCTCGTCGCGGGCACCTCTCTGCGGGAGAACTACTGCGAACGGAATGTGACCGTGCGGTCCGTGCAGCCCGTGACCAAGCAGCGGACCGTTGTCAAGCCGCCGTCCAAGTGGAAGTTCTGGAAGAAGCCCGAGAAGAAGACCGAGTTCTACAACGCCGAGGAGGAGCAGGTCACGTACAAGCTGGTCACCGAGTGCTGCCCAGGCTTCATCCAGGTCGAGTCGGGTCTCTGCGAGCCCGTCTGCGAGCGCGGCTGTCCCGCCCATGCCAGCTGCGTGGCCCCACAGCGGTGCCAGTGCATCAGCGGCTACATCTCGGCCCTGAACCACCAGGATGGAACCCACTACTGCGAGCCCATCTGCGAAAGGGGCTGTGCCAGTGGCTCCCAGTGCGTGTCGCCCAACACTTGTGCCTGCCGCGAGGGCTACCGGCAGCTGGCCCCCTCCGGCGATGGTGTCAGTGGCGACTGCGTGCCCACCTGCCAGCTGGGCGACGGCTGTGCCAACGGAAAGTGCATCGACGTGGAGCGCTGCAGCTGCAATCCGGGCTACCTGTGGGACAAGGACGAGGACAGATGCGCGGAGGTCAGTGCCGAGTCGATCGCCGATGAGCTGGAAACCACTGAATACAGCACGATGGCAGCAGCCACTGCGACCGCAACTGCCGCCACCGACTGCCCCGAGGACTTCATACTCTTCCGCGGCGAGTGCCGGGAGAAGCAGTTCAACAGCAACGAGGCGGGCTGTCTCCAGGGCGGCTGCGGTCCGCACCAGACCTGCAACGAGTCGGGCCTCTGCCAGTGCTCGGACGGCTATGTGCAGGAGGAGAGCGCCGATCAGAAGGACACTCTCAGCTGTCGCCGCACCCTGCTCGACCAGATACTCAGCCTCGACGCGGCCACCGACGACGACGACGAGCTGAATCCCTGGACCATTCCCATCATTGGTGTGGCCAGCGGTGCGCTCTTCGTGCTGCTGCTGGTGGGGCTGCTCGGCGGAATGCGCCACCGCCAGAGACGAGCTGGGCCCAGCCCCAAGCCCAAGGAGGGGGAGCTCCAGTGCCAGTACTCGCAGAAGAGCTACGACGTGGACGAGTGGGTACCATGAGGCGAACCTGGTCAGGGGGGTCTCGTGAGTTCGGCTGTGTTAGATCATCTTTGATTTTTTTATATTATAAATATTATTTGAGAATAAAGCTTTTGGATTTCAATTGCGAATGTTTGATTATACATAAGTGGCTGAAGATATGATAATGATCCGAAATTATTGTATCGAATTATCGTATACAAAGGTCGGAGTGGGAAGAATTGAGTGGTCAGGCTTACAGAGGATATAGGACGCAGGCCGATGTCAGGAAAGACAGATAAGATATTCATGGCTATAGAAAATACTCGTAGTTTGCGATAAATTGAGAACAGCCTTAGACTGGAGGCTAGCTAAGACGGAAGTCATATAGTTCCGCTTTTCTGACTCATGTTCGGAATGAGATATCCATCCGGAGATGGGACTGGTTATTGTTTCATTGAGAAACAAAAACAATATATTACTTGAGAGAAACTGACTAACGGCCCCTTCTATTACAGTTCCTCTTATTCATTTATTATATGTCTAAATGATTAATGAGTGTTCAAGTGAATGCATTTCTTGCACTTTGACTGTTTCCTTATCAGCGTGGGCCTCTGTTCGGGAAACTCAATGGGAGATAAACTGGTTGGGAAAATGCTCGTGGTGGAGTGGAGACTTCTAATCGCTCGGAATGAGTATCGCTCTGTCTTTTGTGTTTTGCTAGTGGATAAATTCAAACAGTTTACAGCGCCATTCCGCCATTAGGTCGCTCGTACTGATTGCGAGTCCCTCAGCTGCCATGTGCGCTCATATGCCGATTACACGGATATATAAATAAAAAATTCATAAATACGGCCATGTGAGGCAGGCGGCAGGAGACCAACAAACGAGGCAACAAAATGGCTAAAAATACTCACACATATATAGTATATACTACATACACACACAAATGCTAATATTCGCAGATTTTGGCGTTTAGAGAGTGCGGAGAGGCATTGTATACACACAATAGATGTGAAAAACATTCGTATTTGCTTTAAGTCTACATATTTTTGAATTTTTGAATTTGAAAAGTACATTTTCGTCCATTGCCTAGACATCCGCATCAATGGACCAGCACTTTTGTGTATCTGTAGCTGTAGCTGTATCTGTATCTGTATAAATGTATCTCGCAGCGGCACAAAGATCTTTTAGCCATAATCGCTGCACATTTGTATATATTTCGCACAGAACTAACACATAGAGAGCAGAGCTTTAAGGTAAACAGGGAGAGAGAAGAGAGAGCTATCGCAGAGAGACGACTCTCAAACGGATAAAAGAGTGTGGGCGTGTGTGTGTGTGTGTTACAGAGAGAGAGACAGAGAGAGAGAGAGACCAAAGTGCGTGAGAGCGCATAAACATTGACAGCGTGCAAATTCTTAGAAAAATTCTCGTATAGCAGGAACAACCGACGCACAAAAGACCCAGCCCCCTCCCAGTGGGGCCGCTCTCTCTATGCCCCTCCCCCGCCCACTCCTCAACGCTTCACCCCCGGGACCTGGACCAGGACCAGGACCCACTGACAGGAGCAGCAACAACGAGAATACTTAAAGCTTCTTTAATTTTTATGTTGTTTTCTCTTCTCTTTGTCGGTGCCTTGAGTGCGTCCGTGTGTACGTCCGTGTGTGTGTGTGTGTGTGTGCGCCTCAGCCATTCTCTTTGATTGCTTTTGTGCGTGCCTCTGTGTGGCTGTGTGTGTGTGTGTGTTGGTGTAACCTTTGCTGGTGAACATTTTTGCGTGGGAAGTTGCCCAAGGACATGGACTCGGCTCAACTCAACTTGACTCGACTCGACTCGTTGCTCGCTTTTGCTTTTGCTTTTGCTTTTGCCTTTCCCTTTGCCTTGGCTCTTGCTCTGTTTCCTTCCCCATCATCTTTTCCATCTTCTTCTCCACCCCTGTTCCACTCCCTATCTTGGTCTTCCTCGAGCTAGTCCTTTTTTCTGCTCATTTTTCTACTCTCTGGATTTTTGTCCAGCTTGCTCTTTTGCTGCTTAGTTATTTATTTATTATTTATTGTTTGCAAAATTTATTTTAGCCAAGCAAACGAACAAAATGTGCCAAGTACTCGGCGAAATTTTCAACTAAAACTCTCAGCAACCAGAATATATATGTATATATGTATATAGATATAGTAGTTATATATAGGTATGTGTTACAGAAGTGAAATGTAAAAATAGTTAGTTCTTACCATGAAGACTTCGCGCTGCTGGTTGACTTTTCTATAGTTTTGAGCAAAGCATTTTCACGGTTCGTTTGCTCACAAAATGACAGGGTTATGGCGCGGGGCATTAGGCTGGGGGAGGGGCAGGAACAGGGGGGGCGGAGCAGGAGGCGGCTGGGAGCAAAAGTTGCCGCAGTTAAAGCTTTAACCTTGGCAGCGAGTCAAGGGATTCATTCATAGGATTGGGCTGGGTTCTGCAGATGAAATTGGGAAACAGAAATTGGGTTAACTCTGAACAGAGGATTCTGTGGAGGCCAATTTATCGTTTATAAAAATGAATAATAATTAAATAATATTATTAAAATAGTTTATAATAAAAGTATAGTTGCAATTTAAAGACTATCAAATTAGAATGTTATTAGAAATAAGAAACTATCTGGTGACTTTTGCATTTCAATTGAGTTTTTACTTTTAGCAATAGAAACTAATCGAAAATAGATCCTATAGGACGATAGGCGAGTCGATATACGCGTCGGTTCGTCATTGACACTAACAGTGAAAAAGGACGACAACGCTAACGAGTACCGAGTAACGAGTAACAAGTATCGCTCATCCGAAAGTGCTGATTGTTGCTATGCACAAGGAATATCCCCAATGCAGATGCTATGATTCGGCAGGAAAAGTGAAAATCTCTTTTATTGAGGCACCACCAGAACTATTGACTGGCATGAAACCCAAGAATCATTCTCTTATTAAAGTTACGCCTCGGTACGATTACATGTTAGTCCTATACATTTTTCTATTATCTGGGAACATCGTCTGGTTCTCTTTATCTATTTCTATCTGGAGTACACGTATCAGAATTTCTTTATCATATTTTTTACTGCTTTTAATCTGCTTCAAAACTCCTTTCGCATGCACATCTCATGCTGTATTTTACGGTTTATGTCCATGTACATTCAACAGATTGATTTACAGTGCTACTGGGAGTGGGGGGATAAATTCCCTTAAGTAGAACTGGTGATTCCTCACTGCCTGCCGAGAGAGTTGGAGTTGTTTTCTTTGCCGTGGCGAGAGTTCCATTTGTTATCGCTTTCCTCTTAATGGGGAACTTCAATTCTTCCGCCGAAGATGCTGAAATAAAGTATAATCAAGGAGCCAGCACGTTCTCCTTCCTTCTCGGCTGTGCGGGAAATTATGCAGTGTGTACTTGTTGATGCAGCTCTCGAATAACACTTACCACCCCTGCCTCATGCCTCATGCCCCACTCCGTACTCCCTTGCTCCCTTCAGCATCTTCCAGCTTCCATCACAGTCTTTCTCGCTCTCTCTCTCGCTCTCACTCTGCTTACCTCTGCGTGGCTGTGGCTGTGGCCCACTGCAGCTTCTGCAAAAATGCATTGTCGGGAAGTAGGTCGCTGCAGTTAAGCCAGCTCTGTGCGAGTGGCAGTGGCAGTGGCAGGTGGCAGGGGGCACGCAGTGCAGCTGCAGCTGCAATGAGAAATACCAGTGGCAGCCATCAAATATTAACCACTAGTTGATCCTGTGCAACATGCTTATCTGCATGTATATCCCTCTGACATGCCCACGCCTACGCCCACGCCTAAGCCTCCTGCAGCCCAATTAACTGTCAGAGGGATGTGGAAATTCGGTGCATTTTTGTGTGCCAGCCACTTTATGGTCGAAAGCTTCTAAGCCCAGGTGGGGGCGGAGTTGGAGATCTAGGGGCGTGGCAAATGCAACTTCAGCTTGCCACTTTTGCCGTCACGCCCAGTTAAATAGCGGCTGCAGCAGCAGCAGCAGCAAAAACAACACAGTTGACCTATTTTAGCGAACGTACGCAGACTTTGAAATTATTTACAGCCCCAAAGAGAGGCACACAGAGCGAAAGAGAGACAGAGACGGAGACAGAGAGAGAGGTGCCACAGTGCGTGGCATATATGGTGCAAGAGCGGTGGGAGGGGGCCGGGAGAGGGGGTAATGGGTTTCAATAATAACAGAACGTCGCCTGCTTCCTCCTTATTCTGCACCAATTTTGCTTCTTCATAATTTTGCAAGCCGATGTTTGCTGCATGTTTATTGTCAAGCTGTGGCAAGGCCACGCCCTACTAGCAGTACACTAGGCAAAAAACAAAACTGTATCTGGAAACATGTCTATTTAAATATATACTATACATATGAACAAGTTCTAAAATGTACTCAAATTAGCAATATTTTTAAAGAAATTTTCGTGGCTTTATTGCTTAATTTTTAAAAAATAAATTTAATAATATTTCTGGCACTTATTTCGGGAAATTTATGATACACTGTTTCTTCTTGGACATTTTTCTGAGTGTAGGCACTGCAATTAGAGAGCTCACACACACACGCACAGAGACATACATACATACATACTCCTAATGCACATCCTGAAGTATGTTAATAAGTTTCGCATTACAAAAAGCGAAGTTCCAAGAGGAAATCCTCATAAACTGCACTCTATATTGAAGGGTGTCTATGCATGTGTGTGTGTCTATGCATGTGTGTTTGTGTGTCTGACATTCATGGAGTTAAGTTATATATGCCCGTTGGTACACGCACACATATCATTATATATATACCTATTTTTTTTGTATGTATATTCGTATTTTTATGCTAAAATATTTGTGTGCTCGTGGCTGACCTAAAAAATCGTTAAATGTTTGAAAAAGCGTTTTTACCCGTCTCAACATTCCACTCTGGCTGCGCCGCCTCCTCCTCCCCCTCCCCCTCCCCCCCCACTGCACTTTCTTTCTGGTCTTCGCATTTTTTTTTTTATTTTATTTTACTTTATTTTATTTTTGCCTTTTAGAAAGCAAAGTGCCCAGCCCGCAAAGCATTTAAGTTAATGCACATGGAATCACTTACAAAACTCGTACATATGGATATATACCACACACACAAACACACACATACATATTCATATATGTATGTATGTATACCTCAGATGAGTTGAGTGAGTGTACATGGGCTGTGTGTGTACATATGTTCTGGCCAAATGCGGCTTGACAGCTCTGCCACAGGAAGCCAGGGGTGGCGAAACTTTGTGGCTGGCTTTAACTTTATGCATCGTGCAGTGCATCATAAATCGCTCCATTGAAAATATAATTAGGTCTGCCACAAGCCAAAGGAAATTAGAAATCGCTGACCCAATTCCCGCCCGGGCTATGCATATTCCCAGGAAGGTTCTCCTACAAAGGACTCTATTTTATAGCTGTTTTTCATTTTAAACCCAGCCAAGCTTAAGCCAGAAACTCTGGGAGAGAGCTTGAAAATGGGAAAAGCAGTTGGAATATTTAAGGAATAGTTTTGTTTCTGGTTAAGTGAAATTCTGTAATATTCAACTATTATTATGGCTAATTGTGAGTGGGCTGTCATAAAGCTCCTGGAAGCGAAGCCCAAGTGTGTGATCCGCAGGACTAGGACAGGACTCCGTGGTTTTGTCTTCGGCAAGCTGCCTTCAATTATAATTACAAGATAAATTTCCAGCCAGCAGCTGAACGGAGGGGGCCATGGCGAAAAAAGGTTAACGAGTTGCCATATATAAACTTTTACTGCAATATTTTGTGGCACGATTCTCCCTCTGCCGCACCAGGGCCAACCAGGGGGTTGGGGTTGGGTTGCCTTTGGCCGACAGCTGCGCTTCGAATAACTCAACTGTGCGTTAAGGCCGGGCCAAAGAGAAGTTTTGCCGGTGGAACATCAGCCAAGCAGCCAAACAGCCAAGGGGTATGCAAAGTGTTTGCGGCGGGGGTCGGGGTGCAAAATAGAAAATGGGTGGAACACACAGGCGACACTGACACAACCCTCCCTCCAGCTGGCAGTGGTAGCGTCGTCGTCGTAACGTTAGGCTGCTGCCTGATTATTGGAGCAAGAATTAATTGAAAATGTTGGTCAATTGCCTGGTAGGCAGAGGCAGGGGCAGAAGCAGAAGCAGGGCAGTCCGGGGGAGGTGGCGGGCGGTACGCAATCTCCTTCGGCTTTGGCTGTGGCGTGGCTGTGGTGTGGCTGCATTACCGCCCGCTGTGCAAGTTATGGCGATGATGATAATATGATGGCAATGATCATTGCCACGTGCATTAGTAATTATTATTTACTCCTTGGTGCAGCGAACTTTGCTGCAGCTCCTAGCCCATCCCCGTGGCAACTATTTTTAAATGCCCCAACATTAATTAGTTTTAATGGAGTTTGGGGTTAGTTCCCAGGCTTCCCTCAGACCGAGCGAAGGATATTGGAAAACGGTCTGGCCGCGAACAAAGGACTAAGCAGGGCCAGCAGCTGCTTGCTGCTTGTCCAACAGCTTAAACAATCTTAAATGCATTTAAGATGCGCAGCGATCGACCAGCATCATCAGATTGTGAAAGATGAGCTCCTTAAGTACTTACTCGTGCTTGCTTTTGTTCCTTCCTTCCATCCATCCGAGTGCTCCAAGCCAGAGTTAATTGTATTCTGCCAAGGGCCAGAGGGGGGCGTATGTGCCTCAGAGATTTATGACTTTCATAATTTGGCTCGCTGCAGCGCAGCGCTGGGGGGAAGTTTTTCTATCAAACTGATTGATTTCGTGTTGAATATTGGTGCGGCTCCTCCAGATAATGTAGATGGAACAGGAAATGATAGATGAAGCTTAATTGGGATGTTTTCGAGGGTGTATTACAACTATATAAAGATGTTAACAGCATCGACATTTCTCCAAGATAATTACTTCAATAATGTACACTTTCAACGGCATGAACAACGAAAGGTTTCATTTATTCTCTGACTACTGACTGACTTCCCTGATCTCTTGGGAGTTTACTTTGGACTTTGATGGGCAATGACTGCACCGTTGAGTGGCACCAGGCATGTCATGTCATTGTATGTCAATTAGGTCAAGTTGTGTCCTGTTCTTTTGACCTGGCGGCAATTGGAATGGGAATACCGACTAGTTTCGGATTGCTGACACTCTTGGGCATTCAAACACCTCAAGATATTCGTAAACGGATAGAAATTTCCATAGCTGGATTGGATTCCATGCAATTTGCAACTCCCCCGCAACCGGACACCCGACAAGCACGTACCATGGATCGAATCCTTTGGCAGACAATCAACAAATTGTGTGATTACAATTGCCGCAAATTGAAGTCGGCTTAGCCCCACTCTCACTCCCCCAATAATAATTGCATTACGAGTATTAATGGCATGCACTGTGCGAGAGCAGAGCTGAGCGATCTGCGGCACTATATCTGTATGCATTCTCCAGTAAGAAAACAACTGTCCCAGCATTAAAATGAATGAATCAAAATGAAATTGCCTGCAGCCCTCCAGCCCTCTACCCATCTTCGCATTCAGCGTCCTTCCATTTGTCCCGCTTTCCTATTTCTTTCACTGTGGCACGAGGATAACATTAAGTAGGAAACAGCATTTTTCCAGCAGCATCCAGGGATACAATTTCAGCAGCAGAAACGAGCTTAAGAGAGTGGCCAGCGCGAAAGAGCGAGCTCCTCTCTTGCCTGCGTGTGCGCTGTATTTGTGCTTGTGTGTGTTTGTGTGCAGGACTTAATTTGATTTTGAGACCGAAGCACCCTGTATACGTCTACGCTCTTTAAGTGTTTGTTTATGCGTGGCAAGGATGGGGAAATGGAGAAATGGAAAAGCCGAGGGGCAGCCTGCACATCTGCCTAATAAAATTCATTAAAAAGGCAAAGGCAACGTCGAGAGTTCTCAATGCTCTCAATACTCTTGTTGTTGGTGTGACATTAATTTTTACTTAATTTATTTTTGCGCCGTCGCAAGACCAGCCAGCTCTCCATCTCCCCCCTCTCTCTACGCCACATGCCACATCCCCGTTTGCTTCTTCTGCTGTTTCCGCTCCCTCCCTACAGATTTCTATTGCCTGCGAGTCAGTTTTCGCTTTTGCTTTCGTATTTCGTTTATTTGTAACACACACACACACACAGCCCAATATATATATATATTTATATCTACACCTATACACATACATATACCGACATTGCTCCTGCCCCATGCTCTCTGCCCCTGCCCCTGCCTTTTGCCCATCTTCCAGCTCATTTGCCGCTTCGACGACAAAATTTCAGTTTTCAGTACGTTAATGTGCAGTGGGTTAGGATAAGGTGACTGTGGGGTGGTGTGCTGTGGGGTGGTGTGGAGGAGGTGTTCGAGGATGGAGGTGGATGTGCTTTAAGTGCCACTGAGATTGTGTGTTGGCAAGCCGACTGGGGGTGCGGGGTGTCAGCTCATTGGAAATATGGGTCAAGTTGTTGCCGTCTGTGTTAAAAATGCAGTCGCAGTCGCAGTCTCAGTCGCCGTCGCCGTCGCAGTCAGCGTGAGCGTCGTCCACATGGCAATAATTGCTGTGGCGCATTAAGGGTTAATCCTATGGCCTCGTTCCGCACAGGATATCGTATATTGCAGGGGCATTTCCGACAGCTCCTTTGTGCTGGAGGGGGCTCCAAGTTAATCGCCCCAAAAATGATTCTTATTTATTGTTGCAGCTCATTGGAATTTATATTGTATTAAAATCGTTCTATGAGCGACTGTGCGAGTATGTGTACGGCCATTGGTGGGTCGGTGGGTGGGCCTTAATCCGCATACAACCACAAATAAAATAGCTATATTTATTACGAAGCGATTGCTGCTCAGTTTTGGTTTACAATTTGTTTGCATATTAAACGAACCGATGAAAAAATGTGGCAAATACCAAACTGTAATTGCCTAAATAAATTATTCTCGGTTTCAATTGAAAAATTAATTAGTTGTTTAATTTGTTTAAATCAGATCAAATATATTATCAGCGCAAAGTGGACCTTCTTAAAAATATTTTAATTAGGCTAAAAATGTTTTGTATGTTTAATTTTGTGTTCTTTCTGGAATAGCAAGAAACCAAACAAAATCCAATAAATTTAAAATATTTATAGAAATTAAAATAATTAAGTTTCCCTTCCCACAATGCATTTTCAATGAGTCCACAAGTTATAATTAAATTCCCGAAATTCCATGGGATTATCCATCCAATACTCGCTCGCAAAATGGTTGGAATCGTTCTTGCTTGTGTTGCACAGATTAATAAATGTGTGGTTTCCCATTGGCTCCACTTTTTCTTGGAATCTTTCATCCCCCACCCCATTCGTGGACTACAATTATCAGCTTAAAGATTCCCAAGTGAAGGGTGCCAAATGGGAGGAAGGGAAGGCACCCCTTTGTGCGATTTTGTCGGGCTATCGAATGGACTATTAAGTATTGTATTAGCCATATTTTATGCGATTTGGACCTGCAGCAACACTAATTTGGTAAATCACGTTCTGGCAAAGTGTTTCTCGGGGGCTGCCTGGATGAAAGGCGGAAAAGGGGTGGAAAAGCTATCCCTATCGCCTTTGTAAGTATGTATGTATGTGTGGATGAGTGTGAGTGTAACTGTGAGCGTGCGTGTTGTGTTCCACGGACTTCTGGCCATAATGGGCATGTAATTTATTTTTGGTCCTGGACATTCTATATTTGGTCGAACGGGCCATGTTAAATGCCAAGCTGTGTTGTTGTTAACGTTCGGAAAGAACGCTCCGAAAGGGATGTTGAGACAACCTTTTGTTGGTCTTTTGCTCTTTCCTTTATTTTATTGTTAAAAAATCGCTTGCTTTATTATATTTCGGTCGCCTTTTTCTATTTCTCTGCTCCGTCCTGGCCTGGCTTGGGTTTTTATGATTTTTAGTTTTTTCCTCTGAGATGCTCTGGTGCGTTGAAAGGGTGCTCCTCCTCCTCCTGTCCATCCAGTAATGTGTCCCGTGGAATGGGCTAGTTGTCTTCGGGTCGGGTTCGTACTCCTTTGGTATGGTATGGCCCATTAAATTGGCCATATTTTTTGCTCATAAGCAGACGCTGGCATCCCATAGTTTATGTTTCGATTGCCGATCCTTTGGGTCCACACATGTATATATTCTGTTATGTTTAAAAGTTTTGCTCAATGAGTCGGAAGCATAAGTCCGGGGTGTGGTTTCTTTTCAGTCGGAGCTCTTTTGTGGGTGGGTGAGGTATGTTAACAAATGAAAGAGATATTCGCATCATATCCATATTTTTCTTTTTTATAATAACTGTTTTCTAATGTCCAGGCTAGTTTGTAGTTGTATCTTCAGTATGTCGTGTAAAATGGCATCGATTACTTTCGATTCTGAATACTTCAATCGGGGAATCCCAAAAGATTCCTGGTTCTCACTTAACTCAACTGTCAGGGAGGCCAGGGATGTGCTCTCCATCTGCTTCGATTGCAATTCAATTTCCTTTCCGAAGGAGAAAATCTTAAAGTGATGAATTGCATTGCCAGTCCCAGTGGCAGTTGCAAGCCATGCAACAAGGGCTTGCCGCTTGGGGGAAGAAACAGTCTATTGAACTTTGACTTCGGCCAAGGGGGGATGGGGCATCTCTGGTCATGTTTGGCTTCGGTTTGCATTGTAAGTGCATATAAATTATTTTTTGAGCGGCAGGCAAAGGAAACATGTTGCAGTCGGGGTGGGGCCACAGGCAAGGCGTGGCACAGCACAACACAACACAACACAACACGAGTGGGGCTCCATCATGTTCGAATGCCCTTACACGTACAATATCTCGTATCTGCTGGCAACCTCATGAATATTTGTTGCTGTCGTTGTCGTTGTCGATGCTGTTCGCTGTCGTTGTCGTTGTTTGGGTCCTCCCTTGTTTGGATCCCTATATGGCACCCTATATGGCATTGTTGGTTGCATATTTATATATTAAAAACTGGTAAACACTTTGCCCAGCCCAAGCACATGCAGAGTGCCTTTGTCTCTGCGCCTCTGAGCCTCTGTCTCGTTCAATGTGTCGCCTGTCGGCAGGCAAACATAAATCATCCGTAGCAGGCGCATAAATAATAAATGCACACACACACACACACACACACTGGCACTCCACTGCGTGGGATTCTCTATAGATACAGTCATGTGTATGTGTGTATGTGTGTGCTGCTGTCTGTAAAATTACAATTACTTTGATTTTGGGCTTTAAAGTTTTGCTCGCTCTCGGCTTTCAGTAGCAGGGGAAGGGAATTTCCTAAGAAATTAAATACAAATGGGCCAGAAAATTCACAAAATATGCTAAATGGAGCATTTTCTAGTTAATTATTGACTCCTGTACTCAAACAAAGGATTTTTCAATTAAAGTATAAGGCTTAGGTCCCAGCTTATGTTCAAATCATTTGTTTATTACTGTCTCTGGTTGTGTAATCATTCTTATCGTGGGAAAGCCATCCAGGAAAGCCGCACTAAGACTTGTGCAAAAACATTGTCATGCCCGAAAATCCTTTACCGAAAATAAATACGGCCGGGCCACTTCGCAGTCCCTGTCCCTGGCTTATCCCAAATGGCAGTCGAAATGGGCACTAAATTCTTGTCACATGCAAAGGAAACCACTTGCCGGCGAACTCCTTCTCCTTGTGGCCCCAGAAAGTGCTCGCAGTTTGTCATCAACTTTCAGCGGTTAGCCGAGAAAAACGAGAAAAAACCAAAAGGAAAACAGAATACCAAAAAATGTTTCTGAAAATCCACTTGTACAAATATTAATTTTCCGGCATTGCGAAAACTGTCGCCATCTCTCGCCGTCGACGTCGCTGTCGGTGGCTCTAAAACAACACCAAACGGCGGGCGAGGCAGAGCCAGAGGCAGAGGCAGCGGCGGAGGCAGCCAAGAATAAGTCTGGCCGAAACATGGCTAGGAACATTCAGCACATAATTCTTGTTTCCAGCCGCAAAATAAAAACTGCAAGTGGAATGGCTAGAAGGAGGGCCGCCAAGGGCGGTCAATGCCGAAAAAAAACCATTTCTCCTTTTCGCAAAACGAATTCATAATTCATTGAGCCAGCTGTGGGGGGAGGGGCTGTGGGGAGACCGTGCCACACACAACACAGCAAGCGTTTTGGTATCATTTACACCATGCATTTTGGACATTTCCATCTCTAGGCCCTTGCCCCAGGCCCCCTCCCTTCCGCAGCCCCCTCCCTTTAGCATGCAAAAACCATTTTTTGCTCTGTGCGCTGAAAATTAATTTGCTCACGCGCCAAACGGAAAAACTCCCCGGAACCCGTAACGGAACAGTCTCTCGAGTCCGAAAAAATGGTTTCATCTGCAATGCGACGCAAACAGTTGCCCATTTTCGACCGACCGACTGCCTGCCTCTTTGCCTCCATTTACGCTGGGCTCATGTCTGAACTGGTCGTTCATTTTATGGGACGACCATCGCATAAATTTCATGAAATTTCATACATCAATACTGGCGGATGGCGGATGGATGCCAAAATTGGTAAGGAAAATGCGAGAAAATTCTGCGGCTGGTTGGCACTTCAGCTGATTAGACGGACCACAACTCGTCGAATATTTCACTGCGATTACAATAAAAATGATTCGCTTGCCGTTGCCGTTGGCCAAGTGGCGTATACTCAATATTTCCGTCGGGCAGCGAGCCAAGAAATAAGTTTTGCCTGCATTTGGGAGCAGGTTGCAAGCAGCACTTTTGAGTGGGCTCGTTGTTGTGGCTGAGGCAAGTGACCCATAAAATGCCAACTGTTGCAAGCTTCCTGTTGCCGCAGTCCCAGCAGCTGTCCCTCGTCATCGTTTTATGCACACCATGTCCACATTTCAGGGGCAGGGCAGGCGGGCCGGCAGGCGGGCCGGCAGCAGGTTCAATTGCAGCTTAAACGCTGTTTTGTGCACTCCCTCGGACATTTTTGACAGCGATTTGTTCGGGTCCTTGGTTTCCTTCTTGCCGGGAAATAGACATGCAAGAGGAGCAGTTGATGAAACAAAAATATAAGAAACTGGGGGAAAATGATATAACAATTTCAATTATATTTGGCAAGGAAGGTAAACGCAGTCGAACGAAGTCAATTTTGTCTTGCGTGCTCGTGTGTATGGCAATTCTAAACATTTTTTCCTGTTACATGTCAAAACAGCAAACCCTTGCCGGGCTATTTTGCCAGGAAAAAATGCAGAAATAGAAAAACTATTTCTATTTTTTCACTTCAATTTCCATTGACAGCTGGAAACTGAACTCTGACAGGAAAGCAAACAAACCCGGAGGGAAGCGGGGCACTCGAATGGGGATCAGATATGGGCATTCTCGTATTCTGTGCATTTATTGTCTCCCCCTCTGGGGGGAGAGTTGCCAAAAACGGTCGCAATATCAAAGGAAGCAAAACCAATTGACATTCGGACTGCTCTCGGACTTAGCCCGGAGCCTGGGAAAAGTAATTGCGTGGCACAAGTTTGATTGTCTTTTTCTGAGGGTCGCTTTTCTTATGCAGAAACTTTCGAATGCAAAATGCAGAGAATCACAATCAGAATCGAACAACTTTTGACATAAATATGCATAACCCCTTTCTGGTCCTGTCTGGTGTGGTCTTTTCTGTCTTGGCCTGGTCTGGTCTGGTCTGGCCAGTGTCCTGCTTAACAGGACATGCCATAAATGTCCCGCACATGTCCATCAACGTCAGAAGTGGAGGCTCAAACTCTGGCCTGCCCGGCATCTGCATTTGCATTTGCATTTGCATTTTGCATCCTGCAGTCCAGCAGTCCTGCAGCTGCTCGGCCACAAGACAAGCAGGGATACACTTGTGTATTTATCGTTTTGCATACGCATTATTTATTAAGGCTGGCCCACTCCGCAACCAGTGGGGGAGTGGGGAGAGGCTGTGGAATCACTGCAGCTTTGTATGTGGCATTAAGTAGGCCTCTCGGCCATTCAGGAGCAGGAGCAACAGCATCCTAACTGGGCCGGCAGCTGGGCGAATTCCTACGAGTGATTAGCATGCAAAATGTTCGGGCTTGGGTTTGGGTTTGGTGGGGTGCGGAGTGCGGAGTGGGAGGCTTACTGTTTCAGCAAAACTAATTAGTTTGAGTAATTGAAACTTGAATTCGTACAATTGCTTTGAGAATCTCCGTCTTCGTCTCCTTTCCTTTCCTGCAGTTGCATTTCGTAATTGTTGATTCAGTCTTTGGTTTCCTTCCATCCTTGCGAGGGTGGGAGGAGTGCGGTGGGCGGGCGATATAATCTGATGGAGATGGAGATAATTTGAGATAGCAGCTGCTTGGGGGCAAATGCTCGATGAGAGCAGTTAAAGAGCTAATGATAACGGATAATAGAGATGAGGCTGGCCCTCAAACTGGCATCAAACATTCAATAAATATTCATATCGAATTTCTGTAACTTAATGTTCCACGAAGAGGGATGATTCTTAGTCAATTTAATTGCATTTTGCTCAACTAAAAGATGAAATAATTAATGTTCGAATAAATTCACTTGTGAATTGAGTGAGAAAGTAATAAATATGGATTTGAAATGTTTCAAGAGACATTTCTGAGTGTCGCTTGCAAAGATTTCGATTATATAAATTATATATATAAATTATAAATAAATCTATAAATCTTTTTAACTTTCACCTTTCACCTTTTACTCGTTGCAGCCGCAAGTTTTGGGACACAGCAGAGCGAAGGAGGAGCAACAGCAGGAGCAAACCAAATGCTACCAAACACTGCCATATACAAATACAAAATACAAATACAACTGCAAGTGATTGCACGGCGAGGACTACCATTTGAATCGCTCGTCATTTATAAATAAGGACATACACAAATGTAGACTAAGCAGCAACAGGAGGAGTGGAAATTTTACAACAAATCAGAGACTACGGACAGACGCAGCAGCAGCAGAAACAGCAACAAATTAGGAACTCGTTTCACACGAACGGATATGAAATAATAATTTACAAGACTCTCTGTCTCGATCTACCACTTTCCCAGCCAAGGGAAAACGGAAGCACAAAGACCGAAGCTGAAGTGTAAACTTTTATTATAGGCAAACAGGAGAAGGGCAGGAAAAGCACAGCAAGGAAAACGCTCTTAGGGTTGTAAAGGAAACGAGCAAACAAGAGGAGAGGAGAGGAGAGGGGAGAGCCTGCCGTAATAATATTGCAGTGGATGGCAAACAATAAAACGCAAACAACAAAACGCAAACGCATACTCGCCATATTGATAACAGTGAAACGTTGAGAATCTCATAGTATTAGGCAGTATTAAGGACAACCAAAGCAACCAAAGAACAGTCGCCGGGGAAAATGTAAGCTGCGGCAGCTGGATAAGGCAGACGAAATCCTAAAATTAAATTATAATAATCTAGCAGAAGGCAGACACATATCCACTGGAAACAACCAACACGAGAGAGACTATGAAAAATGCACAACTGAAGCTGAGTGACGTTGACGATGACGAGCTGTGGCTGGCAGTTAGATTAGCACAGTGCAGCAGCAGCATCAGCAGCAAGAAAACCCAGAAACTTTCCCATTTGCAACCGAGGAGCTTAAGTACAAAACACTACAGCAATATTGCAGATCAGCAGACGCCAGCAGCAGCAGCAGCAGCAGCAGCAGCACAGCAGCAGCAAAATGTAGCCTGCAACGCGAGCAACAATGGACAGCAGCAGACGCTAGGCAGCAGCAACATGTTGTCGCCACAGGCAGCAGCTGCAGCGGCAGCAGCAGCAACAGCAGCAACAGCATCAGGAGCAACAGAAGATACAGTTTCTAGCGGCAATCATGCAACAACCCAACAACAGACAAACATAAGACTGTGCACACGCAAGCGACAAAGGATGCGTCGGCGACGAAAAAGAAAACCAGAAACAGCAGCAGCAGCAGCAGCAGCAGTAGTTGCAACGGAATTCGAAACAGAAAAAGAAATAGTAGAAACATCTAGCAATATCAACATTAGCAACCATCTATGGCCGACAGCAACCTATATGCAGTGCCGAAGCAGCAACAATCCATCAATAAAGCAGGACCTTTCGCCGGCCACATTCAGCTGCCTGCTGCAAGTGTGGCTCGTGTCGTTGCAAGGGATTGTGACCAGCACCACCGCCATCATTTCCTACTTATGCAGGATTGCACCATTGCTGACAAGAAGAAGAGGCAGTCACAGCAGCCACCAAAGCACCAGCAGCAGCAGCAACAGCAGCAGCAGCAGCAGCCACAGCAGCAGCACGCAAATAATTAACGGACTTAATAAACACTCATGGATATTTTTATTGATATATTTGAATTTATCTGCTAAAGGTGAGTGCCACTCGAAAGACCTATTCAATTTACAGCAAGTGCCCGGCACTTAAGTGCAGCAGCAACATTCAACATTCCCCCCCCCACTCCCACTCCCACTCCTATTCCCATTCCCCTTCCCATTTATCCTGCAATGGCAAGCAACAGTTGCCTCACAAGTCATCAACGACGTCGTCATTGTGTGGCAGCAGGAGCAACAGAGGCAGCCCCATAATGCACGCCGGCAACATATTGTCACTTTGACACATAAAACCACTCATGAGTGGGATGTGGGATATTCTGTGAGCCTACGATGTCGTTGTCGGTGTTAGTGTCGTTGTCGTTGTCGTGCCATTGTTGCTTGTTAGTTGTGACATTTACGACAGCCTCAAGTGAAGCAACAACAGCCATCTCAGACCAGTCTATGCCACTTGAAAGCGTTGAAGCGTCGTCTGTGCCTTAGGATGTTGTCGCTTGCTTTTTTGTCTCCCCCACTTTTAAAGTCCTTGTTGGGGGCTACCGCGTGGCGGTCCGTATTTGAGGTGCTTCAAAGACCGTGTTGCACAAATGGGTTTGTGTTAACGGTAAACTCCACTGCCACTTCAAATGTAAAACTAGCCACACACAAGGCCTTGTCATTTCCTGGCTAATTGAATGAAATTCCTATTGTTAGTCGACCTACATTTTCCTGCCAGGAAAAAACTAAACTATTTTCGAAAACCAAGCAAAGCCAAAGTTACAGCAATGTGTGGCTGGGGCATATGTTGCCATGCCATAAATACTTCCAGCAGGCATTTTCTGCTCCGCAAATTTCCCATCTCAGGTATCTGCAGTGCAGCGCCGCCTCATGCACGTGCCTGCATGTGTGTGGCTGGGAAAATCTTTCTAATGGTTTCGGCTTTTTCCCTGCTCCAGCAGCTTACAAATTCTTTGTCACGGCAACAATATTTGAAGCGAGACAAGGACCAAGTTTGGTTAGCGACAGGCTCGAATGCCTGGCATGCCATTAGAGAAACCAGCACCAGCACCAGCACCTGTCGAGTGTAGAGAGGAGTGACTGCCACTTACACATATTGAGGTTATTAATGGCTGCCCATATGGCTAGGGGGTAGGGAACAAGATTGAAAGTGTTGCCAATGTTTCAGCGCCTGCTCGGCGGCACAAAGGCTGGCACAAAATAAGCCGCTTGTGCGTGTCGCGGTTTGCGTGCCAAGCTATGAAATCATAAACGCACACTGGTCACAGTGACTGCAAAATATACACATATTGTACGATTAAATAATTCACTTAAAGATATCCATTTCCACAGAGTTCTTAATCGTTTTACCCTGCTCAGAAAGCCTTTTAATTAGGTAAACCAATACATTTCGCTTTGCTTTCCTTGGCAGCCTGACTTTTGCACCACTGTGCCGTGCCGATTGCATGTGGGGGGTCTGGTCCTTGTGTGCGCTCTGGAAACGTCTTTGTCTTTACAGTCGAAGTCATTTCATTCCCCCCTCCTGTCGCTTTGGCTGTCTGTCGCTTGGGCTTTGAGTTCATGTTTCATGCAGCACCAACAGCAGCAGCAACAGCAAAAGCAACAGCAAAAGCAACAGAAGTTTCAACAACAATTGCCGTCGGTCCGTATGCGTGTGCATGTTTATGATTTTATGGCAGCACTTCCGTTTCCGCCCTGGCAATATTGTACAGTCTGCTCTTCCCCATGGCTCTCTCTCTCTCTCTCCCCATGGCTGCCATCGCTAATCAGATTTAAACTTTGAACAACGTCAACGTTGCTTACACCAGCTGCATGTGTGAATGTGTGTTACTGTGTGACTGTGTCGCTGTGTGGCTGTGTGTCTGTGTCAGTACCGTATCCGTGTGGATGTTAGTGTACTTGTTGTATTCATGAGT
The DNA here is from genome assembly GCA_037356375.1 of Drosophila affinis. Taxonomy (NCBI): domain Eukaryota; kingdom Metazoa; phylum Arthropoda; class Insecta; order Diptera; family Drosophilidae; genus Drosophila; species Drosophila affinis. The sequence goes on from CM074800.1 coordinate 1,053,829, forward strand.
GTGTTGAGTATGCGCTTGGCCCTATGACATCGTTCATACGCCCCGTTGGCCAGCCAAGTGCCCCTCTGCGTTCCTCTCTCTCTCTCTCCCCCTCTCTTCGTCTTTGCTCTCTGGTCATGTTTTGTAAGTATGACATTTATTGCTACGGAAAGGCTTTTGGCATGCTTCAAGAATTCAAGACTTTTGCGCATTTGACAGGGTTCCGGCCCCACTCCTTGGCCCCATGCCATACCCTGCCATCCCCCGCCATCCCATCAACGGGCGATGACTAAGTTGATTTTATTTCTGTTTCGATAACGAGCAAGGGCACGATGAAGTCGCCGAATGTAGTCAGTTCATAAAAAGAAAATATTAATAATCCTCAACATACTCGTACGTTGAAGGTAAGAAGTCGTCAACATTTGAAGGAAGACAACTCAAACTCCCCCAGTGGCCTCTCAGTCTCTCGTTCGAGGACTAGGTACTGCTATCCACTGTACACTATCCACTCCATGAGATAGTCCCATGGATTATTGGAAAACTTTCGCAAATGTCAGCTCCCGCTCAGCTCTATCAATCTACACATCGAGACATGTCGGCTCGCATACGATAAATGTCACAAGTTCCCTTCCATCATTAGCTAAAGGGTTGTACAAGAAAGGATAACACAATGTCATGCCTGCCATTTGCATTATGGAACACACGCACTCGGAGCCGGAGCCCGAGCCTGAGACAGATGATGGGCCCATCATCCAAATACAAATAATCCCCATCCAATCCATCCGCACCCCACCTCAAGCGTATGACAAAGGATACGGATGGAGAAAGGGAAGGGAGGGGAAGGAATGTTGCCTGGACTAAAATCAATCATCAAATACGATAGCATTCATAATTTTCAATAGTGGACACAAGGCATTTTGATTGATGGCTCTGCCGGAGTTGGTGCCGGGTAGGGAATGCCAGGCAGCCCTGCTGGAAAAGAAGTATCCACTCTCCTGTCCGTTCATCCGTCCATCCGTCCATCTCTCCATCGATTTGTTTCCTTTTTTAAGCCTACTCTTGTCTCAGGTTACACTCTATCTTTTCTTCTTCATCCCTCCGACAAAAAAAAAAGTGGAAAGAGGAAAACAAGAAAGTCATAAGCAATTAAATGCTTTCCCAGCACCCAGGCCCCATCCAATTAAGGGCAGCTCTACAGGCACTGGGTGCGGGGTGCGGGGTGCGGGGTACGGGTACGGGTAAGGGTGTATGGGGATGCATAGAAAGGAATGTTGTAGAGCGAGAGATTTGGGAGGTGGGGTGGGGGTAGGGGGAAGTGTTGGAGCAGTAACCCCTTGCCCTTGTTGTTGTTGGAATTTTTATTGCATAATTTAAGCTTTGAATGGTTAAGCGTCACCTTGGAGCTATTAAAATGCTCGCTTCTCCGGTTTCTGGTCCGTGCCTCGTGCTCTCTGCTCCCTCTACGGCCATTAGCAGGTGCGGCAGCAGCCAGCGGGAATAAAAGTCAGCGCAGACAGCCGTCAAGCTTCATCTTTCCTCCCCCCCCTGCTTATCTCTTTGCCTGCTTTTCTCCGTGTCTCGTTTTGTATTGGCTTTTGCGGGCTTAAGTGGTTTGGCGCCGCGTCAGTTTCCGTTTTGCTTTCAATTTTTAATATCGGCGGACAGCCCGAGCCGAAATATTCCTCCAGTACGTTGTATGTACCCGTATGCCTACGCCTTGGTGTGCTTCGGACATGGCTCATAGAAGAATACTCAGAGCAGAGGATAGTGGAAATGGGAGACGGTCGAAGAGATGCCTATACGCCTATACTGGTATGCCTTTTCCAAACCTAAACGACTTTCAGAAAACTAACTTCAGTTTGTACTCTTACAAAGATGACCGATAATTTATGGAATTTGGAGCACATTTAGGAGAGTTTTTTCTTTTCATTTCAATCGAATTTAATGGAAAAATATTTGAGACTGCAGAATTCTAAAACTCGCTCCAAAGCGATTCCAAATATGGACTTTGTATAGATAGTTCTATATGCCACAGATATGTAGATATTCATATATTCATCCACAAGATGGTTTGAAACTATCCAATATCCTGTATTACGTTGGTTATCTCCAAGTTGAAGTCCGTATTGGAGAGTATCCTCTTTTCTCCTACCTACAAACCTAAGAAATAACGAACTTCTTATATGTATCTCTCTTTAGGCCATTTATTCTTTCTTTTTGTTTTTTGTTTCGTGGTGGGATCGGCCAATTTCATGTCGTTATTATTGCTATTTTCGTTGTTGCTCTGAGCCCTGTGTGTGTGTGTGTATTCGGGCAGCTGCATTTTCTAACCAATTTTGGTCGGTTTTTATTTCGAACATTAAATTCCACGCCGCCCCATGCCCCATGCCATTGCGGTGGCTTTGGCATAGTCCGCGTCCGCGTCCGTCCAAAGCTGCAGCTGTTGCCGCTCTTCCCACTAGATATGCCTTCTCTCTGCCTTCCCCTAGCCCCTAGCCCCTAGCGCCTGCTGCGGCTGTCTCTGTCTGGCCCAGGACTTGACTTGGCTTTGTGAAATAGCAATTACTTTTTCATGCTCCACTGCAATAAAATTGCAATTTTATGCGGCCTGCCGACAACAACAGCAGCAGCAGAAGCAGTAGCAGCAGCAGAGGGAGCAGCAGCAGCGGCAGCGGTAAAAAAGCGAAGAGAAATAACGAAACGGAAGTGCAGCCATTGAAAAGGCATTTCGAAATGGCAGCAGTCTACCCCGAAACAGAGGGAGAGGAGAGAGGGAGAGACGAGAATGATGGGTTGAGGTGGGTGTAGAGGCCAAGTTGAAGATGATGCCACAAAAATGGAAAGTTAATGACTCCCGACATTGTCCATGTGAGCCATTAACGAGCCATGCCCTTCGGAGGAGGCGGCCAGGAGGCCAACCCTTGTGGCGCTCTCTTTAAGGGAACTCTTTCGGGTAAGACTGTGCCAGTTCGGAGAAATTAGTCCTGGATGATTCTAGATTTTCTTTTTCTGATGCTTTTTCGATGGTGCGCACAACAAAGAAATATTGAAACAAAAGTCTTGTCTTGGGCTGCCTGGCTGACGCAACCAAAAGTCGGCAAAAGTGTCCTTTGTGCCCGGCTACAATGGAAGTGCCCCAGAGCTGCTTCTCTCCCCGCTCTCCCCGCTTCCTCTGTTGTCTCGCTCATCCTCATATTTGTTTTATTATCACATTCATTTTGACACTTCATCAGACGTTGCCCTGTTTTTGTGTATGTGTGTGTGTGTGTGCTGTGTTTTTTTTGTCTCTTTCTGGGTCCTCTGTTGCACTCCTGTTGCTTTGTGCTCTCCTCTCCTCTCTGCCTCTCTTTCTCTGATTTTTCCTTTCTCTGTGCGTTGGTGTCAATGCTTTGCCTTAAAGGCCCAGTTAGGTGCCCTGCCCCTCCCCTCCACTCCCCCTGCCGCCCATTGTTGGCCCGTGCTCGTTAGCTGCAGTTTTTCTCTACTTTTCCTTTTGCCTGCAGGCTCGTCATTTTGTTTTAATATTAAATGAACAAGGAAGAGAGCGTGAAAAGCGAATGAAATATGCAAAAACGTAGAAGAAAGTAGGCAAGCGGCAGAGGCAGCAGCAGAGAGAGGGGCAAAGCAGAGAGTGGGAGAGAGAAAAGACTAAAGACAAATTAAAACTAAAAAATTCATGTGCATAATTTTTAAATGCTGTTCATTTTGTATGCAAATCTTTTGGGTTAAGCGAGGTAAGCTCCTCAGAAAAAAGGGAAAAGTTTTCCATAAAATACAGAAACGAAAAACCCTGCAGACAAGAGTGGAATTTAATTAAAACTCATTGCAGTGGAACGTTGGGTGTTGAAGGTTCTATGCAGCAAAGTAAATCGATCTGCGATCAATTCAATTTTCAGGAACTTCATCAGCTGCAATTTTCCGCTACTATTTTCCCATCGACAGCGATTTTCACATGAACTGCATTCCCAATCGCTCAGCTCTATAAATCCCCGAACTTACAGCTACTTAGTGGCTGCTTATTGTGTTGGCTGAAAGGGGGGGTGGCAGGATGGTTGGGGGAGAAGGGAGGAACGCCCTTAAGAAATTATCAAATTGAGAGGCAAAGAGCAAGCAAGCAAGTTTGCTCCTTCTCTCATCTGCTTTCTACTTTCTTTTGTAGCTGTAGTTTCTTCTGTAGTCCACATTCATGCATAAATAATTCTCCGATAACGATGCGAATATGTCTTTCTATACACACACACACACCCATTCAAATGTTTGTATGGATGTACGCCTCTATGTGCATATCTGTGTGAGGCAATCTATTATCGCCAGGGAAAAGCGTTCCAAGAAAATTTGTATGTGGAAAAGTTTTGCTCAATAAAAGTTTCCTTTTGTTATGCGACTGCCTGAGAACAATAGAGTCACAGGGAGGGAGCTGGTGGACAGGGACATGACCTGGGAATGGGAATGGGAAAGGGACAGAGACAGAGACGGAGCCATAGACGGAGAAGGACATCTTACATATGTATGCATGCTGGCAAAAAGGACAACCGAAACGCAAACTTTCTGCCATCCTTTCAGATTGCCTTGTTCTGGCTCTGCTGTTGCCTTTCCAATTCAACGCCGAATGCGCAACCCGCATCCACACATAAGACCAGAATCCAAACTCAAGCCCAAGACCAGGACCAGGACCAGGACCAGGACCATGAACAGGTCCTGGATACAGACGAAGACCATCTCGTAGACCAAGGAACAAGTTGCAAAAACCAAGAACTCGTAAACTTTCGCATATCAATAAATTTAGTTGCTGCAACATCCCCCCATCCCCCCTCCCCCTCCCCCTCTTTGCCCCATGGTCCACATGAATTATTGATGTTGATTTGCGGCGCTTCTGTGAATGGGCATATATTTGCAATGATCCTTTTCCCCTCAAAAACTGGCATTTGCTAATTCGAATTTTATTTACTTGCAGTTTGCCTAGCAGGATATCATGAAAAGAGACTGTTACATGATCTTTTGGATCCTTATAATACACTAGAACGTCCCGTTCTCAATGAATCGGACCCGTTACAATTAAGCTTTGGTTTAACTTTAATGCAAATTATTGACGTGGTAAGTAGCAATCAAACAAGCAATATGATACGACCATATGTACGAGTGTAATTAACAACTTTATAAGTGCAGTAGAACAACAGGAAGGTTGGTTAACGATTGGAAACCTTTAAGGTTTGACGATAATCTTTTGAATATTCCGCAGGGAAGCCGCACCAAGCACTACATAGTGGTCTGTTGTGGCATCAATCCCAAGGGTCCCCCATTGTACAATATTTGACAATTGAATTGATTGAAAAATAATTATTCTGTGACAATTGTAGCTCACCGGAAGGAAGGTGTACGAATATCCTTCAGTGTAGTAGCGTGACATTTTCAGACTTAATTTGCACTCTCAGTTTCAGTCTCAGTTTCAGTTTTAAAAAGACGCCTTAAAGCATGCTGCAAGTTTCCACAAAACAGAATCCCTGATGACACAATTTCGTTTTGTATAAAAAGTGAATTGCCAAGAAAGTGAAATTTTAATTATTTGCCCGAGAGAAACCCACACAGGCACACACTGCCACACAGCACCACACATTGCCACATGCACCTGCACCTGCACCTGCATATACATACGCTGCACCTGTGTCCTGTCTGTTGGCTGTTCCTTGAATGGCAGTTGGCGTTTCTTTCCGCAGCACCTCTGGCCTATATACAGACAGGACATACATATCCTGCCTGACTGGCACTGTCGAGAAAATTACATGCAACGTCATGTGGCACGTGCGGTGTTTGACTCATTTTCACCTTTAAGGGGGTGGCCTGGCCGCCACTGCCGCCTGTATTCATCAGTTGAAAAGCAGCAACTTTTCTGCAACTCACAGCTGGGCGACGGGGAAAGGGGAAAACTCCCAGAGAGCGGGAGTGGGAAAAAGGTGGAAACTGTTATAAAAGTCCAAGCGAGGCGTTTGCTTTTGTTAGTGAGACAACCTCAATTCATATTAGATCTACATTGCATTTGGATGTTGGATGGTGTGTATCTGAGTGAGAGTTGTTTGTTTGGCTGTGCCTCCGCCACTGCCTCTGCCAGGACCTGCGAGTCCCGCACAAAGTTTGGATCCAACAAAATGGAGCGCACAAACAAAGGACTCTCACACCCACTCACACTCGCACTCGCACTCGCACCCATATGAGGCATGAAAAGAAAAACAGCAACCAGCTGAATGCTGAATGCTGAAAGACTGCTTCTGGCATACGCAGCAGAAGTGAAAAAAGCAGCGGGAATAAAATAAAAATGAAAACGATCCCAGACGCTAGAACACTGCGCATTCAGTGACGCGTTAAAAGTCACACATACAAACGCAAACAGCGAAAGAGCATTGCCGACTACACTGAGAGAAAACGCTGGTCACACTGAGCCCCTAAACTAATTACCGAAGACATTGTCTTCAAGGCAGGTGAAGCACTAACCGACACGCCTGCTTTAAGGGGAGGCACTTACAAATTTCATCCAAAATGGTGGCCAAATAAGTGACATGGAAACTTTAGGTTTCGAATGTATTGGTTTGTTATTTCTACTCTGCAAAGAGTTCAAATAGCGGCTTCAAAAGGGCGGCTCTCTTCGAGAGGTATGCGTAAAGGTATGTTTAATCAATATCAATTTTTCGTTTACATTTTCGAGGGGGAACATTCGTAACCTCTGATTTCTTTCAGTGTATTTACAATACTCTGAGCATAGCACACTCGCACACACTTGGCATGCAAATAAAATGAATAAATAAAATTTGCACATGTGTTGTTCACACCTTCTGCCAAAACATATAAACCAGTGGGCTGGGCTGGGGTGGGGTTTCGTTTGGCAGCGTCGTGGGCAGGGGCAGGGACAGGGGCAGGGGCATGGGCAGGGTGTGGGTAAAGCAATGAAGTACGACTGCCGCTGTTGCTGGTGCAAAATGAAGTTGAAAGAACAAACGGGCACAATGCGTCGCCACCGCCACCACAACCACTGCTACTGCTACTGCTACTGTCGTTTGTTGTTGCCACCGTTGGTGGCAGTAAAAACTGCAGCACGCACACTTAAAGCGCAGTCGCAATTACACGTGAAACAGGGAACTGGGAACTGGGAACTGGCGGAGCATTAAAACCAGAATCGGGTCATTTGGGAGGAGGGTAAGGGAGGAGGAGCTGTTGGGGAGCAGTTATCACCTTTCGGCGCAAGAAATGCGGTTTATGGTAGCCGCAACGAACTGGGACATACTCAAACTTTTATTGGACTGTATAACTCGCGGGCTTAGATGTCGTGACAATCAAATGCTGCTAATGCCTGACGGGAGCTCGTTATCGAGGAAAATTAGTTGCATATGAGGCGACAATGTGAAAGTCGCGATAACAAATGATAAGCACACCACCCCACTACCAAAAAGGAGAGGAGAGGTCCCTCTTGGCAGCGTGGCTCAGTCGCAGTCACAGTCGCAGTCACAGTCAGTTGCAGGTCACCGTTGCCATTAGTTTTCCTTTGGGAAATCGAAGCATTCGACACTGGCAATATTTTAGCTGCTAAGTGCAGTGGCTCGAGCTGCATTTGCATATTTTTTGTGCCTTTTTGCTCTGCCTCTGCAGCTGGGTCCCCAAGCAATTTGAAGATTTGGCACCTGCCATGATAGCCCATTCCTCTTCCTGAGTCCGAGTCCGGCAGCAGGAGCTTCAATTCAATTTAAAATGAGGCACGGCAAGGCATGCAACACGCACACCGAGCAAAGTATGGAGAGCCCTTCGGCTTTCATCAATTTTACTTATCTGGCAACGTCAACGTCATCGTCTCCGCCTTCGCCAGCTGCAGCGCCTTGAAAGGACCTTCTCGTGCATTACGGTTATCTGTCATGTTGCCAAGTGAATCTGTAATCTGAAATCTGGCATCTGGGAGGGAAGCTGTTAAATCACAGACCCACCCAACAATAGCAGGCTCAGCTTAATCAAGACTTGGCATCTGAAATGCACTTTTATCGCCTGTGATTCATGCAGAGCCTCTATCATAATTGCTCCCCGAGGAGGTCAACTGTTAAAAGGACTCCTTTTGCTTACACCAGTACTGGTATTCCTTTCTGGTTCATTATTTTTCAGTGGGTATGTGGAAATTGCATTTGAATATGTTTGAAATTTATGTGGCTATGGGTATGGGTGCGTGGCACACGCCTGGCGCCGAGATTAGAATGCAATCACGTTGCACCCTGCTTCAGCTTCAGCTTCGGCTTCTGTTTCTGTTGGCAGCGCCATCAATGGTCCCTGCACCTGCATGCATTTCGTCAGCGCAAACAGGACTCACATTCCCTCGCACACAGACACACACCACACACACACACGTACACCCCCCCACCCTCCTCGCTCGCACGCAGAGGAGATGGTTATGGGCATGCTTGGCATACTTTTCCGACGATTTCAATGCATTTTCGGCTGTGGTGGTATAACGGGGAACTGGGGAAAGCTTCACTCACTTTCCCTTTGATTGATGTTGTTGCATGTTCAAATGACTCGACGAGAGTGTCTCTTCTCTTGCCGCTCTGTGCACAGAACTTTGTCAAACGAGAGTGTGTGTGTGTGTGTGTGTATTCTCACATGCAAAGGAAGCTCGTCCTGTCCAATCCAGTGGATTGCTCGATGGCTTGTGGTCGGAATTAGGACAGCAATTTGAGCCACTGCTGACCCCCACTGTACCTTGGATGCATTCAAATGCATTCTTCGAAAGTCGGTTCTGATTAAAGGGAAAATGCTTCTGGTTCCGGTTCCCAATTCGAATTAATTATCCTTTGGATGTTAATTTGACATCTCCATCAATTGATTAATGCTTAAGGGTTTATTGGGAGATTGGCTCCATTTCTCTATGCTTTCTCTTTATGTTTCTATGAAAATAACTTTAGACAAAAAAGAAATTTCCTGCATATATAATCTGATGGGGTTGCCTGAAACTGAATCCAAAGTGTTACATAAAATCGAAATTAATTAACTCGATGCGAGCCCTGACTGCTCCGATACCGATACAGACACACCCATTCCCTAAGGTTGCTTAAATGTGTACGATTGTGTCTATGTATTCGAGGCATATAAGTCGCATACACTCGCACACTCGTGCGTGGTCGTGGTCTCCCTGATGGTAATGCCTTGTAAATATTTGCCATCAGCTATCATTTTGATAATGGAGTTTCAAATGTTTGCCATTCATGCTCATAAACACATGTTGACGTGATGGAAAAGCCAGCTTCCCCGAAAAGTCTTGGTGTGGGGCCGTGCCGTGCCGTGCCGAGCCGAGTCGAGCCGAGCCGCCTTTAAAATGTACAAACAGCCACGCCCACATGCCCACACGCCAGTTTAATTGCATTTCGCGAGTGCGAGTGCGAGTGCGGGCAAGGCACGCACGGCCCCGAAAGCAAAATAACTTCTTGCACTCAGTTTCAATTAATTTCTGGTCCGCCAGCCAAGCGGAAGGAATGAATATAAAAGTATTTTTTTTTAATTAAATGCGCCGACTGAATGCAATTCCCACACTGAAGTGCAGTACTCTATACTCCCCACTTCGTACTGCCCGCTCCCTGCTCCATGCTGCAGCGTGGCGTGGCATGGAGTACATATTGAATGGCGCACAAAGATGGAAATAATGAGCACAATGATCGGGCCACTTAAGGGGTTCAAAGGGAAAGCTTTCTGCGGGCCAATAAGAATATTTCGAAAGTATACAATTGCATAAATGCCATCAAGACCCCGAAGAAGGAGTGAAGCGCACAGGTTGCGATAGTGAAGAATGTAACTTACTCTAGAATGAAAGAGAGAGAAAGGGAATATTTCCATCAGTGGTAAAGAAACGATGCGGAAGATAAAATTCATAGGTTATAGGTTGTTAGTTAACGTTTAGATAAGCTCTATAGAGTCTTCAACCATCTTAGATAGATTGGATAGCTGTACTTTCGGCCCTTTGAAGGTACACATCTACCCTTCCGCAATCGAATTGCTGAGTACTGAAATCTCCTTCGTCGAAGTAACAGAAGGAGCATTCTTTCGGCATTCTCTGTAATCAGGCAGAATGACAAATGAGAATAATCGAAAGCCATGTTGAAAAAATGTGAAAGCAAATGCGAGGAGAGCAATGGAAAGCAAAGAGAGGATAGAGCAGCAAAAGGAAGCACTGAAGTTTCCCTTGGTGACCTCTGCGGAAGAAAACCCTAGAACGGGAAGCTTCCGCGGGGCTCGGGGGTCGGGGCAAGTAAGAGTACAAATAAAACAACTCCCGGGCGCATTAATTAAAAAGGCGCAGACAAAGCGAGGCGTAGATTAATTGGCGTCAATGGGAGCCAAGCCAAGCCGAGCCGAGCCGAGCCGGCAAAAGAAGCGGCACAACAAGGAAACCGGCCCAGATACAGATAAGGGCCAAGACGCTCGGCAAGCAAGGCGAAGGATGTGGTTGATGGTTGACTGGGTTGGGGTTGGGTGGGGTGCAGTGGTGGGGAAGTGATTAAGTAGATGCACGGCGAGAGGGGGGGGCTGGATATCAACGGATATCAGCGGAAAATGAGTAATGAAGTCGAGCTGGGGCAGCCATTTTTTATGCACACAGGACAATGAGGAACTAGGCCTCTGTCTGCGTCTGTGTAGCACTGCACTGCACTGCATGTGAGTGTGTTTGTATGTTCGGGGTCTATGCGAGTGTGCGTGGGTAATGAGCTCCGCTTCGCGTTGTGTGCCACAGTTTCATATACCCGGTAAACATGGAACTCCTGCTCAAACGCATAGATAGAAAACACAGGGTGATCATACTCCTATTGGGCATTACTTTTGCTGCCTAGATCTTGCCAGAGTAACGGGTATCTTATAGTCGAAGCGCCCAACTCCACTACTCGTACGGTGCGTTCTGTTTGGAGTTGCTTTTTTGAATTCCCCGAACGCTGTTGCTTCCCATGTCAATGAACCGACTCTGACTCTGCCTTTGGCTGTGGCTGTGGCTCTGGCTCTGTATCTGGATCTGTGGCTCTTTCTGTGCCTGTGCCTGTGCGTGTTTATGTACCACACATACATGTACTCGTATGTATGTACGCCTCACCTTGCCTCGCCTCGCCTCGCCTCTTCTCTGTTTGTGTACATGGAAATTTCCGCGTGCCCAAACTTGTCTTTGGCCTGGCCTGGACGCTCGAGCGGCGCAAAAAATAAAAATGAGAAAAAATAAAGGCTCTTGGGCTGTAATAATTTTGCCGTTTGCTTTTTCTGCTCATTTAAAATTCAACAACTGCCGCTCATAGCTGCCATTTATTTATACTTTTCCTTTGCCACAGATACACATACACAACAGACACACACACACATGCACTATGCACATCTGAATGCGAATAAGCTTCGTTTCTGGGAGTTCTGTGTAGCTCTTCCACCAAGAAAAAGACCAAAGGCAGCAGGCGACCACCCCAGGCCATTCATCTGCTGACTTGGCCCGCAGGCTGCAGCAGGAAGACAGCCAGACAGCTAGACAGCGACCGCCGCAAAAAGGAGCCACCATTTTCCTACTTCTGTAGGCATTCGTCTGGTCTCGACCGCCGTCTCCTTCGGCTCACGTGAAAATTATGTACTCCTTCAGGAGGTATCACTGATTTGCTTAGACGTTTGCTCATCTTACATCTACATTTACGTCTACATCCACATCTTACATCTACACTTATATATAATAAGAACATATAAAGAAATGACCATTTATTTCTCCGTTGATATTAAGCGACAATAAGCAGCAAAGCAGTTTTATTTATTAATCCAATCAAATAATACATTGAAGAGGAAATATTATAGTATTTTAAATTCGGGACCAGACCGTAATGCATACATTAGAGTATGATTAATTCGTTTTATCCTGCCCGAGGTCCGTGCATTTTTATTTTGCATTTTAATTAAATTTTGTTCGTTTTTGCTCGCACAGTTTTTGCGGCTTTGCCATTATAATTGTATGGAACATTTTTGTATTGCTGCAAATGAACATTCGCATATAAAATGCAAATTGGAAGTGGAACTCAAGCTGGAGTGGGAGAGTAGGAATGGCGGGAAAGCCGCGCTACCTAACGAAGGATAAATTCTAAAGCGAAGCCAACGTCCTGTCCCCTAGAGGGGAAGAGTTACCAGTCAGTTACCAGTCACCAGATTGGGTTCGTCGAAAGCTTAAAGATTCAATGAAAACGTATACTCAAAATCAATCTTCAGGGAGTGGATTATAGCTGGCGAATTATCCGAATCCGAGAGAACTATCCGGAACTATCCAACGGATAAATGAATTATGGTGCTGGCAGCCACCCGAAATGCGAAATGCACTCCATGTGTAAGCCGACAAAATTAGTGAGCGTTAACAAAGACTCAATTTGTAAAAACGGAATTTTATTAGTGCTCTCTCGCTCAGTGCTCCTCCACCTTCCTCCGCCCTCCGTCCTCGGCCCTCGGCCCTCGGGGCAGGAGCTGCAAAATCATGGCATACTTTTCGTCGTCCGGTATTTGTGTGTGTCTGCGGTTTCAGTCGCAAAGTGCACCGCAAAATATAAGTGTGCGGAGTAGTATAAGTCTCTCTGTGTGTGTGTGTGTGTGGGTTCGAGGCAGCTGGCTGAAATGGACTCTGCTGCAGTCAAGTGCAATAATGTAATGGCTATATTTAGACAACCCAACACAGAGACACGTCCCGTGTTTGCTCTTGCACTGCGTTATGACCGCAATATTACCAAGTCCTGCCACGTCCCTCCTTTACAATGTTCTATTTGCCGCATGCTTCGATTTCCCCCTCTCACTACGGGTATCCACCAAAAAACATATTGACTCGCCTACGGGCTTGGTTCTGTGTTCTGTGTGCGCTGTGTCCTGTATCCTGCGTTCTATGCCCTGTGTGTGCAGTGGCGTCCTGCATCTAGGAATCGGTGGCTCCATTTCATCTCTACCGCATTTCTGTCGCATATTTGAGCCCATTTTGTGATTGCACTTGCACACTGACTAACGGAAATTGCTCGGCCAAAATATTTGTGCAATGCGATGTCGGTGCTTATCCCGAGTCTGCTCTATCCTGCCCCGTCCCCGTCCCCTTCCGTTCCGCTCCGCTTCGCTTCGCTCGGTTTCGTTTCGCTTCGCCCCTACCGACTCTCCGACTCTCAACGCTGTTTGTTAGTTAAGCGCCAGAGATTTTGTTTTTCGCAGTTGTTTTCATTTCATTTTCATTTCAGCCAGCTTTTTGGAGTTGCTTTCCGCTGCTGCTGCCTGTTGTCCGAGTGGACCATGAATATTTCAGGCATTTAATTGTAAATTACACATACGCCCTGTGTGCAGTTGGTGAATTTTTTAAGAGCAGTCGGCCAGTCGGTCCTGTTGTTGTGCCGCTGCTGGTTTTATTGTAATGCGCGGATTTGGTTATTGGGGCGCATCCCAGGGGCAGGCTGGTTAGATTGTATTTAAAAATGTAGCTCTCTTGATTAAAGTCCGCGAACAATCATATATAATATCCTGATGTTTTCTCATATCAGGGCGAGCTCAGCGAGTGAGTCGGGGTTGGCGTAAGATAGGGAACAGGGGCTTGCCTCCTTCTATCACGCAAAATGAAGGCCATCGCATTGAGGGTTTGGGGGGTTTGGGGGGTTTGGGGGGTCACCACATTATTTTGTGCATAAAATGAGAAAAAAGCAGAATACTCTAAAAAATAATGGGTAATCTGTCAACAATTGGATGACAAAAACTTTTGTAATTATAGAATTATAGGAAAATAGTTGGTTTTCGTTCAACCTTGACAGCTGTTGGCTGCTGCAGCAGCTTCTACAATTTCCAATCCAATCAGTTCGAATCAACCTCAGATGTTGTTCCAGCTTTCGTTTGCCATTTTACATGCATGAGTGGGCAACCGAGTGGGCAACCGACCAATTCCCACCGCAGGTCGCATCCGCTGTGGCAGGAAATACTTTGTGAAAATGAAAATAAAAATGGCTGTGCAAACTTTCCGCTGAATAAAGTAAAATATATATACTCGTACATATGGAATTTAGTGTGTGTGTTAATTAATAATATTTGATTGCGAGCGACGTGTGTAATGAACTTCCTGTTTGGCGTGGCATCATGCTTTTTGCTTTTTGCAGGACGAGAAAAATCAATTGCTTGTCACGAATGTGTGGCTGAAACTGGAGTGGAACGACATGAACCTCCGCTGGAACACCTCCGACTACGGGGGAGTGAAGGATCTCCGCATACCGCCGCATCGCATCTGGAAGCCGGACGTGCTGATGTACAACAGCGCCGACGAGGGATTCGACGGCACCTACCAGACTAATGTCGTGGTGAGGAACAACGGGTCGTGTCTGTATGTGCCGCCGGGAATCTTTAAGTCGACATGCAAGATAGATATCACGTGGTTTCCCTTTGACGATCAGCGTTGCGAGATGAAGTTCGGCAGCTGGACCTATGATGGATTTCAGGTTTGGTTCAGTCTCCAACAATGCACAAGCAGGGCAACCAGGAAGTACTCACAAGACTCGTAGTTGTTTTGCTTACAATCATTACAATAATTACTATCATTTTGCTATCAAATTACAACTCGATAACACTCGATAATCACTATCGATATACAAGTGAACTGAACTTTTCATTTCCTTAGTACGTTTACGTTTACGTTTCCGTTTCCGTTTTCGTTTATTTTGCTGTATTCGTTTGAAGCGAGCGAAAATATTTATATTATTCTACCCTCTCCCCGAATATCATATATATAAAAAGCTGGATTTACAATTACAAGATGAAACTGGCGGTGATATCAGCAGTTACGTGCTCAACGGCGAGTGGGAACTACTGGGTGAGTAAGCCAACGTCGTTCGGAGCGAAAGCGACATCCTCTACATATCCGAACTCTACATAAGAACCAGATTCACAATCCAAACCGAACCTCCAAGACTCTCAGCAGCCGTTGCTTCTTTGGCAAGTGACTCACGTTCTTCAGATACTGATACAGATACGATACAGATACAAATTGAGAAACAAATTCAAATACAACTCTCTATATCCCAATCTCCGTGTGTGGAAGTTCATGTTGCCGCCAGTCTTGTTGGCAGTTCTCTTCTCATCTCCCCAGGAGGTGGCGGTCCTGTGACCGATTAAACGCACTCACACACACACTGTACTTGTGACTTTCTATCACTCTCTCTCTCTGTCTATCTCTCTCTCTGTTTCTATCTTACTTACTCTCACTCTCTCACAAAAAGAAAAGTCTCAGTGCTGCAAGCAGGGCTCAAGCTGCGATCTAAAGTTCCGAACTCGTTCCGTTCGAAACTCCGACTGCGTCTGCTCATCAGAAGCCGATTGAACCAGTGCCGGGGCAGTGCACTGCCGGGCGCCTTCAATCAGCTAAAGATGGGAGCGTTTGTTATCATATCACTGCTTTGATACTCGTATTTCTCACACTTCTCAGTCCCCATCATCCCATTCGAAACAGAATGACATAGGGGGCACTTCATGAACCCCGTTAACCTCTTAATCCCCCGTACTACATAACTCTATACTCCAACTCCAACTCAAACTCAAACTCTACTACTTTCGTACTTCACTAAAATCCCACTTAAAAACGCTTATCCAGTGTTCTCCCACTCACTCTATTCTTTCAAAACATCAAAGAAACCAAAACTCTCTATCTATCACAAGATACAACTATCTTTGGGCGCTTTAACTTTTAAGTCCGAAATAGCCGCGTAAACGTTTCGATTGCCCTTTGTAAGAACTCTGATTGGTGTGGCATACAGACAGCCTAAGTGTGTATGCTACTCCAATCATCACTCCAATTAATAATCCTAATTATTGGGAGCTATTAACGTTAACCTATCCAAGAGGTAAGGCCTGGCCCGTGTATGCACTCCACTTAGAACATTTTATCCTGGAATCTACTATAATACATAGTTTTCTTTATCGAAGCTTTATCGAACGGCATGAACAACGATTACGAATGAATGCAATGCTGAATAGAATGTATTTACATATTACATAAACAAACTATCTGCAGATACAGATACAGATAGACCCAAACCTTTTGAATTTTGCATAAATACTAGATAAACTGGGTGCAATGGGTTCTGTTCTGCTTATCCCTCCTCTCTAATTCTCTAATTGACTGCTCCACTCCTCATTCATTGAGGCCTGCAAATTAGAAATAGCAAAACGAATAAATAAACTTTCTGGACCTTCGGAAAAACAAGAGAAACAAATTACACAACTACAGAATAAAAGAAATTTAAATTAAATACGAACTCTGAGCCCCAAACCCACGCACACCCATACAAGCGGGCAGGCAACCACTCACAGACAGAGTGTAAATTGCACTTTTCCGCATAGAATGCTGAGCTGGCTGGAAAGTCTAGCCCCGCCCTCGATCCGTAAGCGTTTTCCCAGTCAGCGAAAACTGCCACCCAGAGCATGGGGAAAAAGAGCTTTGCTCTTTAGTCCCCTGCAGAAGCCACGCACCAGAACCAATTAAGAAATTAAAGGACAAATACGTCTGCATTCACACACACACACACGCACATGTATACGTATATGTGCACTATAAATTAGCGCTACCACAAATGCAGACACTCCGTATAGCCGAAAAGTTTTCCGCTCCACACTAGCCACAAAAGTGCCAAAGAAAAGTTTGTGCAACAAATTTTATTTTCGTTTGTCGACTCCTTCCTTTTATTGCGCTTTCTTTTCATTTGAGTCGCTTTTCATTTTTGTTGATTTCGTTTTCGGTTTTTGTTTCTCGCTTTTTTACTGTGTGCGTATACGTAATATTTCGGGAGTTTCCCAAAGTTTTACCGCGGGCTCTCTCCGCCATTGTTTTCAGTGCGCACCCCACCCCCTTCCCCAGCCAGTTTATGCAAATTATTTTGAGTCGGAAAAGTGCTCCCGATATGGGCGGTGCAGAGACTGTGCTGCGATGCTAGGATGGTGGCTGGGTCACTTTTAAATACTCCGCCAAGGCGATTTGCTCGCCGCTCTTGTAATCCCTTTGGTAATCTCGGAATAAGTTGAGCAGATAATTTAGTCCGAAGTTTGAGGCATTGGCCCTGCCATAGGCATATAGATCAGGGTTTCTGGCGAAAGTTTTTGGGGGGGCTGGATAGCAATTTATAGATTGAGGAGGTCTTCAGAAAGGGTTTCTGCATATCTAAGAATCGATCAGAGAAAACGGAACAGAATTCAATACCTTACACAGAGAAACCCTATTCCCCACTTTGTCTTTGGGTATTATGTACATACATATCTCTACACAATTTATTGCATAAGATACCTGAAGTTCAAGGAGTGTTTTCGTTTCTGTATCATACTTATCCACACATTGAGCATCTATTAGCATCTATCTATTAGCAACCATTGAAAGGGTACAGCCCGAAAGTGAACTTAAGATTTACAATCATGAAATCCCGTTTACACCACTCCACTCTCTACTCTCCACTCTCTACTTACTTTCTCCGCTTGTATACATATATAACCCGCAACGAAATTTCCCATCTCCACATAACTTTTCTAGTATTTACATTTGAAGCAAAGTGCATAAAAACTTTTCCCCATAGTAAATTGCTCGGCTCTGCTCTGCTCTGCTCTTACTTAACTTTACTTACAATTAGTTGCCTAGACAAATAAAACTCTTTTCCGAAACTAAGTTTACACTCAACTACACCCATTTCCACTCCCCATTGCCCACTTACCACTTACCACTCCCCCTTCCACGGCATGCACAACACATTTCACATTTCCTGTTTGACACTCCCACACTCTTTGCCATGCGTATCATTTCCCATCCCACATATCGCATATACATTTGTATATTTATAAAGAATATTCCAAATTAAGTACACAGACTTTAAACTTTAAATGGCAAGATTACCTCTAATCTAATTACAATTACAACTACACTTACCAGCAACTCTAGTCTTTGCTCTGCTCTGCTCTCTGCTCTGCTCTGCTCTATGCCCAAGAACGCTATCGTAACTCTTATCCAATGCTTACTCTCCTCCTATCATACTCGTATTCGTATTCGTACTCCTATTTAACTTGTATAATGCCAAGAAATGCTCGAAACAAATGCTCAGATCAAGTCCTAAGTAAAAGCTGCCACAGATACAAACTCGTATACGTATACCCGTATCCGTACCCGTACTCGTACCCGTACTCGTACGTGCTTACGAAACAGAGAAACCACCAGAGAAACCACCACGAATATATCCTGTAGTAATGCCCTTTGTACAATTGAACCACCGTAGGTGTTCCAGGCAAGCGTAACGAGATCTATTACAACTGCTGCCCGGAACCGTATATAGATATAACCTTCGCCATCATCATCCGCCGAAGAACGCTCTACTATTTCTTCAATCTGATTATACCCTGTGTGCTGATTGCCTCAATGGCTCTGCTGGGATTCACTCTGCCGCCGGATTCGGGTGAAAAATTATCGCTGGGTAAGTTCTAGTGTTATATGTAGTTGGGTCGGGGGGGGGGACTGGAACTGTTACTGTAGAGGAGCTACATTAATTTGAAACCACTTACGCAACATAAATACTTATGAATGTACGTATTGGATAGGGGGAGAAAGGGGAGGGGACCGCCCACACATGCAAACAGCTCGACGAGAGCCGCTTCAAAAGTATTTGCCAAGTACTTTTCTAAATAATGACAGACTCGTCGGCAGCGCGGGCGAATTTAAAATTAGATGCCACCCATAATGCTGCTGATGAGAGCTCGACGAGAGCCCAGCCCAGCCCAGCCCACTCACCCTCCCACTGACTGACTGACTGACTGACTGACTGAGTGACTGAGTGACTGAGTGGCTGACTGACACGGCGCATTACTCGTTATTGCCATCGCTCTCCCCTTCCTGTTGTTGACGTCGCTCAAGATGACGATGACGGCACAGTCCCAGTCCCAGTCGCAGTCGCAGCCCCCAGATCCTTGCCAGCTTCGGCAAACAAACTATTGAACTTTTAATGTTGCTATGACTGAGCTGAGTAGTAAAAAGTGTTCAACGAGCCGGGCGTAAGGAATGTTCCGGCTGGCTGTTAAGCACTCGCCTCAAATGTGCTGTCGATTGGGCGGACGGGACGGGGACAGAGACAGGGAGAGAGCATTAGTGGGGCGGAAAATCAGTAAGGACTCGACGAAAGTTGAGGACTTTTACTTCAGCCAAAGTTGAGTGCTCAAAACAGAAATAGATGGCTAGCAAGTGGGTGTCGGAAAGTACCTAAAACTACTTAAAGACTCCTAGTGGGAGTGTTCTCGATAGAGGGGGGAGGGTTACACAAGTGAGGGTGAAGATTCCATACTTCTCAGGCCTACTTTTGGATGCAGAAATACCTTTAGAAGTTGAGACAACAGATAACTAAGAGGCTACAAGCAAAGACCGACAGTTGCCAGCAATTTAACAGCTACGGGTGTAAATATTATTCTACTAGTATTTGAGACAAGATCATCCGTCACTTAATCGCTTCCCCATCCGATATCTAGGTGTTACCATCCTGCTCTCGCTGACCGTGTTTCTCAATATGGTTGCCGAGACAATGCCGGCCACATCCGATGCGGTGCCTCTCTTAGGTAAGACCATTTTGTTTACCGAAACTAGTCGATGGTAATGCTTCTTGTAAATGCCAATGCAAATGTAAACGTAACAGTAACAGTAACAGTAAATCGTATTATCGATGTTTCTACCTTTGGTTTTGAGTTTGTGTGTTCTTCTTCTTTTGGAAGTGTGTTCTTTCCTTATTCAATCCAAATACATTATATCGTTACATAACTACATACACGTACTATATATATACGATATATATACCATATATAACCCTCTAAAGTTATTGCAGTTGCATATTCACATCATATATCCATGCATTTCTAAAATGATTTTAAAGTCCAAGTAAAATCCGATGATCTTATAATATTAAAACTTTGACACACAATTAAACAATCCTGTGAAATCCAATTCCGTTCCGGGCATCAGTTACCGTTAATCGTTTCAAAGCGTTTCCTTTGGCCCAAAAGTCAACGGGTATTCTGCACCGATTGACTTTGGGGTCCTAAAGGAAATCGAAACTGATGCCAAAAAAACCAGAAATAATAGTTTCTAAAAATCGTAGAAAAAGAAAACTGACTACAGATAACTAAAGGGCATTTAAATGTTGCTATTAAGCTTTAAATATATGCCAATAACGTATCAATAAACACACTATATTCTATATACTATACCCGTATATATATTAACTTTACAAGCCCGAAAAAGATCAGTATCTAAAATATAGTATAAATATATACATAATATACGATCTGGTTTGAATAATGCACACACATTTGACGAGTTTCCTGCACGCTATAAATATACTTTGTTTCGGTTGTCAAGAAATCAATAAAAAATCTAAACTAAAAGATGAAAATATAGTTGGGTTGTTCCCCGATCTCATAGACCTCTTCTCGACGGATTTATCCTATATTCTGCCATAATGTTTTTTTCTTATTAAATTAAGTTATACGATATTTATTAAACCATATCCCAGTCTGCCCAGCGATTTCGGCAAAGAGTTAGTTAACATAATTATCCGATTTGTCCGACTGATTTTATATCTTTATGTTATATTCAACTTAATTAAACGCAAGAGCAAGGAACAATCCCACCATATGATCAATGAAGACAAAATTGCAACCCATCGATTCCTGACAAAATTTATTCAATTTCAATTTTCAAATTCGACTTCTATCTGCAAATATCTCAAAAAAAAAGGTTTCAAATTTTAATACTCAATTTATATTCTTAAAAATATACCTATCTATCTCCGTTCTTGGCGTACAATTTCGGTGTCTAACTTCTATGTATACCTCTACCTAATACCTAATCGTTTTTCTAAAGTATTCCGACTAAAGTTACCTACATAAGTGTGTGTGTATGTTAAAAAAGAAAAGACCTATACTTGTTTTTCAATACTTCAATGACAATATCTACATTTGTTATGCCGTTAAACGAATTTGAAATTGAGAAGCAACTCAGATAACTCAGATAACAGACAAAAATTCTTGCATTTAATGTACTAACTAAATTTTTGTATATATCTCTTGCCTTTTTTTCTTTCTCTAAACAACCTGTGTACCTTTGACTATGAAAAATGGCAAACATTAAACAAATATTAACAAAATCAAACACTATGAATGATTCCGAACTATGAAATATGCGCTACCCTGAACAATGCTCCACAAATCCACAACTCCACAACGAACAAACATCAAAACCAACATCTGAAACATGCACCACAATAACAACAACAACATCAACAACAAACACAATTACTCGTACATTATCGAACACTCACACACACTGAACTCAACCCAACGATATACTATATATACGATTACGTATACGTAATATATATATTGACAACACGCCCAACCAACCAACAGGTACATATTTCAATTGCATAATGTTTATGGTAGCTTCATCCGTTGTGTCAACGATTTTAATATTAAATTATCATCATCGAAATGCTGATACGCACGAAATGTCCGAATGGGTAAGTCACAAATAGGTCAACCCACCAAACCAACCAAACCATCCCAAACAACTACAACAACTACAACTACTCGTACAAGTAAAACTACAACCAAACCAAACCAAACCAAACCAACTCTCCAAACTCTCCAACAAAAAGAAAATCAAAATAAAACCACTGCAAAAGCGACCATCACTCATCATATACTCGTCCTCGTGCTCGTACGATGTAGCCTCAGTCAGTACTGAACAGTGGCCACGGGACCGCAGCTGTCCGCCTGCTGGGGGACGGGATAGATCTGCCCTCTTGCATCCTGCATCATCTGGTATGGGGCAGGAGGCAACAGTCACTCCCTCCAGCAATCCGGCTGGATGGCTGCGCGGATGGGTAGATCCCAATCCCCCAGATCCCATGGCCGCTGCCGGTCACTGCCGGTCCCGTGTCCACTGTCGCATAGCATTAGCATTTTTTGATATGATTTATCTCCACCAAAAAAAGAGAAAAAGCCCCAAATTTATCCGAGAGCCAAGCCAAAATAATTTATGTGTTAGCTAGAGAAATGTTTTTGTGTTTCCTCTTTTCACGTTATTTACTTACTTACTTGTTGTACTGTGTTCGTTTGTACTTTGTGTTGTTTCCATTCTTAAAAAAAGCCCAAAGCCAAAAACCAAAACTAAAACTACAAAATATCATTAAAACACCCCGAAAAGAAGTAAAGTAAGCTAAGGAAAAGTATCTTTCCGTGGACTGGTCTAATTTCAGAAAGAATGCCAGTCAAGTTTTAATCGTTTTCGGTACGAACCGAAACGGAAAGCAGCTTCAAGCAGGGTAGAAGTTAAAGGTATCTGTATCTATGATCTGTCTCTCTGAAAATGGTATTACTCGCATTTACCAAAAGATTATTTCATGTTTTCTATCCATATATTTGTCCGTTTTTCTGAAGCGATACCAAAGAGATGGTCTTTCTGGTTTGACCCACAGGGGTTTTTAGCCATATTCTACTAGACTTTTCTATTTTCTATTCTTTTAGTTTCTATGTCTGTACTGTGTTCCCCTCCTCATTGACAGCTAACAATCGTTGAAGCTCCTTTAAAGTTTAAACAAAAAAAATATATAATATATATAGATAAAATACATAGAATCTAAATGCAAAAGAAATCAGCAATTAGTTGCACAAATAAATATGTATACATATGTTGTTGTTTGTTATCATTATCGTTATCATTTCTATTGTTGCCATTGTTGTTGTTGTTGTGTTGTCGTAACAACGTTTATGTTTCTGTTTAATACACAACCAGCCCGCCCGTCTCTTATGTTGTTTGCAATTTTTCGGTTGTGTTAGTTGTGAAGCCTACTTAGAGGCGCTTTTGCAAGCTGAACTTGATGTTTTCCATTTGATTTCGTTAGTAACATAGTGGCAGCCCAGACCAACAAAATGTCAGTTGAGTTCAGTTTAAGCCAATGTGTGTGGTGTGTGACCCGAAAATCGCAAAAAAAAGGCCAATGAGGCCAATGAAACGATGTGAAGCGAACGGCAAGCCGAGCCGAGCCGAGCAGAATGTGACGGACGGATGTACAGAGTACGAAATGAATGTTGTAACCATCCAACATGTCTAGCTACTATACGTGTCTACTATAAAATAATTTATGTAATGAAAAATATCGTAATGTTGATGTTGGGCCCATAATTTCTACTTATGTGTATGTAAGCCACAACCCGAACCGCCCAATCCCCCCCGCCCAATCCCAAGCAATCCCCAGCAAGAAACCAAATATCCCAAGTCCTAACCCAACCACGTTGAGCCCACGTTTTGCTTTTTGCTCGTTCCTCCTCACCAGTTGCACACACTCTTTTGTATCTGCATCTCTGTACTCGTACACTCGCGCTAGTACTCGTACTCGTACTCACTATATACACCCGTATACTCGCTTGTATGTGTGTGAAAAGAACCTACGAAAACCAGATGACAAAGTCGAAACTGCAGTCAAATGATATATTATGCAATATGATGCGCTCCTCTGTCTTCTCTGTCTCTCACTCTAACCCCAACCCCACATCTACCCGCTCATTTATATTGTATATATTATCTATTTTCCTGTACATAGCATAGCATAGAGCCTGTGTGACAAATAAATGTTTGATGTTGTGTATGTCTGAATGAGCAGTGGATGGCCGACTGTTTTTATGGCTTTACGTAATTAGAGGAAAAGGATACACACAGGATAAGGCAGGGGCTCAAGGAGTGCGGTCTTAGAGTGATGGATGTTAGTGAATGGAGGCACTGTTGTGGGAGAGTTAAGGAGTACATCTCTGAGCTATGAATATTTCAGAGGGAATATTATGTCAAAAGCTGGGCAGATACTTGCATTATTTTCCACAAGAGTAAAGATGCCTGAAGGAACCACTTAGGGAATCAAGTGCTTCCAGTCGCATTATCAAATGCCAATGAAGTCTCCGCCGCAAGGAAGAGTCTGCACCTTTGCCACAAATTGTAATATCAATAACGGGAATCATCAGAGCGCTTTCATCATGATTCTGTTACAGGACATCCAAGTGGAAAGCAATTTCTTCGCATTATTGCAATTGCCACAAAGTGCATAATGAAAAGTTGCGCTAGACCCGCTAGACGGCACTTGGCGAGGGGGTGGGCGAGGAGATAAGGATGAAGGAGAAAAGAATAAGGGAAGTCGATTGGCTTTTAAGAAGTCACTCACATGAAAAGTTTTGTATGGTTTTCGCGCAAGAACGTGGACATGTCCGTGTCCGTGTCCGTGCCCCTCCACCCAACCGCGCAGACCTTTCGACATACAATTGAATTTGGAGCACATGAAGGAAAAACCAAATCGAGAAATCGAGCACACAAAGTAACCGAAAGCCAAGAGCAGGGGTAGGGCTGGGCTCTGACAGTTGCCCCAGTTGTGACTTGTCCTGACACGGGAACGAAAATTGAGCCAATTGGCGAGGCAGGTGCATTAGAAATGTGCATGCACAAAAAGTCCCGGTTCGGCCCGCAACTTCTTCTGCTCCTCGAGCTGCCTGCCGCCTGTCGACTGTCGCCTGGCACTTGAATTGGCTCCAGAGACCACACTCCCTTCGCGGGTTGAGCCCCCCGTTTTTGTGTGATAACAACAAATCAATTTGCACAAAATTTCCACAAAAAGAAAAGATGGCTGAGCAGAGGCAGAGGGGTTGGTTGGCCGGAGTGGGCGTTATATACGTACATCCATCCATACATACATATGTACGTACGTACCAGCACGTACTGATATGGATATGGCAAATGCCAGTCGCTCCATTGCAATGGTTAACTTTGCATTTAGTTTGCATGCCACGTCCTGAAGCGCATTTCCATGTAAGCTTCTCGCTTGTTAGCCAAAAAAGAAAAACCGCCACCAAGGAACAGAAGCAAAACGATAGGGCAGGACACAGCAGGAGTAGGAGCAGGAGCAGGAGCAGTATCAGTATTGGGCAAAGTGCAAGCGAGGTTGTCAGCTGAGAGCAGCTCAACTGTAATATTGTTAAGGGGACAAAAGGGACAGCGGAGCAGAGAGGAGCGGGCACTATGGATGAGCTCTGCTCTGTCCCTGTCCCGACTATCGATTCGGTTCTTGTTTCTGTGGGTTTTTCGGGCGGCACTTGAGTTCACTTCAACCTCAACCACGCGACAATCCAGCAGAGGGGGAGGGAGGCAATGGATGTTGAATGTGATTGGAAAGGAAACTGAGATGTCGTTATGGCACATGCTTTTAAATCAACTTCGCCCAAAGGACATAATAATTTAGCATCTTATAAATATGATTATGGATAGTTAAGGCCAGAGTTAACCCAAAGAGAAGGTATACAAGATGTATGGAGGTCTTCGCAATGGAAATACCAAAGGAAACAGTGGGACATGCCCTTTTGGCATTGTTTAATTAGACATTAGAAAGCAATTCCGGTGTGAATGTTTTTATGGGTCAGCGGCTCATGGGATATACTCGTTTGTATGTGTGTAGATGTTGCCACTATTATTGCTAGTGTTGTATCTGTGCGTTTGTGTTTCATGTTTAATATCTGTGTATCCACACACTTTTATCTGTGTTTGTGTTGTAAATCATGAATTTTGCATGCATCATAACTATAAATAAGCAGAGAACATTGCGAACACCCCACTCCACGTGCACTGGGCACTGGTCACTGGTCGTCACACACGCCGCCACATACGAATAAATATTATTATAGCTATGTGTAATAACAAATCACCAGCCATACACACAGACCTACAGACATCCTGCATCCTAACACATGGGAACCGAACCCGAAATGGGTAACAGAACAGAACAGAACACCAACAACATGTTGCTCGCCAAATAATCGACTCCACAACAGCAGCTTTGTTGCTTTAGTTGTAATCAAATCAAATATAAATCATACTTGTGGCCAACTGTCTGCGGGTGTGTGTGTGGGTGTGGGTGTGTTCATGCAAAGTAGCCATAAATCGTGGCGTGCCGGGTTGAGCCACACTCTCAGCTCTCAGCCACCACTCTCGGCCAGAGAGACACAAGCCAAGCCAAGCCAAGCCATCATCATCATCCTCCCAACTCCAACACGAACTGTACGAGTAACACACGCCATTGGAACATATATGAAAATATAATAATCATTTTGAGGGGGGCGGGGCTATCGCTGGGATCGTGCCACTAAACGTTTCAATTTCCACCTGCCACCTGCCGTTAGATACGCGTCGTATTCTTATGCTGGCTGCCGTGGATACTGCGAATGAGTCGCCCGGGACGACCACTGATCCTGGAGTTTCCGACCACGCCCTGCTCGGACACGTCGTCCGAGCGCAAGCATCAGATACTCTCCGATGTCGAGCTGAAAGAGCGGTATTTTAATGCAATAGTTTAAAGCTGTTCTTGCTCTTGCTTTCGCCCGATAGACGCCAAATACATATGTAATACATATCTGGTATGTAACCCAATAAATGTAGTCCCTGGAATGGAATACGAAAGCAAAAGCAAGAGCAGGCCAAAATGTTCATAGACCTACAGAGTGTACTTACCAAATTGTTTGTCCTCTTTCCCCCCCTTTCCCAAAAACGCCTCCACCCAAAACGAAGCTCCTCGAAATCGCTGCTGGCCAATGTCCTGGACATCGATGATGATTTTCGCCACAATTGTCGCCCCATGACGCCGGGCGGAACACTGCCACACAACCCAGCCTTCTATCGCACGGTTTATGGGTAATGAATCCAAACATACTCGTACCATAAGCATAAGCATAAGCATAAGCATAATACTCTGCTGCCCTGGCCCCTGGGTCAGGTCAGCATTCGGCTAAGTGGAATAACCAACTCACGTCCGTCCCATGTTTCTGGTTTCTGGCCCTGTGCCAATTTGCAGACAAGGCGACGATGGCAGCATTGGGCCAATTGGCAGCACTCGAATGCCAGATGCGGTCAGTCATCACACGTGCATCAAATCATCAACAGAATATGAATTAGGTTTAATCTTAAAGGAAATTCGCTTTATAACTGATCAGGTAAGTTGGCTGAGAATTACCCGTGAATACTGTGGAATATGGAATATCTTGGGAGCAACATATACTAATATACTAAGATTCACTAAGATTTATTCACAAATGCATGCCCCAGACCCAGACTGCACCGAACATCAATTGCATCTAGCACCCCCGCCCCCCCATCATTGTTACAGATAAAAGTTAATAGTTTTGCCTCTTCTTTCCACTCACTCTCTCTCTCTCTCTCTCTCCCTCTCTGAATACGAATACTCATACTCAAACCCCAAACAAACAATAATCCGACCACCCACAGCTACGTAAAGATGACGAGTCAAATGACATTGCCAATGATTGGAAATTTGCA
This sequence comes from Drosophila affinis, assembly GCA_037356375.1. Lineage (NCBI taxonomy): Eukaryota > Metazoa > Arthropoda > Insecta > Diptera > Drosophilidae > Drosophila > Drosophila affinis. Next base: position 1,081,211 of record CM074800.1, read on the forward strand.
GCTATGGTCGTTGACAGACTGTGCCTTATCATATTCACAATGTTCACAATATTAGCCACAATAGCTGTACTACTATCAGCACCACATATTATTGTCTCGTAGCCATATGGGCGAGGTGGTTATTGTTATTGGTTTTATTATAAAATCAATTTGTTAATTATTAAATTAATAACGAAACTTTTTAAGTAAATTAAAACCAAAAAGAACTAAAAACTCTAAAAACCACAAAAAAAGCGAAAAACACTTGATATAAATACCATTGACTAAATAATACACACAGCAAAAAAAAAACCTAAAAAAAAATAAATAAACAAAATCTTGTCTTTAAAACACAATAATTTGATTATAAACAAGAGAACTCGTTTAAAGAAAGTCTTTCGTAAAAACCACATACACAAAAAGAGACTTAAAAATCATGTACTACAATTGTTTACAACGTTTTTAATTCCAATTTTCCTAATATCTAAATTAAGTTTAAAAACAGATTACCCCAAACCCTACCGCCCTTACCTTACCCTACCCAAAACTGACATTGTGTCTCATTATCTTCCACTGACTATACATAGACATATACACTTGTATATGGGTATATGTATTTGATAACAAGCAAAACGGGTATATTTTCTTTTATAGTTTTTATACTTTGAAACGTAAGACAGACTTTCAGAATTATTTTTTTGGATACACTTGGAAATATATTGCAGTTGTTCGAAAATCGAGCCAAGATCCCCCATACCCTTTTTGGAAGACTTCATTTTGTGAGCTTTATAGTGAAAAATTGTAGACGAAAATCAATTCGAATATAGATTACTGTGTGAATATGAGATGTGTGTGTATATGAGATCGGAGCCCAACGTTTTTGGATCCACAGAAGAGTTATAACCGGAATTTTAATCTTCGTAAGCGTCGTAAGCATCGAGGTCAGTCCATGGATCAATTCCAAGAAACCTTTCTGCCAAGCCAACAATATACATACAATATAGTGAAGTCACTTGGGGCACGCACCCTTCTCCTCTCTAGACAAAACTGCATTTCCAAAACAGAACCAATTAACCTAACATATCCACTACCAAGTAACTTTAGATCCCTCCCCAGTGTAATTTTATGTTTAACAGAAGCACACAAGTACCCAAAACCCCCTTAAAACCAAACCTCTTAAAGCAAACCAAAACCAATAGAATAACCCATCCAAATTGGAATTAGAAAAGAATTCGCAAAAACGAAAACGAGTATTATGACGAAAAAGAAAGAGAAAAGAAAAGATTTATCCAGTGATTTTGAGTGAACCAGCCCATTGCGCACAGCAGATGGAATGTGTCTCTTAGAGGATGGACGATAGATGATCGAGGGCATTCCATCTCGACTGGCGCTGCATCGAGGCACATTTGATTAAATTTAATGGTTGCGAGCAATAATATCTGCGTGTTGATGAATTGCATGATTGCATGGTGATGCAAACGATGATCGAGCGAATTATTGCGTGGACCCCCCCGGTCTCGGGCAAGAGCTCGCTCCTTCATCGCAGTGAGAACAGCGAAACATCGTACACAGTCTAACTTTTGGTATTGATATGAGTTCTCTATGATTTATGTTTGATTTCTGATTTAATATTGAATACTAAAAGTTTATACACTGTACAAAACACCAGAGGCAATTCACCACTACAAGCAAAAAGCTGAACAATGAATAGGGTAGAGAGACAAGTCGAACAAATACGACAAATACAAAAATACAAAAATACAAAAATACAAATATATATACCAATAACAATGAACATCAGAAGACCATAGAACTCAGAACATGCCGGTGCATGGGTAAAATTATGTGCTTCGCTTCAGTATTGAGCGCACAAAACATACAAACATAGAAATGCAAATAAATATTTGAAAATGGAAAACTACCAAATACAAAGAGACAACCAACACATATACTCGTAACCCAAGGAGCTTTATACAAATATAGACATACTCGTATGACGGAGTCGATTCGATCTCTGCGATCGGGAGTCAGTCTGGCCCAGTCCCAGTCCCAGTCTCCCATACATTTGATACACGTGAATCCATTAGCAAATACTCGATTGACTCTCGGATGCCTCTTCTATCCTTAGAGTATGATCTTGCAGTATGTTACTGTCCGCTAACTAGCCAAGCACACAATTTCTACAACAAAACCAAATAAATACAACACATGCGAAAAAATCTTAAAAATTAACATGACACGGGCGTCGGTTGAGCAAATGCTAAGGCCAAGACGGGGGAGGAACTCTGACAGATCTTCCTTTACAGACCCGAAGAAGGTCCCAGGCCAGGGGCTTTTCCTCTAGCTTGGCTCCAAGCCATTTTCTCGACTCGAGAGCAGTGCCAGAATCGAACGAATGAAATGCAAAATTGAGTTTGACTAATTTCACACAACATTTTCTTTCCACACCAAAGAAAACGTTCAACATGGAATTAATTTTTTAATTTTTAAGTTACAGTTATTCTGCTTCTAATTGTAAATCTTGTGCAATGAAAACAATCAGAATTTTTCTTTGAATATAAAATAAACTAAGCGAAACAGAAAACCACAAAACAGAAACTAATAAAAGCAGACAAAAATGCAACAGCAAAAGCAAAAGCAAAAGCAGAGAAAAACAAAAACAATAATTTGCAAGAATAAATAATGGGAAATATGATAAGCTGATAAGTAACTAAACGAAGTCGCAAAACTTAGTCTAAGCCACACAGATTACACAGACGCAGATACAGATACAGACACAGATGCAGATGCAGATGCAGATACAGCGAGTAGCTGTGGCTGTAATTAAGATTCTATCCAATGAGCTGAAAGAAACAGAGACACGAGTACAAGCACAACAGAGCAGAGCAGAACAGAACAGAAGTCAGCTAGCAATAGTTTTAAGCCAAATAAAAAGACAAACCAAACGAGGAGGATACTGAGAGATGGTTCTACCCGTATTCGGATTACTTTTAATTTTGTATCAGTTTGGGTTTTAGACAATTTTGAAGCAATTTTATATCGAATTTTGTATGCCAGCCATTTTATAGCTATATAAAACGTTTTGATTAAACCTTTCCATTTCTGTTTTAACGTTATTTTCGGGACTGTTTGAATTTGTATGTATAAATAAGGATTAGCTTTTGATAAACGAAAAACGACAAACGATGGGGTAATCGAAAATCGAAAATGTATGTGGAATGTGCAGATATTTTGATGAAAGGTGAAATTCTATGTATATTTTGTTAGATTCCTACCAGAACAGCGATACAAATAGATCAGAGACAGAGACAGAAACAGAGACAGATAGACGAATAGACGGATAGACAGATTTTGTGGGGATTTTTGTTCGTCTTTTTGATATGGATATACGTTTATTTTGTATGCTTTTCCAAGTGACAGTCAGTGAGAACAATTAACGATAGATTTCAATCCTACGCATAAGAATATCTACAAATAGAGAACATAGCAACAAGCTGCCAGCATGAGAAATAAAAACAATAACTAATTTTAAATGTTTTATACATTTCCATCATTTGTGCTCATTTCAACAAACAAACAAACAAAAAACCGAGTCTGAGCGAGTCAGAATCATAAGGCAGACTCCCTTAAACAAACTCAAACACAAACAAACCGCTCTGGACAGATTTCAAGCAACATTCAATTAGCTGAAGTTGAAGTTGAAGCTGCAGTCGATGGAGAGTCGTCTACACATAAGCAATTTTTAAACGAAATGTCACCAAAGTAAATAGATTTAGAAAATAGTGTGGCCCCGCGTCGGGGAGGGGGAGTTGGGAGTTGGAGGAACCTAATCGAACATATTATTCACATCCAGAGAACTGGGAAAGTTCGCTGGGATTAATACTCGTACTAATACATTTCTAGGGCGTAAAAGGACAGTTGGAAAGTTGGGACAGACAGTGGAAAGTGTTTCTTTCATCATACATGCATACATACCACAATTCAAATGATGTGGGTATGTGTGAGTGCAGACGACACATGAGACATATAGATACTTCTTTTTTACACTGGCAAACAAGAATAGAGTATACATACATATAGCATACTTTGTAATACATAATACAAGAAAAGAAAATATTTGAAAGCAAATGAAACTTTTTCCTACAACTAGTTGCATTTAAAAGAATTTTAAAAAATATACATAAAAGTATATATTTATTAAAAACCAATGAAACACAAAAACCAACTCTTTCTCTACTAAAAACAAAACCAACATACAGAAAAAGAAAACAAAATAAAATAAAATAAAACTTTAATATAACATTTAATTAGACAATTAATAAGGGTTCAATGATAACCGAGTCAGAAGAGAAGGAAGCATCGTAAACTAGTAAATATTTAAATTAAATTAATTTTAAAAAGTGAAGAACAAAACAGAAAACAGAAAACACAAAAACAAAAACACAAAACCAAAAACCAAAAACAAAAGTGAAGCGCTGATTTTTTATGTCGTTATTAGTATTTAAATTTAAATAATTGCATATAAAGAAACCATACAGAATTAAATGAGAAAACCAAAAATATATGATAATAAAAATTAGAAGAAAATTGACAAATTGGTCATTTTGACCTAGTAAATTATAGACAAAAAAATAAAACCAAAATTGAAAGTAAACAAAAAACAAAAAGAAACATAAGATGGAACCCCGAGAAAACGATTGTAAAATTTTAATTATTATTATTCAATAATAAATACAAAAAAGGAAAGATTTGACAGAAATACCAACATATACAATTAGGTTTTATTTCAATCCACCTTCAACACGTACATAATTACCTTGGATCCCGCAGAGAGAATCCTGATCGGATGCTCAAGACCAAAACGAAGATGAAGATGAAGACGAAGACGAAGACTAGGAGGCGAAGAAGCCTTCAGAAGTCGGAAAGGTAAATTGTGTCTCGTCCTAGACATAAGCTGATAATTAAGATATAGGCAATGTAACGCTAACACCAAGCACATATCCGACCGATGTAAATATGTACAAATGTTCTGTCGACCAATACTCCCATGAAAATCCTACTCCATAGATAGCATCGTGAATTCATTGCAAGGCGACACTTGTCATATTGTACAAAACAAAGCTTAGTTTACTTAGTCATAGAACACGAGCAAACATTATAACCTGAAGAAGAAACAGGACAGAACAGAACAGAGCAGCACATTGCTCTGATATCATAACTACATACTTATATTCAAAGTGTTAAAATTTCCCGTCTGACTATCAAGAAATAGATGCTTGCAAATTTTACTAACGAAAAATTCTGATTCCCTGCGCAGTTTGTCAACAACCAGCTGAAAGTTAAATTCAAATCCAGTCGTTCCTTTACGATCTCCTTATAACAGAAACAGAAATAACAATAAAACAAAAACATATGTATATCCAGCTAGCCAATGCCAATCAATCAACAGATCTCGAACAGATCCTCGAATATCGAATCTCGAATATCGAATCTCGAAGATCGCATTGCAGAAGGGATGCTGCGTGTATGTATGACAAGTATTTAACCAAATCTCATTTTTATTAATCACTATCGTATGGAAAGTTGACATACTGTTTTCGCCAGAAATAATTTCCTAATTCATCGCAATTTTCGGCATGATTTCTTTATATCCTACCGCCTAACGCTATTTACCCAACAACTTCACTCTAATTAGACCGCATTTTCTCAAAATTTTCACAAGATTCCTCTATAATCAAGTCAGATTTCCCAATACTCTTCCATTATGTATAAACTATGTAGTTTTGGCATGCTAAAATAACCCTTAATTGATTCCACAATCAAATTTATTAACATATTGTCTTTTCCCTTCAATGCCAATTCATTTGGGAGTATTACGGAGCCCTGGAACTGGTGAGTGTTTGAAAATTAAACAAAACGGAATATTTTATTCATCATTTGTTCATTTTTGTATAGAATATAACCTCGACACCGTTGGATGTGTGCAATTTGTAGAATACTGGAATATGGCGCATCGCTGTTAATAATTCTATACACTAGATTCTAGATTATACAAATATGTGTCTTAATTTTCACTTTCTTAAGATGTTTTTGCGTACATCGATACGAGTACAAACATGTCCATAAATTTATAATTTTGTTTCAAATAAAATTTGTAACGTTTTCAAAAAAATATGTATCACACAACACAATTTTATTTCGTTCTTTATTACAAGTAAGAACCCATGTCTCATCAGCATACACATAGAAGTAACCCATTCCATATTCCCATTCAATCTAAGTAAAACTCAAAAAAAGGAGGGTTCATACCATTAATAGTACACATATTACCGCTATTGTCCGCTATTGTTTGGAAAGATAATGTACATAAAGATTTTAGATTTAAGACCCTAAAAGCTAAGCATCAGTCAAATAGTTTTTGTAACTATCGAGAACGCCCAGAGAACACAGGAGAAAGCAGGACTGGCGAAATGTGGGCAGAAGACTCCTGCGGAACGGAACTAGGCGTCATGGACATGGGCTCAGCCGGAAACTTTAGGAACAGATCACTTCTGGTGTAGATTGATAGCTGATAGGAATAAAATTGATTTGTATGATATTTTAAAAATGTACTTTCATTCGGATTGGATCAATATAGAAATGGGGATCGTGTTACCCTGCTACGTACACGTATAACGAACTAGTTGTTAAAGCTTGCTTTTAATGGAACATCGTCTCCGACCTTATGCTTGTATATGTATTGTATGGGTGCAATAAAACTATGTTTAAATATGGAAAAAATTCAAATGAATTATATTTTAATCACTTTTTTAATTAAGTGCAGCAGCACTTCTGGGATTGCAGGGTTCCTTGGAACGATGCGGACCATCGGCCACATTTAAATTAATTGCTTAGGTTAATTTTTGTTATTTCTCGTTGTTAAATGGTTTCCAAAAACAAATCGTAGACAACTCCAGGGAACAAAAATAGAATTTCTTATCTCGAAAACAACAGAGAAGTCGACTGAGAGCATGATCTATGGCATTGATTGATAAGCATTGAGCATTAAGAAGACTTCAGTCTTTCATTTTTTAATAAGTCTGATTTCAATATTTCACCGGGAATAGTCATTAAATTAAAAGCCATACAAGCATACCATACCATCCTCCACGTAGAGGCACACATTTTCAAAGAATTTTTTAAAATGAATTTTAGGTTTTTTTTCTCCTTTTTTTGAATTTTGCAGTTCTGCGAATTATTAAGTTCAATTTTTTTGACTAGTGTTATCAACGATAAGAAAGACTACGAGCTAAAGCCAAATAAATAAAACAATTAAATAATATGAGCGGCAATACGTAATACTTATATAGTCTATGGGCATCGTATTATCAACAAAAAGCTTGCACAGAGTCTGGAGCTAATCAAGAGCTACTTTTCAGAATTGCAAAACAATTTATAACATCCGTCTAATTTTGACTACTTGCGATGTGTGCGACTCAAATTTCTTATCTCGAAAACAACCGACACGTCATCGGAGAGCATTGAATGATAAGCATTGAGTTATAAGAAGACTTACGTCTCTCATCACACATTCAGTCTGATTTAAACATTCAACGGGAATATTTATTCAATTCAAATTAAAAGCCAAGCAAATATATTGGACCATTGTCCTTTTCTCCCTTCGCGGAAGGGGAGGCATCCCCCTCTCCTAGGATAGTGATGTGAGAATTGAGTGAAGTGAGAAATGTAAATTGAAATAAACTAATTCGTTGGGTATTCCGTTTCCAGCTCTATGAGGAGGATGATGAATATTGTGGCGCTATTTGCTATCCGATGGTGAAGCCCCTGCTGCTATGCCAGGACAAGGATATGACGATCAGCGAACTCAAGGACGAAACCAGCAAGAGAAATGTTACCATCGCGGAACTGAAAGGCCAACTGAAGCTGGCCGAGCTTGCTCCTTGAAAATGCAGGCAAGTAAACAGGTGGAGTATCTCAAGGAACAGTCGGATGCCAAAATGAACAGCTTGGAGGAACAGTTAATTCATTTAGGAATCAAAATTTTGAAAATGGGGAAAGAAACGAAAGACTAAGTCGCAAAAATTGGAATGCAGATTCAAGCTAGAGAGACTGAAGTGCAATCAAAGGATAAGCTCAAGGACCAAATCCGAGAGAAAGAAGCTTACATCGCCAAACTGGAAAGCAAACAGGAACTAAAAGGATGCAGGATAATGGAGCTGGAAACACAAATAAAAGAGTACCAGCGACAGCTGAACATCAAAACAGAGGAAATCAAAAACTTTAATCGGAACTGGAACGACTGCAAACAAGAGTTCGGAGATCTCCAGGAGGCCTTCTTCCTGGGGTTGGCCTCATGAATTGTACATACAACTTGGAGAGGTTATTGGATCCACAAGCTATGCTCAGTTCGATGATTTCAAAATAGGCAGCGAAGAGGAAGGCTACAAACTGAAATCAATGGGACAATGTTCAGGAACAGCCGGAGATTCAGAACTACAACCCACCTGAACACCTGGTGTTTTTCGAGATGCCTCGATAGGTAAACATCTTTTTCGCAGAATTAATGCTATTAATTATTTCAAATTTATCATATTAATTTCTTTTTCTTAATATTACAGTAACCTCAATGGAAATTATTATAAAGATGGTAAAGTAAGTGTCGAACCACTTAACGGCATTTATTGGCGTTCTTGGCACAAAGATGACTGGACGATCTCCCTCACATTTTCGCAAAAATAATAAGGCCAAAAACCTTATAAAATGTATATTATTTAATGACTTTTTATACCCGGTACTCGAAGAATATAGGTGTATATTAGATTTGTGGTGATAACGAATGTGTGTAACGCCCAGAACGAAGCGTTTCTGACCCCATAAAGTATATATATTCTTGATCAGCATCAATACCCGAGTCGATATGGCCATGTCTGTCCGTCCGTCTGTCCGTCTTCATTAGCACCTAGATCTCAGAGACTATAAAAGCTAGAGCAACCAAATTGTATCCAGTCTCCTGTGTTATCACACTACTCCAAATGTTGATTTCCTCTGTTTTGGTGTTCAGCTGTCGCTGGTACTTTTATTTGTGTTTCCAGCTCCATTATCCTGGATCCTTTTAGCTCCTGTTTGCTTTCCAGTTTGGCGATGTAAGCTTCTTTCTCTCGGATTTGGTCCTTGAGCTTATCCTTTGATTGCATTTCAGTCTCTCTAGCTTGAATCTGCATTCCAATTTTTGCGACTTCGTCTTTCGTTTCTTTCCCCATTTTCAAAATATTGTTTCCTAAATGAATTAGCTGTTCCTCCAAGCTCTTCATTTTGGCATCCGACTGTTCCTTGAGATACTCCACCTGTTTACTTGCCTGCAGTTTCAAGGAGCAAGCTCGGCAAGCTTCAGTTGGCCTTTCAGTTCCGCGATGGTAACATTTCTCTTGCTGGTTTCGTCCTTGAGTTCGCTGATCGTCGTATCCTTGCCCTGGCATAGGGCAGCGTACCGCAGCAGGAGCTTCACAATCGGATAGCAAATAGCGCCACAATATTCATCATCCTCCTTCCGGGACACTTCACAATTAACATTTCTCACTTCACTCAATTCCCACAGAACTATTCTGGGAGCTGCTTTCAGTGGAGAGGGTGATGCCTCCCCTTACGCGAAGGAAGAAAAGGACAATGATCCAATATATTTGCATGGCTTTTAATTTGAATTGAATAAATATTCCCGTTGAAATATTTAAGCCAGACTGAATATGTGGTGAAAGACGTTAGTCTTGCCGCGCCCCCTTCCGCCCGCACAAGGGAAGAACATATAATAAATTACATAAATCATAAGATCACATATATTCTGACTGAGTACCGGATATAAAGTAGAGCCGCGGCTCAAAACGTTCCTCTCGTTTGTTTTTGAAACAATGCTGAAAGATGATTTAAAATAAATATATTTAATAAATGCTAAAATCTGTTTAAAATTAAACGAAAAAACGGATAAAAAACACAGATGTTTGTTTTTTCAAGGGCGGAGCGCGACGACATTTTTAAATACGTTTCCAGCACTGCAATACCACAGGAGTCTGGATACAAAATTTGGTTGCTCTAGCTGTTGTAGATGGACTGAGAGAAAAACAAACAGGCTATATCGACTCGGCTATTGATGCTGATCAAGAATATACATTTATACTTTATGGGGTCGCATAGGCTTTCTTCCTATCACCAAAAATCGAATGCTCTTCGAGTACCGAGTAAGCAAAAATAGAACGGATCGGAATAGCAATATAGAGCTGCTTCGTTATCGGTGTAACTTTAACGTGACCTAGTTACTTTACAAGTATTGGGTGACTTTGCCCTCAGTTTTGTTTGACCACATTTCAAATGTCCCGCCAACGGCTTGAGAGCCAGAGTGTTGCCACATCATTAAACAAAGTTGAACATAGTCATTCAGTTGTCACTGCTGCCACATCGTTAGAAATCGATACCGATGTAGGAAGATGGGAGCGCCAGTGAACAGATGTAATGTAGTAGAGGTAGATGTAAATGTAAAATTTAGCTACATGTATTACGAAGTAGTTGGTGTTGCCAGACCAAACGGAAAGTAACGAATATATTATTTTTTGAAAAACGCAAAGAAACAAATTCGAAATAGTGCCAGTATGCGGACTCTGTAAGTAAAAACATGTATTCAAGTGAAGGAATGCAAACAACTGTATTTTGTTTACATGGAAATCCAAATGGAAATATAATTTGACAGTATTTTCTTCACTACTACCACAACAGATAACTTCAATAATATACGTACCTACCTATAGTACACCTCACATTTTTACTTATATTATACAAATTATATGTTATATAAGCAGCAGGCCAAACAACGGCTTTACCAGTATCCAGTAACCACATTAATAGAGCACACACTGAGTAGTTCTACTAAAAACCCCTACCACGTGAAAGTAGAACCAGCCCACACTACCAAACAGACGACGAAGATTGTCAAGAATCATCCAGAACTCATCCAACGCAAAGTGAAATCATCTCTAAGACCAAGATAAAGCCGATAAAAGGTTACAAAAACATCAAACTTAAAATGATGCCCAACCGTCCTCATCGAGATTAACGGACAAATGAGCCCCACGTTCGGAGCAGAGCCCCAATCGAGAGCTGCCTCCCAAAGATCAGAGAATTACTAGCCTGCAGCCTTATGTTTAGGCTGATTTAGGCGATCTCTCTAAGCGCGGTCTACATTATCAACATTATCTTTTTTTGCAGCGATCGATCGAACAACGTTTTGGAATTTTATTTGTGCGGCGCATAATTATTCGGGGATACTTATTTGGGATAAAAACCTTTTCTCCACGCCACGTTCAAGCCGTTTGCATAATAACTGCCCGACTTGAATCATTGACCCTTTGCGGGTTGAGTCATTGATTTGCGGGTTAATTTATTAATGTCCTGTCCGACCGCCTTTCCTAAACTTATACATGGGTACCTCTGGAATTGCACTGCCTCTGCCCCTTCAGTTCTCAAAGTGTATAAATTATCTGTTGGCTTAATCGTTTTTTTTTCTATTTAATTCATGTTGTTTTTTAGCTGGCTCTCTCAAATCAAACAAACCAGGCGATAAGCACACATATCCAGGCATATGGCTGGATATCCACAAATCCAGCAGGAGCTCCGCATTCAAGTGGGTTGTACATTGGAGGGTGAAAACCAACTGTAATTCGCCAGCAACACCAACACCCACACCCACACCCATACCCACCGCTAAGTGTGCTGCTGCGTTGTTGTTACTGTTGCGGCATGTTGCGAAAAATTGCATTGCAAATACTCAAACCCTGGCCATCATAATGATAAGGGCCGGCAAGGCTCCATTTCTCCATTTCTCCATCGCTCCATCTATGCCTAGCCTATGGTTGATTCGCCCTCCCATCGTTTTTTCGGTCTACATTACACATTTTTGTGCGTGAAAAAAAAGTGAATTAAAATATATTTTTTTTTTCGTACATAAACGATGAACAAAAGCGGTTTAAATTTGTATATAACTATGCTGCAATCTGTGCCTGTGTGCGTGTGTGTGTGGGTATATAGGTGGCTGCGTTATTGTAGTTGCTGTCTATGTATATAGAGCGAGAGGTGAGGTGAGGTGCCTCCTCCAGCTCCTGCTCCTCCTATGTACCCGCACACAATCCCGCACAGCGGTGCAACAACAACACCAACAATGCACTTTTGTTGTACATTAAAACTGCCGCCTGTCCCCGCCGTCCATCTGAGTATCTGTGTTCGCGAGTGCTTGGGTGTGGGTGTGGGTGTGTGGTGTGTGTGCGTGGGTTTGTGCCGTGTAAAGTATATAATTAACGGCATTTCACATACATACATACATATGTATGTGCGTATGTGCAAATGTGCGTTTCGCGTACATAGGCCTGCCTGACAGGCCGCCAGGCCGACAGGCCGCCTGCCGCGACACCCTTCGCATCTCACTTACCTCATTACATGCGAAGAATACATAAAGTAAATGTCAAAAGCGACACACAGATACTCGCCAGCACACGCACACAGCCAAACGCATTTGCATCGCGAGCAGTTGTCGTTGTCGTTGTCGTTGCTGCTGCTGCTGTTGTTATTGTTGCTGTTGTTGCTGATTGAGTTTGAGATGACGATGAGTGCAAGATGCGCCCCCATTCCCATCGAAGACCCGTTCCGGCGACCATCGTACAACCGCCCACATCTCAACCAATACCACCCCGACATTGGCAGGGCCTACCTCAATATTAGCACACATACACACGCATAGCCCATACAAATGGACTCCGCCTGCATGTGTGTGTGTGTGTGTGTGTGTGGGTGGGTGGGAGGTGAGGTGAGGTCACCCGTTGTCCGCTTCTTTTGTGGCTCCGTGTGCATCTTGGCACAGTCTCCATCGCCCCCCACTGCCACCGCCGCCGCCGCCGCCACAGTCCCACCCAATCTCCGTCCCCTTCCGCTGTCTTGGCCACTGGACCAGGACTGCACAATAAGCACAAATTACGAGTACGCAACGAGATTGGGGTGGGTCCTGCTCCAAGGAGCAGGAGCAAGTAATGGTTGCTTAGAAGTTTAAGGGGTTGTCCACGGGGGTCGTCGTCTTTCTCGTACTCCTCCTCCCCCTCCTCGTCCTTGCTGTTGCTGTCGCTGTCGTGGGGTCTTCTTGGGTGTCGTTTCTTATGGCAGAATTTATGTGCAGTTTTAATTTATGCATTTGCCGTCACATTCTGGACAGTGTGTGCTGATTTTAACGAGGTTTAAGAAACGGGGGCTTAAATGGAGTGGATGCGGATAGACAGTGGACATGTGCAGGGGTATGACAGGCCATACCCCTGAGGAGAGTCGGGAGGGAATGCACTTGAAAGCAGCAATTGGAACTAGGTTTGTGCGTATTCGAATTGTTACTGAATGCGTTGGGAATCGGTTTTAGACATCATTCCATTAGATATCAGTTTGTAATATATCCTCTCTTTGGGAAGAGTATTACTCAACCGAAAGGCAGCTCTCAATGAACCCCTTTCTTGGTAGAGTGCATTCCGATCTCAGGGATCAATTGCCTTTGGGTTTGGGTGGGGGCTGAGTTGCTCTCTTTGGATGTTGCTGTTGTGCTCTGTTGATCATTCGGTAGTCCAATAAACTATAATTAAATCTATCAATAGATAATACTTTTAATTCAGGCCAATTTTGGATCTCTGTTAGTATCTTGTGCCATTAATACAAATTTCAGCAAGCCATAGCAAAGACCTATTATTATTATGTCTTATATTACTGTCTACGCTGTCATCAATCATTCAGCTTTTTGATATCTGAAAAATTTCGGACTAACATTTGAAAATTTATGCAAACATAATTTTAAAGTGCTAATGAAATATTATAAATCCTTGAAGCGAGACAAGCAAACAAAAACAGAAAAAAAAACAAATTTCATGCATTTGCTAATGGCAGATGCGATGGCCCATTGCATTTGTTTTAATGCACATCAACACGTACTTACACACACTTTGACATGCACCTATATGTGTGTTTGTGTGTGTGTGTGTGTGTATATGTGGTCTGTACACACATTCAGACAAAGCTTATATACTGCAGGGCACTTTCTGGTACATAGAAAACTGTACCCGACACATGGCACATCCTAATTATGTACAGAGCAATTGAAGAAGAAACTTATGTGTGCCTTACGAGAATGTGGCCAGGCCAATGGGCAATGGAGCGGCGAAAAACCAAATGAAAATGCCTCCCTCTTTGGCCCACCAACTACCGCCTCACACCAACACGGACACCAACACGCACACACGCACAGCCAGGGGTGCAAGAAGGCAAGTGAAATTTCTAAGCATATACGAAATATATTTTCACAAATGGCTAAGACAATGCCGGGCAGAGTGGGCCGAGCTGGTGATAGGCTTAAGATTTTCTTCGAGTGGACAATGCAAGAGGCAAGACAAACACAATGAAACGTTTTTGGACAAGATGCAGCAAGCACACACACACACCCACACACACACACATACTCACCCACTATATCATCGAGCTCAAATGTCTAGAGATGCATTGTGCGTATCTGTGTGCGTGCCTGTGTTGGGTTTACTTTACTCATTTGCAATGTTTTTGGCAAAATGTAAAATTGAATTATTTAAAATTTAATAGAAAATCTTTGACTTGCTCAAAAATAGACACACACACTAGCACACTCTTGTACACACAAATAGATGCATGTAAAGCCGAAGTGTATGTGAATATTTATAGAGAGCCATTGCAATATCAGAGCCAGTGGTCAGAGCAGGCTACGAAGACTTTCCGGAGACGTTTGTGACCGCCATAAGGAGGTCATCATGGCCATTTTGTATCATCGTTTATTCCAACGAGCCTTTCGTCTTATTATATATCTTTTGTATATCTTTTATGAAGCCTGTTTGGAACGCACGTACTCAAAATAGAGCTACGAAATCCCATCCCAGTAATATATTCTTTAAACACTCTTCAGGGTATCCACGTATCGGAATGAGACTATATTTCTTTTGCTATGGTATATATTAATATATATTTTATGCTTCACTTCACTCAGACACACACACACACACACATACACTAATACTAACATACATACACCTTAGCAACATCTTGAGCTTGAAAGCAAAGACCAAGAAGAAGGACTCCGTGCATCGTATGTATCGTATCCTTATGTGTTCGTAGGCCTTGTTATCATTTTGGTAATTGCATTTTTGTGCTCGTCGTTGTTGTTGCCGATGCACTTTGCTGCAGTTTTTGTCTCGGCTCTCGATATTCTCTCAGGGGTTATTTTTGGCAAATTTCTCAAGAAAACCCAAACCAGTCCTGCAGTCGGCCATAAATACTTGACTTGGGAGCTACCTCCGCTGGCCACCCCCTCAAACGCACACAATGTATGTACTTCGTACTTTTGTGCGTCACTGTATCTAATTTCAAGGAAGACGTAGAAAATGATTAACAAATATGCACAGCATGCACGGCATTGCATATGCATCGTAAGGCCGGGCTATCCAGGAGCAGCTTTGTAATTTATATTATGATGACATTTTTCTTTCCTGATGCTCGATTTTCTCTGGCTTCGGCATTTGTGCAGCTGCTGGAGCCTCAAACGATTGAATCTATTCACAAACATCCATAATTGGACTTTGCATTTGTTTATCCACAGCCACACATCCACATCCACACAGACGATCTCCTCTCCTCTCTTCCACTTGTGTGTCGGTGATTTTGTTTCTCGGCGAACTTTGCTCTTTTTGTGTGCATTTCCTGACAAAGAGCTCCTTTGAGAAGCTTTTGAGGCAGCAGCTTAGAATGTCCTGCCAATGTGTCAATAAATATTGCAATTATAAATAAGAAGTTATGTGCTTTACTTTCGAAAGTTTGGGACCCAATAAATTACAAATTAGTTGAAACCATATTTTCTCTTTATATGTTAAAAAAAAACATTAAAATTTGCACCAAACATTACAGAATATATATTTGGAAAATTTCAGGTGAAAGGAATCAGGAATTATTATTTTTATAGCAAGTCCATACTCATTCAAAGCTAATAAATAAATTGACCTTCAACCTTCACTTTTTCTAATATTTTTCTGAATATTTATTGTTGTTGTACTTTTGAAGACCATGGAACTCCGCCTGCCGATCGAAAATCACTCATTTGGCAGAGTAATTTCTTGTTCTGTACGATATTCCCATAGTCTTAAGTATTCAATGAAATTCAAATTCTTAAATTAGTCCTTGTAATAGTCAAAATCATTTACTCATTCTTCTCTATTTCGCTCTCTCTCACAGACCCTTCCGTCTGCAGTGTGCGTCCTATGGCGGAGAGGACGAGATTCAACGGCTATTTATTGTTGTGAATAGCAGGGACCGCCCCGATTATAAGAGTTAATTTACTGGCTTAATATATTTCAATAAAACATGTTTCAGTTATAAGAAATTCAAAAATTTTTAAATAGAATTTCCCTCCTGGGACAGCCAAAAAAGGCAGAAATCTCAAATATCTCAAATGCCGGAATGAATCGCAATGTTTTTTTAATGCTGTCGTCTTTTATTTTGATTTTTTATACCGTTTTGCTGTGCACGTATTGTTTCCCGTGCATTTGAATTCATTTGGCGCTTTGTGTATGCGATTGGTCTCCCAGGTCGAGGCCCGGTGCGTGGAAGGCTCTCGATAAATTTCAATTACTAACCCAATTAAAAAATGTTGTGAGCTTTTAGGCGCACAAACAATAAAAAAGAAACAAAAAACCAAATAAAATAATAAATGCGGCCATAAAAAAGGAAATATTTTCAATATATTTGCAAAGAGCTTAAAAAGAAACGACAATGCGAGTGGAAAATGCAGCTCTGCAGCGGCGGCGGCGGCGGCAGCGGCAGTGGCAGCGGCAGCGGCAATGTCGACGACAGCGCGACAGCGGCGGCAGTGGCTCAAACCATTTTTAATTTATTTTTCCTCCTCCTTTGTCCCGTACCGTCCCCCGTTCCATACGGTCCCGTCCCGTCCTTACCCAACATTTGCCGACGTCACACATACGCACCATTGGCCCCAGCGGCTGTCGTGGGGTTTTTTATGGCCGCCACCGCTGCAGCAGCCGTTGCCCCGCCGGCCCTGCCCCTCGTCGATTTCCCCTCTCGATGGTGGCAATCAGTGCACCTATGTACGCAGTACGTACCCTGATCCTGGGGCCCGCCCGGACAGCCGAACGGACAGCGTTGGGACAGCGTTGTGCAATCGCTCCGGCCCGTTTGCTTGCACGCGTTTCCACATTTGGGCATCTCTCTTGCTTTTTGTTCATTTTTTGAGCGGTCGCCGGCACGAGGCCAATGGTGGAGGGCAGCACAATGTGTGCGTGCTGCCGGCGTCGTCGTCGTTGGCGTCGTCGTCGTCGCTGGCGTCGTTGGCGTCGTTGGCGTCGACATCGGCTATGGCATCGGCGACGTGTTGGAGCGGTACCGGTATATATTTTTATATATTTTATTTTTCATTCGCGCACGCATGCAATAAAACTTGTAAAAAACGCGGCCATGGAAAAAACGAACAAGAGGTAAATAATGTACAGCAACAGGAGTTGCAGGATGGGTAGCAGTGGAATGGAGTCGCCTCTGTATGTGTGCTTGTGGATGGGTGGCTGGGTGGGTGGCTGGGTGGGTGGGCGTCGGTTGGCATGCTGGGATGCAGGGGCAGTCAGACAGATGGGCAGCCAATGCGTTGCATACTTTTAGGCGCATCGATGCATCTTTACAGGAGTTTGGGTGATTTTTTTCCAGCATTTGGGGCGTTGTCTGTTTTACTCGTTTTTTGTGCGTGCAACAGCAGCAGCTACAGCAGCAGCGGCAATAATGCGCTGTGCTGGCACTTTTGACAACAACAAAAATGTTAATGATAGCAACAAAAGCAACAACAATTGACTGAAACGCTGGCAGCAAAGCCAGCATCATCATCATCATAGTCATCGTCCTCGTCCTCGTAGTCGTCGTCGTCGTCGATGTCCGCAGCAGTTCCGTTCGCTTTGTGCGCTTTTTAAATTGCAACTGAAATATGCGTTAATTTATGTTGCGTTGTTAAGCCCACACCCCCAACCACCTTCTGTTCGCCTACAGCCACCTTCCCAATACCAGCACCAGCCCACCGTTATCCCTCTCCTCGGGCAACCATTTCTCTTTTTTTGTGCGTAAAATTGCCCCTTCCTTTGCCACGACACCCCCACCTCTCCTCCTGCTGCCCTCGCAAAACCCTTTGCTGCAGCCTCATTATCTGCCTGCCTTCCTGCCACGAGGCTGCAACGAATCAGTTTTCCCTACTGCAACCCCCCGCCCGATCCCCCTCGGAATTCCTCTCTGTATTGGTTTCAGTAAAAAGAATTATACAATCTCCCCTTTCTTTTTTTTCCATTTTAAATCTCTACAATTCACAACGAATTTAATAGTTTAAAAAACATTTCCTTTATTTCAATATCGATTATTATTAATTGAGTGAAAATGGGAAATGATGGCGGTTCTTGTTTCGGCGAATATGAATATGCTCGTATTTGAAATTGGGTGAGGTTTATATAAATTAAATTAAATTTACCAAAGAGACTTGCTTAGAAAAACATTCAATTCATTGAAGCTAATTCCAGATCTTTGGTATTATTTTTTCACCGACTCCGCAGCATAATTTTTTGAGGTCAATTCCCATAGTTCAATCAGCAGAAAACCCTTAAGAATACCCAAAAAATACAGCACGGAAACAGGCCATCGGAAACATCATCAAACCGGTTTTGAGTTCTTGGCTTTTATCTAAAAATTTCAAATAAAAACTCCCATAGATGCAGAACGTGTGGAGTTTTTATTGGTGTCTTTTGGCACAGCATCTCGGGGAGATGGAGATCAGCGCAAATGCCAAGCAATTCAGCCGCAGACAAAGAAGTAACCAAAACTGGACATTATCTTTGCCGAAAAGCAGAGAAAAAAACAGTCATGCGGGCCAAATCATATACAGATCATCAGCCAGAAGAAACCCACCCCGAGGAACGGAAACCCAAATCCCGAATCGAGCCCGAGACCAAGTGACCAGCGGAGGCTGGGGCTTGACCGGCAGAGCAGAAACTGGTTACGCACACGAAGGAAGGGAAGGGAAGGGTTGATGTTGATGCTCATCTTGGCCGGAATGGGTGTCAAAGTTCAGCATCAGTTGATGCTGTTGTCCAGTTTGGAAAACCGGCCTGGATCGGTCACTGGAGTTCTGGGCTCGAATCTGTTGAAATTTTGATGTGAAAGTTCAGCAAAACGGTCGAGGGATTTCTTATAAAAGTTCCATGTCCTGCCACAGATGCGGATGCTGATGCTGCTTCTGAGGCTGAGATCGAGCGTGAGAAAGTTTCCTTCGGCCCCGTCCTCAGTCCCGTCCTCGTCCATTTCCGAAACTTGTTTGTATTTAATGTCCTGCCGCAGATGCTGCACTGCTGGTCCTCCTCCTTGCGGATGGATCAACTTCTCAGTCTGCGAGTCGATTTATTCATGCTATTTGGCCAGTTGCTTAATTGCTAACCAAATGCCAAATGCCACGGCGCAACTCCATTCCGATTCGAATTCCAGCAAGCCAGGCGGCCAAACATTAGCTCACCAAATGGCCAAAAGCCATCCATTGTTTGTCTATAAGTTGCTTCGTAATTGTCCTCGAAAGGAGTCACCATTTAGCTTCATCTGGCTTTCCTTGTCGACGAATGGCATGGCCATGGCCCCACCGTCGAGTATTAGCTTAGATATTCCATTAGGACATCGATTACTCAGACATGCATTGATTTTTTCACAAGTGACTGCCAATTTCAATGCATAAGCGATGAGAGCACGTCCGCTAATGAGCTGCCGGACAGTCAGTCATTTGTGGAGAGGGCAGCAGGAGGAGCTCAACAGTCCCCTAGGCCAGTCCCGTCCGAATCGGTCACTAAGGCAGCTCAATCTTATTAAATGTACCAGTGGTCTCGATTCGGACTTAAAACTTGAGGACTTCCATCAATCTTTTACATCTTTTACTACAGAGCTACAGCTACAGAGGGAACTTCGGAAAAGCAATGGGTTATCATAAACTTTTATTCTAGCTCTCAAAACTGTTTCGCTTGTTTTATTCGAAAAAAATTAAGTAATTAAGTAATTAAATACAATTTCTTAGTCGTATATTTTTTTTCTTCCAATTTTTAGCTATATCTGGCGGAAAATCCCTGCATCCTTTTAGAGGTCTCAAGATAATCATTTAAAAGTACGGCTGCCTGCATAATGAACGAATAATTCAGACAAATGACAGTCGACAGTTGCCCATTTTGGCGGGCCGAAATCAACCAGTTTCTTGTAGTTTCGGCAGCTTTTCGTGTCGGGTCCAGTAATTAAGCTGAACTCTCGGACTGCGGGATCTCAGATACTGAGATGCAGACAGAAGTCACGGGAAAAGAGGCAGGGAAGGGGCGGCACAGCAAGCACTTGGAAAAAGCCGGTTCTGGGACAGTGATAGCCAATAGCAAGACAAGATACTTTTCAGCAATGCCAAGATAACTGACAAAAGAAATTCAAAGGAAGCACCCCTTAAAAAGATAATAGACCCACCACCACCTAAGAGAATCCAATCGAATCGAGTCCCCCTGACCCGAATGTGAATATGTTAAACTTTTGAAAGCCTGCTTTTGAGCAGATTTGCTTAATGTTCTATTAGCGAGGGCTAAGTTTTGTGAAATCATCTTTAAAACAAAAAACACTTTTGGAGGGGTTCCTGCTTTTCTTTTCGTCTAAGAAAAGTTCCAACAGCGCTACATGTCACGCCGCAGACCAGAACTAAGCTAACAAAACAATGCATACTTCAAGGCGAAAAGGCTCAACAGGCGTCCAGTTGGGGGGCGGGGAGAAGGTTGAAAGAGGAGAGCCGGCATCTAAACGTCATCATTGTCTTGCGTGTGGGAAAAATGAGCGAAAATATTTTGCCGCCAAGCCGGTTCGCGCGCTCTCCGGAGCAGCCGGAAAATATGCTACGAAAAATGCAAAACATCCTTGGTCCGAGTTAGGGGTGGGTGGCCGTGGGCCTTGCGTCGGGTTGGGCCGAGCTGCTCGACATTCGTCGGGTTGGTTGCCCTTCGATTGCGCCACTTATTGAGGTAGGCACTTGGATATTTGCTCGACCGATTTTGGAGATACTCGCACTACAAGATACATGCGAGAAGCCAGTTTCCGTTCACTACCCCTTCTGGTCGTCTGACCCCGTCCTCCTTTGACTTGGGCATTCAAAGTTCAAAGATGCTCGGAGATGTAACCGGTTTGTATCTGGCAGCCTGTCTTCGACTGGACCTGAGGACGTTCCGTTCTCGCCTGGTCAGCAGCATCCATCCTTTCGAGACGTGTTCGGCAGGACCGCGATCACTTGGTCCGTCAGTTTAGTTTGAACTTTCATTCGGTCGCGTCGCGTTCGCTGTTGTTGAGTTGTTGTCCTTTTCGGCTTTGGTTATTTGTTGAGCCGATAAGTTTCGACTTTTGTTTTTCGTTTTAGTGGGATTTCTGTTAATTTTGATATTGTTAAATAATCATTTTCGTTAACTCTTTGTTAAAACGTTTTCGTTACAACCAAATTCGTGTATACGCTGATGTTCTGTGGCGATCCAAATACAAATCTACATCAGAAGTACGTTGACAAGTGATTAAAACGAGTACAATACAAAATGAAAGTCTAAGGACTGTGCCACTGTTCTCGAAAGTGCCTGTACAGTTCAGGCTTATTGGTGTGATGTCTAAGATTAAATATTTTACAAAAATGTATCAATTGGTTTTCCACAATTGGCACAAATTGACCGACCGACAAA
Source organism: Drosophila affinis (assembly GCA_037356375.1). Classification (NCBI taxonomy): domain Eukaryota; kingdom Metazoa; phylum Arthropoda; class Insecta; order Diptera; family Drosophilidae; genus Drosophila; species Drosophila affinis. Next base: position 1,103,032 of record CM074800.1, read on the forward strand.
GTGATATATCTATTGTTTCTATTGTAGTTTATATATCCTCGAATTTCTTTTGACATTTTTAATTTTAATTCATCAGAGGATTAGCACCATAATGGATCATACCTATTTCTTACTTCTATTACATTTGCTTTTTATTAGAAAGTCATTATACATAAAACCATGTTTCCAGTTAGATTGCCATGCAGATTATAAATTTAAATTATACTCATATTTTTGTATGGTATTACAAAGAAGATTCCATTGGTTTCAATGGATTGAACTGAACTGTATTCGCCTTTTACCAGTGTGCTTCTAAATCTCTCGTTTGGAAAATTATTTAAAATTTATTTGTTACCTTCTCCCTTTCAGCACCCCCACGAAATCCCACCAAACGAAGAATAGAACACAACTTAGCAGAGCCCAACTTGAAAAATTCTAATCACACGTCCCTGCTTACCCCTCCTTACCCCATGCTATTCACTTTCTCTTGGCCTTTGATCTAATTGCGAGAGTCTTGGCAAAATATTGTTGATTATAATTAAGGTAGTCCCCAGTGCATGCCGATCATGGAGAAGTCCAACGGAAGTCGCAAGCACAGCCTGGACCAGCTCGAACCTCCTCCGCCCCAGTCCCAGTCGCAGTCGCAGTCCTCAGTGATGCCTCCGTTGGCGGAGAGCTGGAGTGGAAAGCGGAAGCTCTATGCCATCGATGAGCGCGAGGAGAGCTCGCCGGTGACTGTGGGCGAGGTGGAGGCGGAGACAGCCTATGATGCGGATGTGGACGAGCTGGAGCAGCCCGTGGGTCAGCGTGAGATCATCTACGAGCTGTTCCAGCCCTGGGCCCTCACCACCTACGGCGATCAGGCAAAGACCAAGACGATAACGCTGCGCAAGAAGGCGCGAATTCTCAAGGCGCTGGAAGGCAAGGAGCACAGTCGCCCGGATAGCTCAAAATTCCGTTTCTGGGTGAAGACAAAGGGTAAGAATCGCAGGAGCTGCATCCTGGAAGTCCACAGTCCACAGGCTCACTTCCATTTCGTTTGTCTTTTCGTGCAGGCTTCACCACAAATCGTCCCGACGGCTATGAAGAGGCTGCCGGCAGTCGGAGACGACTGAAACCTCTTCCAATGTCCGCAGTTCTCTCGGACAATCCTGGCGATGTGGATCTGTTTGCCGCATCGACCAGCAAGGGATTCGGTCGCCGGATCTATCGCAAGGTGGCCTGTGTGGAGGAGTTCTTCGACATCATCTACAACGTGCACATGGAGCTGGGCGGACGCAGTGGGATGCATGCGGGCCAAAAGCGCACCTACCGAATTGTGAGTGTATTGTATAGGAAGATCAGAGTTGTGAAAACGAAGAACCATATAACGATTAACTAACTAAAACACTTCACCTGTGCTCCTCCATCCAGATTACGGAGACCTACGCTTTTCTGCCCCGCGAGGCGGTCACCCGCTTCCTTACCATCTGCCCCGAGTGCAAGAAGAACCTCAGACCCTCCTCGCCGACGGGGGGATGCAAGGACTCAGAGCTGGCCGGCAATGAGAGCTCCTCGGAAGTGGAGAACTATCTGAATTATTCATCGCACACGGAGAGCTCCTTGGAGGCGGGACCCACGGCCAAGCGGCGCCGCCACTCAAGTGCCGATCTCAAGGGTTCAGTGCCCGTCGCCGGGGCGGGCGTGGGCGTGGGCGCCGCTGCCAGCAGTGCTAGTGCCACACAGCTTGATGTCCTCGGAGCACCTCCACCCAGTCCCACCTCGATACAATCCCGCGCCCAGGCGGCTGTCGAGACCACACCGGTTAGCGTGCCCAAGATACGGGTCAAGACACAGTTGCAGCGTCCGTTGAGTCCCCCGGGGGGAGTTCCTAGCACAGAGCCAGGTGTTTCGGCTTCCGAACAGCCCAACCCCAACACCAACACCAACACCAACCCCAACCAGGGACAATCCCAGAACTTCAACATGCAGCTTCTCAAGTCGCGGGATAATCTCCTCAAGTACTACGACTTTATGAGACGCTTCTATGCCGGCGGCTCGGTGCTCCATGAACCGGTCCTAGCGCCGCCCCTCTACGGCAGCAGCCTACTGCAAAGCCTCAGCTATCCAACCACCAACACGACAAGCATCACTACCACTCCAACCCCTACTCCTACCTCTGCCCCTCCCTCTGCCCCTACCTCTACCCCTACCCTTGCCACTAGCACAGCAACCACCGCAGCACAGAGCAAGAGTTCGGCACCTCCCAGGGCATCCTCCCCAGTGCCGACGACGACTCCGTCCGCTTCCATCACCACCTTCAAGACCTCCCCAGATAGTTTGTCTCGGGCACGCTCACCGATACCGATGGTCTCGGTAGCCACGCCTTCCGACCCCCAAGCGACCCATACGCCGATCAATTTAACGAAATCTCTATTTTGCAGCCCGAAGAACGGCAATCCGGCCTCGACCTCGACACCAGTGGCCGTGCAGGCCCCGCTCAAGCTGGAGCTACCCAGTCCGCCCAGGTCGCTGCCAGAGCTTCGCATTCCCCAGCTACGTGGCATGCCGCATGTGGAGCTGTCCTTGCCGCTGCCACCACTCGACTTGGAGCGACTGAAGCCCATTACCTCCACGTACTTGCAGCTGACGCGCAGCATGGGACTGAGCGACGAAGATGCCTTGCGCTTCGATAACCTGGTGAGTAAAGACTTCAAGTACTCCCTGTAGACCCAAGAGATCAGACAGAAACCGTCCTTGGGCACTACCTCCAACATACGAATATTCTCCATACGTTTCCGTCCCATTTTCCATTGAGAAGAGATGCATTTCTGTTTGAGGAAATTGATCTCAATTAATATATTATATAAACTCAAATTTTACCATCTACCCTTCTATATTTTGAAAAACGTTTCGTCTCTTAGGATATTCACATGTTTTTCGTTTTTTGACGATAAAAACTATTTGTTACGACCACAAATCAGTTATTATTATTCCATTGAAATCCAATTGGATATACATACGTATTTTTCATATTATACAATATTAAATTTGAAAGCCTTTGGCGATTTACGACCATTATTAATAACTTATATAAAACTGCAAAAAATTACAAAAAATAAACTCTTTTTAGTAGCACAAAAAACAATTTAGCAAGTACAAACATGAAAATGCAAAACGGTGCAAAGTGATGCACACGAAATGCACAAATTTTTCAAATATTTATTCCCTTTGTAATTGTTTTTATGCTTTGTTGAATTTGCCAACGCTTTTAATTAGTTCCAGCTACCGTCGGACCGGGGTTTTTCCCCTCCGATTCTACCGCCTAGACTAGACTTAAGGCCACCTACTGCGAATCTCACATTTTTGATTTACAACAATTTTTTACTAATCTAGTTTCTCTTTTCTCTGACATGCTTGGCTTATAAATGTAACGCAACTAATGCTAACGCTTATGCTAACGAGCGAAAGAGACACTGACAGCGAGAGAGTTCTGCCAGAACAACAACAACAGCAATCACAACTCTGAAAAAAACAACAACAACAACCACATATCTGCAACACTCACACACAACCGTTTCGGCCACACCAATGCGTTATGCACAAAATTATTTGTTTGCAATATTTTTTGTTTGTTAATAATTTTGCTTTGAAATTCAAATTGAATATTTCGTTCCGTTCGTTTCGTTTCGTGTCGCTTTTCTTTTTATGATTTTTGATCTCTTTATGCTTGAATTATTTTGGCTGCAATTTATGTATATGCTTTCCGCTTTAATTATGTTGTTAACATGCCTAATCTACATATTAATTTTTAGTGTTATTATTTTAGTACCTATCTGCTATTTTTGTTGAATTTTGATTATTGAAATTATATTTTTTCTTTCGTTCGATTCTTTACAGCTCAGTTGCTAGCGCAAGACAAAATAAATTGATTGTAATAAACTAGTTTAACGAAACCAATCCATCTATGCTTTTTAATGAATTTGGCCAGCAATTTAAGATCTAAGAAATGCAAATTGTTTATAATGCTTATTTAGGAATATTTATTATTAGCTTGCTTGGAATTTTGAACACTTTAGAGCGCTTTGTAGTTGCTTAGCTTTAAAGATGAGGCAGGTGTTCCAGGTAAGATATAAGCATAAGCCTGAAAATTCCCAATATTCCTTTACATTAAGCATAAAAGACTTAGATTAATGTTGACCCTTACCTCCACCTTCCCCGTATCAGTTGGGTTGTCGAGGTCAGTTGCTGGCCCACTAAATATTCCCCAGACACCTCGAAATATTCTGCGGGCAAAACCATACTGATAAGCACTTTTATTTATATTATTGTTTATTTGATTTGGCTCTAATTATTTCCGTAAAAACATTGTTCTCATTAATCTCGAAACTCCAAGAAATTAAATTTTCTCAAAACGAAGTCACTTGGTGGCCAGTGGCTCCTGGGGGCTTTGATCCTCCTCTCTGACTGTGCTCAGGACAAATCTGGCACTCAGGACGCGTCCCTCCTTATCGACAATGGTCTTGATCACTTCTCCATTCTGGGCCAAAATATCCGAGGGGCTGAGATTCACCTTCGATAGGTAGTCCTCGATGGACTTGTCGCCTTCTTGAGGATCATTAGCCGCTGGTCGTCTGGTGGGCAGTGGAGGGGGGTTGCTCTCATCTGTGTTTCCCTCCGCTCTGGGGGTTGTCCGCTGTTGCAAGAAATCGTCGAGAGATGGGAGGGGTGTGGTCGTTAACATGTCCAGTCCGAAGCTAGGAGCCAGTGGAGGTAGAGGTGTAGTAGAGCGGGGACTAGGCATGGCAGGGAGGGGAAGGCCCAATGAAGGCCGACTGGGATTGGGTGGCGGCGCTTGTTCCGGGAAGGGTTGGCTGGGCAGGACTGGGACTGAAGCAGGAACGGGGGCATTCGGAACTGCTGGATATGGAAACTTCCTCTCGAACAGATTAGTTCCCGGATGCAGAGGGCCGCTGTAGAAACTGGACGTATGCGTGACGGTGCGTCCTTGATCATCCACCTCGGTCTTGGTGGTTGTGCGAGGCGTTACCCCGGGCGGCAGGTTGAAGGATGGCCAATGAGCTGGCCACTGAGGTATGCCGTTCGAGCTTCCGAAGCTGCCGAAGGGGCTGCCAAAGTCACTGCGCAATGAAAATCCAAAATCCGTGCCAAGATTTGGGCTAAACTGTTGGCTTAGTTGGCGCAGTCGATTGGGCAGTGTCTCCCACTCCTCATTGGGATTAGCCGCTTCCACATTCGCCTCCAGTCTGGCCGGCAGAGTCTCCCTCGTTGTGGTTCGCGAGATGCTCGTTCCGTCCTCCGATAGCTGGTAGGTCACTGTGCACATCTGACCCTCAGCGTCCGGCTTGGAGATAATCACCGGCTGCTTAGTGCGCCAGAGCTCCCCCAGAGTCGCGTCATCGATTTGCAGCGCCCTGGCCTGTTCCATTAACCACTGGCTGGGTCCCTCGGCACTGGGCTGGCCCGTCGCTGCTCCCATCTGCGGAAACGAGTATATGACGTCATTTGTGGGCTTAGTACAAGGCAAATTGCATGACCTACCACGAAACAGAGCAGCAGCAAGCTGCTGATGCTGATGCTGGCCTGAAGTCTAGGCGCCCTCATTCTCGATATTTGCGAATCACTTGTGAACACTTTGGCTGCCTGAACTGCACTGAACGGAGCTCCGTGGAATTCTCTGATAATTACGCCTAAGTTTGCCGATCAGATTCGAACATACAGACAACAATACATATACATTACTAGCTTAGAGGTTATCGCTCTGTGTAGAGGGGGTGCGTAAACAAAGTGGGATTTCGCAATCAGACTGGGAAATATTTCAATAGCCTATAAATGTAAAAGCTTACCTGCAATAGTGCATAAAACCACTGAATAATTATCGTTATAATGCTGATTAGCATTTCTTTTCAAAAGCCACAAATGAATCACCATATTTCTCGTGTTTTATCGCCTTGTCTCGGCGGTTCTCAACAACTCCGGCCTGGTCTGGCCGTCTGAGTATAGGCAAATATAAAATGTTATATAAAGTGGCATATCAAACAGTTTGATTGCCCCAACCTTCACCTCACGAGGGGAAATGATAGCAGAGCTTCATAAATGGGGAAATGAAGGGATTGTGGAATCAACTGTCACACCGAACTGAGAATTCTCTATCTGTTTTGAACACTATTTGAAGGGCAATAGATGATGATCTCAGCAGTTGTATATTTATATCGATAGCATATATATGTTTAGTCCTGTAGATGCACACTTTTGATGGCCAACAAGCCACACCAGCAACGTCAACACAACGGCATAACTGCCTCCAAAGGTTAGGCACTAAAAATAAAATCTGGCAAAAAATAACGAAAATAATATGGGACCCAAAAACGGAACAACGACAAACACGTTATGATGAGACGACAGAAATAAAAATGTACCCCCTACCGTGCCCATACCCGTACCCATACCCATACCTATACACGTTGCCGTGCCTCTTGGCTGCTCCGAGCATGGGTGTATGAGTGTGTGTGTGGGGGCTTGGGTGTGGCCTGAACGGGTGACCAGAAAGAGACAACTGAGGATATTGAAGATGCTGCCCCAGCGATAGGGGCAGGGCAGAGCTGAACTGGGATTGGTGTCGTGGTCCGGCAACGATCCCCAAAGGGTGCAACAGCAGGACCGGACTCCGGGCAATGCCGTGCAGGATTTACGCTAAAAAGACGCCATAAACTTTGAATGCCAACAGAGAGAGCAGGAAAAAAGGGACCAAAATTGGAATTTGATAGACGCCAGGGCTCTAGTCCTGGTCCTCGTCCTGGTCCTGGTCCTGGTCTTCGTCCGGCAACGGGTATGGGAATGAGTAAGGGTACGGCACGGGTTCGTGTCCGTTCATGTCTCTTTCCCATCCTGCTTCCGAGTTCAGAGGCCGTTGCACGCTTGCCTCTCGCCCTGTCCCAAGTATTGACGACTTTTTAAAAGGGTCGAACCAACGTCGACGCTGTCAAGGATAAAGAAGGAGGACTAGAGAGGGACTTTGGGCGAGGACGAGGCAAACAAGGCTTAGAGGATGAGGGCCAAGGGCTGCGTTGGCGCGTGCTATAAACCAACCGATTTGAACGCTTTCGAGGTGAGTCGAGCCGAAGGTGTCTGTGTTTGCGAGCAACTGTGTGAGAGGGGTGAGGGTGGGGTATTGGGGGGCATAGAGCAAGGGCGGGACTGCGACTGGGACTGCGACGGGTGCTTGGACCACCCAAAGTTATAAAACTTTACAGTTAACTAGGCTTGGCAATCAAGCTAAAAGCAAAGGCGTCGTCCTCATCCGTGCATCCGTGTCCCGCTGCTGTCGCTGCTGTCGCTGCCGCTGCTGCCGTTCGGTGTCGCGGGTCTCGTCTGGCGCCATCTAGCGACAGTTGCCGGTCTGGGTCTCCTTTCGGGGTCCCAGCCCCCGAAAATACGGATGGCAAGCCCAAGCCCCAAACGAGCACCTCTAAATGTGAGCGGGTCACCTGCCACTTGACCGTATGTGTGTGTGTGCCCGTGTCTGCTCTCTGTCCCAGGTGGGTGAGTCAGTGTGAGTTCTCGTTCCAACGGGATTTGGCTTGCCCAATGCCCCGTTGGCACATCCAAATCGGTTTTCCATTGCCTTTTGTTTTAGCCATTTTTTATGGACATTTCACCCGTCTAGCACATATTTTCAGATATTGTCTTTGGACGTTCGACAATTTTAAAAGAGTTTTTTACCCCCAGGCGAAGGCATCACATCGATGGGGATGGGCAGCAGTAAACTGCCTTCTTTGATCTCTGGGCACAATTTATTTTTCAAAATATATTCAAAATGGCTATGAAATAAGTTTAAAACGATACACATTCAACGGTTGATCTAAGTAGCAGATCTAAGTAGTTGATCTCCATTCGGTTCTTCAGATATTTCTCTTTTATGAAATCTTTACGTTCCAACTTTACCCCGACATTATGTAAGACACATTCTACTGTTGAGGGACTTTCTTTCAAAAAAGGGAATTCATAGCCGGCAGCAGACCCGCACCCCAAGAAGCAGAACCACGACCGGTCCCGACACCAGCCCCTTTCTGTGTCCTTGTCCCTGCCCAAGTCGTAGCCAGAAGAAAAGCCAGAGAGGAAGACCGAACCGTCTGTCAGTCGGAGGCGGTGGGGCGGTGGGCGGTCGACGGAGTTTTAGTGCCTCTGGAACATGGGTCGGGCACTTCTTCATTAATTTTCATGGCGGCACAAGAACAATGCCCCGCCTGTCCCCGCCTGTCCCCGCCCCGCCCGCCCTGCCCCACGTGGAAAACAGAAATGTTGGAGCGAAAAAAAGTTTCGCCGGCTCGGACCAAGTTGTGGGTGTGTTTTGTGCAAATGAGTGAAGGTGGAGACGCTGTCCTCGTTCTCGTCCTCGTCCTCGTTCTGTCGCTGTGCGCCAGAGTGTGTGTCTTTCTATCTCTATCTATCCAGCCATTTCTCTGTCTCTCTCTCTCTCTCTTTTCCTCATTGTATCTGTGTGAGTGTGGGTTGATTACTTTCTGTTTTAGGGAACCGTCCCAACCCTCTTTCTCGGCTGCCTTTCAGAAAGGGACTTCTGAGGCAAAAACGCATTTTTATGTTTGCTCGTCCGCCCGCCCAGCCAGCGGTCCTTATTCTCTCCCCCTTTTTTATCGCAGGCAGGATGCGATCCCTTTTTTTTTTTTGTCTAGCTACCCGGCCGCACCCCCTGTGGCAAGCACGAGGATGGGGCAGTACAGGGACAGGGACAGGGCCAGGAGGCTGAGACCAGAGCACTGAGACGCTGCCAGGCAGAGACAATCGTCCCAACCCCATCCAGCCTTCGATGGAAAAAATTGCAATTTTTACTGGGGAAAAAGCCAAGACAACGTCTTGGAGTCACTTTGACATGGCCATGGCCAGGGACAGACCGGTAACCACTGGCCCAGAGCCAGCTTCTTCTATTTCCTCTACCCTTGGGGTGCTCTAATGAATTCCCATCCAGGCAACTGGGCATCCAGCATCCCTGCTGCAGACGGCAGAGACGAGAGAGAAAAAACAATTAAAGTGGGATTTGGGTGGGACGAAGAAGGAGTTGGAGTTGGAGCTCGGCCTGGAGTCGGAGTCGAAGGCGGAGATGGAGACGGAGACGGAGATGGCTCAGGCAGACGCACCCATAATCATAATTGCGCGCCCGAAACTTGTCGATTCTTCTCCCGAACACCACCACCCCCCCAACCCTCCGGCAAACCCCTTTCTGTCTTCTAATTCTCAATCCCCCCTTCGCTTAATTGTTCACTGGGCTTCCAGCTTGTTTCCTTTGGAGATATCTTTTCCTCTTCACTTTTATTCTGGGGTTTTTTTTCAAAATTCTCACTCGCTTTTAATTTGTCAATTTGGTTGGAGTTTTTCCTCATTCCTGCATCTTTTTCCCTCACTTTTTTTGTGACCGTTCTAGGACGATTTTTGTGTTTGCTGATGAGCTCCGAAAGCTGCCGAACAAGGTGGCAATTACTTATTTTGGCTTTAGCCGAGACTTGTGTTTTAATTACTAGCGAGACTCGAGTGGGTCCGGCGTCTTTTGATGGGATTGGGGGGGGATTCTATTTTCAAGTTGTTACATCGTCCAATTCCATCTGGAAGATTGTTGCCTTTATGGAGTGTCGCCGGAGATATCCTTATATTTTGAAGGACTTTTCATATACTTTTTTATAGGGTTAATTATGCAGCATAATGAACTCTTGTTGGGTTAGATTTTAATAGATTTTATGACCATATAATATAGCGTATAACTGGGGTATGTGTATGTGCCCTATAGATAGATTGTTTTAAGATGTCTCATGAGTCTGAAGAGAGAAATTCAAGTTGTTTTTGCCCCTGCTCCATCACGAGAACAAAGTCCAGACAATTTTTTTACTCAATCAATACTCCATCCATTCCAATAAACAATTTGACTTCAATTACTGAAACACTAAAAGAAGTATCAGACAGGAGCAGAACGGAATGCCAAAGGAACATCCGTTGGATGCAACGCCAAAGCAACAGCAGCAACAGCAGCAGCACCACAGGCATGCAACAAGCAACACGAAGTGGAACGAACGATGCTGATGTTGATGACGAATAAACAAAAGATTAACCCCAGACAACAGCAAACAGATCCGATCAAAGTGTGTCCCAGAGAGACGCAGACACGGAGAGGGTAGAACAAATGAGTGGAACAATCAAATAATGAATTCCTTTGGCAAACGACAAATTGATAAATTAAACGCCACTTACGGCAGCACCCAAACAGAGCAGAGGCGTACATGTGTGTGTGTGTCTCTACAAGTGTCTGTGTAAGCCGGAAGAAAGTGCAAAAGAAATCAAAATAACGGCAAGGACACGCAGGACTACAGGAGGAGGAGAAACAGCCGCAAAGTGCACGCAAATTGAGGCGGCAATAAAAAACAGCATAAACAAGCGACGCCAACAAATAAAAGCAAAAATAAAAGTCAAAGGACTCTCTCTCTCTCTTACACACACTTCGGCACTTGTATATACAGCACACACACACACACGCAGACACATGCACACAATCGTATACAGGCCAGACGAAAAAATAGAAGCAAAACAATTAACGTCCTTGACGAAAATGTATTTTTTATTTCATTTTATTTTGCGCTGCCATCGAAAAAAACTAAAAAAGAACATGCTGAAAAGTTGAGCCGTGTGCGGAATAATAAAAGTGCAAAAAAGAAAAGCAGGCGACCAAGAAAATTATCCCCATGGAGGGAGGGTGGGGACAGGAGTTGGGGAGGGGAGTGCGAAGACTGCTGAAGACACACAAAAGGAAGCAGGAAAAAAGTGGAAAGTGGAGGCAAAACAAACAAATAAGCAAACAAAACGAAGTTGAGAGCGAGAGACGAGAGCGTCGTCGGGCTCCGCTCCGGCAAAAAGAGAAGATGAAAAGCATAACCGGAAGGCGGATGATGGCAAGGCTTGGGGGCAGCACGCACACACAAGCAGGCGGCACACAGACACCCCGACACATGAGAAGAGGAAAGAAATGCGAAGGCAAAAGTGTTTGAAGCAACAAATAAAAAACAAGCAAGAAAGACAAACTAGAAAGCGAGCAGCAAAAAGGGACCTCAATGACAATGGAAGCAACAGAGGCAGCGGCGGCGGCAGCAACAGACACAACAACCTGTTGAGTCACTCACACACACTCGCATTCACACGAAATCATGCTCAAACAGAGACAGAGAGAGACAGAGAGAGAGAGAGAGAGAGAGTCCTGCAACTCAAGCGGAAATGCAAATAAACAAACACGAGGCACACGAGAAACGAGGACGAGGCAGTGGAACGATGAGCAGGAGAGACGAAAACCCGCGACAACGACAACGACGACGATGACGATGACGAGGATGTCGAGCGGCCTTTCCATTGTATTGGTTACTCGCTCTCTCCGCCATGCAGACACACACACACACACACACATTCATAGTGGGTTCTCGGTTGTATGACTTTGAATAACATTATGGAGGATCCCGGACTTTCAACACTTTTTCCGTTTTTGTTTGACCAGAAACACAGCAACAAAACAACTACGAAACGAAACGAAATAAAATAAACCAAAGCCAAAGGCAAACAACAATAAATGAAAGCAGCAGCAGCAGCAGCAGCGGCAGCAGCAAAAAGGATGCGATGCGGCATTGAACGGGCGAAAGTTGCCAAAGGAATTTACGACTTTTGGCGAAATCAATTCAAAAGTGGAGCAGCCATCAACGAGCAGGTCCCGCTGGCAAAGATACTCGTTTTGCCTTTTTTATTTGCATATTTGACGGGGGAAGCCGGGATTTACACATTATTATTTTTATTTTCTCTCTTTGCCTCGTTGGGTTTGTGGAATTTTTTGATTCATCATTCGAGTCGAGTCAGCTTTGCGGTCGAGCCAGGGTTGTTTTTGTCCTCGTAATTGATATGACCGATTGATTGGATTGTAATTGCTTTTTATTGGATGAAAACTTTAGGGAGAGAGCAATCGATTAGTAGCGAAAAGGAGGGGGACCCTGGCTCAAAGGGACGATGACAAAGCAAGATGCAAATCTCACGCCCACCGAAACTATCACAATCACACAATCCAAGTCCTTTGGCCATTTGATGTTCCTTCACCAGCCTATGTTTGGAATATTCAAGAGCCGTTGCTTAATTTACCTTATACGTACGATCCTAACTACTGACAGACATTAGATATTTCATTTTCCCCCAACAATTTCATTTATTTGTGCTGGACGAAGCGAAGCTTCTCATTTCCGTTGATTTAACTCCGGGACTTTCAGTCGGCAAAAGGCAAAAGGCAAAGGGGATTCCCCCAAAGACCCCCCACACAAACATACGAAAATACCAAGAACTTGAATTATATTTTGCAACTAATTTAGAAGCTGAACGCATCCCACTCCTATGCTCAAGCAGGCTTTCCCTCTCGCTCTCTCTGTTTCTCCATCCTTTTCTGGCATAGACATTTTGAAGAAAATGCATTGATTATGCATGCGTAAAGCCCAAAACTCAACTGTGAATGCACACATACCCACCCCACGGCACTGGAATGAACCCTTTCCCGGCTCCGATCTTACGTAGTTCTTCCACGCCCACTCAACGTCAGAAGGAGTGGAGGCTTTCAAGTAAAAAGATAAGACACAACGACTACAGAGACATGCTACTTTCTCTCGCTCTCGCTCTTTTGCTGTCGCTGTCCCTGTCCCTGTCTCTGTCTTTGTTTCTGTCTCTCTTCCTCTCGGCATCCTTTCCCCAGCTTTCCGACCTTCTGGAACTGGCCAAATGTCGTAAGATTTACTCAGACCCCAAAGAGCTTTCAGCTCGCTCCCAACACTGGCTTCAGTTGGTATGCAGAATTTTCTTCAAAATTTTGCACTCCTAAGGTCCTTTTGTGCGTGCGTCCTGTGCAAATTAAAAGCATTTATATATGTATATGTGAGCTACCTCCTGGGAGGAATTACCCCAGACTCAGTCCGCCCTCATCCTCTTCCCCTTTCCCCTGTCTTCCCTTTTCTGCCACAGCAACACTCGCACACACCCCTGAAACGAATTATGCACAAACGACGTTCGTCCAACATTGCTTATACGTAACGTTGCCACAGCTCCAGCTCCGCTCGGCTCCCGTGCAGTTGTAGCTCCCAGTGTATGTGTGTGTGTGTTGATTAGATTTTCTTGCAAGAAAACTGACCAAAGAGTTTCCCATACATCAGTTGACCACACACACAAGCACCCACACCCACACCCACAGCCACTCTGGCAACCACCCACCCAGCCATCTACCCACACCAAAGCGCACACAAATACATATCCATCTTCGGCTACATAGAAAACCAGAGAGACTGAAGGACAGAAAGAGAGAGAGCGAGAGATTTCTACTTTTACTTGTAAGAATTTTTGGACTCGTGCATGTGTATGCTTGTATTTTAAGAAGCTGACCACACGCACACACACGCTCAGTCTCTCACGCATACGAGTATGCATCACACACACACACACACACACACACTGGCAAACCACATGCAGCTGCAACAGCTTCCGTTTCCTGCCCCACTCCTGGCGTCCGAAAAGTTTTCGTTTTGCTTTCTTGGACTTTGCCTAATGCACATTTTTGCATTTTGCTCTAGACAGAGCCAGCATGCAAATTGCCAGAGCGAGAGGGTTTAATTTGGAAATTTCTTATTAGTGACCCCCTCCACAGCCCCCTGCAGGAGTAAGCGAGAGAGAGAGAAGGCGTGCTCGAGTGTGTGCATGCGAGTGTTAGAGAGAGCCAGGCATAGCTTCGAAGAAAGTGCAGCAAAGTTTCGGGCGCCAAGTGCCCGGCCAGGCATAATGTTTGAAGAATGGGCAGGTCATGGGATCCCAGGGAAGCACACGGGCGTGTGTATCAATTGCTGCCTGAGCACGACCATATCGCCTTCTTTTTTTTCTCTTTTTGCGGGGGGACCAGTGTTCAAAAGGCTGATTTGATAGTAACTGCAATTGGAACCAGGAGGTTGAATGCATCACGTGTGGTGCATTATTACAATTAGTAACACAGATTTATAAATCCTTATTTGAGTAAATTAGTTTGTTACTTATTTTAGATTTTCTTTGTTGAGGCCTTCCGTAAATAAAAACATAATTAATGATATTGTACATAATTAAGGATTAATTACGGAAAAATGTGATCCTGCCCTTTCATTATTTTCTTTCCCAATATTTTTTATTATTGTTGCAGGCAGACCTTGCCACAGCTGAACACTCTCCTTAGAAATTCCAAAAAATATGCAAATAAATCCATCTCGCATATTTAAGACCTTATAAAGGCGTATTTAAATCTTGTGCAAGTATACACATATATATATACACGAATAATTGGGAAAAAATATTTGTCAAAATATAGATTAATCGAAAATGCAGAATGGAAGCCAGAAAGCACCTATCAAAGAGCAAAGTAAATTGCTCATTTATGTATAGAGGATGCCACACCCCGAGCGCCCAATGAGTTGCCTTTATTTAGTTGCAACAAGAAAATGCAATTTCTTAAGACATTTGCCAGTTCCACTGCGTTGCATAGAACATCAACCTCCAGACCCCAGACCCTTCCCAATACCTTGTCATCACCGGTGCAGGACAAACAGGGAGAGATATACATAAGGAGCGAGATAGATAGATAGATAGGTAGATATATGGAGATAAAGAGAAAGAGAGATGGAAAAATCTCACGTGTGTTTGTGTTGGTCGAAAATTTTAATCAAAATTTATCTTAAGAAAAATGAAAATGCCCCTTAAGCCTTTTGGTGTATTTAAGTCTGTGTGTGCGTGTGTTTTTTGTGGGTGGGTGTGTGTGTGCGTGGCTGTAGGTATGTGTGCGTGTAGGTGCGTAAGTGGGTGCGTGTGTTAGAGCGAGATGTCGGCTGGAGCAACAAGGCCTACAAATCGATAACATTGCATACTTTTAGTCCTCAAGATGTGGGTGTCTCAAGGTACTGGGTTATGGCCCCTCCCCCACCCCGCCTACACTCTGGCAGACTTTTCAATAATAATAATTATAACAAGACAATTTTCAGCCTGGATTCGACTCGGAACGAAGTAGTCGGAGATTCGGACTAAGAGGAGTCGAGACATCCGGGGGTTTATTTTTCAAGAGGCCACTGCCACTGCTCCGTCTCGCTCTGTGGCTGCAACAGGATGGGATGGCATCAGGATGAGATTTGTATTTGAGCTAAACTGAAATAATTATGAAAGGGGGCTCGGAACGATAATAGAGTTGGAAGGCAGCTCCTTGAGTAATCTCCATAGGTGTCGCCGCCTGCCAAGGGGCCCATTGTCACCCTCAGTCCTCCCAG
Source organism: Drosophila affinis (assembly GCA_037356375.1). Classification (NCBI taxonomy): domain Eukaryota; kingdom Metazoa; phylum Arthropoda; class Insecta; order Diptera; family Drosophilidae; genus Drosophila; species Drosophila affinis. Next base: position 1,118,355 of record CM074800.1, read on the forward strand.
CAGCACGCATCGATTGTCTGATTGGGACACGCTCTGGCCCTGGCCCTGGCCCTGGGACTAAGCTGCCACTACTCTGGCTCTATCCCTCCCCTCAAATAGTGTGTAACTCACACCTGTCCGACAATGGCACGGCCGCTCCCACAGAGGGCATGGATAAAGGGTTGCCCTGTGTAGGGTTGGGTTTCGTACTCTGTTCAGGGTTCGGTTCTGTTCAGGTTCTGGTTCTGGGTCTGTGCGTGTCGCTTTTGTTCTGCGATGATGCATCGTCGTCATTATGATTTTCTATATATTGTGTGTGTGCGTGTGTGAGCGTTTATGTGTGGGTGAGGGTATCCGATGTGGATAGAGGGCAAAGAGTGGGTAGTGGGTAGCGGGGGAGTCCGTGTGCGAATCGTGTGTTTGTGTTTGTATATAATTTTCCACATATAAATATGCACATGGGCCTCTGTCTCCTCCACGCATCGACAGCACATCCGTTCCAGCCTTCACAGTCTCTCCCTGCACACCTCCCTCTCTGTCTCCCTCCCTGTCTCTCGTGCTCACCGTCTCTCTGCCACTCCCCCGCTGATTGAGCGTGTCTGTGTGTGTAAGCAATTATGCGTGCTTTATGTTTGTGCACTCGATTTTTTTGTTGTTGGTGCTTAATGTTTTTATTGCATTTCTGTGTACAGGTTTTTAGCGCTGGGCCGCTGTCAACATATGCCTATACGGCTATTCAATTAAATGCATTAACTTGATTTTCAATTAACTTTCAATATGACCGCAACAGGAGATTTTCCGCAGGGCTATGCGCCCTTAAAGGCAATTCGCGAGGCCTCCAATGCTCTATTTCAGAGCTTTTCTTTCTCATGCCAGACCTCTCCTACCTCGCCGCCATTCCAATTAGAATATCTGCGGCATATTTCACGAGTATGTATCACATGGTAATCCCCCAGCCCAACCCCCAGGACTCAGAGGCTTCCTTCTTCGTATTACCATTTGATTCACAAATGACTTGGCACAAAATACATCCGCACATACGCACATACTAGTGTAAAGCACGAGTATATCAAAGAACATCGGAAACCCAACCCTTCTGTGTGGGCCACCCCCTGACTGTTCCCACCACCAAAGGCGGAGAATTTTCACCGCTTTTCCAGCATTATTTCCATCAAATGCTCAAATGTTTTACTTAGAAGCGAAACACAATTAACTGAAATTAAACTAGGCACAATCTCAGTCGAAAACCACCCTTTTCGTGAGTGGCACTGTTCCGTCCCCCTACCCCTAGCTTCAACCCTACCCCTGGCTTATCCTGGCAGTGTTCCTTGAGGATTTTACCTGCATCTTGGTCTCGCCGCCGCTGCGAACCCTTTCCCAGCCTTTTCGCCACACTTTTTAATCACTTTGTCACCCCTTTGGCGAGGGATGCGGTGCCGAACCCTTTTCAGCCAACTGTCCTAACCCATCCGAAGCCAACCCAATCCCGGCCAGCCCAGACCCAGACCCAGACCCAGAGCCAGACCGAGAGCAGCCCGAATGCAAATCAGACACATTTTCCAACCCAAAATGAGAAATTCCGAGCCCGACATGAATAAAAATGCGATGTTTTCTGGGGGTACTCACTTTTTTTTCTGCCCTCCCACTGCTGGTCCATCTCTGTCCCTGCCCCCGTCCCTGTCTTTCGGCCTTTGAAAAGTAAAATTTATTTTTGATTAGGAACACCCCGGACAGTATAGAGAGCTGAGCTCTTCTTCGGCATGGCAGTTTGTGCTCATCATCATCAATATCATCGTCATCGTCATCAGGCTTCATCGCACAAAATTACGAGAACCAACTGGGGAGTCGAAATTCACCCCTTCCCTCCTTCTCCGTTGAGTAAGTTGGCGGAGCGAAAATTTTGTGCCTGGTTGCCATGACGGCCTGACAGTGGGGCCTCCCTATCACCTCATCATCATCCCCCAGCCATCAGCCATCAGGCAGTGCCATGTGCCGTAATACTCCGTGCTAAGAGTAAACCGAGCTAGCGTCACCAGTGTCGTTAGCGCCGCCAGAAGGGAGGGACATCTTTGTATTATTTTCAACATTTAATTTGTTGCCTGAGACGACGAAGATGTACAGGGAAGGCCGCAGGGATGGCTAGAGGGAGGACGGAGGACGACGTCACCACACTGCATTGGTGCCACCGGCCCTGTCGTCTTTGCTACTTTGTTTCGCATTTTCGTGCCCAAAAATGAAATAAAAATTGTCAGGGAGGCAAGTGAGAGGTGGAGGGATGTCCCCCAGAACCACATCCATGCCCGAACTCTCACCCTCACCATTACCTACTTTCCTTCTGCCGCTGTGTGTGTGTGTGTATGTGTATGTTCCCAATTTTGGACGCTCGTTTGCGCTTATGTAATAACCTCGAATCTAATTACTTTTTGACAATATCGAGGGGGGTGTTGGTATTCCACCCAATCCCCACCCAATCGCCTTCCGGGTCAGGGGATTTTTTCCCCCTCTTCGGCGTCTTCAATTCCATCCTTATAGAATGGGGAGTGGGAGAGGGTCTGCCGTGGTCTAAGGAGCATAATTGAAGGACTCTATTTGGGAGAACTAACATAATATTGCTTTTGACATTGGATTCCGGTGGGTAAGTGGAGATGCGCTCTGTTTGAGTTTGATTGGGGGCAAAGTTTCGATTTCGACTTCGATTGGAGTTTCGCTTTTGGCGGATAAGTGAAAGTTGATGATGGATTGTTAGGGACACCCATAGAGAGTATGGAATCGTATAGGATACACACCTTTTGCCAGGGGTTTCCAAAGAAAACCTGTAAGGGTTGGATTTTCTCTTTCCATCGCCGTTTGTATCACTCCATTCCCCATCCGCTCTTCCAGCATTTTATGCTTTATTCACATTTTCGCTGGCTTTTGTAGCTATAATTTTGGCATCTTCTTTGCCATTTTGGTAACCCCAGCTCCAAGGTGACTGCTTTTCCTTCAGTTGGGCTCTCGTTCTGGTTCTGCCACCCCCTTTAAACTCTTTTTCTCTCGCCAGAGAACCCTCGCATTATGCAAAGCAGCGGCAGTGGCAGCAGCAGCGGCAGTGGCAGCGGGGGCCGCAGCCGAAGGAAGCACTTGATGAGAAGATCTGACAGAAGGGGGAACAATGGGAGGGCGAACGGAACCCGAAATCGGAATGAAAAACAGGACGGACGTAGAAGGACGTAGAAGGGTGGGTTCAGCACCATCCTCAGCCCACGTTTTAGGCCTAAAAGCAAACTTTTTTTCGTGTCGACCCAGGAGGAAAAGTTATGAAATATAGAAAGAAAGTTGAAGAAATGGGCTGGGAACTTGGGACTGGGACTGTGACAGGGAACGGGGAACAGGGGCTGGGACTGGGACTGGGATTGGGTGCTTAGAGGTGAGCCATGCGGCATATCCTTCATTAAATCGAAGAACAAACGAAGCAGACGAGCAGAGACGAAGCAGCATGGCGTCCAGGACCCAAGCCCAAGGAATAAGAGCTACGGGCTGGGGCACACATGTACCAGGTCCAATAGCCCCTCTCCGGTCTTTCCCTTTCTGTGTCCCAGTCCCAGTCTCCATTTCCATTTCCATCTCTGTCCCTGTCCCTGTCCCCAGCCGGATTTCTTTCATTTTAGTTTCCCATTTCTTTGCTTTCCCTCGCCCACACTTCCACTTCTGCCACCGACTCCTGCTTTCGACTCCGGCGATGTGTGCCGATGTTAGCGACCCTCTTCAAATGTGTTGCCTCAGCCTGGCATGCGACGGGAACAGGACAGGGACAGGGACGAAGACGAGGACGAGGACGTTGAGGACGTCGACTGACCTGACCCCCCCACAGACCGATACTCACTCACCCCAGGGCAGCAGCAACGTTTCAAATTCAACGACGACGACAATGATGATGAGGATGGGGGTGGGAGTGGGAATGGGAATGGGGAAGGGCATGGGGATGGGGCGGTGTAACGATGTCGAAAAAAACTTTTTCTTGGCATTTGTTGAGCAGGAAACGATGAAGGGATGGGGTGGCGTTAGTGCCATGGTTGGGGCTGGGGCTGGCAGGAGGGTTTCTCGACAAAAAGGCGATGTGCCAGCGCTAGACGAGCGCTACTCTGCTCCGCTCTGATGTGTGCGCTTGGAGTTGGGTTGGGCCCGGGCCCGGGCCCTGGGCTCGCCCTTGTTCACTCTTCGAAGGGAACGGGATTGGAAGAAGGCCCTGACTGACGAGTCCCGCGTTTTCATTTTGTATCTGTGTGTGTGTGTTTCTTTTTCCTTTTTTTTATTTTTTGTGTGGAATGGGGACGAACGACGTGGAGGTGGAGGTGTAGCTGGAGCTGGAGGTTTTATTTGGGCAAGGCCGCAAGGATATGACAGGGGACCCACAGGGGCTGGGTCCGGACAGGCATGTGTTAGTTTGAGTTAGACCCTTGGCTTGGAGCGTTCGCTGGGGGGTTCGCTGGGGTTCGCTGCGGTAACCATGTCGCCTGATAAGACACAATGGACATATCAAATTGTGGCTTAGCTCCATGTGTGAGTGCCAGGAACGGTAAGGGGAAGGGGAACGGGAACGGGAAGGGGGCTATACTTTGGGGCGCGGCATCCAGCTTAGGGTCCACAGGGGTCTAGGGACTGGGGACTGTGGGCTGTGGACTGTGGCAAGTAAAAATATAAATGGAATTTATGTGCGGCTCCCGACCCACTCTCCAATTGGCTCAGGCGAAGCGCTTCTGCTTTAGGTGGGAAGCGCAGACTGAGTCAGGAGCTCGGGCTTTAAAAAGCTTGTCCCGATTCGAAATGCTTCATGTACGGGTATATCAAATACAACTTTGACCAAACCAAAGCGGAGGAGAGGGAGGTGGTGCCTCCCCGATCCATCAACTGTCAGTCGGGGGACGCGAAACGCCGTGGAAAGCATAATGCGCGTTACATGAAATGAGTTTTGATGTGCGGCCCGGCCCGGCCCGGGTCCGGGGGCCGCCATGTCCGTAGGCACTGGATAACATAGTTATCCCATATGTATATGTCGGTATCCCTATCCCTATCCCTTTGGCACTCCCCACTCCCACTCCCACTCTCTCGCTAGCTCTGTCGCTCTCAGTGGATGTGTGTGTGCAACAAGGGACAATTTAATGGCCTAGGGTTATTTGGGAATAGGTTGGAAACAAAGCGCTGGTCAAACACTGCAACGAGCCCCGACAGCGGGCTGGAAGTGGGTTCTGGGAGTGGGCGGAGGGCCAGCCACCATGCACCAGGCACCAGGCACAAAAATATCCAAAGCCAAAGAGGAGCTAGCTAAAAAAAAAGAACAGGGGAAAAATATACGTTGCAGCACAAAGAGCAAATGGTAAAAATTAATGCAACAGAGAGTGGGGGAGGGGAGAGGGCGAGCCCGTTGGCCAGGAGCCAGGGTAGAAACAGGAAGGGAATCGATAGGGACGCGCTGCCTGTAGCGCCGCTTAGCCCCCCTCTCTCTCTCTCTCTCTCTCAGTCTCTTCGCGGCTGTGGGGAGACTTTTCTTTACCCGCACCCTACACTTAAACACCCACCCCCACCCGCACCGTCGAGAATTCCCCGACCACAGCTCTGACTTTTGTCAATGGTAGTCCGGTAACGAAGTACTATGGAAAAGCCATGTATTTGAGAGCGTAAATAGTAGAGCAGAAAGCAGAAAATGTGCGTGTGAGCAAGTTGCAACTACGTGAATCTCAAACACAGCAGGCACAAGATGACCGAAATCAACAATGGAAATTAGAACGGAGACACTTACCGAGAAAATGGTGGAAAACACCAACAAGTATATCGAGCAAGTATATCGTCTTGTCGCCCTCAAGTACGAGTCAATTATTGAATATTCCGCTCATTCAAAAGTGCTGATTGTCGCCATAGACAAAGACAATGTGGACTATGTCATGAGCTCTAGTTCAAACATGAGTCAAATGGACGTTAAACGGCTTGCTAATCAGCATTGATCGTCCATTCACTCATTAAATCTATATTCATTCCTTCCAATGATATTGTTTGTAGGAACAGAAATAGTACTGTGGCAAATGGCTTGCCCCGTTGAGCTAGTATTTCTATGAAAAATGAAATGGAAACTATAGATTTATCTAGTTGTATGATTAATATATTTGTGGTAAAATAATTTTGTGATTTTAGAGGTTTTTATCCTTACAATATATAATGTATAGAGGACATTCAATGATCTGTCTCTTTAAAATGAATGATAGACTTTTCAGTAGCACCTTTTTTAAACTGGATGAAAGGATAGACTCAAGTGAAACGGTTCCCACTGTTCCAACTGTGTGGACACCCGCACACAATCCCCGCCCGACTCACTCCTAAGCAACCTCTCTCGTCCACCCACCCCTTTTATGACGATTATTTTTATACCCTTTTCCCCCCAGCCGACCCACTCCGAGAGGCACGGGCCGAGCGGCGTCCCCAACCCTAAAGTACTTTTCCTGCTGCCGAAATTTCAGCCAGTGCTTTTTCCCCCACGCCGCGATGAACCCACTCTGCCCCACCTCCAACCATCCACCCAGCAACCAAACACCCCGCTTGCGCCATCCCGCTCGGAACATTTTCCAAGCTTAGCGCAATGGAAAAGGATTTTTGGTCTTTTATTGCACGTCAGACTTTGGACCGCTCGCAGGACTTCTTCTTCGTTTCCGTCACCGTCTCTGTCCCCTGCCTCTCCCCACTTCCTTTCGTCCTGAGTTGTTGGGCAGGGGTGCGGACTGTGATGCTTGATGCTTGTTCCTCGTACTAGTACTCGTACTCGTACTCCTACTCCGTCTCTCCCACAGCTCCTGGCCATAATGCTGCAGCAGCAAGAAAAAATTTAACGTTTATTGCTTGCGCCAATGAGCTGGTTCTCGTTCTCCTCTGCTTTGCGGTACCCTCTTTCTGGCTCGGCTCTGCCACTCCTCCTAATTCCACTCCCGCTTCTGTGCTTTCCTTCTGCTTAGTCCATTCGACATCATGTTGGGCGCCAAGCTGTCCCCGTCCGTATCCAGCGCGACCACGGCGATATCCTCAGCACTTTGGCGTTGCTTTTGGGGTTTTTCTTTGACTCCCTTTTCGTCCTCTCGGCTCTGGCTTGGTTCTGCTCTTGCTCCTGATTCTGGTACTGCTCTGGTGCTGGCGCTGGCTCTGGCTCCGGCTCCGGCTCCGGCTCTGGGAACCGCCATCTTGTTGTTTTGCTGAAATGCGAAGGACATTTGATGTAATGATGCCTGGAGGCAGCCGGCAGTGTCTGTGTGGGTGTGGGTGTGTTCGAGGCTGTTTGAGGGATCAGCAGTGAGGTCCTGCTTCCTTTTCTGCAGGAGCACCCCCGAGTCGCCTGCGTCTTTTGTTTGAGTTCACTTAAGTTCAACGCTTGGGTCCGGGGCCCCACTGCCCTGCTCCCACACCGCTGCCACCTAGCCCCATTCCACTCCGAAGTTGTGCTGCTGCTTTCATTATCCTTTTGGCGTATCCTTGCCACTCGGGGGCCCCTGACTCATGTGGGCGTCTTGAGAAGCCGTCGCCAAGGCGCAGGAAAAAAAGGGCAAAGAAACCAGAGAGTAAAGAGAGACGGAGAGAGTAAGCAAAAGGGACTTAGAAGAAGGGCAGGATGGCAGGGGACAAAGGGAGGAAAAAAAATAAGATGAATTACTTCTTTTGGCCACAGCGCCAATGACCAAACCGAATAAACACCCAACTTCCTAATGCAACCCAGCCACCACCTTTGAACACTCAGCCAAGGACCCCTTTCCCAAGCCCAGCCGAAAAACAGGACAGCACAGGACAGGACAGAACAGGACTCGGACTCGGACCAGGACCAGGGCCCTGGCCGGTCATCAATTTTCGTTCTGGGCGGGAAAGGGCAAGAAGCATTCCAAGAAAGCTGTCCGTTTCGTTTTTCGAATGGATGGAGTTACTTGGCCCAGGGAGGGGGACATTTTGGTTTCGGGGGAAGACGGGAAGACGGGGGTGGTGGTCAAAGTCCTAGGCAACCGATGTCCAGTGTCCTGCAAGCATCAGCAGCAGTCGCTGCGAGATTAGATTTGATGGGTTTTAGGTGCCCCAGCGCATGTGTCCCGTCCCGTAATGTCCCATCCTGTCCGGATCTCGCCAGTCCCTTTCCATCTCCCACTGGTCCGTCGCTCTACCCGGCTACGAGATTTTCGAAGGATATGTCTTACGTTATTATGTGCTAGGTTTTCTTCTTTTTTTCTTTTTGCGTTTGTTGCGTTACTCCCTTGCCCTTGCCCCAGGCATTGCGTACGCAATTTATACTTATATTTCATGTTGGTTGCTTTTTGTTGGTTCCCAAGTTGTTGGCTTAAAGAATGGGATAGGAAGTTGGGTGTATCGAGCTTGAACCGCAGTAAACGGCTAGGAGATGGAATTGTATTGACTGAAAATAAAAGCATATAGCGAATCAAAAGTAGATATTACTCGAAAGGTTAATGAACTCTGCTATATGGATCGCAACTCTAAGGATCTCCAACAAAGGATGCAAACTGAGTGAGTTCAGTGAAGCAGCTTTAATTTAAATATTTGTGTGCTGCTCCATGCTGCCTGCTCCCTGCTGTCCACCTGTCCACACCACAGAACTTAAATATTAATTTATAATTTTCAGCATTTCGTTTTCCGCTCAACTGCATTCCACGGCCCACAGCCTGGATGGGCTTCTTAGCCGTCCTGGCCAGCAAGTGCATAGGTTGACCATTTGCCGAAGTATTTCTGTCTAATGTGCATGCATAAGCAGACACCGAAATGTCGAAATGAGGAAATTCGGGCAGATCTTTTTACTGCTCATCGACAATTGCAAGTTTAATGCTGCCCCAGCCCTAGCCCCAGCCCAGTACAGTGGCAACCGTATTCATCATGCAATCGGACATTGTATACTACAGGATATGCTCGGCACAATCAATGGCCAACCAATCAAAAGTTGAACACAATTAGTCTAAATGCTTTCTGCCCGGTCCGAGCGCAGCCGGGGTGAGGTCTACTTAAGAGAAGAACTTTAATAAACATATATTAAAATTTTAGTTATTTATGTAAATCTCAAGCGAGTTGACAAAAGGCAACGGCAACGGCCACAGCAACGGCAAAGACAAATGCAAATTTCAAATTGCAAAATATATTTCCTATATTATGTACTCAAGACATGAGTGCCCTTCTCCCCCACCCTATCGCACTGTCATTCGTCTTGGAAAACGAAATGCCTTGCACATAGGCTCGACCGAGCCCAAACCTTTTGCAATTATTCACATATTTGAACAAAATTTTAAGAAAATGCAGCAGCAACAAATTTCCGAAGCCCAAAGACGTCGCAATGTTAGTCTTGTGCGAGTGCAAGCGAGAAGGCGAGGCAGAGAGAGAGTACCCGGAGAGGTCGGTGCGAGCAGTGCGGAATGCTCTGAGAAAATCTTAAGAAAATGCACAAGAAAATTGAAGATGCAGCTGCAGCTGCAGTGGCAGTGGCAGTTGCACTGCCCAGATGCCTCTAAGGAGTGTGCGTGTGTGTGTGTGTGTGTGGGCAGGGTCCTTTCGAGAGGGCAGCCGTGCGTATACGTAATGTGTTGGACGGCGCCTAAAACTATGCAAAAGTCGGCCTCATATTGTGATGGTGTGTGTTGGGTATGACTGTTGTGTGACTGTGTGTGACTGTGTGTGTGTGTGTGTGTGTGTGTGTGTGTGCGTGCGAGAGCTGTCCGAAGTGCAGTGCCGAAAATGCAGACGAAGAACAGAGCCCAGCATGCACTTTGCGGGGGTGCAGGATGCGGACAGGGTGCGGGTTTGGTTGCTTTCTGTTTACTTGACATTAAGTGCATGGAAAACTTATTATTGCAGGCTCCTGACAAGCACAAAATGCAACAACACACCCGCATATGTACATATATAACCGGACAAGGGGGGTATATAAAAAGATTTGGCCTGCCAGTAGGCCCAAGGATTTGCTTTCCAAAAGGAGTTTTGCGGGTTTGGGTTATTGCGTTTCTACGAGTGAGTGCAGCTCTCTCTCTCTCTCCCTTTCTCTCGGTTTCACTCTCTCTCTTTCTCTTGTTGTCTTTCTTCTTCTCGCTACTGGGAGTTTCATTAAATTTTAAGACGCTTGTGAGCAAGCTTGGGTTTTTTGTTGTACATAAGTAGAAAGCAATAGGCGTATATGGCCATGTATTGGCCAAGGAAAAGGCCCAAGAAAACTCACACTTTGGTGCTGGGTCGGGCGTCATAAATTGCCAGAGTTGGGCTTAGTTGAAAATCTGAGCATGCCCAGGGAGGACAGGGACAGGGCCAGGGCCAGGGGAGGCGTTGTGTTACGAATGCACTTTGTTGGGGTTTGGTGGATGTGCTCCTTGTGGGGCTGTACTGGCAGTTGTCCTAGGGTATCCTCTCCTCTCCTCCCACTCATGCTCTCCCGTGTGGAGACCTCTCGAATGTGCAGTCAACGCAACTGCAGCTGCTGTCGTTGTGCTGTGTCCTGTGTCCTGTGTCCTCTTCCCCTGTCGTCTTTAATGCATTATTTTGTGTGGCAACACTCAGCGGTAATAACCTCAAGATAAACCCACCACCACCACCGCACTGGCATCGGGAAATGAAGGGCCCGGCTCCAAGAACAGGCCCAGAAGGGTGTGTGTGGGTGTGTGTGTGTGTGAGATGCGATGAGTGTGCGAAGCTGAAGATGTCGTCCATGTCCTGGCATTTTCGGGTTAGCCTGGGTCTGTGTCCCCCACCTGCTCTACTGCATCCTGCGACTGGACTTGATTAAAATTGATTGAAGCAAATAAATGGAATTGGATTTTTATAATCACTGATGGCTCCAAAGCGTTCCATTCCCAATCAAATCTAGCAAACATTCTCAGTGAAAGATTTCTAATTACTCCTCGAGACTTTGCTTGCAATACTCTCAAGGATTTCCGATTCAGTGTGGTACAAAAATAATGTTAGATTAGGGTAAATTTAGCACTTCGAAAGCAGAGAGATTAGATATACTTGTCAAAGTCCCTAGAAAACGATATCCATCATCCTTACTGATGTTTACCGAGTGACATTGTTCCTACTTGATCCTTGCTGATAATTTTCTGTACAGTTTTGATGCGAGTCTATCATTTAATTGGCATCTTCTCTGCAATCAACCATAATACCTCTTAGAACTTGCAATTCGAGACCACACCCACATTTGGGCTTTGCGATTAACGAAATATTTCCACCGTATAAATGAGTAAATATATGTGCATGTAGTTCATAGCCCAGTGTATATATTCCGCATTTCAACCAGATAGTCCACTGTTCCACTATTTAGCCTACCTCAACAAACCGGGCCGTGGAGCCCCGACGAGGTATGCCCACAAAAAACAAACAAGAGCAGCCAATGGAACACAAGCGGGCCATCACACCACAATCATAACCATAACCGTGGTCTAAGCGGGGGCTCTACGGGGGCTCTACCCCTATACCCCCAAAGGCCCTCTCCAATCCGTTGCCCCCTATACCCGGTACTGTACTGTACCATGCCTGGACAAAGCCCATTGGCAATTTTTGGTCGACGCGTCAAAGCAGAAAAAACATCGTCGGGCACAATAAAAGTTCTGTAGGGGTCGCCATAGCCATAGCCATAGCCGTCGCCTACATAGAGGGATTGCAGTCGGAGTGGGTCCTCGGATTGTCTGCCTATGCGTTTGACTTTTTTCTATAGCCTCACCTCCAGCATGGCGCAAAATATTTCGATCAGGCGTAAAATGTGCGCAAAATTCAAACAGCATTTCCACGTTTTTTCACGTCCCAGCACAGCCCTGCCCTGCCAGAGCAAATACCCCAAAAACGATGGGGATGGGGAGGGGCTTACCCCATTTTTTGTACATGTGCATGTGTATGTGTCTATATTTTATTATTTATTATGACCACACACTCACACACACTTACAGCCCGACACCCACGCACATGTATCGTGTAGTTTGATGTTGTAGTTGTCGCTGCATTTGGTGACGCGCACAAAAAAAACGGAAAAGTACAAAACGCGCTCGGACCGCTGTCCGCCCGGCGAAACAAATGCGAAAAAAAACACTAAAAATAAATTCCAATAAAATGTTTGTTATATACAAAATTGTTGGGCCTGTGTGGGTGCTGGAGAGTGGGCATTGCATTTTAGTTTGCTGCTCCGCGGAAGCCTCCACAAGGGATGGAGATTGGAACCAGTTCGGGGTTCGACTGGACTGAACCATTTTCACCTGAAGTGATTCCAGATTTAGGAATCTGTAAATTCGATTCGTATGATGGATCGAGCTGTAATTATTTCCAAAGAAAACAAATAACAAATACAAGATAATTTATTGCATGAATTGGTTAAATACTTTCCTAGAAATGCAGCACCCAATATCCGAGCCTCTGGTTATTTCAGTCCTTTATCTATTTCCCGGAATCCTATTTTAAAGATGCTTGCATTCGGAGTTTGAGACATTTCTACCAAAAAGATACATTGAGTCTTTAATTGCCATCAAAGCTAATGCAACATATTCATGTTTTTAGTTTTTCTTCAGCATTAAAAATTAAGGCTTAGCTCATTAATTGATCTTGTCAGGGCTGTCAGCCAAAAATAATTCGAAATAAATGAACCAGTTCTATTTTCGGTTATTTTACTGTGGCAGTCAGTGGCAGGATTGCATTCCTGGTCGGGCGGCCCCGCGTCAATTCTTTTTCGGGGGGCTTAAGTGGCAGATTTTTAATTGAATTGGCTGCAGTTGCTGCTGCGGCTGCTGCTGCATTTTGGCCCCATGACTACCCCTCCCCGCCCCCAATGCTAGCCACATTTTTTTAGCATATTACTAACCATTTGTTTTTTGCATTAGTTTTTTGCCAGCAGCAGTCGGCTGGGGTAGGGGGAACGAGCGAACAAACAAATCATTTGACATTTTATATATATTCCATTATATATCCGATGCAGATGCATATATGTATAGATATATATGTATGTATGCATGTATAAATATGTGGCCATATAGCCGCTGGTGGCCACCTACCACGCCCACTAAATAGAAAAATAGAGGCGACTGCGCATTTAGCATTTTTCGCTGCTTTTATTTTTTATGCGGAGCTGCGCATTTTTGCAATTTATATAAATATTTCATATATTATTTATTTTACACATAAAATATTTTTTTAGCCCGCCTTTTTTTTATTTTTATTGTCCGCTTTCATTTCGTGCGCTTTATAAATATTGCATTAATTTTGCTTTTTCTGCTCCTGTTCCTCTTCGTTTTGCTCTGCTCCTTTTTATTATTATTATTTTATGCATTTTTGATGAAATAGTTTTTGGATTTTGTGCAACTAATTTTATGGACATTTTTTCGTTTATTTTTTGCTATTTTACAGCAATAAAAGTGGGGGAAGGGAAGGGGTGGGAAGGGCGGGGAGGGGAGGGGAAGGCTGAGCAGCGAAGGTAAACTCGCTTGAATTTATGCGGTAGCCAGTAGCTGATAGTTTTAAAAGATTTACGGCATTACGAGGCGATTCTGGCATTGGGTTTATTATTTTATAAATGCGTTTTGATTTGTTCACCCCCTCCTCTCAACACTTTTCCCGCACGTACGTCGTAGGGGATGACGGAAGGGGTTGGGTTCGGGGGACAATCAATTACCTGCTCGCTTATTCGAACGCCATGTTTCTCTTTCAATTTCAATCAAGTTTATTGTCATTCGACATAATTCAAAGCAAATAATCCTTTTTATATATTTTATTAATTCATAATTGCTCAATGTTCGGGGCTTCGGGCTCGGCGGTACAAAAAACATAAAAGACGCCATATTTCGCATAATCAAATCTATTGGATGGATATGGAAATATTAGTTCTGATGGATTCTCCCCGAATTGGCTTTGTTAGTTGTACTTTTCCCTGATAATAGATACTACTTTCCATCCTATTCCTAACTCCACCAAGGCTACTCGTAGCTCTTCAAAGGGCAGTTTTGGCAGGACATCCAATAAACACAGCAATCTCTGTCTCATGACAGATGGGAAACCCCTTCATGTATCGAATCCCAAATTTAAATGGTTTCATTAGAAGCCTGGGCTCACAGTCTTATTCCCGGCCCCCAAGTGTCGCACCTGTCGATGCGAGGCTGCCGATTAGAAGCAAGGTCACTTGACTTTCAACGGAGTGCAAATATGTACAAGCGTACGTGAATGCACATATGTACATATATGTATGTATGTATTTATATTAATAGCTTTGGCGCCCAATCCATTGAACAATGAGACAATGGGAGAGTAATCAAATTTAACCTATTTACACTCAAAGCCCTGATCCACTTCAGCAGTCCACAGTCCATGCGACGGCGGCGAGCGGCCTTTAATTATGCATTAGCCAAACGGTCCGTTCAACGAAACACTTTGACTTTCCAAAATCACAGACGCAGACACAAGGATACCCAATACATGCACAGCAGTACAATATATGTACACCTCCTGCGAGCAGAAAGGGAAAGAGATGATGTCTCTGTAGGCAGCAGTGTAAGTTGAAACTTGTTCAACTTAGTTTAGCACTTGGCCGCCGCGTCAATATGGCTGGCATCATCGTCATCATCCTCCAGAGCTTGTAGAGTCGAGGCCCAGGATTTATGCGATGCATACCAGTTGGTCCATGGTAATGCGGAGGGTATCTGTTAGTCGGATACTACGAGGAGGATATGGCGAAGTCGTCTTCGGGATTGTTGTTGCAGGAACGTGTTGAATGCTGTGAGCGGGTTGAGGCGACGACGACAAACATCATGATAGCCATAATAACTATAATAACCATCAGTGGTTGGGGCTGGTGGGTGCCTTGGGTCGTGGCCACAAATGCTAAACAATGACGAGGCGATGGCTGATGGCTGTCCTTTGGCTGTGCTGGGCTTCCAAATTGAAGGCGACAGTTTTGCGGAGTGCGCTCTCGAACTGGAGCATAATCAGCCAGAGGCCGTTGAGGGATTTGAAAAGTGAAAATCATGCTGTTAGAGTGTTAAAGATGATTAGCCCCATCACGGGGGGTAAACACTCTTAATGGCAGGACTCTCTCCCGCCCCCTGAACATCATTTTGCAGTTCCACTCTTTTATTTCATCCAACATTTTTGATTGCCTCTACTTGAGAGTCCTCGCTCTGCAAAAACAAACCACATCCGCTCTAATTTTTGTGCCTCACATCCCGTACTCCGTACTCCGTACTACGTACCCCGTACCCCGCCGTCTCTCATCGGCCGTCACTTATCACCCTCCGTCATGCCACATTCTCTCCTTCTTCCCCCTTCTTTTCGCTGTCTGTCCTTTGCCGCAGCTATTTCGGTCAGAATGGTGTGACGTAGAAGCCGCCCCAAGGAGAAAGCAGAAACAAGAGGAAAAAGTATCTGCGAGCAGCAGCGAATAACCGAAAAAATGAAAAGAACCGTTGTAGACAATCATCAAATAACTGACAGTCCAATCGACGCTTGAAAGCGTTTCCCCCGCACACCGCCCTCCGCCCTCCGCCCCCCACACTCTGCACGCAGCCGTTCCCACTCCACCTGAACTGTTCCCAGTTTTCCGGGGTCATTTTTTCCTCGCGTCCTTGCGTTTTTCCCTCGAAAATTTCAAGAAGGGTTATAAAAGCCGCTGCTTTTGCGTGCGTGTGTGTGCGGGGAGGATAACAGAAGACTAGGGGGGAAGGTGTTGCACGTAAGCTAGGGAATCTCGAATTAAGGAATCTGTTCCTCTACTTGATCATCCACACATCCGTTTCTATTAAAACCTATCCCTATTATTTGCTGCATCCAGTCTGAACTTGTTCCCCCTTTTCCTGCATTGCTTTGAAATCGAACCAAATAGAGAAGACTGCTCGAAGTAAAATTAAAGAAAATCCTCACCCTTGCCCACCCCCCATGCGAAGCTGCGAGAGGAAATCAGTCAAATTGTTGTGATCGGCCATGGCCGGGAAGACAGGAGCCGAGAGGAGAGGAGCTTTCAGAAAACGTCGAAATAGCGACGGCAATGACGTTGACGCTGGCGACGGCTGCTCCGGATCTCTTCTTTCTCTCTCGCTCTCTCCCACACCGTCACCGTCACCGACACCCAAACGCCACCCAACCACGCAAAAGGTAGCCATCGCTCTTGACCCTTTTTCACCCAAACCGAAACCCACAAGACCCGGACCCAAACCCGAATGAGAAACAGTCCCCCGCCACTTTTTACCCTTTTATTCTTTTCAAAAACTTTACGCTGCCCATACCCACACAGTCCACCACCCACAAGGTCCACCTACCACCCTCCCCCCACCACGTTTCAGTCAAGCAGACAAGCGACAACAACGTTGTCCACTTTCGCACCCCTCCGCCCACACCCGGGCACACATCGAACCCAAGAGCGAGCAAGAGGCAGCATAGAGCAGCACAGCGAGAACGAGCGAGAGAGGGAGAGAGAGAGAGAGAAAGAGAAGAGCAACAACGTAGCCGGCTCATATATTTTTCTCATTTATTTTTCCCAACTCCGGTCCACAGGCCCTCTCCCACTCCGTCAGAGCCCACGCTCCTGCCGACCGACAAGCCTGCTATATTTTTTGTGCGTTTTTCATATCCGAAACGCCGACAATGTCCCCCGCCCCATCCTCCCATTCTCCCATCCACCAATCCACCCCGCCTCTAACCGCCCATCCATTCCCATCCCCCTTTACGACACCACTTCCCTCCTCCTCCTCCCCGCTCTCAACAACGATGACGATCCAGCCGGCCTTTTTTTCGCCATGCCGGCGAAAGAAAGACAAAAGCAACAGCAACAGCAACAAACGGTCCTCGAACCCCACACCACCCCCTTGCCCTCTCGCCCCCACCCACTCATTTACTTACTCTCACTCACATTCTCAATTCTCCCCTCCCCTCCCCACTCCAACCGACCGAACGGGGACGCTCTCTGGTTGTTGTTGCATTTTTGTCGGCGTCGCGTGCACACAAAAAAAGAGCCAAACCAAAGCGAAAGAGCGAGAAACAAAAAAGGAGAAAAAAGCAACAAAAATAATTGCCGCCCAACCCCACTACCCACTATCCATGCCCATGCCCCTGCCTCTGCCCCTGCCCATGCCCATGTCCTTCCCCCCCCATTCCATTCACAAAACTCCGGCTCTCAGCTGTTTGTCAACTCATCTGCCGCGCCGCCATCCGGCTGGATGCCAGCTCCAGCTCCCTCTTCGCCCCCATCCCTGGCGCTTGGTTCGTTGACGCCGAGCGAGCGTCGCGTTATCGGCGTTTCTCTGTTTTTGTACTCATATCCCTCGCTCTCGCTGGCGTGGGCACACAGATGGAGAGAGAGACAGAGAGAGAGGGCCATGCCCACTGCTAGTGCCAGTACCACTGCCCGCCTGGACACATTGTGTTGAATACTTTTTGGCGCTCGTCTTTCACACGCACGTTCGACGGCGTCCCACATTCCCGCTGGCGGCCACTGCGCAGGCGCTGCCACCTAGCGCCTCTCACTCGCTAGCGCTCTCACTCGCCGCCGCAGTCGCAGTCGACGCCGCTGCCGGCAGCCAGCGAGGCCCAAAACCCATCTGGCTGTCTCTGTTTTGGTCAGTCAGCAGTTGGCTTTCGTCGTGTTTGGTTCGCCCCTGGTGGAAGCGCTCTGAGCCGAGAACAAAACAAAACAGAACACAACAGAAAACAAAATCCAATCCAAAACCGCTGGGAAATCCAAAAAAATCACAGTTAACTCAAAACTGGAACCACAACCGCCCTCCCTCCAAGCAACTCTCGAATTTCGAAAACCACCCGACAAAAAGTGTGCCAAACAGTAACCAGTGTACCGCTTGTTGCATTCGCCGCGTCAAACCGCGCGCTCAATGGATACTCTCATACTATACTCGTACTCATGCTCATGCTCGCATAGATATATGTAAATATAGACATTGACGAGGTCTCGTCAGCTGTCAGTTGTTGTGCAAGAAGAAAAACCCGCCAAAAAGCCGAGAAATCCGTTCCGGTCTTTGGGGAACTCGAGCGGAAGTTACAAGTGTGTTTAGTGCTAAAGATCCAATCGAAACCAGTTGCCTGAACAGCAGCTTTGACATCGTCGCATTTTGGCACCGTTTCCGCCTGTTCAACGCCTTTGTCTTTGGCCAAATTCCTTATCCGACGCCGGCGTTAAAAAAATCATCCAAAATTCCGAAGAATCCGAGAAAAACACCAAAAACATCGACACGTACCGCATCGGCAACCGGTGGCGGTGGCGGAGGTGCTGGCGGAGGCACCACCACCAGCACGAAAATGGCATCTAAAAGAAAAGCCTCGGTGTTGCTGCACAAGGTGAGTTTCCTCATCTCATAATGCGGAAAATGAATGCCCTCTGATCCAAAGGATCTCTTCAATCAAGTGTCTTCAAAAGGTTTTCCATCCTGTGTTTCCAGCAAAGGAAGGCAATTGAACTCTTTCGTTTTGTATGGGGGGAGTGATTCGGAAAACGTGTGAAATCAAAGTGAAATCAACTTCCTATGACTTTCTATGTCCTGCAATTATGTAAAATATACATCATCTAATCAAACCTTATATAATATGGAACATATCTCAATACTTCAGTAAAAATCCTCACTTTTGAATGAAACCCAGACCCCACTTGCATCTTTGGCATAAGCGAACTCCCTTCAATTCCAATCATACAACACCCAGATATCTCACTCTATAGTCCACACCCGGGCAGCACTTAGTCTTGACTGGAGTCCTACGGAAGCATTTCCTCCAGCGCTCAACCAGACCTTTATGAAATCAATTTTCCCCTTCCACTGAGGCAACCATCCTTCGCCGTTGCCCTTCCCAATACCCACCGCAGACCAGACACATTTACCCAGCCGCAGAATAAACAGTTAAAAAAATACTAGGATATATCGGCGGGGGAAGAGGGCGCAAAAGGAACGGAAGAGCCGTAGACAGTGGCAAAAATATTGCTAATACGCCGCGTAGGCAGCACTCGCAGGAGAAGACCTGCTCATAATACCATTTCGGATAAAAAGGCGCCTAGATGGGTCTCAGAGGGTGATGGAACGAACACACAGGACGAAGAAGGTAAAGAAATGGCATAGGAAGAGGCACCCTAACGATATACGTCGGTACGATGACTGTGTCTGAGTGTGGCCCTGCTCCGCAGATGTATCTGTGTGTCTGTGCGGGCCCTTGGTATATAGAAGCGCGAATTGAGGCTGGGGCAAGTCTTGGCTAAGGGTGCGTGTGTCTCTGTCTACGTTGGGGAAAGGGCAGAGGCGGTGGCAACGGTGGTGGTGTCTGGCTTAGGAGCAGGGCACGACTTTGCACGACTGGGGGGCAAGCCGCCGAAAATGAAACGAAGCGTACACCCACACATACTCACATACAACCAGAGAAATACTCACCGTAACAGCCCCATCCTCATCGTCATCATCAACCTCATACCCATACCCATGCCCATACCATACCCATACCCATACCACCCCTAGCGAAGGGCGCACATTTGCTCTGCACGGTAATTCATCAAATGACGAAGACGAAGGCGCAGTGGAGGAGGGTAAAGGCAACGGGAAATGGGTGTGACGGTGTGGGAAACTTGGGCGCCAGCATTGCCGCCACAAAAGAAGTTGCTTCTTGGTCCTAACCGCACCCCAACCCCAAGACATTCGCACCCCCCGCCCACTCCCACTCGCACACAGGCAAAGACACAAAGCGAGTCCAGCGACTGACCAGCACTCCCCTAAAGTTGCTCTCTCTGTGTGTACATCTGTGTGTGTGTGTGTGTGTTTGTGGTAGGGTGTTTGTCCTAATGCTATTGAGGAGGGTAACTTGGACTTGCTATCAGGGCTGCTCAAAGGTCCCTGAAGGAGCAGGAGAGAACTCTACCTATACGGGAAACTTTTGTAACTTGAAAGATAAGCAACTAAACATATGAAAGTGTTGCAATTTCAACATCATTAAATATCCCCCAGTCATTTGGAAGAGCATCCAAACTTCGTCTGACACCATATAACTCCCCATTTCTCACTTGTTTATGGGGTGGTCTAATCCCCCGTCGCAGCTCGACAGCACCCCCATGACCGGGGCGAGCCCCCAAGCCCGCCGTCAAAGCAACAAAAGCATTGACTTTCGTATATAGTCAGCGGCATTTGTATATAAATAGTTGAACCACCATGTATGTGCTCATGTTTGTCAAAGGAAACCCCACTCCAACTTCGGGTGCAGGCCCAGGCCCAGGCCCATCAACCCTTTGTGGGTGGGTCAAGATTTACGCTTAAGCGCACATAAGCCGCCACAGGACATCCTCGTGTGTGGGGCAGGCGCCCTGGGCCAGCGTCTTTGTGTTTAATTTGAGTCTCAAAATTCTCCCTGTGTGTGGGCCCAAACTTAAAGATTTTGTGGAAAGTTCGGACGCCCATTCCGGGCATAAATTGTTATGCTGCTCAGCTGTAATCAAACATGATTTGGTATCGGGTGCCGGCAAAGCCAGGGCTACAGTCAGAGTCGGAGTCAGAGTAAGAATGGGAGTCAGTCAGTCATCAGCCCATCATCGGAGGTAGGAACTCTCCAGGTTTGGGCCCGGGCCTCGTCACACATCTCAGCATTAGTGTCGCAGGCAGGCAACGTGCCAAGCGAATCGAAGCAGACGACGGCCCTGAATGGGATGGGATGAGAGGGGATGCGAGAGGAGGGAGAATGTGAATCTCAACTAGAACCAGTCAATGTCGTCAACAACAGGCAGCCGGGAGAGATGGAGATACAGCTGGAGCTCTGGCAGAGGATGTGGCAGGACCTCGGGATGGAGCAACTTTTCGCCACGACGGAGACGTCTTTCGACTGTCTTGACTGGAGCTTGGCTCTCTACCTCGGTTAGATGTTACGGAAAATTGCTTACGGTTTTTTGCGCACACACACACAAACAGCCACACACACGGGCGTACATGGGGAGCGGGTGGCACACACATGAATGGAGAACGAAATGGAGGCGGTGGTATGGGGGGACAGGGGGTGGTTATATGGCTGCGTCGCATCATCATACAAACAGACAAGTTAGACAGCCCAAGACCCTCATCTGCTCATCCATTGCTTGAAAATAGAAATAGATGACAAGAACACCAAAGACGACATGGCAGCTGGGGGGACAGGACATTGGGTGGATGATCTAGACGGAGGATGGAGTAGCGGTAGGGTGGCGGCCGCAATGGGAGGGAGTCTAGTCGACTGCAGAAACGACTTTGGCAAAGGACAAGCGACAGGCACGACGGGCTATGCTCGAACCCTGAGCACCAGTCAGTGGAAAATCATAGAGGATTTTGATCCGTGGATGCTAATCTACATCTTACCTCATCTTTCACTTATCAACGAAGTATATCGATCTTATTTCGATGAGTATGATGGATTAGATATGATCAAAACCATTGAAACATTACATGTGTATTATTTTATTTAAAGACTAATCGAAAGCATTCAATAGTATTCGATCAGTAGCTTATCGATTGTTCATCGATGCTGCTATTTTCTTGTACTAAGCATTTCAGTCAGTGCCGTGGTTCCTCAGTGTCTCCACTGTGCTCACACCCACCCCCTGCGCCCTCCCACCAAGAGAAGTAACAGCCATCAGGTCTGAGCGCCCCTTTCCGAAGAAGGGCCGGAGAAGGGGCGCCCTTCCCACAACGAAACCCCAAAACGGGAAAAAAAGAACCCGAGAATACCACCCACCTAAGGCCGTTACGTTCGGGGAAACCCGGCAACCTTTTCAGCCACCCACTCATCCACACGCATACACATAGACACAGAGCCACCCACACCCACACTCACACCCACACCAACAGAGCAGCACAAGCAATCTGCCAACTCAACTCCATCTTGGCCTGGCCAAAAAAGAGACGAAGAGTGGCACAGGCACAGGCCGAGATGGAGGTGGAGGTGGAGGTGGAAGTGGAGGCGGAGGCAGAAGAAAATGAAGAAGGCAACGATGTATTTCAGCTTCAGCCACAATCAAAGTTGCTTCAGAGGATGGTGCCTGGTGGCTTGAGGCTGGAGGAGGAGCTGATGCCAGACTTGGCTCATCCCCAACCCGGGGTGCACACAGAGATAGAGATAGAAAGAGACCTGAGGGATGGGGGGACAGAGAAACGAATCCCACTCACACACATACACACACACACACACACACATGACAAAAAGGATGCCCCGACAAGCGATGCCGCCGCCTTCAATCTACTCACACACACACACAGAAACACACACGAACACTCTGGGACACAGGGGCAGGATCTGAAGCACAAAAACAATGCCGAAAGTTTCTACACAAGCGCCTCGACCTCACCTTCATGTGCCAGCTTTCCTTCTCCTTCTATTTCTGCCTTTACCCCTGTGCCCCTGTGCCCCTCTGCCCCTACTTCCCTCTGTCAGTGTCTCCGTGTTGCCAAGCCAAAGACACTCGCCCCCATCCATGCCCCAAATTGTGTGCTATACTTTTGGTAGGCACAAGCCTCAGCCTCATCCACAGACCCACCCTTGACATGCCTCTACAATCTCCAACCCCTAACCCACTCATGTTCACATGTGTGTGGGTGGGTGTGTGTGTGCGTCTTCGACTTTGGCTTAGTATTTTTGGTTAATTTTCTTGCAGTTTTAGGTTACGTTTTTGGCTTTTACCACTGATGCCTGCTCCTGCTCCCCATCCATCCAAAGATCTACCCCTCAGGCCTTTCACTTGGGAAAGACGTTTGCTTAAAAGCCACCACACTACACACGCACACACATACACACACACACACCCATCCACTCTCGCACCCCCCCTCCCAGTCGTATTTAGTTAGTTTGTGATGCTTTTTAGTGCCGGGGACTCGAGACCCGAGACATCTTAAAGGGGTGTTGGCGCACACACACACACTCCCACATGGAGTCTCCCTTCCTCCTGTCGCCGCCAGGCAGCATACAAATGAAACCCACGTCATGTTGTAGCATGGTCCTGGTCCTGAACTAGCTCTACATCCACCTCCGTAACCACTCCTTGTCCTAGCCCCTTCTCCAATCTTCTGCTTACCCTTCATTATTTTCCATTTTGCTGCTGCTGCTGTTGCTCCTGCTCCTGCTTCTGGCTTTGGCATGGGATCTGGCTGTGGCTGCTGATGAGCTAAGCCAACATCTACAAATTTTTATGCTTCCGTACCCCGTGCCGTCTTTGTGCAGTGTTTCATCAGCCACATTTTACATTTATTACTTGGGACAACGTCCCCTAGCTCCCACCAAAGTGGGTCTGCTTCTCTTCTCTTAATGAAAACGAGGGAACGAACGCGCTTTGCCAGAGTCCGGCAAAGGCACCACGATTGATGTGTAGAAGGAACACACTTAAAGCCCTCTGTCTCCCCTGTCTCCCCTGTCTTCTCTGCCTTCTCTGCCTCTGGTGCTCCTTCCGATTCTGGCCCTCCCCTCCAGGCACAACTGTCGCTGGCAATAACCTTTAGCCAAGTCCTCCCCACGACTTCGCCCACTCGAGTGCTCAAAACGCCAACACGAAACGATTCATCTTCGCTTGCTTTCGAGCGACACCCAATCCAAGACCCAGAACCCACCCAAACACCAGCCCCAGCCCCAGTCCCAGTCGCCGCACAGACCCGTTGGACAGGCAACTTTCCGCTTAGCCAAAGCGTTCGTCTTCATTGTATTTTCCTTCTTTCCTTATTTCCTTCTTGGGGGAGCTTTGGACTCGTATTTTTTGCTTTGCAAGATTTCGGCTGCCAGTTTTATGCTTTGGGAATGGACAGGGGATTGCTTTGGCCTGCTCCTTGGCTGACTCACAACGATGCCAATGGTCTGCTCCTCCTGTCTCCACTTACAGTCCTTGTCCCAGGGCATCTGTGCCAGCTGGAGAAAGAGCACGGCGGGGAGGAGGAGGATGGAAAGGAATGGAATGGAGAAAAAAAAGGTTTCCGGTTGCGCCAATGTTCCTTACTTCCTCTTCGGTCCCTCCTCGGACACAAGAAACTCAAACACAAATTAGAGAACTCTGCAGGGCTGCCAGCTCGAGTCGAGGACTCGGGGGTAAAAGTTTCGAGGCACAAAATATTGGAAAAAAATTTATGCATAGTCCGCCGTAATGAATAAATGAGGAAACGGCAAATGGAAGAAGATGAAAGGATGAAGGGGAAGGCTACTTCCTTAAGCTTCAGTCGACTTTAAAATAGTGGCTCCATCTCTGGCGCTTCCTCTCTGTCTGGGGTAATCATATCAACCCTCGTCTAGCCGCTTGAAAATAGACAATTAAGCCTTGCCCCAGCACACAGGTCACACCTACAACTACTATCTGGAGGAAGCCTACGAACGAAATTAGCTCGCGAGTGCCAGTACTCAGTCCCAGTCCCAGGCCCAGTCCCATCCCCATCCCCTCCCGCTATCACAACTGCTAATGAAATACGCCACGTAGCGTGCGCCGGCAACTTTCTCCGGATGGTAGCTCCGAGGGGTAGTTGGACTCCGCTCCTCTCGGGCCCCCCTATTGAATTACTCAAGCCTCACAGTCGCAGTCGTTGCCGTGGTGCTTGTCCCAGACCCAGGCCCAGGCCCGGGCACAAGTCAGCAACATTTCTGCTGCGGACCAGCGCTCAACGAGAACGCTGTCTTGTACCCTTTCAACGCTCTCATACTCAAACTCCTGCAGGCAGTCCTCCACTGTCCTCCTTCGGAACATCCCACACGGACCCCGGCCGAGGGAAGCACTCCGAAAAAAGAGAGGAGAAAGTCCTATCCTGCAGGGGCTTTTATGAGAACGTGCGCTTTATTTTCCACTGCGAAGACGTCGAAGAAGGCAGCTCTAAGTTGGACACCATGGACGGACGTCTAAGGATGGGGAGGGGATGGGGTCACACTGTCTGCACAGTGGGCTGAGCTGAGTGTACCGTGGGCTTTGTAGGTCTTCTACTCGTATACGTTTTCGAACATCATTCTGTTCGAATGAGTTTTATCAGGTAGGAAGAGTCCTCACTCGATCCGAATTGGGCATGACAACAAAATGTGATATGTGGGGATATGATATGATTTTTGACGGAATCATTCAGGAATTGGTATGCTGGAATAGCTGTCATCCGTAAATATTTCGATGTATCTTGTCCAATGTCCAGCAGGGGTGAAGGTTCGTTCGCTCATCATTGCTCTGCCCTGTCTTTGATGCTTTCTGCTGACTCAGTTTTTTATTCGCCAGCCACCCCTGCCACCCCTGCCACCCCCAGGAAGGAGCTGTAGCTATCCAGCCCATTCCAGTGACAGGATTACAGCCCAGGACCCCGTCCTAGAACCGCACCGAACCGGGCACAGACAACGTTGGGCCAGCCGAAGCCGACCCGACCCTCACTCAACCCTTACCTAACCCTTTCGTTAGTCTTTCACTTCCACTGCCACCCCAGGCCATACCCCTTACCCCCATGTGGCAGCCACTCCCTTTGGCTACCCTTCGTCGTCTGCCGCTTTGGTGGCTTTGCCAGTGCAATTTTTATACAAAAATTTCTTGCTCATCCGCCCCTCCCTTGCCTCATACTTACCCCCCCCACAACCACTACTATCTATCCCCTTTTGTACATACACTTGGGGGTGTGGGGGCTTGGAACCCTCTTCTTCAGCTAGCACACTGCCGGAGTGGAGGCAGTCTCTTGGCTGCGGAAGAAGAGACTACGGCGGACTGGTTCACGCGACCGTCGTCCGCCAGGCTGCCTCCGACCTCCCCTCATGCCCTCACTGCTGGCTCCGTCTATGCTCTGACTGTACTCAACGTCGTCGTCGTCGTCGGCGTCCTTGCTCATCAAGCTCCTTTTTCCGTGCCCCACACCCCACCCCCCACGATGCCACACTCTTGGCCGTGGCCTACCCTGCCATTCCCGCCCCTCGGTGCCTTGCACGTTTGTCCATTTTAAGTTCGAGCTCTGCCCGTGGCACTCATCCAGCGCCGAGTCCTTCAGCAGCCCCAGACCGAGACCGCTTTTCGCCCCCTACTCTGAACCACCCCCACCCCCAGACCCCTATCCATTCCATCCCATCCACTGTGCCATCCACACCCCTCCACAGCACCATTTGCCCCATTGCCGGTCGGTCCCTCATTTATTTTGTACCCACGCTGGCAGCAAAGTTTGTCTTGCGTTTCGTTTGGGTTTCCATTTTTTAGATTATTCCTTGCGCTTGCTGCCCAGCGCTCCTTTTTTCCGCTCTCGCTCTCTCTCTCTCTCACTCGCTCTCTCTCTGTCTCTCTAGCTGGGGCTAACGAGCATGTTACTCCTTGCCTTCCATTTCCCATTCCCCAGCCATCATTCCTTTCGCTTTTATTATTATGCTTTGGCGCACATTCCAGGGGCAAAAAAAAAAGAGGAAAATAGAACCTGCTCCCCTAGCCGTCCGTCCCCTTCCCCAGGCGTTGCCACGGCTACCATTCTGTGGGGCGGGACGAGGGGGACCACGGACGGACCTGCTGAACGATGGACGATTTCTGGGCAAAAGTTGCAGTTGACCGAGTCGCAGGGCTCTGGCTCTGGCTCCTGCTCCTGCTCTGGCCATATAAAATAATAACAACTAACTAAAAATCCGTTCGCTTTAGCTGCAAAATCCTTTTGTTTTCCATTCCATTCCGTTCCCCCACCCACGGCCATGCCCCGATCCACCACACAGCACCTCCTCCTCCAACCGAAAGCTCTCTGTGCATAAAAAAACCCAAAAAACTACTCGCAAAAAAATAGAGAAATTGTTTGCCCCGCTCAAATTCAATGCAAAAGTTTCGCCTCGCCGTCTAGCTACCCACATAAATTTCTACCCCGCACCGCCCCCTCTCGCTAGCCAACCCCCCCACACTCCCTTCCATTGGACAAGGGACTTTTTTGAGGCAGGGGTCGAAAGTTTATCAGCGCGTTTGTCTGCTGCCATCGCCGCACCAGTTCCAGTTACCCCAAAAAATCCACCAACGCCCCGCAGCCCCACCCCTAGCCCCCGTCCCAGCCCATGCTCGACGACCGCTTGTTTGTCTTACTTTTGACCTCTATAAGCGCGGTGCCGGAGGCTGTTGGAGGGGGAGGGGTAGTGGGGGCCGAGCAGAGCCGCCGATAATGATGAATGGGAGCTCAGACGAATGCAGTTCTTAACGGGAGCTCTGAGATGGTCCGTGAATTGATGGAGAGCTCTTCGGGGATGGGAATGGGAGTTATGGGCGTGCTATCAGGGGAGATCGTGTATAATCCCATCTTTCTGTATCTAAACTATCCTTAAAAGTAGTTCGTTACCAAAGAATGTTACAAGAATCCTTTCCAATCTTTATGTATCTGAGGCAGGAATGGTTTGCATGACATTAAACCATTCAAGATTGTTCATAGATAATGATGTGTGGAATGATAAGAACCACATGAGAGGGTTAACAAGAGTGGGAAATTAGTTCTTTATTAAAATGTAGATACTTCTAAAATATACTTGACAGTTTTTGTTGCACTGTAAACTATAAGTAATTGATGCCTCTGTTAATACGAGTGGCATTAGTAATACATTTGTTAAATTGTCATTTTTTTAATATAGAAGATTTTATTTTAGAATTTCTCCCAACTAATTCCCGTTTCTCCTCTCTCTTTGCAGGTAAGCAAAACAGAAAACAGTTTACTTCCGTCACAATGCAAGACGTATTTCCCTGGTTTGTCGCAAGTGAATTTCGAGGGCGAAACTCTGGGCCAGTTTTGATAAGCCCTGGAACCGTGCGCCCTTTCGGAGCACTTGGTGCAACAATTGCTGCATAATGTTGCAACTGGAGAGGGCGGGGGCAACTCCATGGCGATGAAAATGAAGTTTTGCTGCCACGCGCCGCACAAAACGAAATGAAAAATGTTCTCTTACCTTAAGCAGCTTAAAATTAATTTACATGGGCCGAGGGGTGGCCGTGGGGGAGGGGACTGCCGTGGTAGCACGGGCTTAGGTCTGAAAGTGGGACGGGAACTGGGACTCCGGGCTGTGGGGCTGGGGGAGGGGGCGTGGGGCGAAAAAACTTCAGTGCAGTGGCATAGAATTATACATTTGCCGGCGGAAGTTGAAAGTGGCAGCCACGGCACTCACCGCCTCACCCACACACATCCAGCCGACACACACTCCCCTCCTCTCTCTCTGCAGCAAGGACGGGTATGGGTAAGGGGGTGCAACATGCAGTCTAACCCCAAAACCCAACCCCAACCCCGAACAGCCCAGCCCAGCCCAGCCCCGACCAAGCACTTAATAATACGGTTTATTAGCGACATAAGCACATCCGACGCTGCCTCGCCCGCTGCCGCTGCCGTTGCCGTTGCAGACATTTTAATTGGTAGGCGAGTGCATGGGTAACATAAAAATTATAGTCCTGCGGTGGCGGGGTGGCGCTGGGGCCAGTGCTAGTCCTCCGGCCAGGGGTGTGTCCCTATAAACAGTGACAGACAACAGCCAGGCCATGCCAGGCCAGGAGCAGGGGCAGGCTGCTGGCTGCCGGCTGCAGGGGCAGTTGCAGCAGCCTCCAAGGCTGGGGCAATTGAAAAGTAGGATATACACTTCAATCATTGGCTGCCTGCCTTTGTCTCTGCCAAAGGATCGCCAAGTGGAAGGGGAGCGAGCGCGAGCTTGTGGTGGGGGATGGAGGGAGGGAGGGAGGGAGGGCTCACCATTGCCACAAATTAAAAACTGCTGCGTTTTTTAATCAAAGCAGCATTAGGAGGCAGCCACGACTCTGCGGATATGACGGTGACTGGGGTGCCGCACAGCACTGTGCAACATCAACTTTGTAGCCGGGAAATGTTTGGAGAAATTTACTTTCTATGAATATTTTTCCTTAAATTCTATCTCCATTCTATTCTCATGTGAGTCCTGCATCAAACACTGGAATACCACCATAAGGTAGTTCAAATAAAACTCGGCTTTTAGTTACCATCCGTACATTCGACTTGATTGATTAAAAGAAAATGTAAGTAATATTCCATAGAAACAAGCCAACAAAATGTCAGAAGATCTAACGTGTTCTTTATTCTTTTATTAAGTACTCTTTAGCACGAAGTTTCAATCGTAAAAAGGTAGATAAGCGATCTAATTTCTAACTTTACCTTTTATATGGAAATGTCCAAGACCTTTTCTGATCGTATCCATGCAACCGGATAACCTTAGAGCCATATTGGTGCCTAAGGGGACTCGTGTTCCGGGTATTCCTTTTCTTTGTCGTAAGAAATAAACTCAGATTCTAGAGTAGTTGAAATGTTTCTGTGAACACAGAGAATCTTTGGGTAGGGTGCTCTCACAGCAACTGCTGAAATGCTTCCAAAACTGTTGCCTTAGTGGTTGCAGCAGCTTTGCGCTTGCCCCTCGTTGCAAGTCTCTCGAAACAGTTCCCGACGCTTACTCTGAAACCCTTTTTCATCGCGTTCCAGCCGTCGCTGTTGGTGCCCCTGGTGCTCGTACCTGGAAAAGGAGTTGGGCAGAGGGTGGCAGACGTACGAATTTTCCACATCCCTAAATCGCTAATCTGCTACGCATTTTTACCGTGCCACACACTCCGAGAGAACCCCCGTTCGGGGGGAGAAATCTGCTTCCCTTACCCTCAGCAACGACCCTCCCTCGAACTTTTCTGCCTTTTTGTAATAATTTCGTCCCCTTCCAACCGTCGGGTGGGAGGTCTTTTTTTCGCTCTTTTTTTTGCACCCAGGCGCAAATCGGTAACTTTGAGCTGTAAAGTTTGGTGGAGCCCAAGAGGGTTTCGGGATGTGTTCGGAGTTGGGCATGGGTCCGGGTCCCGGTCCGGGTCCGGGTCCGGGTCCATGCTTAGGTATGGGTCTGGGTCTGCGTCTGGTTGTGGGTCCGGGCTTCCTTCTACACATATGTGCGAGGGTGCGATAAGGCGGCGGCAGAGAAATTGAAATTGTTGCCATTTGTGAAGGTTGCCGCTGCTAGACGACGTCGAGGACGTCGCGGCTAGGTGTGCTAAACTCCCGACAGGGGATGGGGACGAGAATGGCACCAGCAAGGAGTTGGAGGACACGCGAAGGTTGTAAAACCGCCAAAGCCGCCGCTGGTGGAAATTTCGTGTTGCCAACTTTCAGGCGCTGGGCACAACTCAAGTGCGCTTTGGGGATGCAGCGCGTGTGGAAGAACCTCTTCGCTGAGGCGAGGGGTAGAGTGGAATGCCGTGGAGTGGGGACTGTAAAAAGGAAGCTTGGCTTCCTGTCCTGGCTAGAAGGCGGTGCTGATTATGATGGCGCCGGTCATCGACTGCAGCAGTTTGGGTTTTTCCTCCCAGGCAGGCGGAACTGCGGAGACGCTCTTCGATCTGGAGTTTTAGGCACCAAAATTGAGAGAGACTGTGGAGCGGCATAAGCATCATAGATGGTGGGAAAGGACATTGATTGAATATGAGGATAAAGATAAGAAATCGGAATGGGCTTCCGTTTAGAACTATACCTCACTACTCTCCTCCAAGGATTTCTAATGGATACAGCCCTCCTGTCTATGAATCCTTGGTATCTATACATCATCACAGATCCACTCATTTTCAAAGGGTCCTCATATGCCAGCAGACACTCGCATGTAAACCTTTTTACTAAATGAATTCTCATTTGGAGAGTAACCTAACCCCTTCCGGACATCTAGCTGCTATCTAGCTCTCCTCAGCCCCACCCTGAAGGACCAGCTAACCCAAAACTCTCTTTCAAATTAAGTCTCAGACCTAGCACCCAAGCCCCGAGCCCCGAACCCCGGAACGGAACCCTTTCGCAGCTCCTGCCCTCCTTTCTATCGATGGTGGGAGCCAAAAAATAAAAAACTTTTTTATTTCGCTGGCTACAGCCAGAATATTTGTTGTATTATCTGCTGCCTGGGGGGGTGGCAGGCGAAGGGAAGGTCGAGGGTTGGGCCTCGGCCGTAAGGACGCCCGTTTTTACGAAAAATATCACCAGCCAAACGAATGAAAAAAAAAGGGAAAATAAGAGCCAAAAGAGAGGAGGAGGACTGAAAACCCACGTGAACTCCTGCCAACAAAACGTTTGCCGCATCTTTTGGGATTTCTTGCCTCGTTTAAAAATCATTCAAGCAGCAGACACCACCGAACCCAATCCAGTTCGCACTGCCCCCTTCTGCCAGCCATCTATTCTACCCCACAGCCTCGCCCAGGTCCACCCACATTCAGACAGTGGCACAAATTGTGTCAAAAGCATTTGCGAGAGGGTGGCTGGGGGCGGAGTCGGGGGCAGGCTTGGTCCGCCGGTTCCACCTTCCGTGAGGCGTTTGCCTGGGCTCCGCGTTCATTTTTATGTTTTTCCGAAGGCCCCATTTCCAAAGCCAGCTCCAGTACCAGCCCCAGCCCCAGCCGCACCCCCATTCCCAGGCCACAATACGATCCGTGCCCCGCATCCACCGAAACTTTGACGCCTAACGTAAGAGGCAGCAAATAATTCATCATTCCGCCTTCAGACTTCGGAGCATTTCCTCTGCCAAAATCCGGGGCCTTGGAGTTCGGAATGCCACGCAGCATTTGCTTCGGTGTCTAAGAAGAGAACCCTCTTCCACCTTCCCAGACGCCACCTCCTTGGATGCTTGGCCCAAAGCGTCAAAGAAGAAAATATTATTTGGAACGGTTTATCATCAATTTTATGTGCGATTTTTCCTTTCTTCTTTTTGTTTGCGCCTTCCTTTTACTGTTCTCCACCCCCACTATCCAATCCCATCCCACTAAGTTTTCCGGGAAATGAGTTCCGTCCCGGCTCTCAAACCTTA
Source organism: Drosophila affinis (assembly GCA_037356375.1). Taxonomy (NCBI): domain Eukaryota; kingdom Metazoa; phylum Arthropoda; class Insecta; order Diptera; family Drosophilidae; genus Drosophila; species Drosophila affinis. Next base: position 1,150,044 of record CM074800.1, read on the forward strand.
GTTTTCGGGGAGGATGGGGATGGAGATAGAGATAGGATGGAGAAGGCCACTGAGCCACTGTGACTGTGACTGCGACTGCGACTGTCTTTGCGAGTGAAAATCAACTGAAATTCGATTTGATTATGATTTGTTTCGATTGAAGGCAATGCCTGAGATGAGGGAACGATGGGGCGGGGAGCGGGAAGCGGGAAGCCCCACTTTGAGAACTCCTCCCCTCTGCTCTCCGCTACGATTGCAATGAGAATCGTGATGGCTGACTGCCAGTGGAAGTTGAATTTGATTTCTCACATTGCTTGGCACTGCCGGGGACACCGGATGGAAGGGGAAGACTGAAGGTGGGGGACGGACAGAGGAGCCGTGACTCTGCTCGGCGCTTTAATGGGTTTCCCTAACAAGGTTTTCTTTTAATAGGGGAATGCTGCTGGAGGCTCAATTCCCCAGACAGAAATTCTACGAAGAGGTTAGCGAAGGTGACAAATAAACACACAACTCCACAAATACAAGCTACGCTCCTTACTACTCATACAAATGTTTAGTTGAAGTTTTGCCACTGACGAGTCTGTCGTATCTTTGCCTTATTTTAGATGGATAGTATATGAGTTTATATAATCTTCCACTGAATTTTAAAGTACGCGCCGAGAGTTTGACTCTTTCTTGGCGACATCTGACATTGGAAGCCGTCTCTCGTGTCCTTTGATTTATTGTGATCCCTTGTTTAGTTGGCAACTTTATGTTGAATGTTGAATAATGTTTGCTTTAATATTAAAATATTTCAATTCCTGAACTGAAGGCAAAGCTTCATATAGTCGCACCTACGATAAACGATATATTTGTTTTCGCAGCATGAGCGCGGATTGTGCTATTTTTTTTAATCTGCCGCGTGCTTTTTCTGGCATTATATGGCCGTCGCCGTTGGGTTCTATTCTTTAGTTTTTATAAATACATTTATTGCTACATGCCTGACAAAAACTGTCAAAGACAGCGAACCGCATCAATCAGCGTCCTGTCCAGTCCGGCAGCGGCGGATATTTTTTATACATTTATCCACACACATATTTGTGTATATAATATTTTGTTTGAACTCTTCGTTTATTTGGAATTTTGTTTAATTTGGCATTTGTATTTGTTATGATTTTTTGGCAGCGCAGCAGCGTTTTTAGTTTGTTTTAATGCATATTTCATGCGTTCAATATTTAATGGAGCTGCACAGAACCCCGACTCCCTCCTGTAGCAGCTACCTCTTCGGCTTCTATTCCATTGTGCGCGTACAGTCGGTTACATAAGTCCGTGTACAGTGCACACATTATTTTTTATCCCGGCCACGCCACGCAGCGGAAAAGGATTCCGCACGAGAATGAAATCAAAATGAATTAAAAAGGTAAAATGTTCAGTGGGGGAAAAAAATATTAAATGCTTGGCCAGGCGATTCTTTTTCTGGCATTTGCATATTCAAATAATTTTTTATAAAATATACACACGTATACACGTATAGCCAGGTGCATGTAAATAATCAAAAAAAAAAAGGCAGCCAGAATACCGGAGAGAAGGGAGAGTGCAGCATAGAAAAATCAGGACTTGCATTAATATACAACGCACCGACCATCCAAACTATTCCGATGATATTCTGCTATAAAATCGAAGCCAAAAACTATATTTCAATCAATATTTTCCAGCATAGTTTGCTTTGTTAATTGCATTTTTGCCTATACAAAACAAAAAAACATAATTTCAATAAACGAATTTTCAATGAATTAAAGCTTCAGCCCTCGTCCATGATGCCATGATCTTTAAGGACCAGCTCCAGGAACCCTGGCGAGTATGAGGAATGTCTACGACCTCCCTCTCCATAACACTAACAAGCGCAAAATGGGCCAGACACATAGACACACACACACGCTGCCATGGCTTTGTCTTGAGCCAACCCTCGCACAGGGCTTAGGGGCAGTCGATCGGACGCACCCCGTGTGCAGTGGCTCATTCCTTGACTGCCGTTTGGCTTTCGCTCACACCTGAAGTGACAAAGACCCGGCATCTCGTATGCCCAAAACGATGCTCTTGGCTGCCGGCAGACACGGCGTATGCGTAATATGCGTGCGTGGAGGCACGGCCAGGGAGCTCTGGGTCTTCCATAGATTTCAGTTAACTGCAGTGCCGACGTGCTGTCGTCAACAGCATCCTGCTCATCCTCGACATCATCATCGCCAACGCCATCTTCATCAGCTTCATGATGATAATACATATGCAAATCCAAAACGCAAATCAGCATCGGAACTCGTGCACTCGGCTCCCTGCGTGAGGCAGCAACTTGTGCTGGCTTAGTTCTAGGCCTCAAAGAATTCCAACTGGTTTAGCAGATGGGGCATGCAACAGGGTGAGTCCACGCAAGCGAGGCGGCGCAAGGCGAGGCCAAGTGGCGTCAAAGTAGCTCAGCAAACAATAAGCGCCAGTTAATGCACTTTTCATAGACCCAATAGAACAAAGCTCTTCGAGGGGAAACAGGCACCGTACGGCTGGTGGTATTTCGAGTGGTAATGTGGACTTTCAGCATGCTAATTATTGGCGTTAGACTTTAGTTACAGTCATTCACCGCTACTTTCATTCTGAATACAATTTTGCCCACGAACTTTTATTGGGTATACTTACGGAAATATCTGTCATGTGTATTTAATATCGCGCCTTTTTTCTCAGTTGTGGACAGTTGCAACCAAAGTCACATTTTATTCTTATTGTAATCCTAGCTTCTCCTGGAAATCACATATTTTTCAAATAATTAGTAAACAATGTGCTCGGCAATTCGGACTCCATCAATCGGTGCAGAAACCCTCCATTTTCCCCCTGATTACGGCCAAAAAACAAAAACCATTGCAGCCTATTTACAGGGGGAAAACATTTGCCTACTTTCAGGCGATTTCACGCTGCCCTTTCCCCATTCATTCGTCCATTGTCCTGCCCCTGCCCCACCGAGGGGCAGGCGGCTTGGCTTGTTCAGCTAATGCATTGACTAACGGGGCACATCATGCGTGTGCCATCAGAGATGGGTGGAGGGAGGGGGCAAGCGAGCAGGCTGCACAGGGTAAAAGAGTGATTTGTAGGGGTTGCAAAAAAAAGAAGCGCGGGCGCACGGAAATGTGTTCGCTGGGCGGCGGCAAAAACCAAAAATAAAATGCAATTTTTGTTTGCTGTCCAAAAAGGGGGTTGTAGAAATTATTGCGAGTGCCGGGCGGGACGACGGGAGGAGTGGATGCTGGTGGGATGGTAGTAGGTGGGTGGCTGGGCTGGCTGGGTGGGTGGCCGAGTGGGTGGCATTAACTGGGCAACTGCCCGTTGCCCCTACGCGGCACCCCCCTGCAGCATGCGTGCGTTTTCGTGTGGGCCGTGCGGCATTAATTGTGATGTCTGGCGTGGTCGGGAGCCGGCCTGATGAGTAAGTAGATTTCCTTGTATGCACATTCCAGCCTGCATTTTTTCAACGCCTACCCCTACACCTACACCAGCCCCTGCCCCTGACACTGCCCCTGTCCCTGTTAGTTTGTTGTTGTTGCAACTACGCCTACTTTGGGGGAAGAGGATGAATTGGTGGCTCGGCCGCCTCATTGATAATAATGCCCCTCGCGCGCTGCATTCGCTGCCTCGCTCTTCGTCGGGCCACGTTATTTTTTTCTCCTTTATATGTATATTTTCGTATGCGTAATATTTTTACACACGGACACGGACATGGAGCGACGTCGCGGCTGCTGCTGCTGCTGCCGCTGTCCAGTGAGAGCCGAGCCGAGCCAACCGAGCGCTGTGTTGCACGGTGCGTGCTGCGTGTCCGGGGCAGAGCGCGAAAAAAGGACCAAAAAAGCTCCGCCTTTAAAAATATGTGCGCACCAATTGCCATTTGTGTCTGTGTTTTTCTCTTTTTTACTCTCGCATCGGGCACGCATCCTGCAATCGTTGATCAGCACGGTCCTGCTCCTACCCCTGTCCCTGCCCCTGCCTCTGCCCCATCCAGGGCTCCAACCCCAACCAAACCCCAGCTCCAGTCCCCATCCCCCGAGGTGGTTGTTGTAAATAGGAAATGCAAAAAATAAGGGAAAAAGTTGGGAAGGCCGTTGAACAAATGGCAAGTGCAAAAAGCGTTAAAAATCGCTGCAGAATCAGGAGAAGACTTCTCCACCTCTCTGGCCCTCCCTGCCGCAGTTGTTCGGTTACTGGTCCATATGGGGCATCCCCGAGCATATGCGGGGTATTCTTTACATACTTGTAGGCGTCTTCCTTTTTTTTTATTTACGCACCTCTGTGTCCGACTGAGGGGTATGGGGCATGCCGCCAAGGTATTGGCAAGGCAGGGCATTGAAGGGCGGGAGATGTGGTTAAAGTGGCGAAAGAGTGGGACAGCCTATACCAGCGGAAGAGCGGAAGAGAGACAGAAAAAAAGAGCGAGAGAGGGGCATATGTGGTTGCGGTTGCTGGAGGAAACGGGCATCAATGTCTGACAATATTATGTTTCAATTTCGGAACATGATGCGGGGAGAGTCATACGGGGGGCACGGGCAAGGCCAAGGGGATAAATTACAAATGAGCCGCGACAAAGGACAGTGTGGAGGAGCGGTCTTTTTGGGTCTTTCAATGCGAGAAATTTGACTTTATGATTGAAAAATAAAACGTTTCCTCTGGGAAAACGAATATTAATCCAAAAAAAAAGGAGAATAATTTAATAATGAGATGCATAGTTTTCTGCATACAGAACAGATATGTAAATATTCAATTCAAAAGCTGAATATTTAGTAAATCTGCTACCAGACAAATTCATGATGGTTTCTTCAAATGGAGATACATATTCGGTTTTGAATATACAAATTATTTATCTTATTCAACTATTCCTAAACTTCTTTTCAGTTTCTCATATTGTTAGCTACTTAACAACATTCCGTTTGCCCCGTTCGATCAGGACTATCGATTGGCATCAAAAAGTCGACTAGGACTACTGTCCTGGTCCCCTTAAAGTATGCACCTAATCACAGCGAAAAGGATGTCCTTTTTTTCTGCTGCCAATCGGTTGGCAGGGCTCACCCGATCACAAAAAGGTATGGCACGTCCAGATCGGCCCATAAATAGCCGAGATATACTGCAATAAAAATGCAAATCAAATTTTTCTTCAATCGGCGCAAGCCAAGAAATTTCAATTTTGCACCAGGCGAACAGAAATCAGCAGAAAGTAGCTGGTTTTTTGGCCCCCAAAAGTATGCACCACTTTTTTAATTTCCATTTTTTTGAGTTGCTTGCTGCTGATTTCTGTTCGCCTGGTATCCCAGTTCTGAATTTCTCGATTTTGGCCGTTTGAGCGGTCGCAAGTTGAAAGTTGTTGTTGTACAACAACAACCATTTGTACACCATTGTACAACAAATTGACAACAACAACAATGCATATTTTGTTTTGTTGATTTCTCCGTTATTTGTGGGCCGATCTGGGCGTGCGAAGGCTTCCTGTGATCGGAAGACAATCCTTGATCCGATGGAGTCCTTTTCAAGGACCAAGGATCAAGGATATTTCTTTCAGGCTTGTTTTCTCCGTTGCTTATGGGCCGATCTGGGCTTGCGATGGCTTCCTGTGACCGGAAGACAATCCTTGATCCGATAGAGTCCTTTTCAAGGACCAAGGATCAAGGATACTTCTTTCAGGCTTGTTTTCTCCGTTGCGCAAAGAAAAAAAAACAGTATTTTTCTTTACGTTATATCTCGGCCAAACAGGATCAGATCGGCGAAGGACCTACTTTCCCAGGATCGTAAGGATCCAGACTCTCGATTGGCATCAAAAAACCCACTTCGAAAATGAGGCCGAATTTTGGCAATTTCAATGATGTAACCATCATGATTTTTCGCGAAAATCGTGATGGAAGGGATGTCCTTTTTTCTGGTGCCGATCGGTTGGCAGGACTCTCCCGATCACAAAAAGTTATGCCACGCCCTGATCGGCCCATAAACAGCCGAGATATACTGCAATAAAAATGCAAATCAAATTTTTCTTCAATCGGCGCAAGCCAAGAAATTTCAATTTTGCACCAGGCGAACAGAAATCAGCAGAAAGTAGCTGGAATTTTTGCCCCCCAAAAGTATGCACCACTTTTTTAATTTCCATTTTTTTGAGTTGCTTGCTGCTGATTTATTTGTGGGCCGATCTGGGCGTGCGACGGCTTCCTGTGATCGGAAGACAATCCTTGATCCGATGGAGTCCTTTTCAAGGACCAAGGATCAAGGATATTTCTTTCAGGCTTGTTTTCTCCGTTACTTGTGGGTCGATCTGGACGTGCGATGGCTTCCTGTGAGCGGAAGACAATCCTTGATCCGATGGAGTCCTTTTCGAGGACCAAGGATCAAGGATATTTTTTCCACACTTGCTTTTTCTAGTATTTGTTCTGGGATGTCTATTTTTCTGATGCCAAACGTTTGTCAGGACTCTTACGATTACAAAAAGTTATGCCACGCCCTGATCGGCACATAAACAGCCGAGATATAGCGCAAAGAAAAAAAAACAGTATTTTTCTTTACGTTATATCTCGGCCAAACAGGATCAGATCGGCGAAGGACCTACTTTCCCAGGATCGTAAGGATCCAGACTCTCGATTGGCATCAAAAAACCCACTTCGAAAATGAGGCCGAATTTTGGCAATTTCAATGATGTAACCATCATGATTTTTCGCGAAAATCGTGATGGAAGGGATGTCCTTTTTTCTGGTGCCGATCGGTTGGCAGGACTCTCCCGATCACAAAAAGTTATGCCACGCCCTGATCGGCCCATAAACAGCCGAGATATACTGCAATAAAAATGCAAATCAAATTTTTCTTCAATCGGCGCAAGCCAAGAAATTTCAATTTTGCACCAGGCGAACAGAAATCAGCAGAAAGTAGCTGGAATTTTTGCCCCCCAAAAGTATGCACCACTTTTTTAATTTCCATTTTTTTTGAGTTGCTTGCTGCTGATTTATTTGTGGGCCGATCTGGGCGTGCGACGGCTTCCTGTGATCGGAAGACAATCCTTGATCCGATGGAGTCCTTTTCAAGGACCAAGGATCAAGGATATTTCTTTCAGGCTTGTTTTCTCCGTTACTTGTGGGTCGATCTGGACGTGCGATGGCTTCCTGTGAGCGGAAGACAATCCTTGATCCGATGGAGTCCTTTTCGAGGACCAAGGATCAAGGATATTTTTTCCACACTTGCTTTTTCTAGTATTTGTTCTGGGATGTCTATTTTTCTGATGCCAAACGTTTGTCAGGACTCTTACGATTACAAAAAGTTATGCCACGCCCTGATCGGCACATAAACAGCCGAGATATAGCGCAAAGAAAAAAAAACAGTATTTTTCTTTACGTTATATCTCGGCCAAACAGGATCAGATCGGCGAAGGACCTACTTTTCCAGGATCGTAAGGATCCAGACTCTCGATTCGCGTCAAAAAACCGACTTCGAAAATGAGTCCGAATTTTGGCAATTTCAATGATGTAACCATCATGATTTTTCGCGAAAATCGTGATGGAAGGGATGTCCTTTTTTCTGGTGCCGATCGGTTGGCAGGACTCTCCCGATCACAAAAAGTTATGCCACGCCCTGATCGGCCCATAAACAGCCGAGATATAGAGCAATGAATAAAAACCAGTATTTTTGTTTACGCTATATCTCGGCCAAAAACCGTTAGATCGGCGAAGGACCTACTCTCCCAGGATCGCAAGGATCCAGACTATCGATTGGCTTCAAAAAGTCGACTAGGACTACTGTCCTGGCCCCTAAAAGTATGCAACTAATCACGGCGAAAAGGATGTCCATTTTTTCTGATGTCAATCGGTTGGCAGGACTCACCCGATCACAATAGGGTATGGCACGTCCAGATCGGCAGATAAATAGCCGAAATATACTGCAATGAAAATGCAAATCAAATTTTTCTTCAATCGGCGCAAGCCAAGAAATTTCAATTTTGCACCAGGCGAACAGAAATCAGCAGAAAGTAGCTGGAATTTTTGCCCCCCAAAAGTATGCACCACTTTTTTAATTTCAATTTTTGTTCGTTTTTTGCCCCCCAAAAGTATGCACCACTTTTTTAATTTCCATTTTTTTTGAGTTGCTTGCTGCTGATTTATTTGTGGGCCGATCTGGGCGTGCGACGGCTTCCTGTGATCGGAAGACAATCCTTGATCCGATGGAGTCCTTTTCAAGGACCAAGGATCAAGGATATTTCTTTCAGGCTTGTTTTCTCCGTTACTTGTGGGTCGATCTGGACGTGCGATGGCTTCCTGTGAGCGGAAGACAATCCTTGATCCGATGGAGTCCTTTTCGAGGACCAAGGATCAAGGATATTTTTTCCACACTTGCTTTTTCTAGTATTTGTTCTGGGATGTCTATTTTTCTGATGCCAAACGTTTGTCAGGACTCTTACGATTACAAAAAGTTATGCCACGCCCTGATCGGCACATAAACAGCCGAGATATAGCGCAAAGAAAAAAAAACAGTATTTTTCTTTACGTTATATCTCGGCCAAACAGGATCAGATCGGCGAAGGACCTACTTTCCCAGGATCGTAAGGATCCAGACTCTCGATTGGCATCAAAAAACCCACTTCGAAAATGAGGCCGAATTTTGGCAATTTCAATGATGTAACCATCATGATTTTTCGCGAAAATCGTGATGGAAGGGATGTCCTTTTTTCTGGTGCCGATCGGTTGGCAGGACTCTGCCGATCACAAAAAGTTATGCCACGCCCTGATCGGCAAATAAACAGCTGAGATATAGAGCAATGAAAAAAAACCAGTATATTTGTTTACGCTATATCTCGGCCAAAAACCGTTAGATCGGCAAAGGACCTACTTTCCCAGAATCGCAAGAATCCAGACTATCGATTGGCATCAAAAAGTCGACTAGGACTACTGTCCTGGTCCCCTAAAAGTATGCAACTAATCACGGCGAAAAGGATGTCCTTTTTTTCTGAATCCAATCGGTTGCCAGGGCTCACCCGATCACAAAAAGGTATGGCACGTCCAGATCGGCCCATAAATAGCCGAGATATACTGCAATAAAAATGCAAATCAAATTTTTCGTCAATCGGCGCAAGCCAAGAAATTTCAATTTTGCACCAGGCGAACAGAAATCAGCAGAAAGTAGCTGGAATTTTTGCCCCCCAAAAGTATGCACCACTTTTTTAATTTCCATTTTTTTTGAGTTGCTTGCTGCTGATTTATTTGTGGGCCGATCTGGGCGTGCGACGGCTTCCTGTGATCGGAAGACAATCCTTGATCCGATGGAGTCCTTTTCAAGGACCAAGGATCAAGGATATTTCTTTCAGGCTTGTTTTCTCCGTTACTTGTGGGTCGATCTGGACGTGCGATGGCTTCCTGTGAGCGGAAGACAATCCTTGATCCGATGGAGTCCTTTTCGAGGACCAAGGATCAAGGATATTTTTTCCACACTTGCTTTTTCTAGTATTTGTTCTGGGATGTCTATTTTTCTGATGCCAAACGTTTGTCAGGACTCTTACGATTACAAAAAGTTATGCCACGCCCTGATCGGCACATAAACAGCCGAGATATAGCGCAAAGAAAAAAAAACAGTATTTTTCCTTACGTTATATCTCGGCCAAACAGGATCAGATCGGCGAAGGACCTACTTTTCCAGGATCGTAAGGATCCAGACTCTCGATTCGCGTCAAAAAACCGACTTCGAAAATGAGTCCGAATTTTGGCAATTTCAATGATGTAACCATCATGATTTTTCGCGAAAATCGTGATGGAAGGGATGTCCTTTTTTCTGGTGCCGATCGGTTGGCAGGACTCTCCCGATCACAAAAAGTTATGCCACGCCCTGATCGGCCCATAAACAGCCGAGATATAGAGCAATGAATAAAAACCAGTATTTTTGTTTACGCTATATCTCGGCCAAAAACCGTTAGATCGGCGAAGGACCTACTCTCCCAGGATCGCAAGGATCCAGACTATCGATTGGCTTCAAAAAGTCGACTAGGACTACTGTCCTGGCCCCCTAAAAGTATGCAACTAATCACGGCGAAAAGGATGTCCATTTTTTCTGATGTCAATCGGTTGGCAGGACTCACCCGATCACAATAGGGTATGGCACGTCCAGATCGGCAGATAAATAGCCGAAATATACTGCAATGAAAATGCAAATCAAATTTTTCTTCAATCGGCGCAAGCCAAGAAATTTCAATTTTGCACCAGGCGAACAGAAATCAGCAGAAAGTAGCTGGAATTTTTGCCCCCCAAAAGTATGCACCACTTTTTTAATTTCAATTTTTGTTCGTTTTTTGCCCCCAAAAGTATGCACCACTTTTTTAATTTCCATTTTTTTGAGTTGCTTGCTGCTGATTTATTTGTGGGCCGATCTGGGCGTGCGACGGCTTCCTGTGATCGGAAGACAATCCTTGATCCGATGGAGTCCTTTTCAAGGACCAAGGATCAAGGATATTTTTTCCACACTTGCTTTTTCTAGTATTTGTTCTGGGATGTCTAGTTTTCTGATGCCAAACGTTTGTCAGGACTCTTACGATTATAAAAAGTTATGCCACGCCCTAATCGGCACATAAACAGCCGAGATATAGCGCAAAGAACTAAAACCAGTATTTTTCTTTACGTTATATCTCGGCCAAACAGGATCAGATCGGCGAAGGACCTACTTTCCCAGGATCGTAAGGATCCAGACTCTCGATTGGCATCAAAAAACACACTTCGAAAATGAGCCCGAATTTTGGCAATTTCAATGATGTAACCATCATGATTTTTCGCGAAAATCGTGATGGAAGGGATGTCCTTTTTTCTGGTGCCGATCGGTTGGCAGGACTCTGCCGATCACAAAAAGTTATGCCACGCCCTGATCGGCAAATAAACAGCTGAGATATAGAGCAATGAAAAAAACCACTATATTTGTTTACGCTATATCTCGGCCAAAAACCGTTAGATCGGCAAAGGACCTACTTTCCCAGAATCGCAAGAATCCAGACTATCGATTGGCATCAAAAGTCGACTAGGACTACTGTCCTGGCCCCCTAAAAGTATGCAACTAATCACGGCGAAAAGGATGTCCTTTTTTTCTGAATCCAATCGGTTGGCAGGGCTCACCCGATCACAAAAAGGTATGGCACGTCCAGATCGGCCCATAAATAGCCGAGATATACTGCAATAAAAATGCAAATCAAATTTTTCGTCAATCGGCGCAAGCCAAGAAATTTCAATTTTGCACCAGGCGAACAGAAATCAGCAGAAAGTAGCTGGAATTTTTCGCCCCCCAAAAGTATGCACCACTTTTTTAATTTCAATTTTTGTTCGTTTTTGCCCCCCAAAAGTATGCACCACTTTTTTAATTTCCATTTTTTTTGAGTTGCTTGCTGCTGATTTATTTGTGGGCCGATCTGGGCGTGTGACGGCTTCCTGTGATCGGAAGACAATCCTTGATCCGATGGAGTCCTTTTCAAGGACCAAGGATCAAGGATATTTTTTCCACACTTGCTTTTTCTAGTATTTGTTCTGGGATGTCTATTTTTCTGATGCCAAACGTTTGTCAGGACTCTTACGATTACAAAAAGTTATGCCACGCCCTGATCGGCACATAAACAGCCGAGATATAGCGCAAAGAACTAAAACCAGTATATTTCTTTACGTTATATCTCGGCCAAACAGGATCAGATCGGCGAAGGACCTACTTTCCCAGGATCGTAAGGATCCAGACTCTCGATTGGCATCAAAAAACACACTTCGAAAATGAGCCCGAATTTTGGCAATTTCAATGATGTAACCATCATGATTTTTCGCGAAAATCGTGATGGAAGGGATGTCCTTTTTTCTGGTGCCGATCGGTTGGCAGGACTCTGCCGATCACAAAAAGTTATGCCACGCCCTGATCGGCAAATAAACAGCTGAGATATAGCGCAATGAAAAAAAACCAGTATATTTGTTTACGCTATATCTCGGCCAAAAACCGTTAGATCGGCAAAGGACCTACTTTCCCAGAATCGCAAGAATCCAGACTATCGATTGGCATCAAAAAGTCGACTAGGACTACTGTCCTGGCCCCCTAAAAGTATGCAACTAATCACGGCGAAAAGGATGTCCTTTTTTTCTGAATCCAATCGGTTGGCAGGGCTCACCCGATCACAAAAAGGTATGGCACGTCCAGATCGGCCCATAAATAGCCGAGATATACTGCAATAAAAATGCAAATCAAATTTTTCGTCAATCGGCGCAAGCCAAGAAATTTCAATTTTGCACCAGGCGAACAGAAATCAGCAGAAAGTAGCTGGAATTTTTGCCCCCCAAAAGTATGCACCACTTTTTTAATTTCAATTTTTGTTCGTTTTTGCCCCCCAAAAGTATGCACCACTTTTTTAATTTCCATTTTTTTGAGTTGCTTGCTGCTGATTTATTTGTGGGCCGATCTGGGCGTGTGACGGCTTCCTGTGATCGGAAGACAATCCTTGATCCGATGGAGTCCTTTTCAAGGACCAAGGATCAAGGATATTTTTTCCACACTTGCTTTTTCTAGTATTTGTTCTGGGATGTTTATTTTTCTGATGCCAAACGTTTGTCAGGACTCTTACGATTACAAAAAGTTATGCCACGCCCTGATCGGCACATAAACAGCCGAGATATAGCGCAAAGAACTAAAACCAGTATATTTCTTTACGTTATATCTCGGCCAAACAGGATCAGATCGGCGAAGGACCTACTTTCCCAGGATCGTAAGGATCCAGACTCTCGATTGGCATCAAAAAACACACTTCGAAAATGAGGCCGAATTTTGGCAATTTCAATGATGTAACCATCATGATTTTTCGCGAAAATCGTGATGGAAGGGATGTCCTTTTTTCTGGTGCCGATCGGTTGGCAGGACTCTGCCGATCACAAAAAGTTATGCCACGCCCTGATCGGCAAATAAACAGCTGAGATATAGCGCAATGAAAAAAAACCAGTATATTTGTTTACGCTATATCTCGGCCAAAAACCGTTAGATCGGCAAAGGACCTACTTTCCCAGAATCGCAAGAATCCAGACTATCGATTGGCATCAAAAAGTCGACTAGGACTACTGTCCTGGCCCCCTAAAAGTATGCAACTAATCACGGCGAAAAGGATGTCCTTTTTTTCTGAATCCAATCGGTTGGCAGGGCTCACCCGATCACAATAGGGTATGGCACGTCCAGATCGGCCCATAAATAGCCGAGATATACTGCAATGAAAAAAAACCAGTATATTTGTTTACGCTATATCTCGGCCAAAAACCGTTAGATCGGCAAAGGACCTACTTTCCCAGAATCGCAAGAATCCAGACTATCGATTGGCATCAAAAAGTCGACTAGGACTACTGTCCTGGCCCCCTAAAAGTATGCAACTAATCACGGCGAAAAGGATGTCCTTTTTTTCTGAATCCAATCGGTTGGCAGGGCTCACCCGATCACAATAGGGTATGGCACGTCCAGATCGGCCCATAAATAGCCGAGATATACTGCAATGAAAAAAAACCAGTATATTTGTTTACGCTATATCTCGGCCAAAAACCGTTAGATCGGCAAAGGACCTACTTTCCCAGAATCGCAAGAATCCAGACTATCGATTGGCATCAAAAAGTCGACTAGGACTACTGTCCTGGCCCCCTAAAAGTATGCAACTAATCACGGCGAAAAGGATGTCCATTTTTTCTGATGCCAATCGGTTGGCAGGGCTCACCCGATCACAATAGGGTATGGCACGTCCAGATCGGCCCATAAATAGCCGAGATATACTGCAATAAAAATGCAAATCAAATTTTTCGTCAATCGGCGCAAGCCAAGAAATTTCAATTTTGCACCAGGCGAACAGAAATCAGCAGAAAGTAGCTGGAATTTTTCGCCCCCCCAAAGTATGCACCACTTTTTTAATTTCAATTTTTGTTCGTTTTTTGCCCCCCAAAAGTATGCACCACTTTTTTAATTTCCATTTTTTTTAGTTGCTTGCTGCTGATTTATTTGTGGGCCGATCTGGGCGTGTGACGCCTTACTGTGATCGGAAGACAATCCTTGATCCGATGGAGTCCTTTTCAAGGACCAAGGATCAAGGATATTTTTTCCACACTTGCTTTTTCTAGTATTTGTTCTGGGATGTCTATTTTTCTGATGCCAAACGTTTGTCAGGACTCTTACGATTACAAAAAGTTATGCCACGCCCTGATCGGCACATAAACAGCCGAGATATAGCGCAAAGAACTAAAACCAGTATATTTCTTTACGTTATATCTCGGCCAAACAGGATCAGATCGCCGAAGGACCTACTTTCCCAGGATCGTAAGGATCCAGACTCTCGATTGGCATCAAAAAACACACTTCGAAAATGAGGCCGAATTTTGGCAATTTCAATGATGTAACCATCATGATTTTTCGCGAAAATCGTGATGGAAGGGATGTCCTTTTTTCTGGTGCCGATCGGTTGGCAGGACTCTGCCGATCACAAAAAGTTATGCCACGCCCTGATCGGCAAATAAACAGCTGAGATATAGCGCAATGAAAAAAAACCAGTATATTTGTTTACGCTATATCTCGGCCAAAAACCGTTAGATCGGCAAAGGACCTACTTTCCCAGAATCGCAAGAATCCAGACTATCGATTGGCATCAAAAAGTCGACTAGGACTACTGTCCTGGCCCCCTAAAAGTATGCAACTAATCACGGCGAAAAGGATGTCCTTTTTTTCTGAATCCAATCGGTTGGCAGGGCTCACCCGATCACAATAGGGTATGGCACGTCCAGATCGGCCCATAAATAGCCGAGATATACTGCAATGAAAAAAAACCAGTATATTTGTTTACGCTATATCTCGGCCAAAAACCGTTAGATCGGCAAAGGACCTACTTTCCCAGAATCGCAAGAATCCAGACTATCGATTGGCATCAAAAAGTCGACTAGGACTACTGTCCTGGCCCCCTAAAAGTATGCAACTAATCACGGCGAAAAGGATGTCCTTTTTTTCTGAATCCAATCGGTTGGCAGGGCTCACCCGATCACAATAGGGTATGGCACGTCCAGATCGGCCCATAAATAGCCGAGATATACTGCAATGAAAAAAAACCAGTATATTTGTTTACGCTATATCTCGGCCAAAAACCGTTAGATCGGCAAAGGACCTACTTTCCCAGAATCGCAAGAATCCAGACTATCGATTGGCATCAAAAAGTCGACTAGGACTACTGTCCTGGTCCCCTAAAAGTATGCAACTAATCACGGCGAAAAGGATGTCCTTTTTTTCTGAATCCAATCGGTTGGCAGGGCTCACCCGATCACAAAAAGGTATGGCACGTCCAGATCGGCCCATAAATAGCCGAGATATACTGCAATAAAAATGCAAATCAAATTTTTCGTCAATCGGCGCAAGCCAAGAAATTTCAATTTTGCACCAGGCGAACAGAAATCAGCAGAAAGTAGCTGGAATTTTTGCCCCCCAAAAGTATGCACCACTTTTTTAATTTCAATTTTTGTTCGTTTTTGCCCCCCAAAAGTATGCACCACTTTTTTAATTTCCCTTTTTTTTAGTTGCTTGCTGCTGATTTATTTGTGGGCCGATCTGGGCTTGCGATGGCTTCCTGTGACCGGAAGACAATCCTTGATCCGATAGAGTCCTTTTCAAGGACCAAGGATCAAGGATATTTCTTTCAGGCTTGTTTTCTCCGTTACTTGTGGGTCGATCTGGGCGTGTGACGGCTTCCTGTGAGCGGAAGACAATCCTTGATCCGATGGAGTCCTTTTCGAGGACCAAGGATCAAGGATATTTTTTCCACACTTGCTTTTTCTAGTATTTGTTCTGGGATGTCTATTTTTCTGATGCCAAACGTTTGTCAGGACTCTTACGATTACAAAAAGTTATGCCACGCCCTGATCGGCACATAAACAGCCGAGATATAGCACAAAGAAAAAAAAACAGTATTTTTCTTTACGTTATATCTCGGCCAAACAGGATCAGATCGGCGAAGGACCTACTTTCCCAGGATCGTAAGGATCCAGACTCTCGATTGGCATCAAAAAACCCACTTCGAAAATGAGGCCGAATTTTGGCAATTTCAATGATGTAACCATCATGATTTTTCGCGAAAATCGTGATGGAAGGGATGTCCTTTTTTCTGGTGCCGATCGGTTGGCAGGACTCTCCCGATCACAAAAAGTTATGCCACGCCCTGATCGGCCCATAAACAGCCGAGATATAGAGCAATGAATAAAAACCAGTATTTTTGTTTACGCTATATCTCGGCCAAAAACCGTTAGATCGGCGAAGGACCTACTCTCCCAGGATCGCAAGGATCCAGACTATCGATTGGCTTCAAAAAGTCGACTAGGACTACTGTCCTGGCCCCCTAAAAGTATGCAACTAATCACGGCGAAAAGGATGTCCATTTTTTCTGATGCCAATCGGTTGGCAGAGCTCACCCGATCACAAAAAGGTATGGCACGTCCAGATCGGCCCATAAATAGCCGAGATATACTGCAATAAAAATGCAAATCAAATTTTTCGTCAATCGGCGCAAGCCAAGAAATTTCAATTTTGCACCAGGCGAACAGAAATCAGCAGAAAGTAGCTGGTTTTTTGGCCCCCCAAAAGTATGCACCACTTTTTTAATTTCAATTTTTTCGAGTTGCTTGCTGCTTATTTCTGTTCGCCTGGTATCCCAGATCTGAATTTCTCGTTTTTGGCCGTTTGAGCGGTCGCAAGTTGAAAGTTGTTGTTGTACAACAACAACCATCTGTTGTACAACAAATTGACAACAACAACAATGCATATTTTGTTTTGTTGATTTCTCCGTTATTTGTGGGCCGATCTGGGCGTGCGACGGCTTCCTGTGATCGGAAGACAGTCCTTGATCCGATGGAGTCCTTGAAAAGGATCAAGGATATTTCTTTCAGGCTTGTTTTCTCCGTTGTTTATGGGCCGATCTGGGCTTGCGATGGCTTCCTGTGACCGGAAGACAATCCTTGATCCGATAGAGTCCTTTTCAAGGACCAAGGATCAAGGATACTTCTTTCAGGCTTGTTTTCTCCGTTGTTTATGGGCCGATCTGGGCTTGCGATGGCTTCCTGTGAGCGGAAGACAATCCTTGATCCGATGGAGTCCTTTTCAAGGACCAAGGATCAAGGATATTTCTTTCAGGCTTGTTTTCTCCGTTACTTGTGGGTCGATCTGGACGTGCGATGGCTTCCTGTGAGCGGAAGACAATCCTTGATCCGATGGAGTCCTTTTCAAGGACCAAGGATCAAGGATATTTCTTTCAGGCTTGTTTTCTCCGTTACTTGTGGGATCACAGGAAGCCATAGCACGCCCAGATCGACAAACAAGTAACGGAGAAAACAATCCTGGAAGAAACATGGTCCTTGAAAAGGACTCCATCGGATCAAGGATTGTCTTCCGGTCACAGGAAGCCATCGCACGCCCTGATCGGCCCACAAGTAACAGATAAAACAATCCTGGAAGAAACATCCTTGATCCTTGGTCCTTGAAAAGGATTCCATCGGATCAAGGATTGTCTTCCGATCACAGGAAGCCATCGCACGCCCAGATCAGGGCACAAGTAACAGATAAATTAATCCTGGAAGAAACATCCTTGATCCTTGGTCCTTGAAAAGGACTCCATCGGATCAAGGATTGTCTTCCGATCACAGGAAGCCATCGCACGCCCTGATCGGCCCACAAGTAACAGATAAAACAATCCTGGAAGAAACATCCTTGATCCTTGGTCCTTGAAAAGGATTCCATCGGATCAAGGATTGTCTTCCGATCACAGGAAGCCATCGCACGCCCAGATCAGGGCACAAGTAACAGATAAAACAATCCTATAAGAAATATCCTTGATCCTTGGTCCTCGAAAAGGACTCCATCGGATCAAGGATTGTCTTCCGCTCACAGGAAGCCATCGCAAGCCCAGATCGGCCCATAAACAACGGAGAAAACAAGCCTGAAAGAAGTATCCTTGATCCTTGGTCCTTGAAAAGGACTCTATCGGATCAAGGATTGTCTTCCGGTCACAGGAAGCCATCGCAAGCCCAGATCGGCCCATAAACAACGGAGAAAACAAGCCTGAAAGAAATATCCTTGATCCTTTTCAAGGACTCCATCGGATCAAGGACTGTCTTCCGATCACAGGAAGCCGTCGCACGCCCAGATCGGCCCACAAATAACGGAGAAATCAACAAAACAAAATATGCATTGTTGTTGTTGTCAATTTGTTGTACAACAAATGGTTGTTGTTGTACAACAACAACTTTCAACTTGCGACCGCTCAAACGGCCAAAAACGAGAAATTCTGAACTGGGATACCAGGCGAACAGAAATCCGCTGAAAGTAGCTGGTTTTTTGTTGAGTCTTGTACATTTGAACTTCTGTCTACAAGCACATGTGATTAGCATGTTGTACATTTAAACTATTGTCTCCAAGCACTTGTGACAAGCATGGTGACAGAAGTTCAAATGTACAACACTTAACAAAAAATTTAAAAAATCAGTTACTTTCTGCTGATTTCTGTTCGCCTGGTATCCCACTTCTGAATTTCTCGATTTTGGCCGTTTGAGCGGTCGCAAGTTAAAAGTTGTTGTTGTACAACAACAACCATTTGTTGTACAACAAATTGACAACAACAACAATGCATATTTCGTTTTGTAGATTTCTCCGTTATTTGTGGGCCGATCTGGGCGTGCGACGGCTTCCTGTGATCGGAAGACAATCCTTGATCCGATGGAGTCCCTTTCAAGAACCAAGGATGAAGGATATTTCTTCAAAGCTTGTTTTCTCCGTAAGTTGTGGGCCGATCTAGGCGATCTTTCCCAGGATCGTAAGGATCCAGACTATCGATTGGCATCAAAAAACCGACTTCGAAAATAAGGCCGAATTTTGGCAATTTCAATGATGGAAGGGATGTCCTTTTTTCTGGTGCCGATCGGTTGGCAGGACTCTCATGACAACAAAAAGTCATGCCACGCCCTGATCGGCCCACAAACAGCGGAGGTATAGAGCAATGAAAAAGAACCAGTATTTTTGTTTACGCTATATCTCGGCCAAAAACCGTTATATCGGCGACGGCGACTTTCCCAGGATCGTAAGGGTTAAGACTATATATTGGCATCAAAACATCGACTAGGACTACTGTCCTGGTCCCCTAAAAGTATGCAACTGATCCCAACGGAAAGGATGTCCTGTTTTCCTGATGCTAATCGATTGTCAGGACTCCCCTGATCACAAAAAGGTATACCACGCCCAGTCGCGTGTCTGACGGCGTGTTGTTTTTGTGCGATTGAGTGGCATCTACCGTTAGTTACAGTGGCCCCGAAATATATGTAACAGGCGAAACGATTACAAGTCCCCCCCCCCCCAAATCGGTCACTCGGTCTGTACTCGTGTGTGTGTGTGGGTGTGTGTGTGTGTGTGGGTGTGTGTATGTGTGCGATGTGAGTAACTTTGACCCGTTTTGTGGCTAGCTGCGTGTGTAGGCAGAGGGCCGTGCCTCAAAAAAAGCAAATCAAGTGCGGAGTGAGGGATAGAGTGATTTTTCGTTTTTTATTTTCGTTAAATAATGCTGCCTACCGTCGGGTGGCAAATGGAAAACCAAAACATCATCAATGCTATCAAATACGGAGGGCGGGAGAGCCGCCTCACTAGGCGCTGGGCTTGGATGTGGCGTACAGCTTTACTCCTCCCATGAACACAATCACGCCCACTCCACCCCACTCTCCCTCACGCCCAGCTACATCCACATAGAGCCGTTCCCTAAGCCTTGATGCCATTTCATGTTCCGTTTGTTGTTGGCTGCACAATGCAGTTGATGATGCCCTTTCCAAGGGTATCACTGAAGGGGGATATGCTTAGATGTTTGATACATTTTTGAGAACGAATAAATGTGTTATTAAAATCCCCATTGCTTCCAAGAAAGACTACACTTTAAGCCCTACAGGAAAAATACTCTTTGGAGGTTTGAGGAGTCCTTTCAATTTATATTTCCTGCAAATTCATGCAGCTATTAGTGTTTGTATATTATTTTTCATTTCAAAGGGCATTCCAAAGAATTCCTTCTGCAACATAGCATTTTCGTTGCCCCGTTCTGTATTTTTTGCTGCCAATTGTTGTTGCACTTTTGTTCATTTCTCGCGGAAAAGGCAAAGCATAAAAATAAGTACAATCCGCTCCTCATTCCCTTCACGCCCAGTCCCGTCATCCCTTAACCCGCCCCTGCACCTGCGGACGCATTCGCTTTTTAGTTGCAACAAACATCGGCAACAACAGCAAAGTTTCGACTGGTCTCCCGCACTACCTTCCACACCCCCGCAACTGTGCGTATGATGCAAAAAAAATAAAATAGAAATTTCAGCGGAAACGCTAAAATTTTATAATGGCGCACACAGGGCGTATGAGTGTTGCCATGGCCGGCGGCGCCTGCAGCTGCTGCTGCTGCTGCAGAAACTGACGATGGCTGGCATTTAGGTGGAAAATATGGAGATGATGAGAGAACAATGGAGTGCCACATCTACTGGGAAAATAAAAAAGAGTTTATTACCGCGGAAGAGATCGCCAATGATCAAGTTTTTGGGTTTAGGTGCGGAATCTCTGTTTGGGTCAGGCTAACAGCAAGCATTTCCCAGCTCTGGCTGTACTTATGGTTCCATCAATCAGTTCAATCACAATAGCAATAATCATCAGGGTAGGATCTACCAACCTATGCACAGCTTACCTGGCCGTAATCCCCGTTTTGGACCATCGCACTAAGCCTGTTATTACCTGATTCATCACACGCCCTTTGGTGTGCCTTTTTCGAGCGCCGAACAAATATATAACTTGCTCCACGCACTCCCCACAAGTGCCGGAGTCATACATAAATCCTATGTAAACAGACACAGGCACAAATATCACTTATGTATATCGCTTTCAATATTTCATATATACCCTCGTATTTGTTGAGAGCCATGCCACCACCAGAGCACACCCTCGGTCCCCAGGCTAAAACCGTCACTGGTAACTAATTTGACACTACCCCGTCGGCCCCTACCCATGCCATACCGATTCTACAGATTTTTTCTATGTTTCAATATATTTTTTTTTCATTGAAACATGTCCCTCGCCCAGAGGCAGTGAGTGGGAGAGGCTGGAACGTCGCCCAAAAGAATCCCGCTTTTGTCCCGCTCCTGCGCCCGCTCTCTTTTTGTAATTGCTTTGACCAGCGCGGTGCAGCGTGTGTGTAATTTTTTTAGGGGGCTGTTTTTCTATATATTCTATAGGTGTGCATTTTATTCATGCGAGGGATGATGCCAGTGGAAAATGCATTGGAAATTTCCCTTTTCTGTGCTAGGGGAAAAGTGTCTGGCTTCCACTGGAATGCTAGTAAAAACTCAACGGTATGTCAGTACCCGGGTGCAGGGCGTAAGGTTACCCCAAGGCTAGCCCGCTCTCCTCTGTCTGTCTTTGCAGCGTCTCTCTCTCCCATCGCAATTTACCTGCAATCCGCAATCTACGGACACAACTCCCCAGTGAACTTTCTAATCAAACGGAGAAAACCAAATGGAAATTTGTAGCTGCTCAAGACAACTCCTCTGCTCCTGCGACGGCGTCTTTCAGTTTCTTTTGGCCATACCCCTTGGCCAGTGGCAGTGGCAGTGCCAGCTAGCATTGGCTATTGAAAAGACAACCACATGAATAAGAGGAAAACATACAAATTTTCCATTAATTAAAACGATACAAGGCAAAGATGGAGATGGAGAAAGAACACAGTAACTGGACAAAGTCCAATGGACAAAGACATTTTTGTGAGTCCAAAGCTGAGACGAAACCGGAAGTACTCCGTCGGGAGTCTTTCGGACTTGACACGGGACTGGGATGCTCTCGCTGCCAGTCTCGTCTCAGCTCCTTTTGCATGAGTTAAGCTCGGGGCTCATCCTGAGCAACCTTGACTTTGCCCGCAGCTACCATGGGGGGAAGGTCCTTGCTTTGCGAGTAATTTGTTCTGAGGCTGACAGCACAGCACAGCAACCCACTAGGCGTATGGGTAACACCTGCAAGCCAGAGCAGGTCTCACACCCACCCGAATGCATGGGGTTATAAATCCTAGCATTTATTTCCATTTGCCACAACATTTTCTCGACTCAACTCAACTCGACTCGTCTCGTCTCCGAAACGGGGAAAGTTGCTTTTGAAGTCTCACACAAATTTGTAACCCTTTTGCGGCATTGGGCCTGAAAGTATCAGAGAGGGAGGAGAGCTGTGAGGGAGTGTGCGGGTGGGGAGTCTCTCTGAATGTCAGAAATATGCGGGCTTGTGGCATCTTACAAGTAAAAGCTTTGGCATCAGGACAGAAGCAGGGGCAGGAGCAGGAGCAGGAGCAGGAGAATGGAGTTCAATGCAGAAGGAAGCCCAAAACTAACAAACTGACGAGGTGATGGGATGGAGGATGAACATGTGCCAGCCCCTTCCCCGTCCCCTGCCTGATGACTGCGCCTAAAAGCAGACTCGGGTCTGACTTCGACGGCGCACTATGGTCCGAATGACCACTTTTGTTGGCCAAAATTAATAACTCGCGAACGGAGTGATATTTTCTTATTTCGTTTATTTTGTTGAATATATCTAATCAATAGGAAGTGGTTTTGCAAAAAAAATATGGGTGTGGCACCGCCTTTTTTTTTATTAAGGCATATTTAAAGGGCACTAGTCACAAAAGTGAACTTTTTATTGCCGCTGTGAACCAAATACAGTTATTTTTATAGAATTGGAGCTTTTAAAATCTTTAAAGAATATTATTTATATTTTCTTTAATTTTTGAAATCTGAAATTTTATTTTAATGATTTTTTTAGATTTTTTCAGAGGTAGTGCTTGTTTTTTTAACATAACTCAAGTATCTCACATCTGGTTGCATTCAATTGTGCAATTCTGAAAAGTACATAAAAGCATCTATAAATCGGACCTGAACACTTTGTAGCTTCAGCTTACCGTCTGGAAATTATTAGGCTTTCAAATTCAAATTTGATACATTTGAGGTTATAATCTATTAAGTCAAATTTCAAGAAATGTGGCAAAATGTGGCATTTTTTACTATATACATTTCAAAAAGGATTTACTAATCTACGACACACAATAGGTTTCAAGGTGGGACTAGGTGGGACTCACTTTGTATACCTTTTCAAAAATGAGTTTTCATTACAACTTGAGTCATTTTGAACGGCTCACTTTAAGCTACAATTACGAAGTTATCACAATTACTATAAACGGTTAACATAACGAAACACGTAATATAAGACCTTATGATTAAAATTCATAACAAAAATTTGATCAGTTAATGGTTTTTTTCCAATTTATCAAAGATTTAAAATTGTAATTAAATTTGCACTTTGTCACTGCACGAGTTTTTCGATAACAACAGTTGGGTTGCAGAGCAGATTTATCGAATGGGGCGCCATCTATGGAAATTTCTGGTACGCAACTTTAAAGGTCATTCTTTTTCCAATGCAGAGTGGTAAAAACTAAGGTGTTCTGTTAACTTTTAAAAAATAGGTTTTGGCCAACAAAAGTGGTCATTCGGACCATAGTGCGGCGTCTGGGGCACACCACTACAATGCCAACAGCCTCTAAGCACACGCATAATGAATTACCACCGAGCCAGGAATCGTCCTTCTCCGTCTCCTTTCCGCCTGAGCTTCTGCCTGTACCGCTGCCTGTGCCTCTGCCTCTGCCAACTGCCGATGACATATTTCTCCAGACGAGCCAGCATCGCATCGCATACCCCTCCCCATCCCCTCCACATGAGCAGCGCCTAAAAGGCAGCTAAGAAAATTTGCGTTTAACTCATAAGTGCGTGAAAGGGTTGCCGTTACCAGTCCCCCAAAACCCCCAGACCACGACTCAAGCAGCCCCCGTCCTCATCCCCATCCCCATCCCAACCCAAGCCCAGAGTAGAGTCCCAAGTCCCAGCCAAGCAACATCCTTTGCCATGGGGCTGCCTCTGTTCCCTGTCAAGGAAATTGTAGTTTAAATGAAATGGAAGTTGCTTTTATCAACGGGGAAGGCGGGGGCTTAAGGTCTTGGATTGGGGCTGTCTTGGGGTTGAGGATTGGGAAAAGGGGATGGAGTTAGTATGTGTGAGCTTTCTTAGAAGTTCGGTTTCTCTGAGTGCCATGCCCATGTGCGTGCGTGCGTGTGTGTGTGTGTGTGTGTGTGTGTGTGTGTGGTTGTCGTATATAAATTAAAATGCCTAAACATATGCATTAGTTTTTGTCTCACTCCCACTCTCTACCCAATATCAAGCAGTCCTTGGCTATGTGCAGGGGTTTGGGGTAGCTACAAAGTTTTTGTGGTTACGACATTGGTTTTCGGGGGAGGTGGATGCTTGAGACAGGCCCAGAAAGGGTCTGGGCGGGTGGCAACTGTCAGTCTCGAGTCTCCAGCCCCGAGTCTCGGGCTTGGGCTGTGTGGCCTGACAACTTAGTCTAATGAGAATTCAAATTCGAAACCCAACTACGCAATCGTGCTGAAGAAATTAAAAGAAATTGCACATGATGTGTTACGACAAGTGCTCTCTCTCTCTCTCTCTCCTTCTATCTCTCTCTGCCTTTCTCTGTAGCTGTGTGTGTGTGTCATTGAACAGTATAATATTTAGGTGTATGTGAGTATGTGTGTTGAATTAGAACAAATATTTGATTCACTCTTCGAGTACGGAGGGAGCCCTGGCAACAGACTCAAAAATATTTGCTCAATTTCGGGTTCTGGCCCGCTCCCAAAGAGGCTCAAAAGTGCAATGAAATTTTATGAGGCCTGATGCGAGCGACCCAGGAAAGTTGTCATATGAAAATTAACTTATAAATATAAATAAACTGGAACTCAACTCAACTCGGAGAGAGTACAGTTGTCGAAGAAAGGCTGTGGATGATTATCCCCAAAACCCTTTCCTTACTGGGAAACACACCACAAATCAGTCCCTGGAGCTGACCTCCCATACGCTCCCTGGAGATCCTGCAAATTAATGTTAATTAAGAGCTGGAGCCGGGGCTATGCTTTTCCTTCCTGTCCCAGACCTTTGCGCATTTGAGGGAAAAGAAAGCTGTCCCAATCTCGATGGCCATCCGCACGAAACACAGCTTCATTTGCGATGGCAGTCCGAGTCCCAGTCCCAGTCCCCCTCTCTGACCAAGTCCCAACCCACCTAACCAGTGTCCTTCAACCGCAACCCAAAGAAGTGTGCGGGAAAAAATGACTGGGCTGTGCCTGTGCTGGACGCCCAACGTCTTGGGCCAGCTAACGAAATGTTTCATTAGAGCCATGTTAGCCGCAAATGGCAGGGACACCGCCCAGCAGTAGCAGCAGCAGCCCCTTGCCGTACCTTGCCAGATCTTACCCCCATCCCCTGAACTAATTTCCAGTGCACAAAAGGCAGGCAGTGAAAAAAGGCAACCCCAAGACTGGACAGCAAAGGAAAAAAGAAGGGAGACAGAGAGCAACTGGACCCCTGCCCCCTGAAGATGAAAGCCGAGAAAAGTTTGTCTCAAATGCTGGGTTGGATTGGGTCTTGGTCTGGGTATGGGCCTGGGCCGGGCTTTGGTTGGGTGGTCCGACCCCAAAAGCTTTCTTTGACGTTTCTTCTTTTTCCGCATTCTTTTGAATGGTCTAACGAACTTCAAACCGGTTCTTCTTCTAATCATTGGGATTTGGCATATCGAACGCAGTCCCAAAACTTTGTGCGGTCTCTCGAAAGTTCCCCAAAAAACGAACTTCCACTCATCTTTCTCTTCCCATCTTTTCGTTCGTTCTTACAGGAAACCATACCAGCAACACCGGCCACGAACACCGACACAACCAGCACGGTGGTCGGTGTGGGCGGCGGCGTCGGCGCAGGTCTCGGTGGAGGAGGAGCAGGTGGCGGTGGAGGTCTCCTTGGCACCGGCGGTATCCTGGGTGAAGTCGTCAGCGGCCTGGGCGGAGGAGGCGGCAGCGAGTCGGAGGCCTATGCGGGCCTGATGAAGGACGCAGACAAGCTGAAGCTGATGCTCCTGGCCTGGAATTACCAGAACTCGACTGCGGTGCGCAACGGGACCGAAGGGCCAGACCTCAGTGTTGTGGGTGGGCTGTGGGCCCAGTACCAGAACGCGCTCGCCCAGAATGCGGCTGCAGCTGCGGCGGCCAGTGCCAAGATGGACAGCTCGCTGTCCCCAGTGCCCCGGCAGGACACACACTCGCCCATGGAGACACAGGACGAGACAAACTCCTCCGGGCAGAAGGAGGAGGACGAGGTTTCCGAGGACGACTCCGACGACAAGCTGGACGAGAAGCTGGCCACCACACACGATCCCGAGCGCCTCAAGGCCTTCAATGTGAGTAAAGCGAGATCTAGAGCGAGAGAGAGACTTTTCTCTTTATCTCTCCGTGAGCAGCGAATGTAAAGCAATGCGTTGCCAAGAAGCCGCCAGAGAACTGGTCACCGAGAACAATATAGATTTGCTGGAACGTCTCTTTGTTGCTTTCAGATGTTCGTGCGGCTTTTTGTGGACGAGAACCTAGACCGCATCATCCCCATCTCGAAGCAGCCAAAGGAGAAGATCCAGGCCATCATCGATTCGTGTGCTCGACAGTTCCCCGAGTTCAGCGACCGCTCCCGCAAACGCATCCGCACCTATCTCAAGTCGTGCAGACGCAACAAGAAGACCCGCGACGGATGGGAGAATACGGTAAGCTTAATCGAAGTAAGTTTATACCCGGAAATCGCAGGGTATCAGATTTTCGACTAAAATTATGCAAACTACACAAAATTTACTTTGAACTATCCAAGTTTCTTGCTTAATTGATCGATTGATGTCAATTTGTGCTGCCGTCCGTCTGTTTGTTCCCGGAGTGGATCCCGGAGACTGTAAAACTCGTACAACCAACCATGCTCCGGCTCTCGCAAATTAAAAGAAAAATAGCTCTTCTTTCAAAGCAAAATATCGTAAAAGAAATTGGTAATAAAAAACTATTGATAGCGAACATTTGCGAAAACCGGAGCATGGTTAAATGTAGATTAATTTCTAGATTAATATGGTAACACTCAGAAGTAACCAAACCTAACCCTTTTGCACTGTTTTTGTTACAGACCAGACCAACCCCTGCACATCTCACGTCCGTGCAGGCGGAACAAATCCTGGCCATTGCCTGCGAGAACGAATCGATGAATGCCAAGAGGATGCGCATCGGCCTGGAGCCCATCACCCACGCGGTGCCGGCTCCGGGTAGTGCCGTTGCCGCCGCGGCTGCGGCAGCTGCGGCCGCTGCCGTTGTGGCTGCCACCAGCTCTGGTGCCGGCGGGACGAGCACCACGTCCGCGGGCAATGCCACCGTCACCTGCGGCGGAGCAGGAGTTGCGGATGGCACCGGCCTCACAAATGTGGCGGCCGCTGCTCTGCCCTTTGTCAGCGCCGTGGGCTTCGCCCGCTCCACACCGAACTCGGAGCATGCGGAGGCGCTGCCCTTCGGGGGGGCCAGCAATGTGGGCGGAAGTGCGGGTGGTGGCAGTACCAGTGGAGCGGAGGTAAGCTTTTTTCCAACTCTTTTCACTCTTTTAACATGGAAAAGATCATTTTTAAGCAATGGAATAGGAATCAATCGTTGTTAGCGGCTATTTTTATTGCCTTATACTTGATCAACTTACTTATACCAGAATACGTCATTTCAGAGCCAGCACCACCACATTCATGGACAACCGCTGATGCAGAGCAACTGTTCGGCGCGCAGCTCTCCATTGGCCCTCAGCTCGAATGCCAGCGTGAGCGGTGGGGCAAGCGTGACCGGTCTGACACTGGCCAATGGGGCTGTGGCCTCGAATGGGGCTGGCCTTCCGCCCACCAGCTACCCCGGATACTTTCCCGGGGTGGCTGCCTTGGGTAATGGTGAGTAGATTGAAGATTGAGTTAATTGAAGGAATCAAGCCTGAATCTCATTTTGTCCGTTCCGTTACAGTGACGCCCACCGATCTTTCGATGAAACCGACCTCCCTGAGCTCTGGTGTCAGCGGCAACCTGCTCGGCAGCAACAACGGCAATCTCTCCGTTGCTGGCGCCATCAACTCCCAGCTGAGTGCCGCCAACCTGGCCACCCTTAGCAACGCTAACTCAAATAGCGCTCTGGTGACCGCCACCCAGCAGCTGCAGCAGCTCCAGCAGCAGCAGCAGCAACAGCAACAGCAGCAGCAACAGCAACAACAGCAGCAGCAGCAACAACAACAGCAGCAGCAGCAACAGCTCCTGGCCAGCTCCGGCGGCGGTCTTGACGGGCAGTCCTCCAGAGTGCCACCCATCCTTCCGCACAAGCTCAGTCCCAACGAGGTGTCCGCGGCCCGCCAGGTGATATCCGCCTACCGTGAGAGCGCGGCCTTTCTCCTGCGCACCGCCGACCAGGTGGAGCAGCTGCTGGTCCAGCAGCAGTAGGCGTGGCCGGGGGCGCACTCAAGTTTCCAGGACCCAAGCGATGCCAGGCGCGCAAGGGTTGTTCCTATTTAAAATTAAATTTAAATTCAATTACACAAAAAACTGACCCACTCACCCCACACACTCTCGCGCCAAACTAAGCGAAATAGTCAAAGCATAGAGCAAAACGAAGGAGCAACACAGGAGTAGGAGGCAGCGGAGCAGGAGAGCAGGAAATAGCCAAAGGAAGTTCGTTTAAACAAAACATTTAAAGTGTTTTTTCCTCCAACTACGTACAGAATATTAAAATAGAATTAAACGATAAACAAAAACCAAAACAAATATTGAAAATATCACAACAGTAAAAATAGCAGAGCTGCTCCAGCCATCTGATTGCGTCTACGATACGAAAATGCCATTCTGGAATATGTACATATTTCAGAAATTGTCAAGCCTAGGCGATCGTCTCAGATATATTAGCATGAAACTGTTCTATTCAATACCCCATACACCCGATATTACCCGTTGGATACTTCGTGCCGACTATAATCGATTATAACAATTAGAGAATACGCTCCATATGAAGCCTTTGGCTCATATCAATATGACAGGATAAATGTACGCTTGAAAATCACAAATAATTTATTTCCGATTATATTCGCACTGTCGTATGCAATCCATCACTGAGCTCTGAGCAAGTTGTGCTGGGAGACGCACCCAATTACAATATTACGTAATATCACTCCCATGTTTTCTTATTTCCTCATGCTACATATATTGATCGTTACTCTGAGTAAAGGTTTTTTGACAGCCAAATCTGGGACAGATTCACGATCGCTTGTTAGTGGTGCATTCTTTATCCCGATATCGTCCAAAACTTCAGTAACGACGATGACAAAACCTTTATCCACCACAGAGAGATCTATGCATATAAGAGGCATATCAGCTAGCTGGACAGCTCTAATAAAAATAAATCCAAGCAACAGTTCAACGTACTACAGTGTCTACTAAAAGTAAAACTACAATAGCCACACACAAACACTCGCATTGATTTTGTTTAAACTTTTGATTATTGAATATTTTTCGACTCTTCCCGGTGGGGAGCCGCGAATTCCGGGCCCGTTTTCGATGAGCGCGATTTGTTAAAAATGAAAAAAAAAATAATACCTAATAAGTTGAAATATTGTTGTACATTTTAAGGAATCGATACAAAAAAAAAAAACATTTTAAGGAAAACAAACAAAAAAATACGAAAAACTATGAGAAAACACAGGGTGATACTTTGAAAAATTATTACAATGCATAAGATAAAAATTAAACAAACAAAAAGGAAAAGGAGAAAAAAGAAAATGTAAAAAAATGAACTCGAAAAAATTGAATAGAAGTTGGTAAATGTGTATTTAAAGTTTAGCTATGTTTCCAGTTTCTTGATAATTGTCCCTCAGTTCGACTGGTTTACTTTCCATTAGGTGTATATATTTTGAAGTTTTACCTATTGAGTTTTACTGTTGCTTTTTACTCACATTCGATTATGGAAGTATATATACCAAATAAAGTAATTAAATACAAAATAGCCATTCATGTTTTTGCAACTATAAATGTGCATGTAAAAAACCACACACACAATACACAAAAACACAGTGAAACGTCGGTTACATAGGTGAGGAAACGGAAACCCTCAATGGAAGGCAGATTATAGAATTTAATAATATAAATAAATTGCTACAATTATTTAACCAACAGATAATTATTGACTAAACCAAACTAATAAATACCCAAAGAATTCGATCAAGGCGTGGGATATTTATGAAGAGTACTTAAACGTAAACAAATGAGCGGCATTCGCTGAGAAGAGTAAACTAATTAAACCAGCCCGAACAGAGGAATCACGAGTGGAAACAAGACAACATTTTAAAAATCGATTTAATAAAGAATTTATGAGAATTATATGTACATTAAAAACCATTGTATTTTTCTATCCATCAAGTATCACAGTATTATATGGTGTCAATAAGTTCAGAACAATTTACCTAAAAATAACTGGTACATTTTTTTAATCTTTTGAAGAGACACTAAAATGTCCATAAAGGATTATTTTTGATCTCTTTCACAAACAGAGATGCTGTGAGGAATCATGATACCTCACAAGAACCGTGGAAGGGTATAACGGATTTCACGCGAGCACGGCGTTTACGCGGTATGAGAGGGCGTTTCCGTGGGAGCTCTGGAGCGACGGTATTGGACCGACGATGGCATAGCGCATGACCATGTATGGTCATGAGATCACGCCATCAGTCTAGCCTGATCCCGTTAAGAATGGAGTGGATAGACGCCGATGGGAATTACCGTTGTTGCTGGCCCACGCCGAGGAGAGCCTATAGGAGGAGGCCAACGACGGCGGCACGGGACAGTCAAGCACGGAGTGTGAGACCCAGTACGAGTGCGAAAAAGCGCGAAAAAAGTACAGTCAGCGATCCCTGCGTCAAAGGTACAGGTCCGCAGAGCTCACCGCTTACATGTTAGTAAAAGAGAAGGGTGATCAAGCTGACAAAGTTTATCAAGAACATTATAGATTGGTCCGAGAGTGCTCCCTCGACAAACAATGGACGTATGTATGTACCTTAACACATATTTATATTTATGTACGTATCCAGAGTCTAGGGAATGTCTGAATTTTTTACTCGGACACAGTGTTTGATAGGTGATAACTGAAAAGGCTTTATAATGTTATAGACTTATCATAATAAGTCTTATAACATCTTATACAAACCCTTAAGCATGTATCTTTATACCAGGTACTCGAAGAGTATAGGGGTATATTAGATTTGTGGTGATAGCGAATATGTTTTGTATCCAGACTCCTGTGCTATCACAGTGGACATGTCGTCCAGCCCTGCCCCCAGAAAAGTCAAAAATCTGTGATATACACAATTTTGAAGATACGAGAAAACCAAAAACTCAAAATCATGGAGAATAACCGTATCTACCAGATTGTCGAATCTGGAACAGGGCTGGGCTGCTGGGCAGCAGCTGCTGGGCTTTCCCCCAAGTATTTAAATATTTTTGTATTTCGGAGATTGATAGCACATTCATGATAAGAAACCTCCCTACGGCTATGGTGTGGTCTCAAGCTATCAGCTCTGTGAACAATATTCTCAGAATTCGTTGTGTACCGTTTATAATTATTATAAAGCTAGCATATTTGACATCATCAATTATTATAGAAAACCATTTCAAATATTCGGTACTATTAAGAATAAAGCGATTTTAAGAATGAAACACTTCAGCTTTTTATACCCTATAGTCGAAAAGTATCGAATTTTAATGTATTCTCAGATGTAATTACGTGTATTATTTTCCCAGCCCAGCACTGTTTCAAGTATTTTCATGTTTTTGTTTTTAGTTTTCCTGCACTAACTTCGGTGTATTTTGAAAATTTTAAAAATAAATTTCACTTCTGATGTAGATGTAAGTTAATCTAGAGTCCCATTAAATAATTATAAAGTTACTTGTAAGGTACATGTAGAAATGTATTTTACACAGTGGCGCCTTGACAAGAAGTCTACATAGCATACTACATAATAACTACATGTTCACATTTCGATGGTCATTAACAGTGCAATAACATAGTTTTGTGTTGCTATTGCTTGTGACCAAGTCTTAACTGTAATGCTCTGCTCTCACACGAATAGCCGAAACCAGCCACTGCTCACGCATACATGCATCGATGTATTGTATTGAATACAATAATTTCTTGCAATAATCTACATCTGACTGGATGATCAGATTCTGTGCGGCGAAGCTAACGATTCGGCACTTATCTTTTATAAGCGAGGTATACAGAGAAAAAAAATTTAGTCGTGAGCTCAGTTCTTCAACGACGTCAAATAAGAGCGGATGTTTTTTAATAACCTTTTTTTATTTAGAATTTCGCAAAAATGTTCAGTGGGCTCTATTCGCATTTGAAGCCCTTCGTGTTTCTGCTAACACTAATACTGGTAGTTGGGTGCCGTTCAGCGAAAGTCTGCGATAAAGATAAAGAATGGGCGTGTGAAGAAGATGGAAACACAAACCCGGACACGAATGGCACAAACGGATGTCGAATCGGTTGGTACAACAATGAGACCATGATTATTCACGAGCTTGAAGAAAATAGAGCTATCGTACCGCCCATCCGGAATGTAAGAGTGAAGTTCCAGTGCAAAGAGGAATACTTCTTTCTGCCAAACGACAAAGCTGGTGATGCCTTTACTTGCGGACAATTTAAAAAGTGGATAGATAAGGATGAGAGCTTCAACCCGCGCTGTACCAGTAAGTATCTTATCTCGATTTATATGGTGAATTTCCCTAGTAGAAGATTTTTCGGTCACACTTTCAGGGCTTTGCAATCCAACGGAGCTGACCAAACTTTATTCTATGAGTCCCAAATGCTTCAATAACGAGACGGGACTAACAGTAGATTGTACGGACAAGTACTCTTTGGTTCCTGGTACGCGGGTGGAATTAAACTGCGCCGAAGGCTTCACGCGCCAGAGCGTGAAAGATCCCTATTATGTTGAATGCAACGAAAATGGCAGATGGGACCGCTTGCCGGAGCTGTGCCTGAAACAGGATCAAATGTGCAAATATCAGTGCTACTCTCACAATAAAGAGACCACATACAGCCAATCGGGAGAGCCTGCACACGCCCGTGAGGCATCGTGGGTCGTACCCATTTATACGAAAAGGATCGATACACAATACAAATTCCAATGTGTTGGGAACTTGATTGGACTGAATGTTGTACTTACCGCAGCCCATTGCATATATGGGCGGAGCGCAGATGATATTCGCGTAGGACCCACCGGAAACAGAACCGAGATAAGCACTGAAAACTATTATGCGGTTAGCGTTGCTCGATGGTACCCGTAAGTACTGGAGTATCGAGTATAGCACATTTTAATCAAACATTCTTCGATTTTAGATCGTATTTGCCAGGGCACCACACCCACGATGTGGGAATCATCATATTGAAAGAGCATATAAAGCTCCGTCCAGATCTGCAAGTTGTTTGTCTGCCCAACGGCAGGAATTACATGGGCAATTTCAACGGGTCCTCTTCAGAAGTGATATCCTGGTCGGCCTCTGGCGAGCTGACGAGTGTCTACGGTGACACCTCTGAGCCACTGCAGCACAAAGGCGACATGACAATCAATCTAATACTCAATCAAAAGCTGTGTCATGGCGACAGTGGAGCCGGGGTGATCGTGACCTCAGATCAGTGCGGAAACCCAAAACAGTGTTTACTTGGCATTGTTAGCAGATCAACGGGAGCAGGTGAGCGCGGTTTGGCCTGCTCCAACGAAGTGTTTTCCGCAAGCCTAAATAGCAAATACATTAAAGACTGGATCGCAACACAAACAGACCCTCATTTGAGCTGCCCCATATACTAATAGATTAGATGCACCGTATCTATCTTTCTTCCGCATATCTATCCTTTATTTCGATACAAAAACCCATAATAATTATACTCAAATAAATATCAATATAGGAAAGTACTTTCTAAACTGCTAGATATTCATAAATAAAGTATATCAAAATAAATACAACGTTTTTTCATAGCACCAATCAGCCATTTCGGATTAGCGTTACATTCAATATCTGGCTCGTAGTCGAATGCGAGACGAAGGAACCTTCGTTCCTTCATCTCGTGGCTGTTGTGATTGGGATTCACGTGAAAGCGACATGTACATTTTAGCTGGGTTTCTGTTCCTCCATCTAATCGTATTGCTAGGCACTGTCAGAAATACTTAAGAGAAGGGCACAATTTAAATTGTTGAAATACATCTGGGGTAGTGTGATAACACACAACACTGGATACAAAATTTGGTTGCTCTAGCTTTTTATAGTCTCTGAGATATAGGCGCTAATGAAGATGGGCAGACGGACGGACGGACAGACATACCGACAGACATGGCTATATCGACTCGGCTTTTGATGCTGATCCAGAATATATGTATATACTCTATGGGGTCGGAAACGCTTCCTTCTGGGCGTTACACACATTCGTTATCACCACAAACTCTTCGAGTACTGGGTATAAAAAGGAGCAGAAACGAGGCAAATGGAAAATGTGTCATGGAAATGCAGAAAATGCCACGCCCCGACCGGCCCATAAACAACGGAGAAAACAAGCCTGAAAGAAATATCCTTGATCCTTGGTCCTTAAAAAGGACTTCATCGCATCAAGGATTGTTTTTTGGACACAGGAAGCCATCGCAAACCCAGATCGGCCCACAAATAACTGGAAGAAATAAATAAAAATAAAATAATCCTGGAAGAAATATCCTTGATCCTTGGTCCTTGAAAAGGACTCTGTCGTTTCAAGGATTGTCTTCCGATCACAGGAAGATATCGCAAGCACAGATCGGCCCACAAGTAACGGAGAAAACAAGCCTGAAAGAAATATCCTTGATCCTTGGTCCTTGAAAAGGACTCCATCGGATCAAGGATTGTCTTCCGATCACAGGAAGCCATCGCACGCAAAGATCAGGGCACAAATAACAGATAAAACAATCCTGGAAGAAACATCCTGGATCCTTGGTCCTTGAAAAGGATTCCATCGAATCAAGGATTGTCTTCCGATCACAGGAAGCCATCGCACGCAAAGATCAGGGCACAAATAACAGATAAAACAATCCTGGAAGAAACATCCTTGATCCTTGGTCCTTGAAAAGGACTCCATCGGATCAAGGATTGTCTTCCGATCACAGGAAGCCATCGCACGCAAAGATCGGGCCACAAATAACAGATAAAGCAATCCTGGAAGAAACATCCTTGATCCTTGGACCTTGAAAAGGACTCCGTCGTATCAAGGATAGTCTTCCGATCACAGGAAGCCATTGCACGCCCAGACCGGCTCTCAAATAACGGAGAAAATAAGCCTGAAAGAAATATCCTTGATCCTTTTCAAGGACTCCATCGGATCAAGGACTGTCTTCCGATCACAGGAAGCCGTCGCACGCCCTGATCGGCCCACAAATAACGGAAAAAAACAACAAAATAAAGCATGCATTGTTGTTGTTTTCAATTTGTTGTACAACAGATGGTTGTTGTTGTACAACAACAACTTTCAACTTGCGATCGCTCAAACGGCCAAAATCGAGAAATTCAGATCTGGGATACCAGGCGAACAGAAATCAGCAGCAAGCAACTCAAAAAAATTGAAATTAAAAAAGTGGTGCATACTTTTGGGGGCCAAAAAACCAGCTACTTTCTGATGATTTCTGTTCGCCTGGTGCAAAATTGAAATTTCTTGGCTTTCGCCGATTGACGAAAAATTTGATTTGCATTTTCATTGCAGTATATTTCGGCTATTTATGGGCCGATCTGGACGTGCCATACCTTATTGTGATCGGGTGAGTCCTGCCAACAGATTGGCATCAGAAAAAAGGACATCCTTTTCGCCGTGATTAGTTGCATACTTTAAGGGGACCAGGACAGTAGTCCTAGTCGACTTTGTGATGCCAATCGATTGTCTGGATCCTTGCGATTCTGGGAAAGTAGGTCCTTCGCCGATCTAACGGTTTTTGGCCGAGATATAGCGTAAACAAAAATACTGGTTCTTTTTCATTGCTCTATACCTCCGCTGTTTGTGGGCCAATCAGGCCGTGGCATGACTTTTGGTTGTGGGAAGAGTCCTGCCAACCGATCGGCACCAGAAAAAAGGACATCCCTTCGATCACAATTTTCTCGAAAAATCATGATGGTTACATCATTGAAATTGCCAAAATTCGGCCTTATTTTCGAAGTCGGTTTTTTGATGTCAATCGATAGTCTGGATCCTTACGATCCTGGGAAAGATCGCCTAGATCGGCCCACAAGTTACGGAGAAAACAAGCTTTGAAGAAATATCCTTGATCTTTGGTCCTTGAAAAGGATTCCATCGGATCAAGGATTGTCTATCGGTCACAGGAACCCATCGCACGCCCAGATCGGCCCACAAATAAAGGAGAAAACAGCAAAACAAAATATGTATGTTGTTGTTGTCAATTTGCTGTACAACAAATGGTTGTTGTTGTACAACAACAACTTTCAACTTGCGACCGCTCAAACGGCCAAAAACGAGAAATTCAGAAGTGGGATACCAGGCGAACAGAAATCAGCAGAAAGTAACTGATTTTTTAAATTTTTTGTTGAGTGTTGTACATTTGAACTTCTGTCTACAAGCACTTGCAGTGACAGAAGTTCAAATGTACAACACTTAACAAAAAATCAACAAAAATCAGTTGCTTTCTGCTGATTTCTGTTCGCCTGGTATCCCAGATCTGAAATTCTGGTCTTTGGCCATTTGAGCGACCGCAAGTTGAAAGTTGTTGTTGTGCAACAGCAACCATTTGTTGTACAACAAATTGACAACAACAACAATGCATATTTTGTTTTGTTGTTTTCTCCGTTATTTATAAACCGATCTTGACGTACGATAGCTTCCTGTGA
Source organism: Drosophila affinis (assembly GCA_037356375.1). NCBI lineage: Eukaryota > Metazoa > Arthropoda > Insecta > Diptera > Drosophilidae > Drosophila > Drosophila affinis. The sequence continues at coordinate 1,186,905 of CM074800.1, forward strand.
TCGGACGAACATCCTTGATCTGATGGAGTCCTTATCAAGGATCTAGGATTTATTCTCCACACTTGGGTTCTTCGTTATTTGTGGTGAAAAGTGAAAGCAGAAAACGTTCTCACCCCCGCCTTCGCCGACAGGGTCAAATGGCGTGCCCTGACGAATGCCCTAGGGCGAGTGGGAGTCGGCAATAAGCGAATCTTCCACATTCAAGGAACTCTTAACTTTCCTTAACTTTAAGCCCAAAAGGAAATTTATATGCACATTTTGGTGGTCGAAGAAATTTAATTAAGATTAGCCCAAATTTATTAGGGAATAATACATATGTACATATCTTGAATTTATATGTATGAACTGTACTTTATTTCCCGAAAATATTCGAAAAAGGGAACGGTGGTGGCGGTCTTGGCAGACGTGGCGGTAAAGGTGGTGGAGGAGGAAGAGGAAAAATGCCAAGTATGGAAGCATTAGCTTCAGTAAGTGGCAAGCTAGGACCGGGAAATATCAAGGGTGGAAGTGGAAGACCTGGCAAGGGCAGTACAAAACCCGGCGCCCCAAATATCTGGTGATAATGAATGTGTTGCTCTATATTCGGCTGAGAATTGGTTGCTGAAGTCGTGGACGCCGTACTTGTGTCTGAGGAAGTACTTGAAGTTGTTGTTGACTCTTCCGTTGCTGTCACTTCAGTGGTTGATGTTTCTCCGACCGTTGTAGGTGCATCGGTGGTTGTTGTGTCTTCTATAGTTGTTGGTGCATCGGTGGTAGTGGTTTCTTCTAAAGTTGTTGGTGCATCGGTGGTTGTTGTGTCTTCTATAGTTGTTGGAGCATCGGTGTAAGTGGTTTCTTCTAAAGTTGTTGGTGCATCGGTCGTTGTTGTTTCTTCGATAGTTGTTGGTGCATCGGTGGTAGTGGTTTCTTCTAAAGTTGTTGGTGCATCAGTGGTTGTTGTTTCTTCTATAGTTGTTGGTGCATCGGTGGTAGTGGTTTCTTCTAAAGTTGTTGGTGCATCGGTCGTTGTTGTTTCTTCTATAGTTGTTGGTGCATCGGTGGTAGTGGTTTCTTCTAAAGTTGTTGGTGCATCAGTGGTTGTTGTGTATTCTATAGTTGTTGGTGCATCGGTGGTAGTGGTTTCTTCTAAAGTTGTTGGCGCATCAGTGGTTGTTGTTTCTTCTATAGTTGTTGGTGCATCGGTGGTAGTGGTTTCTTCTAAAGTTGTTGGCGCATCAGTGGTTGTTGTTTCTTCTATAGTTGTTGGTGCATCGGTGGTAGTGGTTTCTTCTAAAGTTGTTGGTGCATCGGTCGTTGTTGTTTCTTCGATAGTTGTTGGTGCATCGGTGGTAGTGGTTTCTTCTAAAGTTGTTGGAGCATCGGTGGTAGTGGTTTCTTTTAAAGTTGTTGGTGCATCGGTAGTGGTTTCTTCTAAAGTTGTAGGTGCATCAGTGGTTGTTGTTTCTTCAATAGTTGTTGGTGCATCGGTGGTTGTTGTTTCTTCAATAGTTGTTGGTGCATCGGTGGTGGTTATATCTTCGACAGTTGTAGGGCCTTCAGTGCTGAATGTTACTGCAGTTTGAGTGCTAATCTCTTCTGGAGTGGTTATTTCAGGAGTTACAGTAGTTGTTTTGCATATTGGAAGATTTGGAAATATAATGCAAATTACGGGTTCTCTTTCATTCTTTGAATCTCTTGTTGTTGTTTCTGCTATTGCTTCTTCTGTTGATTGTGTTATACTGGTCGTTACAGTAAGCGCAGCCCACAGCACTGCAATCGCAAAGAAACGCCAGATCTGGAATTCGAAGTTCGTTTAGTATTAAGAGAACTTCCCGAGCACTCAGTCCTTACCATCTTGGCCTCCCTAGATACACTGAAGCAATGCGGCTGTGCAAACTATTTATGTACTTTCTTTCCCGATAGTTCTTTTGAGTTGTAATTGGGTAATGGAGTAAACACATAAATATTTTGGGTAAAAGTACCAGGTGAGGGGGGCGAGATAAGAGACTGACAGCACCTTAATTTATGGCAAGAGCATGCGGACAATGGCATATTGGATATTGGGTTCGAAAGTTTCTGCACTTAGCGTCATTGGTCTGAAATTTCATTGTCCAATGAAACCAAAAAAGATGAAGCTTTGTTAATGGTGATAGCACTCAACTTTGGTTTATCTGTGGATGTTTTACGATGGTAGGAGGAATTCAGAGATACAAGTTCATGTAGACCGCAATGACCTGATGTGAACCAAAGTACTGCCATTCGTTTTCGTAGTTTGGCGGCCTGTTGTTGAGAACTGTTGAGAAACGGTACTTACAAATACGCTCAGGGCATTCGGTAAACGCATTATTGTATGAACTGGAAAGTCTTGAAAATAAATTCAGAAACTATACAAAAATAATTTTATATCTGTCGCTATAGTCTCATTAAACCCGGTACTCGAAAAGTATATCATGGCCAGTCCAACTATCAGCTACAATCAGCCCTTCCGCAGTACAAGTTGAAACCCCTGGTAGGCCTGCTTGTACCTCCGCTCTTCAGCACCTTGCAACTCACTCCCCTCCCTAATCCCAGGTCTTAAATGCTACTTACTTTCACATTGGAAAAATACTCTTCCCCACTCCGCTCAATAATTTTCTTAAACGAAAAGAGTACACTTAACTACATTTTGTTTATTATACACAATTTTGTAAATTAATTTGCATTTAATGTAATGCCAAAATAATAAATTAGATATGAACTTAGATTAGATCCCATTCTGTTTCCATACTCTTGGTTTTTTACACATTTCTTCTCTTCTCTTAAATTGAACTATTTGTAATGACTGTTTGATGAAGGCGAAAAAGAAACACTACAGGAAAGTTCGTGGAAGCACCAAATCTTTGTGTACATCTCTGTCTCTGTCTCATTGCGGATTCGCACCTGTTTTCGAAAGACGGCAATTTTTTCGGCCCTCCCAAGGCGTTGGCAAGATTTCACTAACAATTTTGGATGTGGTTGATGAAGACTCCTTCTCCTCCTCGCTTAATCTAACTCTTAAGGCTACACGAAAAACTGCGATAACAAGGCCGATATAATCTCCTTAGACAGTTTCTAATCTCTTCACGCAAGAACGCCGTCCAGGGCATGGATCACTCCATTGGTGGCGGGGATGTTGGATGTGACCATCTGGGCATCGTTCACCTTGATCTTTCCAGCAGAGGTCTTCTGCAGAATCACGGTCTTGCCCGTGTACAGCGAGTCTTTAACCTGGTAGAAACGCATGCCAGCGGAGAAGAGAGCTCCGGGAACTATGTGCTTCATGGCAAACTGCTCGGCGGCTTCCTTATCATTGTAGAGCTTTTCTAGCGTATCCGAGTCCAATTCACTGAAGCTCTTGTCCACAGGGGCGAAAACAGTGTACGTTTTTACACCTAAAAGAAGGATGGTATTCAATTAGGATGGTAGGCAATTAGGATGGAAATTTAATGAAGTCAAGACGCTTCCTACCCTTGCTCTGCAGCTTCTCGGACAGTCCAGAGGTGTAAAGGATCTTGAGGAAGTTGCTGAAGCGACCTTCGCGATCAGATTGCAGAGTCTGCAAAAGATCTCCCACGGGCAGTGGGAACATGACACGATCCACGGCATGGGCCACTCCCTGGGGGATCTTGATATCCTTCTTATTCAGCACAACCATGGCTCCATTGATGGTAGTGAGCTGCATTGGGAGATGTGATCGTTAAAGCTAACCAGCGTACGAAAAGTTTGTGGTGTTCTCTTACAGTGACATCGTTCCACTCCTGGTCGTGCATATTGTACTGATTGACACGGAGCTGGGTTCCAGCCAGAGACACGCCCGTCATCTCGTCTTGCAGCGTGGCGATTTCAAAGGCTCCGGGGATCACATGGTGAAGTAACAGCTGCAAGATATCAAATGAGTTGCTTGAATCGACATGCAGAGTACACACTTACCCCACTCAACAGTCTTGGATTGGACTGGAACTTCTCCTCTGCGCGCTCGGGTCCACCCAGTTGTACCAGGAGATTCTTGAAGGCCTTGTCAGTGGGCACAAATATTGTGTAGGGTCCTGTCTCGTTAAGAATGCTATCCAAGCCCGACTGGCGGAGGTACTTGGCCATGGCAAAGAGTCCATTTGACTTCAATATCTGGAGCAGATCCTCGCTCGGATTGGACAGGACGGTGGCACCGCCCGGACCAGCCTGGGCTGCTTTCTCTGTATTCTCGGTCTCCTGCACAAGAGCGTCAGCGTATTGAGGTGCAGGTGGCAGCAGCTCCGGGGTATGGGCAAGATCCGAGAGACGTTCGGTGACCACTGGCAGGTGGGTGGAGACGGAGACTCCTCCCAGGTACGAGGAAGGGGTGACCGGCGAAGAGCTGTACGCTGGTTCGGGCGTGGTGCGGATCAGGCTCGCAGCTGCCGCATTGGAGGTGCTGCTCTCATAGATGGGGCTGTAGCGGGGAGTGTAGGGAGCACTGGTCGTTGTGCTGGTGGTCGATGTCCTGGAGGGATGATACTGGCGATGATTGCTGGGCGTGCCGCGGGAAACAAATGGAGCTGGTGTGGTCGTTGTGGTGGTTGTTGTACTACTGGTCGTTGTGAGTGGGGCACGGGTGGTCTGGATGATCTTTCCGCTTTTGATCTCCACGAGCTCATCGTTGGGTAGGGTCAGACGGGACACAGAAGGTGGCAGCTTGATCTCACCGCTCCTGATCCTCTCCAGAATGCTCTCGACTTCCGCGCCAGTCTGCTTGGTCTCCTTCTCCCCATTGGCCTTGACTCCCTGGATCTTGAAGCTGCCATCGGCCTGCTCCTCGAGGTACACGTAGGTGGCCTTCTTCTTGGCCGGCAATGCTGCCGGTGCAGGCGTTGCCTGTGTCTCTGCTTTTGGGCTCAGGCCCTCGATCTCATAGCCATCGGGAATGAGTCCACGCTTGGCCAGTTCCTCCAGGGAGGGTGGCTCATCCGAATCTGAGGTGATGACGGCCGAGCTGGCGATACTGTTGGCTCCACTGCTAATGCCCTGTATGTCCCCGGCTCCGCCACCATATAGAGCTGCCAGGCTAGATAGATCTACTCCTCCGGGTAGCGATCCGGCTGGGAGGGTGTCGGACTCCTGGGGATCGGGGGAACGCAGGATCTGCACCTTACCACCACCGGGCAGTTCTAGGTCCTTACTCTTGCTGGGAGCCACATCGCTGAGGCTCAACTTGGCCTCAGATCCGAGCGCCTGTTGGGCCAGCAGGGTCTGCAGCTGTTCCTGGGAATATGCCTTCTGTCCCTGTACAAGGTTGGGATCCGTGGTGCGGATCACCTGGACTCTCTGGCCATTGGGCAGCAGAAGATCCATTTCGTCGTAGGTCTTGTTGCCGGTCAGGGGCTGCTGCGGGGCTTCTGAGAGGGCTGCCTTCAGCTGCTTCAACAGATCATCCCGGGCAAAGGTTTTGACAGGCTTCTTGCCAGTGCCCTTCTGGCTGGGGTACTTTCCGAGCTCCGACTTGACCTGTGCATAGATGTTCTTCTTCGACGTGGTGGTAGCCTCAGTGGTGGTTGTCGTTGTCGTGGTTGTCGTCGTTGTTGGATGCTCCTTGTAGTACTGCTGGAGGGCACTGCTGAACTGGTTGTAATCGGTGGGATGGGCAACCGGACGTCCACGTGGCGGTCCTCCGCCATAGGGCGAGTGCTGGTAGTTGCCATTATGCTGGGTGATGATCGTCGGTAGGATGTGCTGCTTGATTTGGTGCTGCTTGACCAAGAACTCCTCGTGCTGCTGGCGTACCTTGTTCTGAGACTTCTCGTACTGCTTGGCCACAAACTGCTCGTGCTTCTGGATGAGCTTCTGCTTGTACTCCTGATCTGCTGGCTGGTGCTGAGCAGGAGCATTCACAAATTGGTGCTGGAATTGCGGACCTTGAGGTTGGTGGTGCTGCTGCTGCTGCTGCTGTTGTTGGAATGCTTCTCTCGTGGGCTGCGCTGGGAAGGGAGTGGATTGCAAGGTGCTGAAGAGTGGAGGTACAGGCAGACCCAGGTTGGGTGTCAACTGGTACTGCGGAGGGGCTGACTGTGGCTGATAGTTGAACTGGCCATGTTGCTGCTGTTGCTGCTGCTGTTGCTGCTGCTGTTGCTGGATGGGATGCGGTGTCTGTTGTGGAATAGTCTGGAAGGTGGGCACAGGCGCCTGGCTGGGCAGTTTCTGGGTGGTCTGAGGCAGAACTTGGGATCCGAATTGCTGGGGCTGCTGGAATGCAAACTGCTGTTGGGTTTGCTGCTGCTGGTAGGTTTCCCTCGAGGGTTGTGGTGGAAAAGCTGTCGACTGCAAGCGGGAATCTGAAAGATAGAGCATAAAATCCGCCAAGGGTTAAGTTGTGTCCACCATGACTCTATCTTATAGTACTCAGATCTGATTGGAATTCGATCGATTGGTGCTATACTCGATAGAAGGATACCATATAATGGAAGCCAGATATTACCAAATTGCTTGTGGCGTTGGGGCAACTGTTGTTGCTGTTGCTGCTGTTGATGGGGGTGCTGCTGTTGCTGCTGGGAACCAGCGTAGTTACGCAAGTCCAAGAAGTTCTGATGATGCAGATCCAGATTGCCAGAAGCCGAAGGCAGCTGCTGCTGCGCCTGATGCTGTTGCTGCTGCTGCTGCTGTTGCGGAGGGAATTGCGGAGCGGTTTGCAACTGGCTTTGGGTGGACCGTTGGAACTGCTGATTGCCATGGGGCTGCTGCTGTGGGAACTGGCCGAATCGATGCTGCTGCGGTGCCTGGTGGTGCAGATGGGTATGCTGCGCCTGCTGCTGCTGCTGCTGGCGGTGGGGAATGGGCAGCTCGACGCCCGCCTGGACAAAGTTTTGCTGATTGTACTGCTGCAGATTCAGCTGACGGCGGTGCGAGTTGTGAAAGGGCGGCTGCAATGAGAGCAAGAGAAGGCGAAACGTGACATTACTCGTACAACTTTCCATCACCATTGCATCATCGGGCATTGCAGAAAACCAGCTTCAGATCCATCATCAGCTGGTTTCTCCTTCGCTGGCATGAAATGAAAACTGACACAGAAACAAGAAAAGGCCCCTCGACTCCCTGTCTGCTTTGGGAGACATGAACCAGTTTACCGCCAAGCGGCGGAAACAGCAACAATCTCTGCTGTTTCTGCTCCATTTTGGATGCCAAAAACGAGATAATGCGTCTCGGGATTGGTTTGGGGCTAATGGCCTGGGTCCTTTTTGGGGGCCAGTCGGTCAAGTTGAAGTCCACAATAGTGGCACAGTGGCTGAACTTGTTTGCAACGAGATCACGTAATGATAGATTATAGATCGGCTAGCCTAAATGTACGTATTTGTAGCTAGTTATAAAAGATAAATCATCTTGAATTGTCCTAACATTAAAGTTTTTCCTCCCCCAATTCATTCCCTTCTCCATTCGCATGACGACCCATTCCCATTGTCTCCCATCTTCAATTGCCATTAGCGAATGTATCTCTCATAGAGCAGACCGCTTATACAATATCTCAGGCAAGCACTCCCCTCAAAGCGCCTGTCAAACACTGCGTATACGCATTGCGCTTGTCCAAGTCGGACATCGGACATCGACCAGAAAGTGTACAACAATGATTATCCAACATTTTTAGCTTCAAGAGAGTTAAGAAGGAGAAGCCGCTTCGCAACTAGATGCTGCACAGCGGCAGGCTTAGATCATGTTTGTTTCTCTGTTTGGTTTACGGCTAAACTGATGTATGTGCAAATTAATTGCCCGGGTCGTAAATCTTCTTTTTTGCTGGGCTCCGTCGATGCGATGCGAGATTGAGGCGTTATCAGGCTCTCCCCAGCCCAGACCATCCGCAGCTCTTTCTTTTCGCAGGGTAATTATGTTGTTGCCGCTAATGCCGCGCCTCATCATGCCGCTGCTGATGGCACAGCCGATGTTGTACATGATGATGATGATGCTGTCAGTGGGGCGGCGTTTGATTATGCAACCTAATCGCTGTCCAATGATTAGCTTGGGGAAAAGTTCAATGTGTTTGGCGGAGGAAACAGGTGAACGAGAGGGTTTCAGACAGCCTGACATGGTGTATGTGTATAGTAAATATCTCTCGATTGGGAAAACATTTCTTACAGCTGGCCAGCAAGTACATATTTTCTTTGGCACCACTGTCCTCGTGGCTTATCCCATCCAACCTTCGTTGGCAAGTTGGCTTGTCATGCATCTGTATCATAAATTAGGGTTTTTCTGAATTCACAATTTTCTTTCTCTTTAAGCATGACTTTTCTCACAAATTGCTCGTCTGGAGAAAACCTCAATCAATCATCAATCAACTGCCAATGCCGATGCCAAGGCAATCAGCATCCCAGCCCCAAAGCCCCAAAGCCACTGAACCCTGTCCTCCTAGGGTTTGTCATATTTCTTTTCCCTTTCTTTAAATCGCAGCCTCCTCTTGTGGGTCCGCCTGTGTTCGACATGTCAATTTCATGCTTTGGCGTGCTCATTCAACATTTTCACGGCACTTGTACCGGCACTACCCGTATGCAAAACGCTTTCATTTTTAAATGCCAGTGCGAGCCACCAATCACTGACCAGATAATGCGCTGCGCATGCGCAGTGTAGCTCTTTGCCAGACTGGCAGACTGGTAGACTGGCAGGCTGGCAGGTTTTTGTGTCTGTTGCTGTCACCAAATGCCACCACAGCCCACGCTGGTGATGCCTCACTGTTCACCACTGCGGTTGAATGTGTCAAGTGATTGACAACTCGAGTGTTGGCGCTGTAAAAACCGAGTGTCAGATATCAAACATTGGTCTGGGGAAAACTATTAATCATAATACCCCAATTATGTTGAATATTTCGGCGGGGTTTTCCCACATTCCAGTGGGTCAAGACAACTCATTGATAAGACTATTTTTGCATTGCTGATAGGTCATTGGGCACACCTTCTCAATACTTGCATTTCAATCCGTGGAATGCCAATATTTGATTAAAAACTCATCGTTTTCTTTGGATATGCAAAGAAAGTAAACAAGATGCAGCCAAAGGGGGTTTGGTCAGCAGTCGTTTAGCCGTCTACAAGCCGTATTTCACGTCTAATACGTTTTCATTGGAGGGCCGTCAAGTCGATTGGGCATTATGCTAATGAGAGAAGATACAGGTAGAAGAGGTAGTGATAGCAAACCAGTTTGCAGATAGATCCCGCCGAAAGCAACATTTCTCACAAGTTTGATGGGGCGTTGTGATCCGTGATGTATCTGTCAGTTACATGACTCGAACTCCCAGCTAATTTGATAATAATTCATAATTGATTTCACATCGCACATCGAGTTCGATGTATTACGAGAGATATGTAGCCCCGTCTGGGGCTGGATGGGATACAAAATGAAAGCGAATTTGGAAATTTCTTTTCGTTTTCAGTCTCGGTCTTGGTTTTGTTTTCGGTTTTCAGTTTTCAGTTTTTGTTTCTGTTTCGTTTCGTTTCGCAGTGAAAGTGATTTGTTAGACATTTAGCCAGCAGTTAAGTTGTTTATGCTAATTAGAATTTAATAGTTAAAATCAGAAGATCTGCTACACGCGCCCCAAGAGACGCTTCGCTTGAAGCCCATGCCACAAATTCTTCAAGTCCCCAGTTGCGCAACAACTTGCAGGTTTTCCAGTTTTTTCGGTCATGTCGATGGCCAATGGCATCCGATTTGGCCCCGTTTTTCCCACTGCCTTTCGGATTTCCTGCCTGCCCCCCCGCATGCACAAGCTGCATTTGCCACCACGTTTCCCCCTGGCTGGTTGCTGTTTGTGTTGCATATTTTTTGTCTTCTTTGAGATTTTTTCGGTGGTTTCTGAAGTTTCAAGGTTGTTTTAGTCAGTCGGCTCTGAAGATCTGAGGATCTTTTTGGAGGCGCTTGCAGACATGTTGTGCAATTTGTGTTCTGGCCATAAAACGAGATGCACATGTCAGATGTCGGACGTCAGCTTTGGCACCAATTCCAGCTGCTGGCTAATGGGACACTCTACCCGTATGCAGTTGTGGGAAACGAGCTGTTGGATTCTAGCATTTTGTTTGTTAGCAGTTCGAACAAGTGGGCCAATTAAAATGAATTCTAGGTGTAGTGGAAATATAAGAATCTATATTATCCTTTGTGCTTGGTCCACCAATAATTGATATCCATCCATGTCTCCCAATCGACTCTCTGTCACATTTCAACATCCAAGTAGGCAATCGTTTCCCGAATCGAGGCCAGATCGTTTCCCAAAATTGATTTATTATTGTGCTGCAATCGGCATTTAACGGCTCATTAAACTGTCTTGCTTATCATCGCAGGGCATCGTCTCAATCTGAGTCAGATCGGCGAGATCGTGCTCACATCATTTCAACATCTCGTCGATCCCATCTGAATACAGTTCAGAACTGACTGTGCGATTCGGGCCTGGGTCCCCAGTGCACCACAGTGAGCCACAACTGCCAGAACTGGTTAGCCCCCTTGGTGGTTAGACAGTGTCTGTTGACAGTTTCCACACGGCATAAAATGTGCATAATAAGCTGAAGTTGATGGCATTTGATGGCTTCGTTTTTTGAGAGTCGCTGCCTCGTTTCGGGTTCCATTCAGATTGTTGGTCAATCCGAAAATTTGGCAATTCCCTTTCACTTTTCCCGACTATCCGACTATCGGCAAATGCCTGCAGTTGGCTCCGCAGATGCCCCGAAAAAGAAACACATATTTTTGTGGATTTCCTAAAGGCACTTTAATTGCCAACAAAATTGTTGGCGGCTAAGCAAATAAGTAATTAATTTGCGGCCGCACAAAAGAATGCCCAGCAACAAGAGCCCCAGAAAAAGCAGCAGCAACAGCGGCAGCAGCGGCAGGAAAAAGTGAAATTTACATAAAATTGTATAATTAACTGAGGTAAGTAAGAAATTGCCTCAAGCCTCAATGGCTTTTGCCAACACCTACAACTGCCACGAAAAGGGGTATGGTATGGTGTGGTGTGGTATCCACTGGCCGCATGAAAGCGAAAGAAGCCACCCGGCAGCAACAATGAAAGGTTCCAGGCAAGTGCCGCCAGCGCCGCAAAGAAACAAGCACAAATGTTATTTAACAATCGCTTTGCACAAACAAGAAGGGGCCAAAAGAAACTTGGTCAGCTCCGTACTCCTCGTTTATGCTGGAGATGCTATCGGAGCCCCAACTCCCCTCCCCACTCACAGCAAAAAGAGAGGGAAACCGCTTGTAAAACTGTTTATAAATTAGCGCGATTTGTCTGCCAGACCCCGAAATCGTCCGAGTATGAGGCTGATGGGACTTGTACGATTGTGAATGCTGTTTTGGTCATTTTAAAGCTTTGCGATCTCAGATACTCGACAATTGGGGCTAATAAAACAGTTATGTTGTGTAATGTTTGTGGCAGCACTTGAAGGAACACAAATGGAATCATTTATGGAGATGGCCCTATAAAATTATTATTGAAATATATATTTAGAGACTCAGGAGTGTTAAAAACGTATTAAGGATAGGATAGGAGAACTCGGCTCGGGTCTTGTGGAAACTTGTTTAATCATTGTCATAATTTGTTTCCCAACTAACGGTGGCCGTTAGATCCTCAGCCAACACTGGAGTTCGGTGTTAATTGCATCTCTTGCATCCACAAATCTGCACAATGATTGCATAATCACCTGCACAGCCAACAAAGTTGAGAGTTGATGCAATCCTGTCTGTTTTCCCGCTTCAAAGTCGAGTGACATACAAATTTAACGTGCGAGCAATTGAATGAGCGGCAGCCAAATGAGTTCACGAATTAGGCAGAGTGCCAATGGCATGGCAAAAGTTGCACAAACTCACTTCCTGGCAGATGCAACACCCACGCGGCCCACACAGGTGGCAGCCTGCAGCTTGCCGCGGGCTGTCGACTCGCGAGAAGATCTGTGCATGGAAGCTATTCTCATGCGAGCATACCTCTAATTTGACACACTCTGACACTTTTTACGAGCTGCGAAGATTTATTATATCATTAGCACAGTCAGTGGCAGGGGCAGGGGCAGGCCGTGATGCTGTGCTAGTATGTATCTCGCAGATACTCGTACTAAACTGATTGTAATTTGTAATTTGAATAAACCCACTTCTTTTTTCGGCTTGGCTTCGGGCATGAGAAATTTGGGTTTATGGGCCAGCTGTTTTTGGACAATTAACATGTTCATATGGCTAATTGCAGAGTGTTTTTTAAGTCAATACTTAAACCGAGGTTCGTTATGATTTTCGGATGTTGGTCTCCAAATGAGAAATCTGTCCGAGCAGAGGAAGGTCAGCCCTAGACTAGAGAACTTCAAATAGAAAGTGAGTGAGGAAAAAAGTCTAATGGGAAACGAGTGCTTGTACTCTCAGCCAGCTCTCAGCCATTATTCCCAGATGTGATGTGCTTCAATCCATCACCATCACAACCATAATCATCTGCCAAGACAAACAACTCAATTTTCAACCTCAACACACTTTCAATTTCCAAACCACACCGAGAGTCCGAGTATCGGACCAATAATATCATAACAAAATTATTATTTCGCCGACAATCGCCTGAAAGATCCTCATAATTATTGAATCCGAATTGCGTGTCGGGAGCGCATAAGAAACCAACCTCTAAAAGTTATATTATTGCTGGAAATAAATTTAAATACGCTGCAATTTTACTTTCCAATTCAATAAATTTGGCGCACGCAGCTAAGCGAATTGCGTGCCACAATGTATCTTTGTATCTGAGCCGTGTCTGGGCCCAATCGGCGACCGCTGGCGCCCAGCCCACATCGAGATCGGGCCGGAGATTCATTCGCTTGGGTCTGTTGATGGACAGTAGTGAACAATCGAGAAAACCGTCAAAAATATTGTAATTTCGCTTTCATTGCAATCTCGCCTTGCCCAAAGATTTGCATTCATCGGATTTCGTAACTCAATTTCGCCGTGAAACTCCATTGACACGCCCAGTCCCAGGCCCAGTCCTTTCCACGCTCATCACCGTCCAACGTCCAACGTTTCGGACCTTTGTTATACGAGTGCTGTGCTCATCATCCCAGCCGCTTGTAATTTCTGTGCAATTTTTTTCTCCATTCTCCATTCATCTAACTGCCTGCCTTGTCACTGGGAATTTCAATGGCAC